>CM060882.1:181632335-182241085 GCA_030762935.1 Hymenopus coronatus | reverse complement strand
TGTTTGATTTAATTTGGACATTTTTACTTTCTCTATACAGACTATGTACATAGTGTATAGAGAAGGTATTGTATTCTACCCAAAATTTCGATACCGAGATTTCACCGGAAAGACATATTTTGGGTCCCCTGAAAAAAAAAAAGAAAAAAAAATCATTTTTACAAAAAGGTCCGTATGTGTGTGTATGTAGACAGCATAGGTCAAAAACGAAAAGTCCGTTAAAAACAAAATTTGGTATCTTCCAAGGATGCGACACGAAGATTTTCAAGAAAATCCCCCCACCCCCAACTACCCTTTACATGGAACTTTTTTCGAAAATTTTGATTTTCTAAAAAATGGCTCAAACGATTTTGATTAAAATATCGTATATTACAGATATTTTCCTGAAAAATAAAATGTATATTTTGAATTTTCTGGGATTAACCTCTGAAGACTACTTTATTCTGAATAAATTTTTACGGAATTTTGCATATCTGATAAACCGCAGGAGATGGATAAAAACTTACTACACAGAAAATGTAGAGCACATTAAAACACGCAAGTTATGTTATATACATATTTTTCGTGGAGGAAAAAATACAGGAATTTCTCAACTCCTATCCATACAAGCAAAGGAACATTAGACACATAGCAACTAGCTTTTGACTATCAGTTTAACCTATTTCTGCTATTTTTTTCTCAATTACTATGAAATAAATAGAAGCCTAAGCATTTTAACAATACTTTGTTGCAGAGATGTAGAGAAAGTCATGTGAATGGAACACATCATATATTTTTAATCGTTTCATTTATATAGCCCCCTTTAACATCTAAGGTCATATCAGGGCTCTGTGGGTTAGAAAGAACCCGTTGTCTGGTGGTTCTTTACATTGAGTTTAAATACTTTTATTTTCCTCAAACACACACATTCACTCTCGCATATATACTTCCAGACTCTGTAGGGGATAGGGAATAATTCTGGATAAAGAAAAATTCTCCGCCTCAGCCGGGAATCGAACCCGGGACCTCCGGGTGAGATGTCAGCTCACTGATCACTCGAACTTGGCAGCAGTCTTGCAATTTTGTGTATTTCTAGTATTGCTTTATTTTATTTATTATATTTAAAAGAAAAGCATGCGAGCGAAGCGAGCACTTGGTTAGCTCTAAATTAGTGTGTGCGTAAATAAACTCATTTCCGTGTAATTTGATTTTCGTAATGTCCACTCTTTTCATGAAAGCATGCGTTCGGTTAGCTCTAGGTCAGTGTTTGTGTGTGTGTAAATAAATTGATTTTCGGGTAAGCTGTTTTTATTAATTTCTACTGATTTCATTAAAGCATGTGAGCGAAACGAGCTTGCGCTCGGTTAGCTCTACGTTAGTGTAAATAAGCTAATTTTCATGTAATTTGATTTTAGTAATTTCCACAGCATTTATCAATGCATACTCGCTTAGTTGTACGTTAGGTGTGCGTAAATAAACTGATCTTCGTGAATTTGCTTTTAGTAACTTCCACTGCTTTCACCAAAGTATGCGAACGAAAACAACATTCTCTCTATTACATTAGGTTTAGGTTAATGTGTAAATTAATTTATTTTGTAGTTAATTTTTAGGTACTTCCAGTGGTATCGCCAAAGCATACGAGCACACAAGCTTAACAGAACAAAAGACTCGAGGATTTCGTGAAAAGAATAGGTTGGCAGTATAGTTGGACATTCGTAAAAATGACAAAATGGAGTATGTTGCTTACATTTTACGACAAGTTTTGTTTATAAGAAAATATCTTAATGAGGGCGGGTGAATGGGGCACAGCAACTCAAAGTGATCACACGTTCCATGTGAATTTTTATTACTCAGGTTAGTATTTTCAACATTTTCAATTTGGATGTCCTGCGGAACCTTTACCAAAAAACCCTCCACCACAACTATCTCCACCACCACCTTACCATCAGCAACAGTAGTTGTAGTGGTGGTGGTGGTGGTGGTTGTAGTACAGCTGAACCCTTGTTCAAAATGCCCCCAACATCCGTCCAATTTGTCTTATCAGCACCTAAATAAAATGGAAATAGAAACAGTTTTGTAACTTACATTCCCTGTGCATGAAGTGTTTTTCTATCATCAGGGCGAGACTCGCTGGCAGTTTGAAGATACTCAAGTGCTTTTTCATAGTATCTTTTATGAGCTACAAATAGTCCAGTGCTACGGTTGCACGGGAAGTTAAATGCTGCTTTAGCTTCAAGATCCTGCGTTAGAGTAGGCATATCTACGTTTTAATGACAAATTTATATTAAAAAAATAAATATAAGACGCTCTGTAGAATGGAGTTAATATATATCCGTAATGTAAGCCATTTGCAAACAAATAAACGATTGTCATTTTTTTACTTTCTCTAGCCTCATATGTACAATGTACATCAGAGAAAGTATTGTAATGCACCCAAAAATTCGATACCGAGATTTCAAGGAAAATATGTTTTGGGGTCCACTGAGTCCGAAAAAAGAATTTAAAAAAAAAGGTCCGTGTATGTGTGTGTGTCTGTGGACAGCATAGCCCCAAAACGAAAAGATCGCTAAACACCAAACTTGGTATTTAGGTTTAGTATGTTCCAAGGATGCAATACAAAGATTTTCAACCCCCCCCCCCCACCACAAACTTCCCTTTACATGGAAAAAAATTCGAAAATTTTGATTTTCTTAAAAATGTCTCTAACGATTTTGATTAAAATCCCGTATATTAAAGCTATTTATGTCCGAAATAAAATGTATATCTCGAACTTTTTTGGGAACAGCCACTGAAGACCTCTTTATTCTGGATGAATTTTGCCGAATTTTGCTTTAACTGCTAAACCGAGAGAGACAGGGAAGAAGAAGAAGAAGAAGAAAACTCACTACACAAAAAATGTACATCATGACAAAACACACAATTTATATCCTTTACGTTTTTTGTTGTGGAGGTAACCGTTTCCGAGATATTCCTTGTTAGTGGTTTCAATTGTGAAGTATTTAAACTTTTCTCACACAGGAAGTGTCCGTTTTTCTTTTGTTCTACTCCTGGCCAAACAGAGAAGTGATTTGCAATGACAGTCGCATCACGATAGCTTTTAAAACATTTGACAATCACTTTAGCATAGCGCATTCCCTTCTTCTTATAAGGAACTAAGTAATAAGAACATTCTGATACATTTATCAATATTGCAACACGATCCTTCATGATCTCATCCAAAATGTTTCTATACATAACGGCGAAATACATGTTTAAGTACATTTGTGCATGGCCAGCTGAGTTAAGTCTAGCACATGCAAACACATCTGTAACATAAATCAAGAAGAAAAGTTCTGTAACCCTCTTAACTATTCAAAGCATATAAGATACGATTAACTGTGTAACTTACATGCCGAACAAAGTATATCAATACAATTTCAGAAAAATAATAATACAATACAATTTTTGGGATCTTGAGGAACAATTACAAATATGTTTGTGAAATGGAGGGCAAAGTATAAAATTAACAGAAGTGTGGAACATCATAAAACATTCCATAGCCATTTTTCGAAATCATTTGTATCGTTTAAACAGAACGTAAAATGTATTATGGTTTATAAATCGCTTTATTTTTATAGTTTTTTTTCTCTCTCTCTTATATTGTTGTTGTACATCTTAAGCTTTGTTACAATTTGTTCTCATAGCTTAATTTTTATATAACTATTATAACGTATGCTAAAATATTTTTTGTAATACTCACTTATAATTTAGCCAATTATTTCTTACAAGTGATCTGTATCAAAAAGGACAAAAATCGAGTAAGCATTACCACGATCTGCATGGAGATTGAAGTGTAGTTTGCTATCTGATTCAGCAGTGAGTTCAGTATATAAACTTCTGTTCAGAACTGTCATAAATTTGATTGTGATAACTCTTAAATCACATGAAAACATCAAATCTAATAGTTTTCTCATACAGCTGCTGACCAGAAGTATTCTTAACTGGATACAGAGTGACAATGTCCTTCAAACTGACGAGTGCTACCGATACAAGCTTGCACTGCCTTCGATCTAACGTTACATGGCGTGTTTCCTGCCAAACCAGTAACCACTCTCCTTTGTACTGAAAATTTGGGTTCATATACATCGCGTCCAATTGAAGATTTACTGCCTTTTCCCTTTCAGATAATCTGCTAGCCACAGTTTTAGAGAAAGCAGATTATTTGAATCACTACTTGGTGTGACAACAAAAGAAGAAATAAGCTTCTGCAATTGTTTTGGATGAGGTAAACACAGAAGTTTATTTATTCATATGCTGCTTGGGTCTGTTAAAAATCATAAGCCGCAGATCATCATATTTACAGAGTATTTATTTATTTTCATTGCACAGAACAGTAGCTAGCTGTTCACTTAGAAAATCTAACTGATTTTCCCCCCTAATCCTGAAATATCTAGAAAGCTAATGCCATCTCTAAGTTTATCCAAAGTTTCAGTATTATTATCCTCTACACCAGAATTACTGTCATTTATTACATATCTTATTAGAATATTTTCTAACTATGACCAGAAACTTTGAGATTTCGGACAAAATCACTAGCTCTCACAAAAGCTGAGCCTGTACACACTTGAATTACCATATCAGATTTCACTTTTACATTTGCTGCAATTTTAGGGATACCCTCGACAGATACCACCTCACTGAACACCAGATTATTCGCCTCTGAAGAAAGTTCTTCTTATCTTTTTACTTTTTAAACACGTACTATGCACATAGTGTATACAGGAGGTACCTATTGTAATGCACCCAAAAATTCGATACCGAGATTTCACCGGAAATACATGTTTTGCGACTCCCTGAATAAATAAATAGAAAGGAGGAGGACAGTATAGTTTAAAAACGAAAAGACCGTTAAATACCAAATTTGATATTTTTATGATAAACGAAAAGTGTATCTTGAATTTTCTGGGAATAGCCTCTGAAGACCTCTTCATTTTGGATGATTTTTATATAATACAAAACCATAAAAAATGTACAAATATACAAAAAATGTAGATATCATCAACACACATTTTTTTTGTAAACTTAACAGTTTTCGAGATGGTTTCAGTTTTAAGACACTTACACTTTTCTCAAGCGGGAAGACATCTGTTTTTTTCGTTTCTCTTTTATTTATTCCTGGCAAGCAAGGGGATTGGAATTTCAATTGTTTCACATAACGACCGGCTTTTAAAGGACTCGAATATCTCTTTAGCCTGTGCATTTTCTTATTTCCTCTCTACTTACAAGGAAGCTAATAATAAGACTAATTCTGCTTATGTTTATCTTGATTAGCATGATGTAGATAACAGGTTAATGTTTTGAATAAAATGTGTGTTTACCGAACAGCTAGAGGACATCATGTGAATGGAACACAATTTTTTGCCCTTCTACTTACAAGGAAGCTAGTAATAAGACTATTTCTGCTAACGTTTATGATGAAGCAGATAGAAGAATAAACCTTTTAACAATAAGTTGTTACAGAGATGTAGAGAAAGTCAGGAACACGTCGCATTTTTCTCTCCTTTCACTGGGATATATTCGTCTTGTTTCATTTCTTGGACTGCTTAAATAAGTGGGGGGTTTAGGAAACATCGGCGGTCGTAGTTTTGGTCGAGCACGTGAGAATGATTTCTCGTTACCTTCTGAATCATGTTAAACACTGCGGTTTCAAAATAGCACATATCTGTTCTTTGGATTCCAGGCCCTTCTCGGAAATCACCTGAGCCAGGATTTCAGGATCAGCAGAAAAACTTGAACCCACTTTCGTAGCTGCTTTTCTCGAAATCGTAATTACTGTTACAGTCTGGCACACAACAGTTATCAGAAGTCTAAAATAAAGAAATAAATAAACATATTAAAAAAACATGCATCTTTATTCGAGTAAAAGTGAAACCGAAATGACAAAAAAGAAAATATCTAACCTCTCATCGTTGGAATTAACATAAAAGAATCAACAGCAAAGGGGTAATTTTCGCCTTTATTATTAACTATACATTATAGGCACGTGCTATACTTAGCATGAACGTTTTTTTTTACCATAGATGATTATTACCACTGTATTTATCCACACTATAAAAAACCATTTTCAATTAGGTACCCCAATAGGTCACATCTCACTAGGGAGTGATGAACGAAGCCAGTTAAGCCAGCCAACTTCACATTGTTGCCAAGTTTATCGACTCCGATTTTTGCTGGCAGGCTGAGGTACAGTCCGACTGTTTTTGCTGCGTGCCCAACCTCAATAGGGTTTTTATTTCGGGATGGGTTATAAGGAATGGCTTTTGCTGTAGGATGTTCTGGTATTTTAGGAGGTAGCATGGTTCTCCGCAATGGCTGTTCTTTAGAATGCAGCGGGTTTTCTGCACTTCTTGTGGATGTGGTTTGAATAAATATAAAATGATTGTTGATTGGAGAGAATTATGGTATCAATCACCTTTTGGTGAGGTTGTGTAAGGAACTCAGCTTTTCCTGTTTGTGGAATCGCTCCAGTGTTATCAGGTATGCCCATAAGCCATGCGGGGAACCAAATATCGGTTGAAGCGGCGTTTTCTTGGATGACGGTCACCAAGAGACCCAACCAGGGCGCTCTGATGTTGATATTGATTAAAGCTTGTAGCATAGCATCTAATTTCGTCCTCCACTATAGAAGGGAGGAGGCCTTATGAACCAATCTCACAGGAAAGGCTCAACCCTCAAAATAGATAGACTGGAGACCTCTATTCTGCGCTTGTTGAAGCCAGCTGTCTACGGCTATGCCCCAGAATTCGCAGGCATACAGAATGAGGGGGACTATCAAGGCTAGTAAAAGGTGTATAACTTGAGGCGAAACAGCATCCCGGACCTCAGCATGTGGTACAGGAAGGCTATTGCCCCCTGCGCTCGACCCGAAACGCCTCCGATGTGCTCGCGAAAAGTTACACTTGTCTAGCTTGAACTCCCAGGTAGGTAGTGGCATTTCACCACTCAATCCTTTGCTGAGTATGGGGCAGGCTGCGGGGATGTAGCGCTTTTTTTTTTTTTTTTTTTAGCAGGATGGCGTGGCTCTTGCGCACATTCGCCGGCATCGGATGAGGCGAAGGTTTCGCTGTATTGGGTTGAAGAATTTGAGTTGGTGTTTCTGGGCGATGTTGACGGGTGGCTGCGTTGGGAAGTCTGCCATGTAGACTCTGAGGAGCGTGGCAGATAACACTGAACCTGCGAGGACTCGCCTCGAGCTGGTCTTAGTGTCGATGTTTCCCCCTCGACTGACCGTGTTTGAGGAAGCTGTATGGGTAGCCCCAGATGGATGAGTTTACGGCTTCCTTAAAGTTGGCCGTGCTAACATACAGTAATGGCAGCTTTCCCGATCCTATGGTGCAAACATGGGATCCCACCGAAAGCAAGTGCAAATACGATCAAGGACTGCCAGAACCGACAATACGTCAGCAATATTTAGTAAACAATATCACGAAACTAGAGGATTTGTTTTACTTTCCCTGGACCTATGTACATGGTGGATATAGAGAAGGTAATGTATTCCACCCAAAATTCGATTTTTGGTAGTGTTTAACGCCTTATTTACTGCCGCACCGCAGGTGGACACTGGCGATACTTGGAACGAAAATGGAGCACTGATGGAATGTGGGGGAAACCGGAGAAAACCCGCTCCCTGCGCCGATTCGTCTACACAAATCTCACATGTGGCCGCTTGGGATCGAACCCGGGCCGTCTAGGTAGGAGTCTAGTATTCTAACCACTCGGCCACAGCGCGGCAAACAATTTCAGTTTTCACCGGAAATGAGACTGCCAAATAAATAAATTAAAAAAAAAAGATTTTTAAGAAACATGCCCTTGTATGTCTGTGTGTGCAGCATAGCGCAAAAACGAAAAGTCGGCTAAATGCCACACTTGGTATTTAAGTTCAGTATCTTTCAAGGATGCGATACGACGGTTTTCAAGAAAATCCTACCACCCCAACTACCCTTTACATGGACCATTTTTCGAAATTTTTAATTCTCTTAAAAAGGCTCACTTAGCGACTGGCTTTTAAAATATCCATCACTTTAGCCTAGTGTATTCCCTTATTTCCCTCCTACTTACAAAGAAGCAGGTTAAACGACTAATAGCATTGTAGAGTAATGTTTATCTTTATTGGCGTGTTGTATATACAAGAATAATCTTTTGTAAGGATAGTTTGTTGGTGCAACTACAGAAAGTCATGTGAATGGAATACATAAGATTTTTTTAAATGTAGTTTAATATTTAATCTGATAGGCCATATCAGACGATGAATGAAATCAGTGACATGATAATCAAATAAGCCCGAAGCCCAAAGTTACTCGACATACGTCTTCTCAGGATAAGGGAAAACTCTGGTAAAATCTCGGGACAGCTCACCCTAATCGGGTGAGCTTAGAATGAGTTACCCAGAAGTTGGGACCCAGTGCCTGTCAACTGGAATAGGGACTTCCGGTGTCAAGTCAAGGTTCCAACAAAAACTGGCTCGAAAGGTGACATTTCGAGCGCTGCACACCAAAATTATCTTGTACTGCTGTCAATAGATGTCTCTTTCTACCAGAGTTCAGCGGAAGTATAAAATGATTTAGTGGTACCAATGGTCATTAATATAGATACATTTTAGTGTGGGGTAAATAAAGGAAAATTCCAAAATAAAATTATAAAGATAGGACTTAGTATCAATTAATTCCATTTATTCACACATTACGTAACAGGACTGTGAAACAATAGCCCATATTGGCCGTCTGCTTCCTAGTATAATGTTGGCCATCTTGATGACTTGATGATTTGAATTTGAAAAAGATTTAACGTGCCCGTAATTTCATAACTGTAAAATGCACAAAGTCTTCAGAAAGAAAATATTGCCTTTTGAGGTTGTCCTGCTTGAGGGAGGATTAGGGGAATTAAATTGTTTCATTTCCCGAATTATACTGAAAGGTAAGAAGTTTACAGAACAACAGGAATAAAGAATCAAGTCATTACCTAACCTGAAAAATGCTGCCGCTTGGTTGTAATAACGTTGTGAAACGACACTTTAATAACTGTTTCATATTCTCACGCGGAAAAATAATTCACTACAAAATTAAGTATTGTGTACACTATAGATATAATTCTTAATGAAACAATGTCAGATTTGAAGCAATATTTTTATCTTAACCATAACCACCAACTTTGTCCCGTTTTCCTGGAGTGTATACTTGACACTGGTTATATAACTTAAACTAACCGCATTGCAGACTCTTATGAATAATTTATTGCTTACCTCGGCCATCTTGTAATTAAATGTGAGTTGGCATTTCAGTAGAAGCTTGAATAAATTTACATTCAATGCACATATTATTTACAATACTTTTCTTGCATTAAACAATCTAGATCATATTATGAAATGCTGATGAATGATATATAAACATATATTTGCACAGTTTTCTGTCATTTGTTTCAGGGTAGCCTAAATGCATTTGACAAAAATAATGTTTTTAAACAGTCTTTTGTCAATGATGCTATCAATTGCCAGGATACCAGTACTACCTGTGTGCCAGAATTTCATCATGAGAAGTTCTTTTACATGCAGCAAATTTATAATATGAGGTTGCTTTAAAACAAACTTAAAAACCATCAGTCTGGGCTGTTTTAATTTGGCTGCACACATTTTGGGTATCAATCTGTAAACCTCAGTGGTTCAGAAAGGCTACTTTGTGTTGTTTGCTTTGCTTCAGCATGCATTATCTACATTGGAAAAACATTAATATAGAATAAGTGAGGTGAATTGTTAAGGTATGATCACTTAATTTGTTTCCTTAATTTCTTTTGGCAAATAACATTAATGAAACCAAGGGAAAAATGCATTCTATACTATTGGCATATAGATACGTTAAGTGTGGTGAAAATGTTGGTAAACTCACTTGAATTAACTATTTTTAATTTTTTTCATTTCAATAGCATTGCTTTGTTTCTAATGTACGAGGGCTGTTCAATAAAGAATGATCACAATTTCTTTTTTGACAATGTACCTTAACTCATCCTCATAATTTTGATGGTCCTTCTCAAAATAGTCTCTCATTAATGCGATGCACTTGTCCCAGCATTTCTGCCAGTCTTCAAAGACATGCTGGAAACCATTTTTTGAGAGGTCCTTCAAAATCGCCTCCGCAGCCTTCACCACTGCTTCTGATGGAGGATAATGCCTCCCACGAAGACGTTTCTTCAAGTTAGGGAATAGAAAAAAGTCACATGGGGCTACATCCGGACTCTAGGGAGGGTGAGGGATGCACTTCACGTAGATTTTTGCAAGATATTCAGCAACAACATTGGCAGTATGCGGCCGCGCATTATCTTGGTGCAGCATCACGCCTGCTTCACGGAAATGTGGTCTTTTGCGCCTGATATGGACTTGCAATCTTTTCAGGACATCCCTGAAGTATTGTCCAGTTACTGATGTGTGTGCAGGTACAACATGCTGATAAACCATTTCATGAATATCAAAAAATGAGATGACCATAACTGGAGCACCGGGTTCACCTTCCTCTGAAATTGATTGTCTCCCCTCTTTAAACATTTTAAACCACCTTTGAGCTGTGCTGTAGGGAAGAACAGCCTCTCCATAGGCCTCCTGTAACATTGTATAGGCCTCAATTGAAGATTGGTTGAGACGAAAGCAGAATTTCATATTGTTCCTCGCGTGTTACCTTCATTGTAGCGGTAGGCGATACTGAACATGCCTGAACTTGCCTGGTTCTCACAGGCAGGAACCAGGAGTACCAACAATGAAATTACTACGGCGTGTTTGTTTCACATTAAGCTAACAGAATATAATAAGATTGAATTTTAGTACGAAAAACTATGACCGCAATAAAATTATGATCATTCTTTATTGAACAGCCCTCGTATTATAAGAATCAGCAAATAAATTTAGCTGTATCATGTCATAGGCACCATGTCTGCCCAATAATAATCTTGTTATCTACTTAATATCTTAGGGTGAGTTACTTGGTTATGAATTTTTACAACTTTTTTCCTTTATTATGCAGTGACAAATGTTTGTAATAATGTGGCAAGTTAATTAATTCTTTTGGGGAGTTGTTTGGATATGAATTTTTATGTTTGTAGTAATGTGGCAAACTAATTAATACTTTAGGGTGAGTTGTTTGGATATTAATTTTTATGTTTATAATAATGTGGCAAACTAATTAATACCATGGGGTGAGTTGCTCGGATATGCATTTTTATGTTTGTAATAATGTGGCAAACTAATTTATATTTTGGGCGAGTTGTTTGGATATGAATTTTTATGTTTGTAATAATGTGGCGAACTAATTAATACTTTTGGGCGAGTTGCTCGGATATGAATTTTTGTGTTTGTAATAATGTGGCAAGCTAATTATTACTTTTGGGCGAGTTGCTTGGATATGAATTTTTGTGTTTGTAATAATGTGGCAAGCTAATTATTACTTTTGGGCGAGTTGCTCAGATATGAATTTTTATGTTTGTAATAATGTGGCAAGCTAATTATTACTTTTGGGCGAGTTGCTCAGATATGAATTTTTATGTTTGTAATAATGTGACAAGCTAATCATTACTTTTGTGCGAGTTGCTTGGATATGAATTTTTGTGTTTGTAATAATGTGGCAAGCTAATTATTACTTTTGGGCGAGTTGCTCAGATATGAATTTTTATGTTTGTAATAATGTGACAAGCTAATCATTACTTTTGGGTGAGTTGCTTGGATATGAATTTTTGTGTTTGTAATAATGTGGCAAGCTAATTATTACTTTTGTGCGAGTTGCTTGGATATGAATTTTTATGTTTGTAATAATGTGGCAAGCTAATTATTACTTTTGTGCGAGTTGCTTGGATATGAATTTTTGTGTTTGTAATAATGTGGCAAGCTAATTATTACTTTTGTGCAAGTTGCTTGGATATGAATTTTTGTGTTTGTAATAATGTGGCAAGCTAATTATTACTTTTGTGCGAGTTGCTTGGATATGAATTTTTGTGTTTGTAATAATGTGGCAAGCTAATTATTACTTTTGGGCGAGTTGCTTGGATATGAATTTTTATGTTTGTAATAATGTGGCAAGCTAATTATTACTTTTGGGCGAGTTGCTTGGATATGAATTTTTGTGTTTGTAATAATGTGGCAAGCTAATTATTACTTTTGGGCGAGTTGCTTGGATATGAATTTTTGTGTTTGTAATAATGTGGCAAGCTAATTATTACTTTTGGGCGAGTTGCTAGTATATGAGTTTTTATGTTTGTAATGATGTGGCCAGCTAATTATTACAAAATGCAAAATTTGCACTAACTAGGTCAAACTTGTGCATCAATGACATAAATATAACAATCTGAAATAAACTGCTTAAAGAATCCTTTGGTATATCTATGAATATATCACAGTAAAATTAGTAATTGTCCTATGCAGAACATCTGTGTGATTTAAGTTTGTAAACACTGCACAATTTTAAGTAATTGTTTATAAATATAAAACAAGGAATTGTTGCTTTTACTTTACTGCTATTATAGATGCAAATTAAATGGTAGTATGGAACTAAACATTTTCATAATCAAGGCGTTTCTACTCCATTTTTGCCCTGATGAGCAGAAATTATTCTTTGATTAATTAATTTAACACAATCTTTTATATGTATTCTGAGATGAAACTGCACAAATTATACACACAGCTATTGTTGCATATGGCTTCTAACATAATTGAAAATAAATTATTACAATGATGTCAGCTCAGTGCTTCAATAGCCAAGGCTTTTGTGACTCATTGTTATTACCTTAATGTTCAACTCCTGTATTATTGTGTGGAATGGACATTTTTCTGTTTTACTTGCAATTGCATTCATCCAATTCATATAAAGACAATATATATGAAGGGAAGATATGGGCACTGATATTTTAGTGTGGTTTGTTTGCCATTCGTATTGAATAATAATCTTCAGTTTTGTAATGTTACAAACTATAAGAGTCATATCAGCTTTATTTTATGCCAGAATTTGTTCCACAGGAGTTATGTACATTAAAATGAAACTGTTGCAGTTGAAAATCCTTAAATGCAATTGCAAATCCCTCACTCTTGGCATAAATGAAATGTGCAGTATTCTCACTTTGAGAGTGTAATCGTTCCCTCAGTTGCTTATATGGCACACACTCTGTCGAGTCCTGCAGTCCGAGAAATATATGCTAAGCAAAGAGCTGAAGCAGCATTGCTTAAACTGTTACCAATATAAATAGGGATATGTACTCAAAAAGATGCCTCACTTGACAGACAGAATACCAAATTTGTCATACAACAAGATATATTGGAGTTTTAAATTTTGTGTCTAAAACTAATGTTTTCTTTGTCAGTGTTGATTATCATGCAAGATATTTGGTCTCAGAGACTGAAGAGTCTAGTATTCCTTGTGTTGTAAAGACAAGTAGATTTTAAACAAATGGTGCATTTTACTACTTTCTTATTTTCATTGTGCAGAATATGTTATGTTAATTGTAATAATTTGCTTTTTCTGCATTTGTGAAAGATACATATTTTAACCAAAGTTATTACAAGAATGCACAAATAGTATGATTGATAAAAGTTATGCCACTAGTTGCTGACATTGCCTCATGTACAAATGTTAAAGGTGCTGCTAAAACGTTAATACTACAGGAGAGAGTTTCAAATTTGAGGTCCCTCTCTGAGGAACTTCTGTAATCTTATGCAAAAAACGTTTATGTGTATACATTGTAATGGAGCTGCTGCTATTCAAAACTTAATTCACTAATACAAGCATTAACATAACACTTTTGTTTTCTTCTTGAAACAGGTGGTGCTGTTGTTTTGTACATAGTTGTTATCCTATCTCCATTTAGAATTTGTATGTGTGCATCTATGCTGTTTTTTACACTAGTTTTTAATGGAATTTTTCAATATTATTATTATTATTATTAACTTGCTATGTACAAAAAAATTGCATTACATTTAACCTTGTTGGCATCCCTTCCAGTTTTCCTCCCTTTACAGAATGCATTAATTCAATGTGAACTTATAATTGATGTGCTATATATCAAACAGGATTTTAATTCTACTCAATGAAAGGATGAAACATGTATATTTCTGCACAATCCCAATTTCATATAAATACTGTGCTTCTCATCTGATTATATAAAAAAAATCTAATTTGTCGTATACAGCAGAAAAAAGTTAAGTTAAACGTGAATTTCTTCTTTCTGATTATTTTCTTTTCAGGAATTAGCTACCGAACTTCTTTCTAAGTCACATCTCGGGCACAATGAATAATTTACCGCACTTTTCAATTTCTCATACAGAAATATTAAATCAGCTATTTGGAAATGTTCGGTAACAATTCATTGGTGCGTGAGATGGGATTTCGAAAGAACTTCGGTAGATAATTCCTGCGTTTAATACGCAAGGGAAGGGAGGGTACAGAATCGCACGCTCGGTCGATATAGAAGTTGGTTATGTTATCGACGCTATTTTAGTTCTCACAACGCCCGTGCGAAAGGTTTTAAAAAGCGCCTTATTCGACCCCTTACCCCCACCATGGAGTCGACAATCTAGTAATCTATGTTGGGACCTCTAAAATTTGAGGCATAAGACGAGTTTGGGGCCAGAATGTTAAAATTTACATCGTTAATGTTGGCTACCCTAATTTGCACTGCCTTCATTATACACCGTGAATGTAAGAGGGCAGTGGTTTAGCTGTAGGCATAGTATACTAGTTTGTCGACTCCGTGGTGGGGGTAAGCGGTCGAATAGGGCGCTTTTCCAAACCTTTCTCACGAGTGTTGTTAGAACTTGCATATCAAACTTCTATATCGACCGAGCATACGATGTCATCCTCCCTTCCCACGCATATTCAAGTCAGGAATTATCTACTGAAGTTCTCACGCACCAATGAATAGTTTACCGAATGTTTCCAAATAGCTGATTTAACGTTAATGTGTGAGAAATTGAAAAGTGCGGTAAATTATTCATTGTGCGCGAGCTGTGACTTAGACAGAACATCGGTAGCCAATTCCTGAAAAGAAAATGATCGGCAAAAAGAATCCACATTTAACTTTGCTTTTTTCTGCGGTATACAACAAATCAGATTTTTTTTTTAACGTTTAATAATCAGATCAGAACTACAGTATTTATGAAATTGGGATTGTGCAGAAATACATGTTTCATCCTTTCATTAAGTAGAATTAAAATCCTGTTTGTTATGAGCACAGCAATTATAATTTCACATTGAATTAATGCATTCAGTAAGTGGAGGAAAACTGGAAGGGATGCCAGCAAGGTTAAATGTAATGCAATTTTTTTTGTTGAACATAGCAAGTTAATAATAATCTTGAAAAATTCCATTACAAAACTAGTGTAAAAACAGCATAGATGCTCACATAAAAATTCTAAATGAAGATAGGATAACAACTATGTAGAAAAAAACAGCACTACCTGTTTCAAGAAGAAAATAAGTGTTATGTTAATGCTTATATTAATGAATAAAGTTTTGAACAGCAGCAGCTCCATTACAATGTATACACATATACATTTTTTGCATAAGATTTCAAAAGTTCCTCAGAGAGGGACCTCAAATTTGAAATTCTCTCCTATAGTATTAACGTTTAGCAGCACCTTTAACATTTGTACATGAGGCAATGTCAGCAACTAGTGGCATAACTTTTATCAATCATACTATTTGTGCATTCTTGTAATAACTTTGGTTAAAATATGTATCTTTCACAAATACAGAAAAAGCAAATTATTACAATTAGAATAACATACTGCACAATGAAAATAAGAAAGTAGATAAATGCACCATTTGTTTAAAATCTACTTGTCTTTACAACACAAGGAATACTAGACTCTGCACACTGACAAAGAAAGCATGTAGTTTTTTAGAAATTAAATTTAAAACACCATGTATCTTGGTGTACGACAAATTCCCATATGCTTGGTATTCTGTATGTCAAGTGATAATGGTAACAGTTTAAGCAATGCACTATATTTTGCTTCAGCTAAGTTGGCATTACTGCTCTTTGCATAGCAAAGGTTGCAGGACTCGACTGAGGGAACGATTACACTCTCAAAGTAAGAATACTGCACATTTCATTTATGCTAAGGGCGAGGGATTTGCAATTGCATTTAAGGATTTTTAACTGCTACAGTTTCACTTCAATGCACAAAACTCCTGTGGAACAAATTCTGGCATAAAATAAAGCTGATATAGTTTGTAACATTACAAAACGGAAGATTATTATTATTCAATAGGAATGGCAAACAATGAAAAGGAGTACAAATAAGGTATAATATCAGTGCCCATATCTTCCCTTCATATATATTGTCTTTATATGAATTGGATGAATGCAATTGTAAGTAATACCGAAAAATGCCCATTCCACACAACAATACAGGAGTTGAACATTAAGGTTATTAACAATGAGTCACAAAAGCCCTGAGCTGACATCACTGTAACAATTTATTTTCAATTATGTTTGGAAGCCATATGCAACTATAGCTGTGTGTATAATTTGTGCATTTTCATCTCAGAATACATATAAAAGGTTGTGTTAAATTAATTATTCCAAAAATAATTTCTGCTCATAATACCAGGACAAAAATGGAGTAGAAACATCTCAATTGTGAAAATGTTTAGTTCCATACTACCATTTAATTTGCATCTATAACAGCAGTAAAGTAAAAGCAACAATTCCTTGTTTTATATTTATAAACAATTACTTAAAATTGTGCAGTGTTTACAAACTTAAATCACACAGACGTTCTGCATAGGACAGTTGCTGTGATATATTCATAGATATACCAAAGGATTCTTTAAGCATTTTATTTCAGATTATGTCAATTGATGCATAAGTTTGACCTAGTTTGTGCAAATTTTGCATTTTGTTTGATTATTTTGGAGATGGCTACAAATACTATGCAACCTGGACTTTTGTTTTTAAAAATGACAAGAATCAAGTTTATATGTTAAGAAGGAAGATGTCACACTCAGCTTTTAGGTTGTTCCTGCTGCCGACACTGTAATACTTAAAATACACATAATAATACAAGGTTATGCAAATCTAATATTATGTGAGTCTACTAACACATGTGTAAGTTTTCCCTTTTCAGTTCCAAACACCACATAATATTTTTGAAGTTCCTTATTCATGCATTCCTATTTGTGCCATGTGTTGCATAATGATAACAGCACAAAACAGGAAGACATTTAATTTATATATTTTCAGCAATATTTTTATGAGAATAAACCAAAGGCTGTGACATTCTTTATCATTGCTAGAGGTATTTAGACATGATGAAGGTTAAAAAAAAAAAAAAGTTACAAAACACGTGTCACTGCATGATAAAGCAAACTCTCATTTAGCTCTCATAACCAAGCAACTCACCCAAAAGTATTAATTAGCTTGCCACATTATTACAAACATTTGTCACAGCATGATAAAGAAAAAAATTCATAACCAAGCAACTCATCCTAAGGTATTAATTAGGTAACAAGATTATTGGGCAGACATGATATAGCTAAATTTATTTGCTGATTATTATACATTAGAAACAAAGCAATGCTATTGAAATGAAAAAAATTACAAATAATTAATTCAAGTGAGTTTAGCAACATTTCCACCACTTATCTATATGCCAATAATATAGAATGCATTTTCCCTCAGTTTCATTAATGTTATTCTGCCAAAAGAAATTAAAGAAACAAATTAAGTAATCATAGCTTAACAATTCACCTCACTTATTCTATATTAATGTTTTTCCGATGTAGATAACGTATGCTGAAGCAAAGCAAACAACACAAAGTTGTCTTTCTTTATTTGTGATACTGTTTCCTCTCAATTCATCAATTAACAGCATATAACCATATCTGAACCATTAGGTGGTGTGAATACAGATGAGACGTGTCTCACTTTTGTATGAATAAAACTCGACGACTCAAGATGGAGGTGACCTTGATCGCAACCAATGTCTCATGTGCTTACGTAATGAGACATGCCTCAGGTTTTGGAATGAATAAGAAGTAGCAGTGTCTCACTTTCATGAGATGCCTCTCATGATTTTTTAAGTCACCTCTGTAGGTGTCTCAACACTTGAGACGCAGCTTCTTATAACAAATTATGTGCAGATTTGGTACCAGTTTTGGTGTTTTTTAAAGTGCAGTAGGAAGCTTTATTACATCAGGGGGGATTCTGAAGAACTAAATTATAACAAACTTCAAGATTAAAGCAAAATATGCAGTGGCTTGTACAACATTTTCTTCCCGAAGCAACAGGTGATTTTTCGCTGAACTATAAGGTTCTTATTGGCGTTTTTAGTTGTACACACATTATATCAAACACACACACGCGTGCATAACTTAGAGACTCTGTAGATATAGAAGATGGTTGTAGTTAAGAAAGAATTCCCTGCCACAGCCAAAAATCGAATCCAGCACCTTTGGGCAAAAAACTAGAATGCTGACCATTCGACCGCAGATAGTAAACCCTGGAATTCAGTGCGACATCCAGAAGAAACAGAGGCCTCTCTGCATTCAGTATCCATAACCTTTTGGAAAGTTTGCTGCAACTTCGCATGGGTGCAATATTTCCGTGATGCAATTATTGGAGCTTTAGATTACACCCTATCATAATAATAAAAAACAGAAATTTCATGTAGATAAATCATTACCAGAAAAGGCGTTGTTTACAAGTGGCATGGTTCCATTCGAGAGCAGAAATATCTGTAACAATAATAATAATATGTATGCGCTATTTCTTAAAGATGGGGGGTTATGGACATCATAAACACCCTTTGTAAGTATCTCGCCAAGGAACGTGTTGTAATACACAGATATTTTGTCCAGGAAAAGTTTTAAAATGATTTAATAACAAGTAACGTTATCTACAGACTACCTTTGTTTATGTATATTGTATGGTTCTCCATTTTAAACATTTGTAGGAACATGATTACAAGATTCTTGGTACAAGACTGTGAAGAGGAGTAACAACAGGAAAATCAGCTTATAATGTTGATCATGAACATGAGGTTGATTATGGTGATGATGGAGAGGAAACAGGCATATTAGGACCCAAATAGCAAGAATAAAAAGTGATTACATGAGTAGGCTTTTATAACTAAAACAACATTACGATAATATATTTAACAGGAACCACAGGTACCTTAATAAGTGCAATTTTTTGAGTTATTTCAATTAAGTTATTACAAGGGTTATTAAATTATTAGTTTCATCAACACAGTTACAAATTAATACATATATAAGTACTGCTCACATTCTTCATCTTCGTCTTTTATGCCACATGAGATATGATACTTGTTATGCTCTACAAAAATAGGTTTTTGCACTCCGTAACACAGTGGAATTTTTATAGAAGCATGTCTATTACAAAGTAATTAAATAAATATTAGAAGTGTAAAATAATACTCCTTTAATGTTTTTTCTTAACTTTCACTGTTTTCAGAGGATTTGTTTCTCCCATCAAGTTCAAGGACCTTCTTTTCTATTCTTTTGTGTGTACAGGCTTGTTCTTTGAAAAGCATTTGCTTTTTACTTTCGCTAGCATGTATGTACATATAAAGTATTTAATAGGTGAAGAAGGTATTATATTCCACACAAAAATTTGATGTCGAGATTTCACCAGTAATATGTTTTGAGGTCCCCTGATTAAATAAATAGAGATATTTTGGTGTGTGAGGTGGAAGGCAGAAGAGCTCAAAGGAAATTTATATTCATTGGGATGAATTTTTTCTTTAATTATTAAATTAAATAGATTAAAGTAAAAATTGCAAATATCAAATTATTTATGTTTTTATCTTCCAATGGTGGGAAACAGAGTTTTCAAACAAAATCCCCCACACCCCAAACTACCGTTTACATGGAAAAATGTGTGAAAATTTTGTTTTTCTCAAAAATGGCTCTAACAATTTTGATTAAAAATACCGTACATTAAAGGTATTTGCATCGGAAATAAAATATATATGTTGTATTTTCTGGGAATAGCCTCCAGAATTATTCTGGATGAATTTTGCATAACTGATAAAGAGATAGACAAAAACTTACTGTACCAAAAATGTAGATCTCGTTAAAATACACAATTTATGTCATATACTTTTCCAGATATTCCTTGTTATTGGTTTCAATTTTGAAGTACGTTAACTGTCCTAAAACAGGAAGCCTACTTCATTTTATCTCTCTCTGCTTGCCACGCAAAGCAAAGCAAACTTCTGTTTCACATACAGATCAGTTTTTAAAGGTAATGACTATGTTTTAGCCTAGTATATTACCTTATTTCCCTTCTACTCACAAAGAAGTAAATAATAAGACTTCTGCTAATGTTTATATCGATTAGCGTGATGTAGATAAAAGAATGGTTTATGTGTGGAACAGCTAGAGCAAGTCCTGTGAATGGAACATATTTTTTGTTTTATTTTGCTTTTCACATTGTTTATTTTCCTAAATACATTTCATTATAATCTCTGACAAGAATTTTTCCTAGATCTTGTTTATACCCGGTCATTGCAAAGTTCTAATTTTCTGACAACTGAGATTTTATTCCACAATACACAATTACAATGTAATGTTTCCTTCTCCATTTTGACAGTATAAATTGTATAAATTCTCTCATAAGTGCTGAAATAAACCCTTTTCATTCATACAACAATACATTGTTGACCTGTTTACACACAGATAATAGTGGTACATAAATGAGACACAGGTAGCATGTCTCACTTCGGAGGGGAAATTTTTATTCATACGAAATCAGCGAGACACATCTCAAGACTAGCTGCGTCTCATGTTTTCTGCAAGCAGTGTCTCATAAGATGCGTCTCATTTTTATTCATACCACCCATTGAGGTTTACAGATTGATACCCAAAATGTGTGCAGCCAAATTTAAACAGCCCAGACTGGTGGTTTTTAAGTGTGTTTAAAAGCAACCTCATATTACAAATGTACTGCATGTAAAAGAACCTTTCATGATAAAATTCTGGCACACAAGTAATACTGGTATCCTAGCAACTGATAGCATCATTGACAACGGACTGTTTAAAAGACATTATTTTTGTCAAATACATTAAGCTACCCTGAACCAAACGACAGGAAACAGTGCAAATATATGTTTATATATCATTCATCAGCATTTCATAATATGATTTAGATTACTTAATACAAGAAAAATATTGTAAATGAAAATAATACTGTGGATTGGATGTAAATTTATAAAAGCTTGTACGGAAATGTCAATTTAATTACAAGTTGGCTGAGGTAAACAATAAATTAGTCATAAGATTCTGTAATGCAGTATGTGGTTAGTATAAGTTATATAATGAATGTCTAGTATACACTCCAGGAAAATGGGGCAAAGTTGGTGGTTGTGGTTGAGATAAAAATGCTGCTCCAAATCTGACATTCTTGTTTCATTTAGTGTATAGATTAACTAATTTGGTAATGAATCATTTTGCTGCGTGAGAGAATCTGAAACAGTTATTAAAGTGTTTTTTCACATAGTTATTACGACAAAGCGGCAGTATGTTTCAGGTTAGGCAATGACTGCAATTGTAATAACTGATTCCGTACTCCTGTGTTCTGAAAGCGCAGATTTACCCTGAAGGCTTCTTACCTTTCAGTATAATTCGGGAAACGAAACAACTTAATTACCTTATTCCTACCTGTAACAGAACAAACTCAAAGTGCATATTTTTCTTTCAGAAAACTTCGTGCATTTTACTGTTATCAAATTGCAGTCACGTTAAGTTTTTTCAAATTCAAAGCATTTCATCAAGTTGGCCAACATTGTACTAGGAAACAGACTTCCAGGATAGGCTGTTGTTTCACAATCGCAGTTACGTAATGTGTGAGTAAACGGAACTAATTTAATTGTAGTCCTATCTTTATAATTTTATTTCAGGAGTTTCCTTTATTTAGTCCACATTATAATGTACCTATATTAATGACTATTGGTACCACTACACCAATTATATACTTCCGTTGAATGCTGGTAGAAAGAGACATCTATTGACAGCAGTACAAGATAATTTTGGTGTGCAGCGCTCGAAATGTATCTATCGAATTGCTTTCGAACCAATGTTTTTTCAGAACCTCGACTCGACACCGGAAGTTCCTAAGGCGATCTGAAACGATTCGGCTTATTCGTTTCGTAAGCATTGCATTACAAGTGATATCTTGAAAAACTGAAAAATGGCCTCTGCAATGGATGTTGATGAGGAAGAAATTGAGCTTCCCACTTCCAGCAGCAGCAAGGGAGAGAAGAAACGATTTGAAGTAAAAAAGGTAACTGACTTTTAAAGAAGTGCGGCGACGTTCGAGTTCTATAGCTTTTGTTGGTATTCATCCTTGGTAACTAATTGCATTTCATTCATTTATTTTCAGTGGAATGCTGTTGCTTTATGGGCATGGGGTAAGTTATGCAATGAACTGATTATTATATTATTCATCTATTAACGCTTCACGTTTACAGCATGCGTCATATAAGTGGTGTTTAATGTACAGTTAAGATAGGTTAGGTTCAGTTTATTGAAAGTTAAAACAAAACATCGGCAAGACACCTACTTAATTTTTCAATAATACACAGGCTATATTATGCAAACATTACTAGTGTAGTTTTGTGTGATCAGAGTTGTGATTAAATGTGTTAAAGCTACCCAACTTTTCACCTCAGGTTACCCTGGACCGCGCAACGCCAGGCAGGCAACATCGCTTTGCAACATAACCCCAAAAACACTAAGAAATCACCAAGGTCCTCAGCAAATAGTTTTCAATGTTTAAAGTTTGTTACTTAGCTTAATAGCTTACTTAAATAGACGGAAATTAGAACTATTATTGCTTTTGGTTGGCATAATAAACTAAGCCAGCGCCGTGTGAAGAGAGAATATACATTTAAAATCGTCAGGAAATGGGGAAGCTATGCTAATTGTTTCGTCAGTTTGGGCGATTATATTTATTTTAGTTAAACATTTCCTTTTCATATTATGAATCTATATTCTTATATTTGTTATTATTGCTCTTCCTATATATGTTCCCTTCGGTTTCGAGGTTGTTCCCGCACTTTTGTTTTGACTCATTTACTACATTGCAGATATTTTATAATTATTTATTGTGTAAACATTGCCTTTTCGTACATAATGAATCATTTCTCGCACTTATGTTTTGACCTATTCTGCCTTTTCGTACATAATGAATCATTTCTCGCACTCATGTTTTGACCTATGCAGTAAATTGAGCAGTTGCTAATGTTGCATAAATGTAGTGGTTTTTAAATGTGCATGTTGGCATTCCGCATTGTCAGCGTCCGCCATGACAGGGTAACCTGGTATGCAAGATTACCGAGGATTATGCTGCTATCTGTGCCAATACTTGTTTGTACTTTTATGGAGATACTAGTAAAGAAGAGGGACATATGAGGTGACTTTTGCTTCACTGATGTAACTACGACTGTCAGGGAAAACCAGCTAAGCACCTGGTTGCATGATTTGCTTTTATATGTTTTCCACTACAAGCTGTGTAAATACAGAAAATTCCATTACCCTGACTAAGATTGTGAACGTTACAGCAAAAATTTTGAAAACTTTAAAAAATCATGAAACTTTGAATAGCTTGGCAATTGTGTATCATCCAGAACCCATCATTTTCTGCCACCCTTCCAACCATGCCCGTTTCCCAACCATTGTTGCATTGCATGTTGGGCAAAGGAGATGCTAGTGGGGGCAGCTACATGATCACAGAAGTGGTGGGGGTACGTTGGAGACAGCAAAACCTGGAATTGTTGCAATACACATTTACAATATTTCTCATTGTTGATTTTAACACAGTGTTCATGAATTCTACATTATATTTTACAACTGTTCCAATGAATACATTTTAATTTATTAAATTTAAAAGTTTGCAGCGGTGAAAAGATACTTTGTAAGCAATAGGAGTACAGTTTCACTATTAAAAGTTTTAAATGATCTATGCAAGGAAGTCATAGTTTGTACAGGAAAGAAATAAATTTTCATTTAATAATTTTAAATGATTGGGAAAGATCCGTTTTTGAATCTGTGAACTGCATAGCTCAGAATCAAAAAAGCCAAAATGTCATACAAGTGCCAAATTTGGTGTTTAGCTTTAGTATCTTTCAAGGATGTGCCGATCCCCGTGGCTGCGCTTGCTAAAAAGCTCCGTAATTAAGTTAAATGCTAATTTATTACGTGTGTGTAGCGATCCTTTTTTGTGAATATTTATGAAGTATGCTGCCTAGAAGGAGTAGAATATAAATAAAGAAGTGTTGTAGTACTTTTGCAATGTAAATATATAATAATACTACACATTAAAGTGCCTAAAACCTGAATTTCATTGTCGGCGGCAGGCGAACAGTGTTGTGGAAAGCAACACCGGCATGTGTCGCTAAACGCTATGCTGATGTATGACAAGTATGTTTCACGCAGATACAGCTGTTCAGTGAATTTTATTATGCAGAACTTCAGCCACTCTAAAATCGAATGAAACTAAGTGCGATTGATTGACTTTATATTTATGATGACACTTTCAAAGCCTGTGGATTTCAAATTTAGCGCAAGGTTAGGTTCCAATCCGTTTAGGTTAGTGTGTGTATATAAATTTGTTTCTAATTTTATATCGTGGTAGTACCTCATCAATATTTCCAACAACTCCTAACAGCGCAATGGATACAACATTAGTTTTTTAAACCATCTCCCCACCCATAATCCCTCTCTAATCACACTGGTCCCGTTAGAGTGCAAACTGGCATAAGTCGCAGCGGAGAGAGTTAGCGGCCCAACTTGTAAATAATTACCCAATAGAAATACAAAAGAAGTAGGAAATTGAAAAAATAAGTAAAAATTCTGATGTGTTCTATTCAAATGACTTTCTCTACAGCTCTCCAACAAATTATTGTTAAAAAGCTTATACTTCTATTTAT
Source organism: Hymenopus coronatus (assembly GCA_030762935.1). NCBI lineage: Eukaryota > Metazoa > Arthropoda > Insecta > Mantodea > Hymenopodidae > Hymenopus > Hymenopus coronatus. The sequence continues at coordinate 182,216,151 of CM060882.1, read as the reverse complement.
TTCATGCTAATTGACAAAAATTAGTCATATTACTTGCTTCTTTGTAAGTAGAAGCAAAATAAGGGAGTACCATAGGTTAAAGTGATAGTCAAAAGCTGGTTGCTATGTGACTGATGTTCCTTTATTTGTATGGACAGTAGTTGAGAAATTCCTTTATGGGAAAAGTTATGTTTTTCAAAGCTGAAACCAAAAACAAGAATATCTAATAAATGATCAATTCCATGAAAAAAATATGTACTACATAAATTGTGTGTTTTAATGTGCTCTACATTTTTTGTATGGTAAGTTTTTGTACATCTCTTATGGTTTAGCAGATATACAAAATTCCATAAAATTCATCCAGAATAAAGTACTCTTCAGAGGCTATTCCCAGAAAATGCAAAAAATACATATTTGTCAGGTAAATATCTTCAATATACAATATTTTATTTAAAATTGTTAGAGCCATTTTTAAGAAAATCAAAATTTTCGAAAAAGTGCCATGTAAAGGGTAGTTTGAGGTGGGGGGATTTTTCTCAAAATCTTTGTGTCATATCCCTGGAAGATACTAAACTTAAATACCAAGTTTGGTATTTTAATGACTTTTCGTTTTTGATTTATTGTGTTCACTGATACTCGGACCTTCTTCTGAAAATGCTTCTTTTTTTTAATATATAAGGTGCCCTAAAACATATATTTCTGGTGAAATCTCTGTAACAAATTTTTTGGTGCAATATAATACCTTCTCTATACACTATGTACATAGTACGTGTAGAGGTGGACAAAGCGGCGCTGGGGCGGGTTTTCTCCGGGTACTCTGGTTTCCCCCGTCATCGCATTCCACTGGTGCTCCATCATCATTCATGTATCATCAGTGTCACCGCCTGCAGTGCCATAAGTAGTTAAAGCGGGCGTTAAACATTACCAAAAAAGAAAAGTAAAAAGAGGGGAAAAGGGGGAATACAGTGGGAAAAAAATATAAATAAGAAAAGAGATTCAGCACAGTTTTTTTTTTTGCCCCTTTTTTTTTTTTTTTTTTAATGAAATCCTCCCCCTCCCCCCACAGTACACTACCTTTTACAAGGAACAGTTTTCTAAATGACTCTAACAATTTTGATTAATAGGCCATGTATTAAAAATACTTATATGGAAAATAAAATATATATCTTGAATTGGTAAAGGTTCTGTAGGACGTCCAGATTGAGCAAGTTGAAAATACTAACTTGAGCAATAAAAATTCACATGGAAAGTGTCTTGTAATAAATATAATCACTTTGTGTCCCACTGACCTTAATTAAGATATTTTCTTGTATAAAACTTGTCGCAAAATGTAAGCAACATACTCCATTTTGTAATTTTTACGAATGCACAACTATACTGCCAACCTATTCTTTTCATGAATTCCTTGAGCCTTCTGCTCTGTTAAGTATGTGCTGCTTGTATGCTTTGGTGAAACCACTGGAAATGCCTAAAAATTAACTACAAGAAACAATAAATTAATTTACACTTTAACCTAAACCTAACGTAATAGAGAGATTGCTGCTTTCATTCACATACTTTACTAAAAGCAAATTCACGAAAATCAGTTTAATTATACATACTTAACATATAGCTAAGTGAGCGCATGCTTTGATAAATGCAGTGGAAATTAATAAAATTAGTTTACACACACACACACACACACTAACCTAGATTTAGCCACTCGCTTCGCTCACATGCTTTGATGAAATCAGTAGAAATTAATAAAAGCAAAATACCCGAAAATCAATTTATTTACACATACAAACACTAACCTAGAGTTAACCAAATGCATTGTTGCTTTGCTTGCTTCCTCTATACGTACTATGTACATAGTGTATAGAGAAGTTATTGTACTGCACCCAAAAATTCCATACCCAGATTTCACCGTAAATAAATGTTTTGAGACCCCCTGAATCAAAAAAAAAAAAAAGAAAAGAAAAGATATAGCTCAAAAACGAAAAGACCGTTAAAAACCAAACTTGGTATATAAGTTTGGTATCTTCCAAGGATGCGACACGAAGATTTTCAAGAAAATCTCCGCACCTCTAACTACCCATTATATGGGGAAAATTTTGATATTCTTAAAAAGTCTCTTATATTTAAGATATTTACTTGGCAAATAAAATGTATGTCTTGAATTTTCTGGGAATATCCTCAAAGGACCTCTTTATTTGAGAGGTTTTTATTGAATTTTGCATAACTGGTAAACCGTAAGGGATAGACAAAAACTTAAAACACAAAGAAATGTAGAGGACATAAAACACATGGCTTATGTTATACACATTTTTTTCGTGGGGTTGATCGTTTTTGAGATGTTCCTTGTCATTGGTTTCAGGTTTAAAATACATATACTTTTCTAATACAGGAATTTGTCAACTCCTGTCTATACAAACAAAGGAACTTCAGTCACATAGCAACCAGCTTTTGACTATCACTTTAACCTATGGTACTCCGTTACTTCCTTCTACTTACAAGGAAGCAAGTAAAAAGACTTTCTGCTAATTTTTTCTCGTTTAGCATAAAGTAAATAGAAGCATAATCTTTTTAACAATAATTCATTGCAGAGATGTAGAGAAAGTCATGTGAATGGAACACATCAGATTTTTTTAGTAAAACTAAAAATAAAACAAATTACAAATATCAATTTACATGCACTATCCTTTAACAAAACCAGTGGAAATAACTAAAACTTACACGAAAATGTCTCTATTTACACATACACAGTGCTATAATTGGCTCATTTTACAAAAATGTCCAAATTAAAGCATACACCAGAGAACTTGTATAAGTAATTGTTGAAGTAAAGCATTATTGCTTAAAGTGCACACACTGTAACTCACAGAATTGCTATAGAATCACATTTCTTCCTCTGTGCTTAAAAATGTACAAAAGTTTCAAAGCCGTTAGATGTCAGTGTTAACGACAGCTTGTCATTTGCAGTATTATTTTTATTAATGTTGATAGCCACCGTCATTATGAATAATAGAGACTGAAACGACAGAGACCTTGTAAACAAATACCTGAACACTCCTAACGGCTGGTAGGGTTTTTATTGTCAGAAAATTTGTTTACCTTATTAAATGTAAAATATTTTCGTCCAATATCGCTTTTCCAATTAAATGTCTTTTCAGAAGCTTCATTTGTTATTAATAAATTCTTTCATATCTGCCTGACCAACTAGCTGTTTATTATATATATTAACATTTTGCATAGACTCTTTACTCAAGGCAATTTGTGTAAGGAATGACTTGCTACTGAATAAACACAATTTGTTTTATAATTCCACAAAATCTTTTAATTTCCTATTAATATTTGAAATAAAACATCATTTAATTTAACAAGTATCTTCTTAAATGAATATTTGTATAAGGTATTAATTATTATATTAATAATATTAATTATTATCTTGATTCGCAATATGCACCGTCCAAGTATTCAAATATGTAACACAGATGTACATTCCTTCTCTTTCGTTTTTCTACGTCTCTAAGTAAACTTTTTCAAACAACAAAAAACAGGACTGACTCATTTTGTTTTCTGTCATTAAGAAAAGAAGATTATTGATATAAACATTTGATCATCATTTATATTATAATACAAAGTAAAGGTAATGAAATAAAATTGCATGGTTACACAATAATTTTCCGTTGTACGGCTGAATAATGCACTACAAAATGTGGATCCCCAAAGGAATAAATATCCTTGAATTTTCTGGGAGTGCTCTCTGAAGCCCTCTTCTTTCCGGAGGGCTTTTGTGTGACCTGTAAACTGTAAGAGATATAATAAAACTTACTGCACAAGGAATGTGGATCTGGTTAAAGTATACAACTTTTGTAAGATACATTATTATGTGCGGTAACTATTTGCAAGATATTCTTTGTTGCTAGTTTCAATTATAAGATTTGAATATTTTCCAAATATAAAAAAAAAATCAGTGGGAGATTAACGTTTGTTTCTCTGTAATTTTACTCCTGGCCATCAAAGAGAACTGAATTTCAGTATCATCACATAGTGGCAGCTTACAAAAGATTTGGGGTAATGTTGCCGCAAAACCATACCAACTTTGGAAATTGAAAACCTGCTGTAGAACTAAGCACACAGTGCCAAGGGAATGCAACCAGTTAAGAGCCGCAAGATGGCAGTAGTAGCATGGTTATATGTTGCAAAATGTGAGTGATAATGCTCTTATTCTTCCCCATTCAATGTTAAGATAATGTACCAGTTTATTGAGACAATGACACAACAGAACAGTTAATTTCAAATATATTTTTATATAAAATAAGAACTATAGCTTTCCTGGCGACGTGTTAATTCAAAATCTTCTTGGGCTTCTAGCCAGGTAATAACTTGGCTTGACACCAACGTTTCGAAGAAGTGCATCTTCCTCGTCTTCAGTTCACCCTGAAGACGAGGAAGATGCACTTCTTCGAAACGTTGGTGTCAAGCCAAGTTATTACCTGGCTAGAAGCCCGAGAAGATTTTGAATTAATATTTTTATATATTAACGGTCATTTCCATGCTCCTATCATTTAAAATAAAGAAGAAAACCTATTTATTTGCCGCTAGGTGACTGCAGTACTGTTTTATTCTTCTTCCCCATTCTATGCTAAAGGAATCCACCTGGTTATGGCGTCAATGATGCAAGAAAACAGTGAAAATAAAATATATTTTTATGTATTATTGTTTTCTTGGTGACATTGTTTAAATAAAGAAATAAAAGTGTTAAAAGTAACAAGTTATAAACTATGCACATTAACCAATAATCGTTCTTGAAATCCGAAAATGACAGGATCCAGATAATATGCCGTTTTAGGTTAACCTACTTATTGCAGATGTTGGTTATTTGAGGTTATGTGGTACATGAGCTAGCTAAAGGTGATTTCATCAGAACATAAAGATAACCCCATCTATGTCACGCTGCAATTGCAGTGCTCTTATTATGTTTGATCAAGTAATATTTTGGGTTAATGGAGAAATGTAGTACACAAAGTTACTGTAAACTAAGAACTTATCGATTCCTTTGTTTCTTTTTAACGAAAACAGGAGCATTAGTACTAAATAAAAATTATTAATATTATTATTGTTATTAATCAGAGAAATGATGGAATCCAGATAATATGCCATTTTAGGTAAACTGAATATCATTGTATATTTCTGGGTTTCTCCGCCTCGCTATGGTTAAACTTCCTGAGGCATACACTGTTAATTGCAAATTTCATGCTTTCCACACTATCCTATGACTGCGCTGTCTTCCCTCCTTTTTGCAATACCAACATTATATGTTCCATTATGCTGAACACTGCACCTTTCAGATGCAAAGGTTGGCTGCCCGACATAATGGGAGCAACAGACCCTTATTCGGCAACATTACTAAGATTTGACCATCGGTTAGCCTAATGTATTCCCATCTTTCCCTTCTACTTACAAGGAACTTAGTTATAAGGCCATTTCTTTTTAATATTTATCTTGATTAGCAGGAAGTACAAATGTTCAAATATAAACAGTAATTTTGTTAAAAATATTTATTGATTAAATATATACACAAGTGACTTCATCAGCATTTCTCAACATAGCCTCCTTCACACTCTACACATTTTTGCCAACGTTTTGGAAGCTTGAACATTCCTTCTTCAAAAAAAAGTTTGAGGGTGTGTTGCCAACCATGCTCCTCGACATCCTCGTTTTCGAAATCTTTCCCTCCAAGCCATTCTTTCATGGGTGCAAACAAAAAATAGCCCGGGGGGTACAAGTCTGGACTAAGGAAGGGTGTTCAAGGGTTTCCTAGTGCATGTCTGCCTTGTGTCCATTGTCAAATTGGCGGTGTGAGGCATAACATTGTCTTGGAGAAGGATGGCATCTCTGATGGGCATACAATGTCTTTTGCTTCAGTAGGCAGCTTTTACAGACCTTAACAATTGGCAATAGTAAGCTTCTGATGAGATTTCTTTGTCAGTGGAGCGGCGATCACCTTCAATATGCTCTGGAGGAGCGGCAGGGGTGTTGTCATCTGTGAGACTTGACCTTTGTTTTCCACAAATTCTTGGCTGCCCAAGTAAACATTCGATTCTGCAACAGTGCAGTGTCCCCAAACTGTGCCCTTAAACGAGTTAAAATCTCCGAAGGTTTAACCCCTTCCTTGGTTAAAAACTTGATAATAATGCATTTGGCATCAGACGAAGGGACTTGTTGCTCACTCATGGCTGTACTGACACCAGAACCTAGTGAAGCAGCTAACAGAGCTAGTTCCCCCTCCCTAACACACGGACCTTCAACCCCCCACTCTGAACTGATTCCTCTGTGGTATGCAACAATTACCGTTTATATTTGAATCACTCTCGTATATAGAAGAAGAATCATTTGTAAGAATAGTTTGCTGATCGGACAGAGGAAGTCAAATGAATACAACATATGAGATTTTATGCATTAATTTAAATGTAGCAGCAAGAAACATTACTGTGTATTTGAAACTAATACATTTTAATTTATTATCTAATTTTAAACAATTTGATGATGATTTGCACATGTATTTTAAATTCAACATTAGTTATACCACCAATGTCAGAAACAGATATGCCAGGAGAAGGAAACACTTGGTGGGGGGAGTCGCACTATCAGGGTGCAGAAATTTCATTGATGGAAATTATGGTCTTTATTCCTTTGCAGATCCAGATTTCATAGTATATTTATTCGGCTGTTAGGAGTACTCATGTCGTTGTTTACAAGTTTTTCGTTGTTTTCGTCTATAATTCATTATGACAGTGGCTGCCAACATTGAAAAAGATAATAACGCGAGATTCTATTGGTTATGGAAAAATGTAAATGGATGCTCTTTAACTGCTGTGGTTCTCAGCATCCCATTCTAAATTGGGTGTGAAAGACCGTTTAATTTTGCTCAGAGTCCTCTCTATCAGGCTTGAGGTTCTTTTACGTGCCGTAAATCTATGACACGGGACCAGCGGCTTTACTTCCCTTCTGAAGAAAGCCATGCTAAGGATTTTTACTTCCAAAAAAATCCATCATCCTCCGCCGGGTTTCAACCCGCAACCTTTGGTATATGAAGTTAGCATAGTAACCACTACACCACAGAAGGCAACTATTGGTTATGGAGACAATATGGTTACGTGATAGGTGAACAACGTATTTCGAGGTTAGGCTATGTATGTAAATGAACTGGATCAAAATAAGGGGTAAAAATGGACTTTCTGTAAATTGGTTCTTTCCAATGTGAAATGCAGTCTTCTGTTTGTTTTGTCTGCTTGTGATTGGGCAGCCATGTCGATCAATCGACCAATGGCAGAGTCAAATCTAATGCAATGTCGCTATTAGGACAGAGAACTCGTGAATTTCGTAAAAAAATAGGTTGGCAGTATGGTTTGTGCATTCGTAAAAATTACAAAAATGGAGTGTATTGTTTACATTTCGTGACAAATTTTATATATAAGAAGCTGGCTCAATTAGCACGGGTGGGTGGCTCACAGCAACTCAAAGTAATCACATCTATTACAAAACGCATGTTCCATGTGAATTTTTATTGCTCAGGTTACTATTTTCAACATTTTCAATCTGGACATCCTGTGTAACTTTACCAAAATTATTTACTTTTTACTTTCTCTATAAGTACTATGTACATAGTGTACAGAGAAGATATTGCACACCACCCAAAAATTTGATACCGAGATTTCATCGGATATATATGTTTTAGGGTCCCTTTTAAACAAAAAAAAGCATTTTCAGAGAAAGATCCGTGTGTCTGTGAACACAATAACTTAAAAACGAAAATTTCGTAAAATACCAAACTTGATATCTCAGTTTAGTATCTTCCAGGGATGCAACATGAAGATTTTGAGAAAATTCCCCGCACCCCCAACTACCCTTTATATGGAACTTTTTTCGAAAATTTTGATTTGTTCAAAAATGGCTCTAACAATTTTGATTAAAATATCATATATTAAAGATATTTACCTGACAAATAAAATGTATATCTTGAATTTTCTGGGAATAGCCTCTGAAGACTACTTTATTCTGGATGAATTTTACAGAATTTTGCATAACTGCTAAACCGTAAGAGATAGTCAAAAACTTAACACACAAAAAACGTAGAGCACGTTACAACACACAATTTATGTTATACACATTTTTGTCGTGGAGATGATAGTTTTTGTATATATTCCTTTGTTTTTAGTTTCAGCTTTGAAAGACTTGTACTTTTCTCATACTCGTGTTCATACAAACACAGGAATTTCAGTCACATAGCAACCAGCTTTTGACTATCACTTTAACCTATGGTACTCCCTTATTTCGCTTCTACTTACAAGGATGCAAGTAGTAAGACTATTTCTGCTAATTTTTTCTCGATTAGCATGAAGTAAAAAGAAGCATAAGCATTTTAACAATAATTAGTTGCAGAGATGTAGAGAAAATCATGTGCATGGAACACATAAGATTTTTGGTATTAACAATCCCCAGGATATTTCTTTGGATTATGAAATAAGCCTGGTTTCACATTAACCTGAGAATGGGAAGCAAATGTTGTTTACAAGATTTTGGCTCACAGTAATCCAATAATGAGCAGGGGTCTCAAAGTGTAAAGTTGATTTTGTGCTTTGGGATTTCATTTGTTTTTAAATGACCCAACATATTTTTTTACATACCTTCAATTCAGTCAACATAGTGCAAGTTGAGCAACATCAAAATTCCAAAAATTGTGACGACCCTTTTCACCAGATGAACTTTTCTTCATATAAACAAAATGTACTCCTCCACTTATTTGCTCTGATTGGAGGGGAAACTTTTGTAACCACGTGGAACCTTGGAACTGTTATAGCTTTCTTTCTACCCGCTCTTCTTTGTGGGATAGTTTAGAAACATGCTAATGATTAGATAACAAATGTGTATAGCGCTCCAAACTAAAGATATAAATAAGAAATATAAAAATTAGATGTGATCCATTCACATGACTTCCTGTACATCTCTGCAACAAATTATTGTTAAAAATCTAATGTTTCTATTTACTACATGCTAATCAAGAAAAAAATAGCAGAAATAGTCTTATTACTTGCTTCCTTGTAAGTAGAAGCGAAATAAGGGAGTACCATAGAACTAAAGTGATAGTCAAAAGCTGGTTACTATGTCACTGAAGTTCCTTTGTTTGTATGGACACGAGTTTACAAATTCCTGTATGAGAAAAGTATGTTTGTCAAAGCTGAAACTAAAAACAAGGAATATCTCAAAAATGATAAACTCCAGGAAAAAAATGTGTATAACATAAATTGTGTGTTTGAACATGCTCTACATTTTTTGTGGGGTAAGTTTTTGTCCATCTCTTACCATTTAGCAGTTCTGCAAAATTTCGTAAAATTCATCCAGAATAAAGTAGTTTTCAGAGACTATTCCCAGAAAATTCAAGATATACATTTTATTTGTCAGGTAAATATATGTAATATACAGTATTTTAATCAAAATTGTTAGAGCCATTTTTAAGAAATACAAAAATGTCAAAAAAAATTTCCAAGTAAAGGGTGGTTTAGGGTGGGGGGATTTTTCTGAAAATCTTCGTGTCGCATCCCTGGAAGATACTAAACTTAAATACCAAGTTTGGTATTTTACGGACTTCTCATTTTTGAGTTATTGTGTTCACAGACACACATGGACCTATTTCTGAAAATGCTTTTTTTGGTTACAGGGGACCCTAAAACATATATTTCCATTGAAATCTTGGTATTGAATTTTTGGGTGGAATGGAACCTTCTCTATACACTATGTAATAATAGCTGTAGAGAAAGTAAAAATCAGTATACGAAAATAAATGCACAAAATATTCCTAATCTGAATCAGAGAAGTTGTATTCTATCAAAGTCAAAGTTCTGCTCCTCCCCTCTCCCTTCATCAGCTTCTGTTTCTGTTTTAATCTTAATGGTGATGTCTATCCACACCTGGGTTGTTGAGTGGCTTTCTACCCATATTTTGTTGAGAAAATAACAGCTTCCCCCCTTCCTGTCTGTACGCGGGAATTTAACAATACTTCTTCACAGTCAACAATGATATTCTTACTGTTTCTTTTCCAAAATTCAAAATCAATGTCTAGTAACAGCTTATAAAATGATATTTGTTTGAACATAGGAAGTTAAGGGTCACCGTAAACAAATACAAGTGGTTTCTTTGTAAGTGGCTCATTAATTTGGAAGAAATTATTAATGTTTTGATGCACTGCACTCCTAGCACTGGCTTTTTATGTTTTCTACGTGTTTTAACCTTTCACTGTGTGCGAAATTTATAACTTAATGCACATTCACTTGATCAGAAACTTGAAAATTCATATACCCGAAGCATACATTAGTTCAGCTTATTTTGCATTCTTCCATAGCGTAATAACATACAGAATTTTACTCTTGGGAAACAGCTCATATGCTACCAATATTCTTCTATTACAAAAAAAAAGTTATTCAAATCATCTCTGATGCACCGAAACTTGCACACTGCAATTCTTTGTTCATCAAACTAAAAGTAATGACTGTAATAAATTTATACATTTATACAGTATTACTGTTCACAGAAAGCCACTTACCTGAATTCCAAAATAGACAAGATATACATACAACAGTAGAAGGGGGCAACATATTAATGTGCCATACCACAGGCTAACCACATCTCAGAAGAGCTTTGAAATATTAGGTATAAAGCTTTACAATAATTTACACTTAGAAATAAAGCAATTCTCAGGATCAACTTACAAGAATAAGCTGTATGGATGGTTAGTAGCTAAACCTTATTACTCAGTACAGGAATATTTTGAATGCAATTTTATTCATGTATAGGTGCTTGATTAAGAAAATTGTAAATAATCATTATATCTTAGTAATACTATTATTTATATACTTATAATTGCTACTTTGTATTGAGAAGATTGTATTTAAGCACTTTTCTAATTTTGTGACATTGTCTATTGCTATACAGCTCAATGACAATAAAAATTATTATTATTATTATATACACCAGTAAACTCTACTGTCACAATAACAGTATGCTTGATGATCAATGTGGCATGTTTCTTACACAGTTTGTGAAACAATTCAAAATTAAAACTTTCTCACCACTCGTTCAAAGGCTTACCTCTGTGATGCTTTATAAACTGCATTTGTTCGGCCATGGTGGTTTATGTACTAATGGCCTTGCCTTCCCGCTCCAGTTTCAAAAGGGAAGGCAGTCTGCGCATCCTATTTGCTCATTTTCTAATTAAGTCCAATTTGATTGATTTAAATTTGTTTTGTTGCAACTCTGCATAATCACACGTTAAGCATGCCGTTATGTAATACAAGGAGATCCATTAGATTCTGCTAGTACTTGGCGAACTACTTTGTAACCGAGGTACCTTGCATCAGCCACATATGTACACGTGTCTAGTTACATGAGTACTTATTCTCTGGGGAAAATGGTCTAGAATAAGCTATAAGGGTACGTTCATATTAGGTGCTTGAAGATTTAATATCCATCTACAAAGGTATGAAAACTATTTGACTCAAGCAGTATTTTTTGTTTAAAATCTCCTGTAGATGGTTTGAGATGATTTTATTTGCTGCCTGCCCCGGCTTCGCACGGGTGGTAAACCTAATGAAAAAAACTCAAACAAAATCTTCCGTTTACAGTTCGTCCATGCAATGAAATAAAATTGCAATTAAATAATTTGACAATACTTATTGTAATAACAATTTTTTTCCGGAGAGAAAACAAATAGTGCAATGGTTTGCCGACTCTCCAGCATGCAACGTACAACTGCCCAAGCGAAAAACACGACAATTCAAGGTACATTTCTAACGATTGACCTTGGGATTTATTGTCATTGCGAATGCAAAGCGCGTCTGAAACTGAACACGATCAAAAGGAAAGTCGCTTGACATTAGTGGTATTCTTGGAATAAGTATGTCCTTGCCTTTGAACTTTCCCATGTTATTAGTATCTTAAATCAAGTTTTTCATAATTTTTTTAACAGCAAGTTTTGTTTCGCTGCATAATTTCGGCTGATTGAGATTGCATAGCATAACTATCACAAACCTTTAGCTATAAATTGTGTATCAGTAATCCTGGCAAATCCAATGAATTTAGGAATTCAGTTAGATAATTGACGACTTCATTTGGATTGCTAATGGAATCGATCGATTTAAATGAATGCATATGTGCATCAATTTTACTCTGAATTTTTATATTCAAATCATATACATTCTAATTAGTTGCTGCTAAAATGACTTGTTCACTCAACCAAGCATATTTTTTGTAATTTGCACCAATATTTGGGAACACTTTCGATATTAATTCTTCCTTTGATGTTGTGAAGTAACAAAAAGTTGATGGAAACAAAATAGGTCAGTAGAAGTATCAACAGGAATTTGCCCTTTGCCAATGTCTAATAATGCCTTTGAATCTGAGAAAAATGCAATGAAGCGCAATGATCTGCACAATGTGGCATATATAGTTGGTATTGCGAAAAGGATGAAGTCAGCGCACCCATAGGGTATTGTGGAAAGGATGACTTGTGCAGTTAACAGCATTGGCAACCAGGGGTGTCGTTGGTATAATAACAGTAATGGCAGCGCTTCCATAGTGTGGCGGGTAAATGTTAAAATGGGTAATGAAATTACATTAAGGAGAAAGTCACAAAGTAACATTCATGCTTCTACCGAATCTCCTTATTTCCTTTATTCCTAATGTTTTCCACCTCTTTCAGCATTGTTAAGGTTACCAATGGCATAACTAAAGAACAAGTACGTCTGGTTGGGCAATTGATAGGCTTGTATTTGATGATATCTTTGTGTATTAAATTTCTCCATCTAACCCAAATATATTGATCAAATATATTAACAGCACATCAATTGCAGTATGATGGTGACAAGAATATCTTCATGTTCTTTAGCTAGCTCATGTACCACATAACACCAAAAAACCAACATCTGCAATAGGAACTTTTCAAATAAAAATACAACCTTTTCAAATTTATTTATATGATATTGTAGGTTTTGTAAGCTCTGAAGAATTGCCGAAATCTCTCCATAAAAATTTGTGGTATTTAAACTTAATCTTTTGTAGAAAGAGAAGAGAGGACATATTGCACCTGCGCCAGTACCACTGTTATTTGGTAAGCTAGTGTAGACATTCATTGGTAGAGTATCTTAAATTTATTTCTATTGTCATTTGTTTCAGAACACAAAGACATTTCAGATTTTTTAAATTCTGCAGCTAAGTATAGATAGTGTTCAATATCAAATAGTTCTAACGGGTGAATATTTGTTCTATATTTTATTTTAAGTAAGGAAGTTTTAATCTATGTTTGATTTCTTTGACTTTAATAAGGAAACTTTGTTGAGTTTTTAGGTTGGGAATGACTGCTCACCAATAAGCACTGGTCAGCTTTGTGAGTTTTTGACCTGGACTGATATCAGATCCCCTCTTTTACCTTCCTATCCAGTCTTGCTTCACTCAACTCTTGTTTTCTTCGACCCATGGCATTAGAGTATTCGAGGCCTATTCCTTTTATACCTTTCTTTACTTAGGTAATATAACTGCCATTTATGGTGTCTAATTTTAAAAGGTTACAAAAATTTGAATAAAAACATTCCAGAGATCATAAATATTGTTGCAGATATTGTGGTGGACAACTGCGCCATTTGCCGTAATCATATCATGGATCTCTGCATTGAGTGCCAAGCAAACCAGGCCTCTGCCACGAGTGAAGAATGTACTGTAGCTTGGGGTGTCTGTAACGTAAGTCCTAAACAAATAACAAGTTTGCTTTTTGTGAAACATCAACCTGCCTGGTTCCTATTTGCATGCACTAACTTAACCTATACTCTGTCGATTAATTACACAAAACAACACTTACTTGGGATTTTTGCGGGAACATGTTTCAAAGGAATGTCGATGTCTGGTTGAAAATGAAGGAAACTAGTGCTTTGAAACATGTTCCGGCAAAAATCCCAAGTAAGTGTTGTTTAGTGTAATTAATCAACTTGTCAAATAAATGAATATAACAACACTGTTTACAAACCTACATAAGAAGAAAAGTAAAATAATAGGCTAACAAGTCTTTAGGAAGCAAAACTTAACCTATACATGGTGAAACAGCAGAGGAAATGGCGAATGGAATCAGTTCGTTAAAAGTTAAAAACTGTCAGGAATTCAATGAAATTTTCCGAACACAAAAACAAGAAATTAAAACTTTCTCAAAACTCCAAAAAAGAAACATTTTTGCAAATATTAAATTCATAAAGCTACGTTTATGTAATAAAGTGACTCCCAAATTTGTTAGGAAATTCATCAAAAACAATCAATGTCCTGTTGAAAATGAAGGAATCTAATCCTTCGAAACATGTTCCGGCAAAAATTCCAAGAAAGTGTTGTTTAGTGTAATTAATTGACTCGTCAAATAAATGAATATAACAACACTGTTTACAAACTTCCATAAAAAGAAAAGTGAACTATACTCTGTTTTTAGAGTACTTTTTATGATAAAATAAGCATTTGTACATTTCTCCTTGACTGTTCTGTGTATTTCATTTTACATATTCATAAACTTCCATTCCATATGCAGTAAAGAAATGAAATAAAATATTACTTTCTGCAAAATTTTTTAAACTTGTCAACAGCATAAATACAGACTTTTCCTTGAAATATGAAGCAAATAATATTTTTTTGAGAAGAATAATCTGTGTGCTTAAGAGGAATTATTGTGCTTTGCAATATTGATAGAAAATAAAAGGTGTAGAAATAGATTGGAGCAAGGTCAGTTGATCTCACTTTAGGCACTGAGACAATATTTATCTCTTAACCACAAAATCTGCCAACATTTTGAGAATTTCATGTCATTTTTGTAATATTTGATTTTCAAATGTTTTAGTTCTGTTGCATTCCGAAGTTGAAATCGCTGTGCTTTCGTCGTGTATGAGTGTTTTGATTTTCTCTATGCGATTTTATTTTCCAACAATGAGTATCATAGTTATGTGTTGACTTTCTTGGTTGTTAAGCATGGAAAAGGCCACTTGGAGATTACGTGTACATTAATGTATTCACATAGAATTATATGCGTACAAATATTTGCAGCGTTCAACAAAGCACATAAATTACATTGAGTGATTGCAGTTCCACTTTAGAATTGTACAAAGTGATTACAAAATAAACTACAATTGTACAAAGAAAATGCTAGTGATTTATTATTTAAGAAGTGGCCAGATCTGTGAAGCCCAACAAGCCCGTTAAAACGCCCTGAGAAGAGTCGATTGCTAATCCAAATCAAGCATAAGTGCGAGTAGACTTTTAGTTCAAATTTAGCGCAAAGAGGATCTCATGCTTCAGCACCTATGGGAGCTGAAATGGGATTTTCATAATTTTGTTCCAGTTTCATGTTTTAATTGCATATGAATATTTTGAACCTCTTGTTCATTTTTGTATAATTTTTTTAGAGGTACGGTAATTGTGAATAGTTTAAAAATACTTTTGAAAATAATCTTGCATAGTAGTCAAAGAACAATCTGGTACACTCACTTAGTAAAGCATCAATAAGTTCGTAAATATTAGGGTTAGAGAAGAGTTTTTTTATTTTGATCAGAGAGTTTTACTTCAGCTATTTGCAGCATTGGCATCCCGATTAGTTTTCCTTCATGTGAAGTTGTGTTTACATTTGTTTTACTAGCAGGTATAATGCCAGTACAATGGGACAGAAGTCATTATGCCTATTTGATTCCATAATGCACACAACCAAAAACAATTTAAATTATCTCCTGAAGACTTAGGGACTTTAAAAGTCATATATTGTGCATTTGGTTTCTAGGTTTTCATGAAACTAAAAAAAATCTGATGTGTTACTTTCTCTAGCTACTCTACAAACAAGCTTCTTGCAAAAGGTAATTCTTCTTTCAACGCCATGCTAATCGAGATAAACATAGCTGAATTTTATTACGTAGTTCCTTATAAGTAGAATGTATATGACATAAATTGTGTGTTTTTACAAGATAATACTCTTTTTGTGTAGTAAGGTATTGTCTAGCTCTTACGGTTTACTAGTTATGCAAAATCCAGCCAGAATAAAAGGGTCTTCAGAGGCTATTCCCAGAAAATTCAAGATATACATTTTATTTGCCATGAAAATGTCTGTACTATATAGTATTTTAATGAAAATCGTTAGAGCCAAGCCATTTTTGAGAAAATTAAAATTTTCCACGCGCACGCACGCACACACACTCACTCACTCTCTCTCTCTTTCTTTCTCTCTTCTAAAAATGCTTTTTTTGCGTACAAGGGTCACTAAAATGCCTATTTCTGGGGAAATCTGTGCATTGAATTTTTGGGTGCAATACAATACCTTCTTTATACTCTGTGTACATGGTACATGTAGAGAAAGTAAAAAAGCACAAAATAGTGATATACTTATCAATGATCTTTTATATAACTATGGAAACTTAGTATGTAGGATGTCATTAAAATACATTTTCTACATTTGCACTTAGACTTGTTTCCCGAGAATTTGAGTGCAGTTAGCAATGAATAAGGGGCACCTTTTCACCAAGATATGCTACAAGTGGAGCATAGATATCAAGGTAGATGGGATCCCTCCATGTGAGTGACTATTATTGACTTCTTTGGCAGGAAGATGCATCTTTGCATAGAAAAAGCTTCCCAACTGCTTCAGGATACAGAGTCTAAAGATAATGTACTAGTAAATTCTACATGTAATTTTATAAATGTAAAAAGAAGCTAGTAACACTGAAGTAATAACACAAATATTAATATAAAAACTTCACTTATCTTTTGGAATCCTTGCTTTGGACTAGTTTCGCAATCAATTTATTGCATTATCAACAAAATTTCCTTTGGTCTGGTTTTTGAATGACAGTCAAAAGCTTGTTGCTATGTGACTGAAGTTCCTTTGTTTGTACAGACAGGAGTTGACAAATTCCTATATGAGAAAAGTATGTTTTAAGGGGAGGCATCTGTGAAAATTGCTAAAATCCATAGTTTTTGTCACAGAGATTTAAAATTTTGCAAGTATTTATGCCATAGGGTTTCTAGTAAATGTACCAAATTTCATGATTCTAATTAGGATAGTTTTTCCAAAAAAAAAAAATTTATTGTGTTTTTTTCTGAAATTTTTATGCTATATAAGAAATATCATTGCAACATTGAAATGGAGGCATCAAAAGAAGAGGAAAAAGGGGTTCTTTGTTTTATACTCTCACTGTGCATAGTCAATAGAGAATGTATTGCACTCCACCCAAAAATTTGATACAGAGATTTAACCGGAAATATATGTTTTAGGGTCCCCATTATCTAAAAAAAGAATTTTCGGAAAAAGGTCTGTGTAAGGGATGCGACAGAAAGATTTTGAGAAAAATTCCCCCACCCCCAACTACCCTTTACATGGATCTTTTTTCGAAAATTTTGATTTTCTCAAAAATGGCTAACGATTTTAATTAAAATATTGTATATTAAAAATATTTACCTGACAAATAAAATGTATGTCTGGAATTTTCTGGGAATGGCCTCTGAAGAGTACTTTATTCTGGATGAATTTTACGGAATTTTGAATAACTGCTAAACCACAAGAGATGGTCGAAAACTTACAACACGAAAAATGTAGAGCACATTAAAACACATAATTTATCTTGTATACATTTTTTTCGTGGAGTTGATCGTCTTTATTTTTGGTTTCAGCTTTAAAAAGCTTATATTTTTCCACACAGGAATTTAACAATTCCTGTCCATACAAACAAAGGAAATTCAGTTACATAGCAACCAGCATTTGGCTATCACTTTAACCTATTGGTACTCTCTTATTTTGCTTCTACTTACAAGGAAGCAAGTAATAAGGCTATTTCTGCTCATTTTTCTCAATCAGCATCAAGTAAATAGAAGTATAATCTTTTTAAGAAGAATTTGATGCAGGGATGTAGAGAAAGTCATGTGATTTTTTGTATAGTGATGGGAGAAGAGCACATGTAAAGATTTTCCTTGCATTTAAAATGTATAGATTTCCATTGCGACCGCTGTACCTTTGCTAAAGGTAGTTTGTCTAGAACAAACGAGTAACCTGTAACTGTTACATGTATTTTAACTGCCAACAGAACAATTAAAACAAATATCTTAATTGTTGCTGGTAAGCATAATTACACTGTAACCATGGTAGTTACATGAAAATAATTGTTGGTCACACCTCTAATTCTGGATGACTTTTAATATCAGACAAAAACTTACAAAAAAATTATATAGACCTTGTTAAAGCACACAATTTATCATATACATTTTGTTGTGGCATTAACCATTTGAGATATTCTCTGTTATTGGGTTCAGTTTTATAATATTTAAACTTTTTCCAAATAGAAATGTCATTGCTTTTCCTTGTGATTTACTTTTGGCTATGCAAAAGGAATCAAATTCCTGTCACATAGCAACCAACTTTTAAAAGATGTGACTTTCACTTTAGCCTAGAGTATTTCCTTATTTCCTTTCCATTTATAATAGGACAATTTCTGTTAAAGTCTAGTAGAAAGAAGAAAGAATAAGCTTTGTAAGAATACTTGTTAGAGAATAGAGAAAATTGTGTGAATGGAACACATTAGATATTTCTGTCTCACTTCAATTGTTTTTACTTGTCATCTTTCTTTGCTGGTATATACATATTCTTAAATTATTTTTCTGCTCTTTTGCTGGATCTTTATACTAAAATTTCATGATTGTTTTCAAGATTATTCTGTTTCACCTATGAGAAGCAAGATGCTTTCAAATTTGAAATGAACACAAATATGTGTAGCTGTGGCAGATATGAAATGATGTATGTTAATAATTAGCGTCCCTAAAATGGCATAGCAAAGCACAATAGAGACCTTCATGTACGTAAAAAAACTATATAATATAGAGTACTTGACTGGATTCTGTTATGTTTTAATAAGAGGAATCATTCCAACATATTTAATTCATTAATGAAATGCAGGTATAACAGAGTTTAAAACAGACTTATGAAAATACAATTCAGCAATTAGAGTGTAAAAAAATACATAAACATTGTAAGCAGAATTAGTAATGTAATAATGCAGTCTCTTTTTATGAATTTCATAAAAATAAATTTACAGCACTTTGTAGGATCATGATTCTTTAGTGAACTTGATAAAGTTCAGTAAATCTGGACTAGAGAATGCAATACAATGTTTTAAGGTAAAACCACAAGTTGAAAGAGTAAAGGCTTCTTTTCACCAGTTAACTTTGGTTAGAAATACAGTAATTATTGACATCCTGAAGCACTGAAGGGTATGTTATTTAGCACATCTGTTTTGGTTGCATATCTTAAAATTGGGGGGAAAAAATTGTGTGTATATACAAGATGGGTTCATCTGTCCCTTATTCTCTGGTTTTATGCAACCAGCAATCACCTGGTTCCTGAGACCGATCTTCTGCATACCAACATTATAGACTTTAGTGTTGCAAGATATAGCTAAACAGTAGCGTATTTGGTTAACGTACAGTGCAAGTTTGAGTTCCAAGATGAGCGATTCTGGGTCGAATCTTACCAAAACGTTCACAATTTATTAGAGTGACAAACACTGGACTGGATAATACATAAAGAAGAAAAAAAGTGCAAGCAGACTGTGGGACTCCAACCACTGCCTTACGGGAGATAATAAGAGAACATGAAATTAACCAGTTGAGCAACAATTGCTGCATTAAAACTTGTAGGTATAGTATCACACATGTCTGATCTCTTTATAACTTATCCGTTCGTTGAAGCTCCATACATTATAATTTACGTTGCAGAACATGACAGCGCTCCTAGTGACATAACACAAGTTATTAAGTGCATGTTTTTGGAATGCTGCTAAGGTCTATTTTCCTATGAAGAGCAGGCTAGATTTGCATGGTTACCAAATGGTCGACAAGCACAGTAATTTGGATTCAGAGTACGAAGTGTTGCCTATCTCCAAAAATAGTGAGGGACAGGTGAACCACCTGGTATATATACAAATGTTAGGTTTGTTCAGCTTTGGGCTGCTGCTGTTTAGCATAAGATTTCTTTCTTTTTTTGCATGGCACTGATGAGTTAAACACTGGGTTTTAAGTTAAATAGCAGCAGTTCAAATCATAATGATTTATAACCTTTGATTACTGGAAGTGGTACACTGTGAAGCTAGCAATTAGTTTTAATTTTAATTGGAGTCGAGTGTACACACATGTGCTTTACAAAAACTTACTTATGCAGAACTATTTTCGCATACACGTTGCATGCATTGTGTACTGCTTTCGACTGTCAGATTCAACATGAGGATCCTTGATGTATGACTGTGTTCCCTCTGGTGTTGGTTTGATGAACTTCATTAGCGGGTTCTCTTCAAAATAGGGAAACTGAAAAACCTGCAGTGTCGGCTCATTTTTGGAACCGGCATGAAATTAAACAAGGTATCCATCGTTTGAAAAATGTGTAACAGACAGTAGAACTTGATGCATGGGAGAAAATATACATGAAACGCACCTTATGAGTTTTGATTGTCCCTTTGAAGAGAACCAGCTAATGAAGTTCATCAATCCAACACCAGAGGGAAGACAGTCATACATCAAGGATCCCCATGTTGAATCTGACAGTCGAAAGCAGTAGACAATGCATGCAACACGCATGCAAAACTAGTTCTGCATAAGTAAGTTTAATTTTGTGTATACTCAACCCCAATTAAAATTTAAACATAATGATTTAGTTTATTACTGTTCCAACTAAACATACTGTTATTTTTTAATTTTAGTCCTAAATGTTAACACTTAAAAAGACACTGGTAGTTTTCAATTTTCTTTAATGTTTTTACTTGTGTTTGTTGCTTTGCTGTTTAGTTATTCTTGTTGAACTTAGCAGTGGATAAAAATCTATAACATATTCAGGGTTTGCTACTGTTGAAAATATGTGTTAGAAAATATAATATACACAGTGTTAATACCCAAAAAGGAATTGGGAGCAAAACTTGGCTTTTATGTTCTCTGTTTCTGAACATATATTAACTATTCTTATTTGATGGAGTGTGAAACTTGGGATTTCTGTTTCAATGGTATGGAGAATACTGTTGTTTTACAAAATGAAAAAATTGTGATTTGTGAAAAAGGAACCCTTAACAGATTGAAGCCCAAGCCCGAGTATAGCTTGGGCCATGCGAAATGTTCATGAGGCCCATGTCTGAGCATAGCTCGAGCAGGTATTTCTAACATTTTTAATGCAATTCCACGACTTTAACTTGGTGTTGGGCTATGCAGCAAAGAACATACATCAGTTGTCTAATTTGTGCTACAATCTGTCTTTGCTTTAGTCAACTATTAGGAGAGTCAGTAATATTGGCTGCTCTCGGGTAGTCTCACCATTTTCCTTGAAATCTTGATCTGTTTTGTGTTCTTAAATGTTAAAATGCTGCATTTTCCTTGACTTCTGTGAACTGAAGCTAAAATTCAATATACAAATTAAGCTCTGGAAAATTCTGATTCCAAGGTAGAGTTTTACGAACTTTCAATAAATGGAGTATAAGCAGCTTTATGCAGATTTTTTCAAACTCTTAATTGATACTTGTTGTAAATTTAAAATAAAATATTAATACGGAAGTTATGATTATTTCCTTACTTGTTGAGAAATCCTTGAATATCATGCTTTTAGATTGTCCCAATACTTTTTGGCAGATTTGATTGATGTACTGTAAATAATAACTCAAAGTAGGCATAAAACCCTGGGTTTCTTGGCACTCCAACTAAAGAAAAACCTGGGCTTCAATGTGTTACATTTCTAACATGCTGTTACTTTCCTTGTCATGGGCAGGCCAACATGGTAGCAGTGCAGAGTTGTAGGTTCTATTGGCAGTATGGGAAGTCGAGGAGAGTGAATCTAAGCACTATATTACGAGAATAGGTATTAATGAAGTTATTGATAACTAAACTTTGCAGGTTCCTACAAGGGTTGGATAAAAAGTAATGAGAACTATTTTTTACTTTCTCTACACAAACTATATATATAGTGTATAGAGAAGGTATTGTAATTCAACCAAAAATTCCATACCGACATTTCACTGGAGATACATGTTTTGAGACCCACTGAATCCAAAAAAAGCAGTTTTAGAAAAAAAATGTGTGTGTGGGTGTGTCTGTCTGTCAGTCAGTCTATCTGTGTGTATGTTGTGTGTGTGTCTGTGGGCAGCATAGCTAAAAATGAAAAGACCATTCAATACCAAGCTTGGTATTTAAGTTTCGTAACTTGCAAGGATGTGACACGAAGATTTTCAAGAAAATCCTCCAACCCCCAACTACCCTTTACATGGAACTTTTTTTTGAAAATTTTCATTTTCTCAAAAATGGCTAACAATTTTGATTGAAACATTGTATATTAAAGATATTTACCTGACAAAGAGAATGTATATCTTAAATTTTCTGGGAATAGCCTCTGAAGACTACTTTATTCTGGATGAATTTTATGGAATTTTGCATAACTGCTGAACTGTAAGAGATAGACAATAACTTAATACACAAAAAATGTAGAGCACATTAAAACACACAATTTATGTAGGCATTTTTTTTTTTTTTTTTTCGTGGAGTTTATCATTTTTGAGATATTCCTTGTTTTTAGTTTCAGCTTTGAAAAACTTATACTTTTCTCATACAGGGATTTGTTAACTCCTGTCCATACAAATGAACTTCAGTCACATAGAAACCTGCTTTTGACTATCACTTTAACCTATGGTACTCCCTTATTTCATTTCTACTTACAAGAAATCAAGTAATAAGACTATTTCTGCTAATTTTTCTTTGATTAGAATGAAATCAATGGAATCATAAGCTTTTTAACAATTTGTTGCAGAGATGTAGAGAAAATCAAGTGAATGGAACACATCAGATTTTTTTTACTCTGAAATGACCTTATGGACAGAGGTATTTAATAGTTACACACTGTAAATATAAATGCCTCCATTATTTATGATCTTTTGCCAAATGTTCGGAAGGCGTCTTACACCATCTGCGTGTCTATTTCTGTTGTTATCATGTAGTATCTGCCCTATTGTCTGATAATTTCATCTCGGTGTTGCACCAAATCCCTCGCAGTGGTTCTTTCAGTTTGGCAAAGAGATCATAATCATAGGGACTCGTATTGGGTGAGTACGGTGGGTGTTCTGGAATCTGCCATTGCCAGCTTTGCAACAGGTCCCAGACAGCAGTAGTGGTGCGGCATCTTGCGTTGTCATGAACAATGATGGGTTGCTGTTCCATGAAATGTGGTCGCTTTCTTCTGAGCGCTGGACGAAGGTGGTATTGCAGGAACGTGCAGTGGTATGCGGCATACCGTCACCCTTGGTAGTACAGTGTGATGCAGTAGTACCCCATCATGTCATACGCCACAATGAACATCAGTTTCACAGCACTTTGTGTAACACGCACTTTTCTTTGGAAAAGGAGAACTGGGATGCCTCCATTCATTGGATTGGCGTTCCAATCTTGGTTCGTACGAGCAACCCTAGGTTTCGTCCATAGTGATGATTCATTACAAAAAGTAGTTACCTACCCTTTGGTACCGGTGACTGCAGAGTGGTGCCATTGAAGTTTACCCTCCGTGGTGTAATGGTTACCATGCTAACTTCATATTCCCAAGGTCGTGGGTTCAATCCTGGCGGAGGATGACAGATTTTTTTGGGTGTAAAAATCTTTAGTATGGCTTCCTTCAAAAGGGAATTAAAACTTTGGGTCCCATGTCATACATTTACTGCACATAAAAGAATCTGAAGTCTGATAGAGAGGCAAAATTAAACAGTCTTTCACGCCCAGTATAGAATGGGACGCTGAGAAATTTAGCAGTTAAAGAGCATCCATAAATAACACACTTTTTTATTTTTAGCCATGGAAGTTCATGGGGTACCCAACATGCTGCAATTTTGCAGTAACACAGAATGTGGAGCACAGTTTTGTGCATACTCCTACTTCTGCTGCCAAATTACGTGATGTCCATCGGCGATCAACATCCAACAAGGAAGCAAGAAGTTGAACAGTATTGTTCTCCATGTGGGGTCGTCCTGAAAGCTTTAACCCATTGTGCGACTGTGCTGTATGGCAACGCTGTGTCTCCACAAGCTTCATGAGTCCCTGAAAATATTCTTGCATGCTCCAACCTCGTGCCACTTCAATTTTGAGCCAGGAATGTTGCTCTGCCTTTGTGAACTTGGTGTTAGGGCGGTTGCACATTACTATGACATTCAACGGTCTACACATTGCAGTAGAGTGTCAGCGTACTTTCCCCGCTCGCTGCTCAAACTCTTCAAATAGGTCTGCGATTGATCAACACAGAGGACAGCTGTTGACCCACCAGGTGTACGTTACGGCAGTTGATGCAACGTGATCTGGTGACGTACCTGTGGTGCTGGGCTGCGCAGTGATGACTGGCCCTCTCTCCGGCGTTGCAGCTGGTGAAGTTGATTCTTGACGCTTCTCTGCTATTTGTGGACTCAGCGGCGAGCAATTGAGCCCTATTTGTTTAGCTCAAGGTATTGAGCAACAGTGATCTCAAGGAATGGTACGGGAAATTAGCTCAAAATACATGTTGGCACTTTCATTTAATCAAATGTTTGTTTCCTTTTGTAAGCGTTCTTGAGACTCTTCCTGGCACGAATCTTATCTCTGTAATTTCTCTCGCAATAGAGCGTAATGCGCACAAAGGAAACTTGAGGTTATGCGGCGATAATTACAATTGTTAAGTGCAATTCCCACGCGGTGTTAACTCTGTAATTTCTCTCGCAATAGAGCGTAATGCGCACAAAGGAAGCTTGAGGTTATGCTGCGATAATTACAATTGTTAAGTGCAATTCCCACGCGGTGTTAACTCACGACAGTGGTTGAATCACAATTATAACATTTAAACTTGGTAGACTTTCACTTTTTAGCATGGATTTCTCATTACAAGTATCACATTACATTTCAACTGCCTCTTGAATCACAATAGTAAACTTTGCGGACACTACTATTTTGCGTAGATTCCTTGTTCCAGGCATCGCAGGTTCTGCGTGAGGTTACATTTCAACTGCCTGAAAATTAGGGCGAATACTCTACATTTATAGTAAATCCTACCCACGCACAAAACTGTCAATTTGCAATCTCATTGGCCCATTTTGGCACCGAAAATAGCTTGGGGTGCGCTTTTGACATGACATAATTATTTCCAATTAACACGTCTTTCACAAAATTAATGACCTCAATATCACGTAGTTTCCCGCTGTATATGTCACATCCACTTGCTGTTTCTGAGACCTAACTACACAATAGCATCTTTACCCTCTTGTACACAAAAGCAAATATCATGAACAACTGTGTTCTCATTACTTTTTATCCAGCCCTTGTATAATGCTCAAGGCACATTTCTACAGCAACTAATGAACGAATCAAGAACTCAATTTTGTTGTAACTGAGTTAATATTTATCATACCTTCTCCAAGAGAATAGAAAGAATTTCATCATTGATGTCACCACAGGGTTGATTTTCTTTGTAAATTACGTGCCAATGTCTGTGAATTTTTTCTCTTTAATAGGATCTTGTTTAAAATTTTTGTAAGTAGGTCGGAAGGTATTTATAAACTTGTCCTCAAATGACAGAAGTGGAGAGCATTTAAGCACATGGCTTTATTAATAATATTGTTTAACAATTATATATTTATATAAATCTGCACAAGTAATAATGTTGAATAATGAATTTAGCAGTTATACCATATGTGGTATATTACAGAAATATAGTTGGCTATGTATTACGTTTTGTTCTAGATATTTACTTTCTTCCCTCATGAGGACTGGAATATTATCATATGACACTAACCTCAAGTAACTTCTCAATTCTGTCACCCTCCATGGTGTAATGGTTACCATGCTAACTTCATATATCCAAGGTCGCGTTTTCAAATGCGGTGGAGGACAATGGTTTTTTTTGGGCGTAAAAATCCTTAGCTTGGCTTTTTTCGGAAGGGAAGTAAAGCTGTTGGTTCCGTGTCATATATTTACGGCATGTAAAAGTACCTCAAGCCTGATAGAGAGGCCTCTGAACAAAATTAAGTGATCTTTCACGCCCAGTATAGAATGGGATGCTGAGAACCACAGCAGTTAAAGAGCGTCCATAAATAAAACTCCATTTCATTTCACTTCTCAATTCTTCCGTAGTAAATGTTCACTATAAAGATTCAACTTCATGCTTCATTTCTGTTTTTCTAATTTTGATAGATTCCAAATTGCCCGTAAAGAATGAACTTGTGAAAATTACTATAACTACATACTGAAAGATAGCCAGTCCCCTTGGCCGCGCTTGCTAAAGTGCCTTGCTTTGGTGCTTCGTGATGCACGAAATCGTGGGTTCGAGTCCCGCCTTGGGCACGGGTGTTTCTGTGTTTGTAAGTGTGTATATGTCTGTGTATGTATATGTAAAAGGAAAACATTAAACATTAATAGGTCAACTCAGGAAATGTAGGAAACTGGGGAAAAAAAAAAAAAAAAAAAAAAAAAAAAACCCAGGAAAAAGGAATACAGTGTCGGATTCCTGACAAGCCTCCACAACTTAATGACTGCCCACCTTGGTCTCAGAACTCTCTGCTGACCCTTTTTGGTCTCCTTTGAGGAACTGATGTCTTTCATGAAGGCATCAAGCTACCCGAAGATGATTTCCAGGCTGGAACAGTCTCCCACCACTAGTCAGCACTCCGTTGATGGGGAGCCAATCAGCATCATCTTCAATCTGTATGGAGCTGTCAAAGATGTTAGGCATCAAGATGAACTACTTTGCCGTAGCTTGATTCGTAACATGTGTTTGGAATTGGATTAGGGGAAAGCAGTATACCTGACTGAATCACTTAAATGACATTTGCCCCTGTTTTCATTAACAGTTCTAGGTTCTGTTGTGATATTTTGATATTGGACCCTCTCCGTTCAACATCTACTGGTGTATCACTAAACGTTAAACACAAAACACTCCATGCACCATATAGCTACTGCAAGACTAAATTATTGTTTGTTACTGCTTTACTTTCAGGGATGATTGTTTGCACATACAAATTGACTCAGACTGGTGTGTTTATGGTGTTAATTGGCAGCACAGTGAAATTTAAACAATTTATTTTATGTGACACCAAATTTAAAACCACTCATAGACATTAAATGATGGTGTTAGAAATGGGGGTTTTCACCAGCAATGTCTCTTTACAGAACCAGTTTTTCTGATGCTATAAAATATGTACATATTTAACACAGCGAGAACTTGAGTGACTAAAAGCATTAATGGTGGGAAATGGCTCTGCCCTCATGAGCTGAGAAGTCTGATAATATAGTAGAATGCATGCCAAGAGTTTGGAAGTTATGTTTTGAATTTCCTTTAAACACTCAGGATTTAGTGTGTTATGTTTTATATATACGAATTAAAAAAACAAAAAAAGGGCATTGCTCCTTAAAATACAACTTAATACTCTACCAAGAACTCAGTTTGCAAACAAATGGTTAAATCTTCGAAGTTCTCTCGGGCTTCCAGCCAGGTGTAAATATGGTGAGGCGCCAACGTTTCGGGAGATACATTGTTCCCGTCTTCAGGGTTACTGAATGAATTGAACTGATGTGGTCATCTTATTAAATATGTTCGTGCGTTCTGTGCGGGCCAATCAGCGCCGTGAGGCATGGCCGGTCAGGTGGAATGGAGCACAGACGTGAAAGAAAACATTGCGATTCAGGAGACTCGGGTCTGATTTGTGTTTCTCTGCTGGCTTTTTTGCAGGTCTAAGGTCGGTTTCCAAGCACTGCTCATTGTAGTCCTGAATCTCTGTTGAGATTGCAATAGCCAGTGCTTTTTTTACCCTACGTGGCCAATATCCAGTCTCCTTGGCAATAATTGTGGTCATGTTCAAAACAGTGTTCTGCCAGACCTGATTTTTTGGGTTGCATCGGATGGATGTTTGCTTCATGTTCTTTGATCCTGGTGGCTATTGTTCTTCCAGTTTGTCCAATGTAGGGGACCCTGCATTCACATGGGATCCGTTAGACCCCTGGCACTCTCAGTTCCGAGGTTGTCTTTGACCGGTTTGGGTGGAGGGATATGTATCGTTTTGATGTTGTGTTTTGCTAATACCCAGCTGATTATATTTGAATTTCCTGAATCGCAATGTTTTCTTTCACGTCCATGTTCCATTCCACCTCACCGGCCATGCCTGGTGTGCTGATTGGTCCGCATGGAACCCACAAACATGTCTATATTAATAAGACCACATCAGTTCAATTCATTTAGTAACTTTGAAGATGGAAACAATATATGCTCCCAAAATGTTGATGCCTCACCATATCTACACCTATCTGGAAGCCCGAAAGAACTTTGAAGATGTATGCGGCCAGGAAAGCTACAGCTCTTATTAAATGGTTAAAGATTTGAAGCTTTCTCGGTGTTGATTATTACAGATGACTTCATGGGATAGCAACTCCCTGACAAAGACCACAGAGTCAAGATGGTCGAAAGCTTGAATTTCTTTGATTCCAATCTAACTTGGTTACTATCCCATGAAGTCATCTATAACAAACAAATGGTGTTAAAACGAACATGTTAATAAAAATTACAGTGTTTAAAAATGAATACAAAGTAATGTACATTATAACCAAATATTGTAGTTGAAGGAAGATTGTCTTAATAGCTGTTGGAGTTAGAGAAATGAAACTTTGCACAATTCCTTCTATTTAATAAATGCTTTATATGTCAGAGAGATATTTTCTCAGCCTTACTTATTACCTAAAAGTGATTATTTTTAAGAAAATAAAAATGTTATCAGCAGTAGTTAGATGTGCAGAGCAAATGTACATACATGATCAAATCTAGATACATAAGAATCTTTGAGAGAACATTGTTCTGAAATGTCAGGTTAGATTACTTTGGTTCATGGCATTGAGAACCATGAAGATAGAAAATAAACAGGTGTTAATGACTAAAGTTCGTAATACTTTGGAATGGGAGTGCTTGTCAATGACAATATTGATAATAATATGGAAAGCCAAATTTTATTTTGTTTACAGCTGATTTTTGCTTCTTCCAATTCAGCCAACATAATACAGCCTTACCACATAAAAATATGTTAATACAGTAGAACTTCATTAATCTGGTCTAATTGGGGCTCTAGCTTGTCAAAATTAATGAAATTAAACAAATAAGCCAAGGTACATATTAAAACACTGTGTTCAGTATAAAGAAAGTATTTTAAATTTAAGAAATACGAATGTTATTTAGTATACAAGAGATTGTCGTTGTGCAGGACAGAATTAGAACTTGGTAATCAAGTCACACTGTCATTGATCACACTTGATGGTTTGAAGAAACTGCTCATTTTGTTGTCTTCCTTTGACATTACTGCCACAAACAGGCAACCTAATGGGAGGCAGTGCAAGTGCAGGTTGTCTTATATTAAACAGCCGTCTGGATTAACAGAAGTCCGGAATAATGAGGTTCTACTGTATTGTGCATATTAAAATTTTCTTTCCTTTTTTTTCTTTCTTTCAGCTGTTTTCTGTTATTTTCTTTTTCTTTTTTGTCTTTTCTTCTGTTCTATTTATATGTTGTATAAAACATTTTGGACCAAATTTTGACTGTGGGACATCGGCTTAAGTCTGATGGGCCCGCACAGAACCCATGAACATATATAAGACCACATCAGTTCAATTCATTCAGTAACCCTGAAGATGTATGCTCCCGAAACATTGGCGCCTCAACATATCTACACCTGGCTGGAAGCCCGAGAGAACTTCGAAGATTTAACCATTTGTTTGCAAACTGAGTTCTTGGTAGAGTATGAAGTTGTATTTTAAGGAGCAATGTGTAAATCTTTGAAATAGTTGTATATCAACAGAGGGAGAACACTTTGAAAGCTTGTAAGTAAATTTGAATGAAATAAAGCACTTATGTGTTGATTACTAAATCGGTCCGGTTATTTATTGACTCCCTCATATAGCTGCTGCAGTAACAATGTTTATTTGCTTGAAAGGTGCACTGCAGTGAAGGCATCTGCGTTTGTTTTAGTTAGGGACACAATCCTAGACTCGTTTTAGCATATAAAGAGTCTTAGGGGCAGTTAAAAGTTCACGCCTTCTTGAATATTTTCTTCCTTGTTTGCAATTCCTTAGAATTCCTGTTTGTGTGAAACTACCTCTTAATTGTAAATCCTTGCATTGCAGTGCATGAGTTTTAGCTTTGTAGTAGTCATTCTGGTTTGCACTTCTGCCGTTAAGTTAGATATCAGTAATGAGTAAAAGGTGATGTCTAATTATTAGGTCTCGGATTTTTAGGTGCTAAAAGCTTGGGAAATATTTATTTTTTATGCACTAAAGATTTTAAAAATGTGTCCTAAAAATTAAAAAAAAAAATATGTGACAAAATAAATAAAATATTTTTTTTAAAGATGTGAATGGCTGATCTAATAGAAGTGTACGTGGTGCTCACCAGAAATCATTCCTGGAGGGATCGCCAAATACTGTAGAGTTGCAGTATTTGACACACGCTTCCTCAAATTTTCCACCCCGAAAGATTCACGATTGTGACGAAGAAGTGCCTTGAATTTGGAAAATGATCGCTCCACGTCACAAGAAGTAAATTTTATAATATGGAATGTTACTCACACTCACATTAATAATCAGGATTTTACCATCAGAACTGAAAATATCCTTAAATTCTGCAGCATATTGCTGCACTACTTTTCACTCTGGGCATGTTTAGTTCACTGTTAAGTCAAAACTGTCGATATGCAACTTGCCAACACAACTAGAAAGTTTGTGGATTCACAAATAACAAATGAGTGACTAATTGACTATACAGTTTAACAAGTATCAGTATATATATGTTGTGTTTGTTTATTTCAAGCTTGTGACAGTGGAGGAATTCCCGTTCTTATCTTGCGAGCTCCTGTAACTAAGGAATGCATTCTTCAAGGGATACTAAATCTGACATATCAGTTCTTACAATAATTAACAACAAATTATGTCATCTGAGCATTACAGAAGTGGATAGTGACTTGTTAAAAATAATTCTGCTGCTGCTGCTTTTGTGATTTTATGAAGTTATGTGAAAATTATTTTAAAATAGTTTCCTTTATGCAATTTTTGTGTAATTTATGTGAATATACAAAAAATATTTATTTACATAAAAAATCAGAAAATATGCATTTTTATTTGCAATAAAAGTTAAAATGTTTGGTCTAGTGAACATACCCAGAACATTAACCTCAGTTTCAAGTTCATATTAGGATGCAAACAAAATATGTATTTACCTAAAAATCTGAGCCCTACTAATTATCAATTTTCAAAATGATAACTGCAATAAATAAAAAGCTAATTTATTGTGGTGCATTTTGACTTATTTATTGCCTTAATTAAATGGCTTGTAAAAAATATTTTTTTTAAAATCACAGCCATTCTCTCTGTTTTGTGTGTTTTTTTGGGGGGGAGGGCTTGGGCACTGTTGCTCTATTATGCCATAACTCCAAATTCCCTCTAAGAAAAGGAAAGAAATTCAGTTTCAAGAAAATGGCTGTTATAATTGCTTTATAGAGATAAATTGCAGATAATTTAATTAAGCTGTAGCTGTTTTAATAAGTTTGAATACAAAAAGCAATGGAATAGTATATATGAATGTACATTTGTGTCTTCCTTTATATTGGGAAATATATTCCTTACATACTTTTGGGGAAGGTACATGATAAGTTGTCAAAAAAACAGACTTTTTAAAAACTACACTATGTTCATAACAACACAAAGATTCTTATCCACTGCCTTCTTATTTACATCTTTTTGTTTTGTTGTTAGCTGTTTGATTTTTGTTTCTACAGCATGCATTCCACTTCCATTGTATCTCTCGATGGCTCAAGACTAGACAGGTGTGTCCCTTGGATAATCGAGAATGGGAGTTCCAAAAGTAAGTTATTTTCAGAACCAGATTGTCATTATGTTAAATAGATCAGATAAGATTAAACTAAACTGTTTTCCTACAAAATTTCATCTGAAATTACTCTCATGATTCTACTGCTTCAACAAAACAGGGTAAGATTAAACCATCATATAAATTGTGTGCAGTTTGTGTAGAATAAGCTAAATAATGTACAGTAAAGAAGGTGACGTTATTTTAATATTTTGGTTTTACTTGTTCATTGCCAAATATTTGTTGTAATAATGAACATATCTATATTTAATAGCTGCTGACAGCAAGCTTGATAAACATAAGAATGATTAGAATTAATTCAATATTTTATTTTGTTCATGTGTATGTTTGCTTTTAATAAATGGAATAAAATTTCTATAACATATTGAAAAAAGAAGAGGGACTGAAGATACTGCTGATATTTGGTGGACTTTGTGACAGTGATGTGTTCTATCAATTGAAATTAATTATAACTAGAAGAATTTTGGGGCTGAGAAGCCGTGGTCTGCTGGAGTTTTCAGATCAGATTTCGTTCACGACTGCGGTGAACATCTTCAGTGCCGCGGACTAAGTCTTCTCGGTGAAGGTTTGGTCGCAACTGACTTGTTGGCTGAAATAGTGGCAGTATTTATACTCAGGCTGGTCTCTGCGATTGGTCCGGCTGGAGCCACTCTGGTGCTTTTGATTCCTGATTGGTTCGGATGATCTCGTTGGGTTTGTGCCTGTTTGATGTTCTCAAGTAGCGGATGCCAGTTTTCCTATTAAAGTTATTGCTTCACGTTGTAATCTAGCATGGTAATAAGACATAGATGAGAGAACGGCTGATTCATGATATTGTGTTCCCCTTCTACATGTTCAGAAGATGTCAGCATCTCTTGTGTTGACGTGGTACCTATGTATACTGCACCACAAGAGCAGGGGATCTGATAGACTCCAGTCGAAGTAAGCGGGTCTTTGGCGGAGCATAATAATGTGTTTATCTGTGTGGTCAGCTTGTACACTGTTTTAATATTATGGTGCTTGAGTAGGCGTTCTATTCTGTCAGTGACATTCTTGAAATATGGCAGAAATGGAACACATGAAACAATCGTTCTCTCATCTATGTCTTATTACCATGCTAGATCACAATGTGAAGCAATAGAAACATCCCAATAACTTTAATAGGAAACAAGAGATTCAAAAACTGGCATTCGCTACTTGAGAACATCAAACAGGCACAAACCCAACGACATGATCCGAACCAATCAGGAGTCAAAAGCACGGGCCAATCAAGTGAGACCAGCCTGAGTGTAAATACTGCCGGTATTTCAGCCAATGAGTCAGTTGCGACCAAACCTTCACCGAGAAGACTAAGACCAGCCACTGAAGATGTTCACCGCAGTCGTGAATGAAATGTCTGAACCTGAAAACTCCAGCAGACCACGGCTTCTCAGCCTGGAAAATTCTTCTAGTTATAATTTGGACTCCGGCTGTGAAAACTTACGACTACTGAAATTAATTAGTGAAGACGATTTTGTAACACTAAATCACTTACTTTATTTTTGGAATACATGTTTCAGAAGCTATGTGCTTCCATTGTCAATTCCTTCAATTGATTGCCGGCATTGCTTGCTGTGGTAGTTGTCATTATCCCTAGGGTGGTTTGATGAACCTCTGTATCAGTAGGTCATCTAGCGGGATTTCAAAGTTGAAAACACTGTCCCTAACTTTTAATTCTGTCTTCCTTGTGATATTTTTGGGTACTTTTGGGCTTCTATTTATGGTGTGGTGCTCTTTCCAAAATGCCAAGCTACCACAGATTTGTCTTGTTTATGTTTAACATTTTTGTGGTGTTCTTTTCCTCTTGTTTTTATGTTTCTTTTTGTTTGGCCAATATAGATTTTTTCACAGTTGCAGCTGAACTGAAATATTGGTGTTTGTGTTATTGTGGGATATCATCTCTTAATTTAAAATTCAAATGTTTTTTATGGAGTGATTTTTTTTTTGGGATCAGAATGATGTGTCTGAAGATCCTCTGGAATTTGTAGAAAGTTGTAGAGTGGTATGTAAACTTCTTGTAGATCTTGTTTTCTTTCTTATTTGGAGTGAGTGTACTGACTTGTTATTCTCTTCCTATTTTTGCCCTGTTAACTTTTTTGTACACCAGTTCTGCCAGAATCCATTTTCTGTAGCTGTGTCCAATATTTTGCCAGTTCGCATTTGTATTCTTTTCTGCCCCTTGGTACATTAACCAATCTGTTTGCAAAGCTGTTAAGTAAAGCATGCTGATGGGGAATGGGATTGTAACTCTTTTGTTTTGTATAACTGTTGGTGTGGGTAGGTTTTCTGTAAATGCTAAATGTTAGGTGGTTTTCATTTTTGATGATTTTAAGGTCGAGGAATGGTAGTTGTCCATCACATTCCTTCTCCATTGTGAACTTTATGGATTTTTTTGCAGATTTAGCAGTTTCAATGCATCTTCCAGGTGTTTTTCTGGGACTATTGCAAAGATGTTGTCTACAGAGCAGTACCATACTTTAAATATCCAGGGGAATGCCTTTTTCATCCTTGTTTCCAAATTGCTTGTTCCCCACATGGATCAGAAAATCGTACTGGTGGCACCGTATAAAGTGCATACATTTGACTGAAATTGCTGTTTCAAAAGGTCGAAATCTCTATGTACAGATCTGTAAATATACTGAAGTGGGGGGATGTTTTGAACCTTTTATTTCCGATGAAGTGAATTCTGCAAATTTTTGTTGCAGGCTTTGTTTTTCATGATGACTCCTCAGGACTGAAAATAAAATATAAAGTATGAATAACAATATGCACACAACAATACGTACATAAATATTAACAATAAAAATAAAAGTAATAATAATAATAATAATTGACAGACTATTCCCATAATGTGTCATTTAATCTAACTAATACAGTATTTAGAGTTTCTATTTATTAACTTAAAAAATGTTAGCACTAATTTCTAAACAACATTATCCATGCTGCAGTCAATTTTAAGCATATGCTTCTGCTTTGAGGTGCAATATAAAATTAGTGTACTTGAATCCCTAGATTTCTTCTTTGCGCTGCAGTTTTCCACGTGGGAAAAGAACAAAAGGCAATAGCTGGGGAAGTATTCTTGTAGGTATTATTGCATGCTACAACACAGCAGTTATTGTTCCCTTTTCGCCTTCTTGTAGTGTTTACATTTTCAGGAGATTCTATACTTGACACTTAGCACATGCTAATATTCTTACTCCACCACTCTCTGCTATCCTCTTGTTAGTAACCAAACTTGCCGCCAGAGTTGCGTGCACGGTGCGTATACCCCTGCCGCTGAATCCTTGCACTTGACAGTTCGGTTGAGTTCACGTAAGCTTGGCTATGCTGACTTTGCGGCTTTGCCAGAGTAACTAGTAAACAATAACAGCTGATTACAAATGTCTATCGTGTGTAACAATGAGTATAAACAGTGTACATAGTAAATGAATGCTGATGAATAATGAAACTAATTCCTTATTATTGATGTTAACTGAAAATAACAGTGATACTGTAATGTATGTAGCATAAGAATTTAGGACAATATGGCACAGATTAATGCAAAATAGCTTGTTACAATGAGAGAAAGGTATAACAAAATGATTTTCACCAGTTTAGAACTTTAAGTCTCCGTTGTCATCATTCTGGAAAGGATCATCATCATCAGCATCGTCATCACCAAGACATATCATTAGCAGTTCACATTCATTGTGATTCCGTCTAATTCCTGTGCTTTTCCTATTATTTTGTGAACATGATTCACTTTCTTCTTCCATGAAGCCGCG
The DNA here is from genome assembly GCA_030762935.1 of Hymenopus coronatus. Lineage (NCBI taxonomy): Eukaryota > Metazoa > Arthropoda > Insecta > Mantodea > Hymenopodidae > Hymenopus > Hymenopus coronatus. The sequence continues at coordinate 182,180,412 of CM060882.1, read as the reverse complement.
TCCACACCTTCCCACAAAATTCTATCCACCTCTATAATTGTGAAGTGTTATGTTCCCTCACGTACAAACAGCAAATATAAATATCAACGAATAATACATATCTTGTACAGAACAGCTCAACGCACGTGTTAGGAGTTCACAAACTGAGCACGTGGTTGGAAATAGCCAGATATTGCAATGGTGCAGCATCTATATGCGTTTCCATTGTCTGACCAACTGATTGGAATGCTTTTTTGTGATTGGTTCAGAAAGTCAAACGGGTAAACCTTTTCATCTGTTTTCTGTGGATGTACCAACTTAACTCCTAACTGTCAAGTGCAATGACTCAGCAGCTCACCAATACTATTCCCCTCCTGTATAGTATTGGTGAGTATAGACACGTTTTGAACTCTAAATTCTGCTAGGTGACCTACGGATACAGAGGTTCATCAAACCACCACTAGGGATAATGACAACTACCACAGCAAGCAATGCTGGTAGTCGACTAAAGGAATTGATAATGGAAGCATATGGCTTCTGAAACATGTTTTCCAATAATAAAAGTAAGTGATGTAGGGTTACAAAATTGACTCAATTAATTTCAATTAACTGTACTGCTTCATATAAAGTGAATTACCATAGTTTTGAATTCACTAGTACATTAAACCTTCAAGGAATATGGATCTGAAATAAAATTATCCTTATATTAAATGATACATGTTTTTAAATTAATCTGGTTTGCTCTGAAATAAGCTAGTTAATGTTTAGGGATAATTAATTTGTTTCTGGTCTTACATATTTTAAGCTACTTCCATAGTTGCTGTTGTCCTTAAAATATTCAGTTGTTGAAAGTTTAAAATATAGTTTGCTTGAATACCTAGATAGTTGTAGAATAACATAGTGAGGTCATTACTGACTAGCAGAACCCGCAGCTGTGATTGATAGCATTATGCTGAAATGCCTCACTTCCCTTTACCATGTTTTCTCTCTGTTTCCTCCCTCCCTTTTCATTCTTGACATGCTGTTGCTCCGTCCTCTTCATTTCCTCTCTTTTCTCTCTGCAGCTTAGATGTAATGTGATAGAAAACCAGTAATAAAATTGATGCTTCTAAAAAAAAAAAAAGTCAGCAATATTTTGAACTGCTTCCTTAAGCTTGTCTTTTGATCAGAACTGTACTGTTTCACATGATAAACAGTTTATGTACATTAATAATTGTATAAAAAATGGTATAACTTTTAACTGACATTTTGTGCATAAACATACTTTGATGTACAGTATGATGAAAAAACTGAATAACAACTAAGATATTTTGATTTTGCATTCTATCAAAACTCTGCTTTGAGAAATGTAATTAAAATATTATTTATTGTATTTTTGAAGTGGGACCTAAGGAATAATAAATTCCAAATTTCCTGGCCATTTTTGTCTGGAGGATAAGTAATGCCCCTACATTTGTGCTCACTCATTCGCACATGGGTGGGCGTGCACACACACACACACACACCTGAAATGTTTGGCTTCAAAGTGACCAGAATATTGCCACAATGAAAATTTTGATATTTACATGAAGTAACAATTTCTGTGTTGATTTGATTTTTTTCACACAAGCCGTGTGTAGGACAGGAGTTGGATAGGTAGAGTCAGACTGAAAAATTCAATACTATAGCCGGGATTTGGTTTCTCTAGAGAAATTAAGTGCTATGCCAGCATGTTGCCATGGTAGCTCAGTGGTAGAACAATCAGCTAGAGACCTGAGGATCCTTGGTTCAAATCCTGGCTATGGCATTGAATTTTTCAATCTGACGCTATCTGTCCAACAATTTCTGTGGTTTTATTTTCAATATTCTTAACAACCAGTATTTGGTCACATTCTCCTTAGTTGTATATTTTTTAGCAGTCTTCTAAGATTAGGTACTCCAGATTTTTAAATATTTTTTTTAAAGACCTTTTCCTTCCATAACTTCAACACTTTTGCAGTCTTATGTATCTTTCATTGCCAATCCTAGTATTTTCTATGGGGTTTAAGCAGGGGAGTTAATCATTCAAGTACTATGTTTCAGGAAATTATGAACATTCTTTAATTTACTTTCCTTCAACGGGGAGAAAGCAATGAGTGCTTAAGGAGTATGCCCTGTCATCAAACTTTTTGGGTGTTTTAATGCTTTTAACTGTAAGCTTGATACACACCATGACACATTTGGTGGCCTCATCAATTTTGACTGTTTTAGAACCAGTTCATAAGGGTTTTTGTCACAAAACTTACTTACACCAGTATACTGATGTCTAAATGTGTTGCATGAATTTCATTTTCTCTCGTGTACACATTTTAGCTTAAAAGAGCATGCCAAGTTGGTAGTCATTATGGAGCTGGTGCTGAATTGTTTGGATTGCAACACTGTTGAGCATATTCTTTAACCCTGCTGTTATAATCCATTGATTAGCATGTAACTTTCATGTTTTAAAAACTCATCCATTCTTGGTGCCTTCATTTTGCCACCTGAGCCCATGCTGCTGCTTTTCTTAGTTTCTAAATAGAGTTTAGAAGAAGAGCTCTATGATAACAGATGTGTCTACCTCCAATAGAGTCAAAGTCTGAGCTTTATTTGACTTGACTGCTGCAGTGATGGAGTTAACACTGAAACCTTTGCTGTATTACAGGGCATATTCCTAAACTAAGGTCCCGTGAATATGTCACAGATGTTAGGCTTGAATAACATTTGACGCCTGCAGCACTCTCTACCAACTGTGCCGCAGTAGGCGCTTGCCTGTCGATGAGAGCAGACAGTCGTAGCTCGCACCAGTTGTGAAGAGTGTGGTGTGATTAAATTTTTGCTGGCAAAAGGATCGTCAGATCATTAGTTATGTCTAGTGTATGGACCAGACATAATGGGTGACAAATTTGACACTGATGTCGAGAATTTGGAAATGTGTACGATGAAGAGCGGAGTGGCAGGCTCAGTATTTGGACTGACGACATGTTGATCAAGTGAAGAACCAAAAACTTTGAAGTGATCTGCGTTTGACAATTAGTGGTCTGGCTATGGAATTCCCAAATATTGCTCAAACCATACTTAACAGGAGTGTCACTGAAGAGCTTGGTGGGTGCCAAAACTGCTCACCGGTCAGCACAAAATCAAGGAATGCATAACAGTTTTTGGAGCGTTATAGACAGGATGGAGATGGTTTGATTTCCCACATTGTTACAGGAGACAACAGTCAATGCAGTGGTGCCATAAAAGTGTAAGCAGTCGGCATACAGGAATCGCATGTTTTGGGATGAAAAAGGCGTCATGTTGATTGATTTCATGGATCTTGGGGCAACCATAACAGCTGAACTCATTGACCACCCCCCGTACAGTCCTGATCGTACACCAAGCAACTATTTCCTCTTCCTGCATTTGAAACGGTGGCTATTTTGGACAGCGGTTTCACACCAACAAATTCAAGATAAGCATTACTAACCCAGGCGGCAGACTTCTATGCCAAGGGGTTAAAGAAGCTGGTGCAGCATTACAGAAAGTGAATGACGATTATGTGGAAAAGTGAATTACATATGTAGTCACATATTACTGTCAATAAAAACTGTCTCATGAGCGATGTTTTTGTTATGATGAAATGGACCTTAGTTTTGGAATGTGCCTCGTATCTTTGATCACTATTGTTCAAGTTAAAAAGTCCTGTACCTCTAATTAGGGACCATAGCCAGTTAACTAAATATTTAGGAACCATCATTGGGTTTATTAGACCCAAAAGTTCAGCTGTCTTCCTACCTAGTGCTTCACATTTGAACATCGTATGAGAGGCAGTTTCATCTTCTTTGTTGCATAGCCTGTATACTGATACCTCTGTAAAGATTCCCATTATAGGTAGATGCTTGTGTAATATGCAATGTCCTATTGAGATTAAGCTTATCTTCAGTGAACGAGGAGGATATTCTCTTGCTGTGGCTGCATCCATCGCAGTTGCTGACTATGATTAATCCACTCAGCAATGTTCTACCAATAAAGTTTAAGGGTGTGCCACAAACTGGTTCAGGTGCAATTAATGAGCTGATCTGTTTCTTGTTTTTCATTGCCTAGACACCCACACAAGGTTAACTTTGTTATTAGATTGATTGTTTTTCACACAAGCCGTGTGTAGGACACAATTTGGATAGGTAGAGTCAGACTGAAAAATTCAGTGCCATAGCTGGGATTTGAAGATCTCTAGCCTGTTGCTCTGCCACTGAGGTACCATGGCAACATGCCGGCATAACATTGAATTTCTTAACTGGTAAACCACAAGGTGTTCTCAAATTATTTTGAGATGACAACTTTGTTATGTTTTATTAATTGCATAAGGTTTATTAGGCAGTCCCAGACTAATTTGGATGTTATTTGATAACTTGCAATGTGTTAACTGCAGCCTGTCAGAGAAATCCAAATGTTGTTTCCTTTGTAGCCGCATATCAGAGACAGAGGTTCCAATTGCATAAACTTCAGCTTGAAATACAGTGGTTTTGTGACCAAGAGCAACAGAAATGCTGCACTTTGCTGCCTCTCCATGTATTTGAGATCCATTGTACATTTTGGAGCCATCAGTGTTCCAGATTAGGCTTTCAGGTGCGGCAGTAACTTGGTTATGGGTTCGTATCCCAGGTGTGGGTTTTGGGTATTCGGAATAGTGTGGATTTGTGGGTGCCCTAGCTCAGGATTTTTACTAGCAAGGAAACTCTTTCAGGGTGTGGTACGACACAAGTGCTTTATTCAGTCAGTTCAACCTTTTTTCCTCCATCAAATACACATGCATTCCTACCAAATTTTCTACTATGAAATTACACTTTACCCAACCGCAACTATTATTATTTATTAATTCAGATGCAATGATCTCGTCCATACTCTGGTCTGTATTAAAATTAATTATTTCCGTCACAACTAAGGGTTACAGCATGCGCCCAAATATCACATCTTGGTTCTGCCGATGTCCTGCGCCAAGTTTCCCAAACAGTGTCGCCTGAACAGTAAGCATTGTTTTCTCTCCTGTTATGTTTCCCTCAGGCAGTGTACTCTCACCCCCTTCGGGTCAATGCTCTACCCCTAACAGTACTCTGCTACCAGCTCGTGACAACTCGGCTACGTATACGTGTTTGAAATCTTTCATCCCTTCCCATTTATATTTCCCTTCTGAATAACTCTTTGCACCTTGATTGGAAATGTACTGTCTCACAGGACACTGCACCTAGTTCTCACTCCTTTCAGCAATGAACTGCTTCTGTCCCTGATAAACATCACACAAGCAGACTGAAAGCAGGCCTGCTACTGTGCACTCAATTGTTATTTGTAGCTCTGAGCAGCACTGCTTTGGATGGTGGTGGGAGAAGTCAAACTTCTAGCCTATTATTCAGCTGAGGTGACTCTACATGTTTGTATCAGTTATTAATCAAAAGTTTAAAATTAGCAGAAAAATGTTAGTTTGATTTTAGTTATGTACAGATACTGTGATGGAAGCTCCAGCACTGGTGCCCCCATCATTTGGTAGACTGGAACCGTCTGTAAAAATATATAACCATTCAGGTGAAGGATATTGTAAATTTGTTATTTCCAGTGACATTAACACCTTCAATATAATCACCCCCATTATTTATGACTTGCCAAATGTTTGTAAGGCATCCTATACCATCTGGGTTGCCCTCCGTGGTGTAATGGTTACCATGCTAACTTCATATACCCAAGATCGCTTGTTCAAGCCTGGCGGAGGACAATTGATTTTTTCGAGTGTAAAAATCCTTAGCATGGCTTCCTTTGGAAGGGAAGTAAAGCCGTTGGTCCCGTGTTGCAGATTTATGGCATGTAAAAGAACCTCAAGCCTGATAGGCCTCTGAGGAAAATTAAGCGGTCTTTCATGCCAAAATTTGAATGGGATGCTGAGAACCACAGTAGTTAAAGAGCGTCCATACATAACATGCCATTTCCATTTTTACCATATGGGGGTCTATTTCTGTTGATATCCTGTATTGGCTGCCCTATAGTATGGACAATGTCATTTCTGGTGTAGTACTAGATCCCTTGCAGTGGTTCTTTCACTTTGGCAAGGGACTCATGTCAGGTGAGTATGGCAGATGCTGCAAAATCTCCCATTGCCAACAGTGCAAGAGGTCCTGGACAGCATCGGCAGAGTGGCACCTTGCATCATTGTCATGATGCTGTTTCATGATATATTTGCCTGAGTGCTGGATGAAGGTGTTGCAGGAATGTGCACTATTATACCCCTGCCGCTGAATCCTTGCACTTGACAGTTCGGGTGGTTTCATGTAAGGTGGTTTCATGTAAGGTTGGCTATGCTGCCTTTGCGGCGTTGACAAAGTAACTAGTAAACAACAACAGCTGATTACAAATGTCTCTATTGTGTGTAACTGTGAATAAACATTGTGCATAGTAAATGAATGCCGATGAATAATGAAACTAATTCGTTATTATTGATATTAACTGAAAATAACTGTGATACTGTAACACATGTAGCATACATTAAGGCATTTATGACAATATAGAACAGATTGATCCAAAATAGCTCGTTACAACGAGAGAAAGGTGTAACAAAATGAAAGTATCCACCTCTATAATTGTGAAAGCTTGTTATGTTTTCTCACGTACAAACAAACACCAAAACACTATCAACAAATATAAATATCAACGAATAATACGTATCTTGTACAGAACAGCTTAACACATGTGTTAGGAGTTTACAAACTGAGCTCGCGGTTGGAAATAGCCAGATATAGCAACAGTGCAGCATCTAGATGTGTTTCCATTGTCTGACCGACTGACCAGAATGCTTCTTTGTGATTGGTTCAGAAAGCCAAACGGGTAAAGCTTTTCATCTGTTTTCTGTGGATGTACCAACTTTAGTCCTAACTATCAAGTGTAAGGATTCAGTGGCAGGGGTATAGGTAGTGTCTCAATGAATGGAGGCTTCCCAGGTCCAAAGGGTGCGCTACACAAAGTGATGATATAAACAGTAATTTTGTTAAAAATATTTATTGATTAAATATATACACAAGTGACTTAATCAGCATTTCTCAACATAGCCTCCTTTACACTCTACACATTTTTGCAACGTTTTGGAAGCTTGAACATTCCTTCTTCAAAAAACGTTTGAGGGCATGTCGCCAACCAGTTGCGCACATGCTCCTTGACGTCCTCGCTGTTTTCGAAATGTTTCCCTCCAAGCGATTCTTTCATAGGTGCAAACAAAAAATAGTCTGGGGGTACAAGTCTGGACTATAGGGAGGGTTTCCCAGTGCATGTCCATCGATTCAGCTGGCCTGTTTTTGCTGCCCAGTTAATAACTTCGGAACCCATTGAGCACTAATTTTTCTAAAGCCAAGATGGTTCCTAATAATGGTATGAGCACTCCCAATGCTGACACCAACTTCTGATGAGATTTCTTTGACAATGGAGTGGCGATCGCCTTCAATATGCTCTCGGAACGGCATGGGTGTTGTCACCTGCGAGACTTCACCTTGGGCATCGAGCATGACCTTTGTTTTCCACATATTCTCAACTGCCCTTAAAATGTCTGGCTCAAGTAAACAGTGTAGTGTCCCCAAACTGTGCCCTTAAACGAGTTAAAATCTCCAAAGGTTTAACCCCTTCCTTGGTTAAAAACTTGATAATGCGTTGCGCAACAGACGAAGGGAGTTCTTGCTCACTCACAGCTGTACTGATGCCCGAACCTAGCGAAGCAGCTAACAAAGCTAGTTCCCCCTCCCTAACACACTTACCTTTAACCCCCCACTCTGAACTGCTTCCTCCAAGTAATGCAACAATTACCTTTTATATTTGAATCACCCTCGTACTTCATGTTTCTCAAGAATGTGTTCTTTAAACCTTGATTCTATATTCCTCTTTTGTCTTCTCTGCATATGGGAAGATAAACACATTTTGCACAAATTTTAAAGCAGACACAATCAGACAAAGAAAGTACACACATGATAAATGAATATTTACTGTTTCAAAAAAGGATATTGTAATTAATTATTAACAGAAGTATTTTCTATTCCATTATTTTTGTACTGTAATTCTTTCACTGTAGAATATCATAATTCTTGGCAGGTAGCTTCAATTTATTCTTGAGATAAAACAGATCTTACTTGACTTCAATAATTGGATATATGTGCAACATTATCATATTATTTGTAGATAAACCTAATCATTGAGTATCTTGTTAATTTTCAAACAAGAATAAGAAATTGAGGTATTATCTTAGAATGATAGGATATTATGGATTTAATCTCAAACTTATTTTGCTATAATCACCTTATAAATATCAAAAGAAGTTGCCCGTTTTTTGTGAGTACTTAAGAGATCATTAAGTAAGCAGCCTGTTCTTTCAGAAAATTTTTGATGCTTCTGGTTGTTAATAATAAGAGAAATTGATATAATCTCAGTATATATTATAACATTATTATTTGAGGAACCTGGTTGGTTGATAAAGCAAGTAGTCCTGTGTGTGTTGTATCTTTGTATACTTTTTTCTACACTATAAAAGCCATATCTCCTGTTTAGCTTGCACAATTGTCATTTTCTTTCTTTTTTCTGCAATCTGTGTTTAAACACTTTCTTTGCTAATGAGTTTTGTATATTACTAAGTGTTGCTGTTGCCATGGTAATAAAAGTACATATGTAAGAAATATATGCCTTTAAATACAGTTTGGAGATTAAGAGCTTCATGGTTTTATAATATGTGAAATTTGCTTGCAAAAGTTTGCAAGCATGTTGCAAATTCTTTTCAAAATCTGTATTTTCTGTGAAATTCTGTCTCTAATTAAAACTGTTGATTATGTAAACAATGAAGCTATCCATCCATCCATCCATCCAACCATCCATCCTTCCATCCATCCCATCCCATCCATCAACTTTCCTAGAGTTGCTGAATTTGGTATCATATGCAGTTAGTACCTGGTTATTTATGTATATGTATCATTCCCTCTAATTTTACATTTTTGTACACTATTAACTTAATCTGTTTATTTCTTTTATACTTACAATTTTATCAGTTTTATTATTAAGATCCTCTCTTTGTTTAGTGATTATCCTCCCTCATTTCTTTTTTACCTTCCCTGTATAATTATTATTTGTTTCAGAAACTCTTTCTTGTTGTTTCCAAAAATTTTTAGTACTTATTTCTGTCAGTAACATTTCCTAATTTTTATTCCATATTTTTGTTTCTTTGCATTCAATTATACAGTGAGAATTATTATCTACATTGCCACATAGTGGGCATAAATCTTTATCAACTTTTAGACGTTTTAATAACATTGTTGCTGTTCTTATCCATGCCAGACCCTTTCTATCCATTTTTCCACAGGCATCAATGTTCTTGTCTGTAGTAATATAAGAAGACTTCATTTTAAGGCGCTATTGTCAAATTTGCTTTGTTCATATATATATATATATATATATATATATATATATATATATGAACCTGTGTTTAAATACCCAATTAATAAAAAAAATATGATGTGTTCCATTCACATGACTTTCTCTATATCTCTGCAATAAATTATTTTTAAAAAGCTTATGTTCTATATACTTCCTGCTAATCAAGAAAAAATAAGCAGAAATAGTCTTATTTCTTGCTTCCTTGTAAGTAGAAGCGAAATAAGGGAGTACCATAGGTTAAAGTGATAGTTAAAAGCTGGTTGCTATGTGACAGAAGTTCCTTTGTTTGTATGGACACAAGTTCACAAAGTCCTGTATGAGAAAAATATGTTTTTATAGCTTAAACCAAAAACAAGGAATATCTCAAAAACAATCAACTCCACGAAAAAAATGTATACAACATAAATTGTGTGTTTTAATGTGCTCTACATTTTTTGTATGATAAGTTTTTGTCTCTCTCTTACGGTTTAGCACTTATGCAAAATTCCGTAAAATTCACTCAGAATAAAGTAGTCTTAAGAGGCTATTCCCAGAAAATTAAAGATACACATTTTATTTGTCAGGTAAATATCTTTAATATATGATATTTTTATCAAAATTGTTAACCATTTTTTTGAAAATCAAAATTAAGTTCCATGTAAAGGGTAGTTTGGAGTGGGGGGATTTTTCTCAAAATCTTTGTGTCACTTCACCAGAAGATACTAAACTTAAATACCAAGTTTGGTATTTTACCGACTTTTCGTTTTTGAGTTACCGTGTTCACACACACACACACACACACGCACGCACACATGCACGCACGCACGCACGCACGCACTCACTCACTCACTCACTCACTCACTCACTCACTCACTCACTCACTCACTCACTCACTCACTCACACACACACACACACCTTTTTCTGAAAATACTTTTTTGGATACAGGGGACCCTAAAACATATATTCCCGGTGAAATCTCGGTATGGAATTTTTTGGAGGAGTACAATACATTCTCTATACACTATATACATAGTGCATATAGAGAAAGTAATAGCAAATTCTGGAGTAAAGAATTTGCAAGGGACTTTATCCTGAGAGAATGTGTACGTCAAGTTGTGCTTATTTTGTTTATTCCACAAAATATAAAATCACATAATGGATCCAAAAAATGTGCTGATAAAATAACTAAAAAAGTCTGTTGTGTTCCATTCACATGACTTTCTCTACATCTCTGCAACAAATTATTCTATTTACTTTATCTAATCGAGAAAAAAATTATAAGAAGTGGTCTTATTACTTGCTTCCTTGTTAATAGAAGCGAAATAAGGGAGTAGCATAGGTTAAAGAGACAGTCAAAAGCTGGTTACTATGTGACTGAAGTTCTTTTGTTTGTATGGACAGGAGTTGACAAATTTCCATATGAGAAAAGTGTAAGATTTTCAAGGCTGAAACCAACAACAAGGAATATCTCAAACTGTACGAAAAAATGTGTATAACATAAATTGTGTGTTTTAATGTGCTTTACATTTTTTGTGTGGTAAGTTTTTGTCTATCTCTTACGGTTTAGCAGTTAAGCAAAATTCCTCAAGAATAAAGTAGTCTTCAAAGGCTATTCCCAGAAAATTCAAGATATACATTTTATTTGTCGGGTAAATAGATCTTTAATATACAATATTTTAATCAAAATCGTTAGAGCTATTTTTAAAAAAATACAAAATTTCAAAAAATGTTTCATGTAATGGGTAGTTGGGGGTGGGGGAATTTTCTTGAAAATCTTCGTGTCGCATCCTTGGAAGATACCAAACTTAAATACCAAGTTTGTTATTTAACAGTCTTTTTGTTTTTGAGCTATGCTGTCCACACACATACACACACCTCTTCTAAAAATCTTTTTTTTTTATTCAGGGTGTCTCAAAACATGTATTTCCATTGAATTGTCAGAATAGAATTTTTGGGTGCAATACAATATTATCTCTTTACACTATATACATATTATGTATAGAGAAAGTAATAATTTACCCAATTAACCCTAGCAATTCATGAAATTCTAAAAATGATGTAGTTATAACAGAACTGGCAAATTGCACCTATTAAAATACTCCCATACATAAATAAAAATACAAAGTAAAATCACACATGAATATTTTGAGAAGAACCCCCATTAGTCACTTGGCGTGGATGCATTACATCCTTCATCATAACCCATTAAAATAATTAATGCAACACACCAATTCTAGTGTCAATTGCCTAATGGTATTTTATGGCCAGTACCAACTGCTGCTTTTTATTAGAAAGAAGGAAATGCTGAGGACGAAAACCCCAATTTAATTCATATTTAATACTAGGGTCGGGCCTCTCAATGAAAATAGCATTTAAAACTTTTTTTTTTCTTTCTTTTTTTTTCTCAATATAATCTCCAGAAAGGCTAATATTGGTTATCTAATTTGATTAAACCATCTCTGTAGTGCAATTTATCAAGGTCCTCAAAATAGCTGTTTACCGTATCAATGACCTCCTTGTTGCTGTGAAATCTCCAAGACATCTTTTGAGGTTTAGGTACAGGTGGTAGTTGCTAGGTGCTAGGTCTGGCAAATAGGGTGGATGTTCAAGCAATTCTAGCTTTAGTTCGCACATTTTTCCTGTTGCAGTGACTGAATGATGGGCTGGAGCAGTGTCGTGATGAAACAAGATTTCTTTTTTTCTTTTTCTTATTCCTCCCCCCTCCCCCCAATGAGGTCTTTTTCTTTTCACCTCATTCAAACGTTGCAGTAAGCTTGCATGGTAGTCACCAGTGACACTTTTACCCTTTTCCAAGTAATCAATAAATATAATTCCCTGTGTATCCCAGAAAACACTCGCCATAACCTTGTTAGCTGACAAAATTGACTTTGCCTTTTTAGGAGTTGGTTCACCTGGCACAATCCGCTGTTTTGATCGTGATTTACTTTCTGGAGTGTAGTGATGTATCCAAGTTTTGTCCATGGTAATAAGCCGTCTCAAAAATTCACTGGGATGCTCACATTAGAGCTTCACGTTCTTAAAAGAAACAGTTTTTCTTTGCAACTTTTGATCAGGTGTCAACAATTGCGGCACCCATCTTGCATAGACCTTGTGAAACCCCAAAACATTACTTAAAATATTACCTGCATGTTCTTTTGATATGTTTACAGCCTCTGCTATCTCAAACAACTTTAATCTGCGGTCTTTCAGTATTAAACAATGAATTTTTTCAATGATCTCTGGGGTTGCCACTTCTACAGGGTATTTAGAGCGAGGCTCATCACTAGTGCTCGTACGTCCCATTTTAAGCTCTGCAACCCACCTTTTAATCATTAAGTATGAAGGGTCAGAGTCTTTCAATGTACTGTCCATTTCCTCCTTGATTTCTTTAGGTGTTAAGCCTTTCAAATGTAAGTATTTAATCAGTGCTCGTTTTTCCAAATCCTACATATTCGTGAAAACTCTAAAGTTGTATTGTTTAAAATGCTGTCATTGGAAAACTATACGATGCTACCGTCTAACTGGCCTGGTGGTGCCATATCTGTGTATCAGCCGACCCTCGTAAACTGTAGGTTCCAAGGCAATGCTCAACTTCCCATAACACGAAGTCCATCCAAATACTGGATCCCATTGCAACACAGTGCAAAATGTAATCTTTCCTGTTCAATAGCCGAGAGTCAACTGACTGCCTCCTGGCATTGGCCATCCAAGCTAAATCCCAACAAGGCACTGACTCAGAACCAATCAGAACAGAGGAAACGCAATGGTTGGAATAAAGAAAGTCAAAGGTTCTCGGACAAAGTTCAAATCTAATCCCACAATTATTCTTGATAGGAGACAAAAAAAAAAAAAAAAATTGTTTGTGTTGAGGAGCATAAACTTTGGAACAGACAGAACTCAGGATGGGTGATCAGCCCAGTGTTGATCAGGAGGAAGTGGATGAAATGAAACAACAGGGAAGTAAGTGACAGGAAAGATGGAATGAATGCAGGGAAAATTGGATAACCCAGAGAAAACTTGTCCATATACTGCTTTGCCACAACAAATCCCACATATGGTCCCATTGTTTTGCTCTGTGTGAGAGCTGAGCAGTTTAACCACCCAGCCATGTACTGCCAGTAGCTGTCAAGAGCATACAATTATGGAAAACAACTCAAATATAAGCGTTCAGGCATTTCTTTAGTTAAAGGGTTTTTACGCCTACTTTGAGTTATTATTTTCAGTACATTAATCAAATCTGCCAAAAAGTATTGGGAGAATCTAAAAGAATGGTATTCAAGGATTTCTCAACAAGTAAGAAAATAGTCATAACTTCCATATTAATATTTTATTTTAAATTTACAACAAGTATCAAATATGAGTTTGAAAAAATCTGCATAAAGCAGCTTACACTCCATTTATTGGAAGTTCAAAAAACTCTACCTCTGAATTGGAATTTTACAGAGCTTCATTTGAACACTAAATTTCAGATTCAGTTAATAGAAGTCGAGGAAAATGCAGCATTTTAACATTAATGAACACAAAACGTAACAAATAGATCACCACCTTCAAGGAAAATGGCGGGACTACCCACGAGTAACCAATATTACTAACTCTCCTAAAATTCTTAATAGTTAAACCAAAGCAAGGATAGATTGCAGCACAAATCAGACAACCAAACAATAACTGATGCATGTTCTTTGCCGCATACTCCAAATCCGAGTTAAGGTTGTGAAATTGCATTAAAAGCATTAGAAATACCAGCCCAAGCCTTGCTCGAGTCTGGGTCTCGTGAAAATTTTGCACAGCCCAATCTATACTCTGGCTTGGGCTTCATGAGCATTTCACACGGTTCTAGCTATACTCGGGCTTGGGCTTCATGAACATTTCGCACGGCTCGAGCTATACTCAGGCTTGGGCTTCATGAACATTTTGCAGGGCTCGAGCTATACTTGGGCTTGGGCTTCATGAACATTTCACACGGCTCGAGCTATACTCGAGCTTGGGCTTCATGAACATTTCTCACGGCTGGAGCTATACTCGAGCTTGGGCTTCATGAATATTTCACATGGCTCAAGCTATACTCAGGCTTGGGCTTCATGAAGATTTCACACGGCTCGAGCTATACTCGGGCTTGGTCTTCATGAAGATTTCACACGGCTCGAGCTATACTCAGGCTTGGGCTTCATGAACATTTCACACGGCTCGAGCTATACTCGGGTTTGGGCTTCATGAACATTTTGCACGGCCGAGCTATACTCTGGCTTGGGCTTCATGAATATTTCGGACAGCTCAAGCTATACTTGGGTTTGGGCTTCATGAACATTTCGCAAGGGCCAAGCTATACTCGGGCTTGGGTCTCATGAACATTTCGCACGGCTCGAGCTATACTCGGGCCTGGGCTTCATGAACATTTTGCACGGCTCGAGCTATACTCGGGCTTGGGTGTCATGAACATTTCTCACGGCTCAAGCTAAACTTGGGCCTGGGTCTCATGAGCATTTCACACGGCTCAAGCTATACTCAGGCTTGGGCTTCATGAACATTTCACACGGCTCAAGCTATACTCAGGCTTGGGCTTCATGAACATTTTGCACGGCTCGAGCATTTTTCGGGTTTGGTTTTCATGAACATTTCACACGGCTCGAGCATTACTCGGGCTTGGGCTTCATGAACATTTCACACGGCTCGAGCATTACTCGGGCTTGGGCTTCATGAACATTTCACACGGCTCGAGCATTATTCGGGCTTGGGTCTCGTGAACATTTCACATGGCTCGAGCTATACTTGGGCTTGGGCTTCATGAACATTTCGCATGGCTTGAGCTATACTCAGGCCTGGGCTTCATGAACATTTCGTACGGCTCGAGCTATACTCAGGCTTGGGCTTCATGAACATTTCACACGGCTCAAGCTGTACCCGGGCTTGGGTATCATTAGCATTTCACATGGCTCAAGCTATACTCGGGCTTGGGCTTAATGAACAATTTGCACGGCTCGAGCATTACTCGGTCTTGGGCTTCATGAACATTTCACACGGCTCGAGCATTATTCGGGCTTGGGTCTCGTGAACATTTCGTATGGCTCGAGCTATACTCTGGCTTGGGCTTCATGAACATTTTGCACGGCTCGAGCTATACTCAGGGTTGGGCTTCATGAAAATTTCGCACGGCTCGAGCTATACTCGGGCTTGGGCTTCATGAACATTTTGCATGGCTCAAGTTTTACTCAGGCTTGGACTTCATGAACATTTCGCACGGCTCGAGCTATACTCGGGCTTGGGCTTCATGAACATTTCACACGGCTCGAGCTATACTTGAGCTTGGGCTTCGTGAACATTTCTCACGGCCGAGCTATACTCTGGCTTGGGCTTCATGAATATTTTGGACGGCTCAAGGTATACTCAGGCTTGGGCTTCATGAACATTTCACACGGCTCAAGCTATACTCGGGCTTGGGCTTCATGAACATTTCTCATGGCTCGAACTATACTCAGGCTTGGGCTTTATGAAGATTTCACACGGCTCGAGCTATACTCGGGCTTGGGCTTCATGAAGATTTCACATGGCTCGAGCTATACTCAGGCTTGGGCTTCATGAATATTTCACACGGCTCGAGCTATACTCAGGCTTGGGCTTCATGAATATTTCACACGGCCGAGCTATACTCTGGCTTGGGCTTCATGAAGATTTCACATGGCTCGAGCTATACTCGGGCTTGGGCTTCATGAATATTTCACATGGCTCGAGCTATACTCAGGCTTGGGCTTCATGAATATTTCACACGGCTCGAGCTATACTCAGGCTTGGGCTTCATGAATATTTCACACGGCCGAGCTATACTCTGGCTTGGGCTTCATGAATATTTTGGACGGCTCAAGGTATACTCAGGCTTGGGCTTCATGAACATTTCGTAAGGGCCACGCTATACTCGGGCTTGGGTCTCATGAACATTTGGCGCGGCTCGAGCTATACTCGGGCCTGGGCTTCATGAACATTTCACACTGCTCGAGATATGCTCAGGCTTGTGTTTCAATGTGTTAATGCGTAGTATGAGAGACAGGTTTATCAATCCTCCTTTGCTCTCTAAAACTTCACAGTTAGTTTTAGACAGGTTTATCTTGACTTCCCAAGCATTTTGGAAATCTACAGGCCTATGTAGGCCTGTGCAAAAACAAATTTATGGGGTAGGCAAGACAAATTCTTGATTTTGGATGACATTCGTATGTTGTATCAGGATTCTAATACCTTATGTACCTAAAGTTTTTATTTAGTAGAAAATGTTTGTTATGAAATTGTAGAGAATACTATAGCTATTCATGCTTAAGGTTATACCCTTTTATTGCACATCTACTTCAATATCAGTGAAGTAACCACTGCCCAAATGAAAGGTAAAATCAGTTGGTGAATCCAAGCAAAAGTTCGTTGGTGTCTAATGTTGAGCAGTTGGCAGTGAAGCCATTCACTCTCTTGCATTCCAATATTTTGATGTTATATTAATATTTGTGTTACTTCACTGTTACTATCTTCTTTTTACATTTATAAATTATATTATGATGTTGACTAAAGGTTGGGCAGCACAGTAGATGGTTTCCATCCATATCTTCTTTAAGTGTACAGAAAGGACACAGAGGAGATCTCTCAATACCAATCCTGAATAAATGTTTATTGAGACAGTCATGGCCTGTTAGGAGTCTAAAAGTTGCTACAGAACATTTTCTTGGTAATGTAGTGATTCTGGTCGTGTATTACATAAACTTTCCCCGTGGTTTTCCTTTTGTTTGTAATACATTATCTTCTTTAATGTTATATGTTGATATAATGATTCTTTTGATAAAGTGATAACTTATTGGTTCAGATGAATTTGATGTAATTTTACTACCTTTCTTGGCTAGGAAGTCAGCTGTTTCATTACTCTATATTCCGCAATGTGCTGGTATCCATTGAAGTATTCATTTTTTATTTAAATTCATTAGTTGTTTTATGATTTTGTGGCATTCTGCAATATTTAGGTTATTAGGTGTTACATCAGATGTTATGGATATGATAGCTGCTTTAGAGTCAGATAATAATAGAACTTTTTCAAATTTATTTATATGATATAGTAGGTTTTGTGAGCTCTGAAGTACTGCCGAAATCCCTCCATCAAAATTTGTAGTATTTAAACTTGATCTTTTGAAGAAAGAGAAGAGAGGGCATATTGCACCTGCACCAGTACCACTGTTATTTGGTAAGCTAGAACCATCAGTATAAACATGTAGCCATTCATTGGTAGGGTATTTTAAATGTATTATTTCTAGTGTCATTTGTTTCAGAACACAAGAAGAGATTTCAGATTTTGTAAATTCTTCAGCTAAGTGTAGATGGTGTTCAAAGGCCTAGGGGATCATTTCATTTTCTTTCCTGTCCATACCTTTCTTTTCTTGGTGATGTAACCCCCATTTATGGTGCCTAATTTTAAATGGTTACAAAAAGTTGAATAAAATTATTCCAGATAAAGAACTATTCAAGCAAAAGCAGTAAATTGTAATTTGGATTTCTGCTGTTAACACTTTCCAGTCTAACTCCAGGCTATGCTCGCAGTGAAGTATAAAAATACACAGAAAACTAACAACGGTCTATGCTCTCATGTCATTTATTGTGCCATATAGCTGGATGTTTTAGTTAACGAAAGAATCCATAGATGTCAGATGAGACCAGGAAAACAAATGAAATTATGTTTTATTTGAAAGCTTGCATATCTACAGATGTTACTGCATACATGGTTCAAAGATGCTAGCTCAAGGAAGTGCAATCTTGCCAAAGAAGAAATGCTCAACATTTATTTCAATGATTCAGGATCTAAAGGAGACTTCAGTGACTTTTTACTTTCTCTACACGCACTATGTACATATGTATAGAGAAGGTATTGTATTGCACCCAATAATTCAATACTGAGATTTCACCGGAAATATAAGTTTTAGGGTCCCCTGTATACAAAAAAAAGCATTTTCACAAAAAGGTTTATGTGTGTGTGTGTGCGAGTTGTGTTCATGTGTCTGTAAACACGATAACACAAAAATTAAAAGTCAGTAAAATACACAACTTTGAATTTAAGTTCCAGGGGTGCAACTCGAAGATTTTGAGAAAAATACCACTACAAACTACCCTGTACATGACATTTTTTTCAAAAATTTTTATTTTGTCAAAAATGGCTGTAATAATTTCCATTAAAATACCATATATTAAAAATATTAAGCTGACAAATAAAATATGTATCTTCAATTTTCTGGAAATTGCCTCTGAAGACTACTTTATTCATGATGAATTTTATGGAATTTTGCATAACTGCTAAAGTGTAAGAGATGGACAAAAACTTACTACACAAAAAATGTAGAACACGCTAAAACACACAATTTATGTTATATATATTTTTTTTTCCATGGAGTTGATTGTTTTCGAGATATTCCTTGTTTTTGGTTTCAGCCTTAAAAACTTACTTTTCTCACAGAGGAATTTGTCAACTCCTGTCCACACAAACAAAGGAACTTCAGTGATATAGCAACCAGCTTTTGGCTATCACTTTAACCTATGGTACTCCCTTATTACACTTCTACTTATAAGGAAGCGAGTAATAAGGCCATTTCTGCTAAATTTTTTTCGATTAGCATGAAGTAAATAGATGCATAAGCTTTTTAACAATAATATGTTGCAGAGATGTAGAGAAAGTTATGTGAATGGAACACATCAGATTTTTTGAGAATATAAATGATGCTGAAGGAATTAAATTGTACTTTATGGAATTGTCTACGTTGTAATATATTGATAATGTGAGGTTATTACTAGTGAATTGTAGGTGTAATGTTTTTGCACATTTTCTTATGTGATTATTTCCCTTCAAGAAAATATGAAGTCTATTTCTTCATTCAAGAAAATATGAAGTTTATTTCTTCAATATGTATATTTACGGAAGAAGAGCATCAAATTAATGGAGAAAACGTAGTGAGCTGTGAAAATCTTTTTTTTTTCTTCTTCTTATAAGTGTGCTTGTATAAGTTTTTTATTTTTATAAAATTGCTATTTAATTTTTATTTTTTCAAATTTTAATGCGACATCTAAAAAGGTTGTGCTTACACTTATTATTTAGTTTAAACTTCATTAAAAAAAAAAAAAGGCAGAGAATTATCTCAAAAAGTTCACAGGTGACCACTTTTTAAAAACCCTTAAAACACCTTGTCAGGAGGGCAGAACTAGCAGGCCAGCGAAAACGTTATAACCCTCAAACTGCAAAATTTTCAGGAAGGAATAAAAACAAATAAATTTCTGCATCCAAGCAAACCGCGGCAAAATTAAAACAAAAGATAAAAGGCGTGTAATGTTCATGTTTGCCAGTATAACTTCACACATGCCTGACTCTTAGCACATACAATGTTTATACGCAAAAATCCAACATTCTATAAAAGTGAAGGTTACAACGTTTTTGCCAACAGTTATTCAACTGTCTAAATAAGGCCCAGACCAGAATGTGTTAAATTTGTACTCTGATTTTCAGCTGTATGGAAACATAAAGTCTTCTAATTTTATGTCTGATGGGTTCAGAGATTGGCACAGGTTCTAAATATTAAGAGAACAATTTATGATATAGACATTTTTAACATCTGCATATTATGTTGGAGTTGTATTGAGTCACACTTATTTACACTTAAAAATCTCCACTTAATATGTTAAAAAACTCTGAAACGTTTTCCACCAAACTGCTGAAGAAGAGGGCGAATGTCCTGGAAAACGTTTGTGTTTTTTAACATATTAAGTGGAGATTTTTAAGTGTAAATAAGTGTGACTCAATACAACTCCAACATGAAGAATACTTCACTGTTAATAGTTGCTTCTGTTTCTGCATATTAATTTTTATTTACTTTGTTTTAGGTATGGCCATTGAATGAAAAAGTTGTTTGTACATCGGTACATCGAAGCCCAAATACGGCATGGATAACATCTCCAGAAATGGCTAAAGATGGCAAAGGGTGTGACACTGTGTGAATGTAAACATTAACTTTTCAGTTGGATTTGTTGTTAACTGCATTTAATATTATACAAAAGTTATTCAGAGCTACAATGAAATGTTCTAATAGTATTGATAAAATAGCAACCAATAGTCCATTATAAATGTTTGATTTTAGATGTATACTTCAAATACATCAGATATTCTTGCAAGCACGGATCTTTTTGTATATCAAATTATTTCATTAATTAAATACTAGCAATATTGCAAATGTGCAGAAATATTAACTATTAGTAACTCTTTCATGCTTCTTCTAGAAATTAACAAATTGATGCATGAAGTTTTACAATTTCTCTGCAGTGTTGCTTCTAAAAGTGTAACTGAGGAAAACAAAGTACTTTTTGTTCTGTAGCTCAAATGGTGTAGAAATGTTAGAGAGTTAAAAATTTGAAGGCACATGGTTTTCTTTACCTTTTACTGTGCTTAGAAGTCTATTTGGTGTACTTCTAAATGTTGATGGTGTACAGGAGTTCAAACTTTTATATGCTGAAATACTGCACTGTGTATTAAAGTGGCTAAAATGCAGTTAGAACAATTAGTTTACCAAATTGAAAAATCTGAATAAGTAATTTTAAAAATTCTTTTCAAAATGGTAACAATTAAACCTTTTTAACACTAAATATTCAGTTAGCAAACTAAAACTTGTGTTGCAGATAAGTACCAAGTAAATAGTCTGGTTCTACATTATGTTTTTAATTTTCTGCAGCACATTTTTAAATGTTCCTACTGTCTTGATAAAAGTCATTTAATGAAGAATCACAAATATTATTTTGCTTGAACATTTAGAATATTTTTGAGTTGGGTTAGTAACACTTAAGTATCACGAATAAGTAAGTCTTATATGTAAGTGACACTTAAGTGTTACAAACCCAACTCAAAAATATTCTATTAATTTGTATCACTGTTCCAAAACATCCTTTCATTAAAATTGTTCTTATTATTTTGCTTGTTTACATGGCTGTATTATTTGGTCTTATTGGTAGCAACATTTTTGAACTTGGAAATAAAAATTTTCATATTTAGTATTCTTAAGTTTTTTTTCTTTTAACAATTCACCATCTTCATCCTTCGTACGTAATATTGTAGTGTTGAACACTATTTTATGACTGTGAATATTGCATTAATATTGTGCTTACAGTGGCTGTTCCAGACGTACCCGACCTGACGTACACATAGTGGTTGTTTCAAACAACAACAATGGTAAAAAGTACCAACTTAAGAAAGCTTAAGTTTGATGATTTACATTGTTTAGCATTTTTTGACAGCCATCATTAGTGAAACATGGATAAAACTGGTCATCGTTATGTGATACAATACTTTCATTTGAAAGGTCTTAGTCCAACTAATATTAAAGCTGAGCTAGATTCTACTTTGGAGGAGTCTGCTCCTTCATTTACAACAGTGAAATATTGGGTGGCAGAGTTTAAGTGCGACCATACAAGCTGCCAAGACGAACATCGATTGGTTTACCAATTGAGGTTACCAGTCCTGAAATTGTAAAAATAATCCACAAAATGGTATTGATTGACATTCGACTGAAAGTGCGCGAGCTAGCAGACATTGCAGGCATTTCAAACAGTTATATACATCATACACTGACTGAAAATTTGCATATGAGAAAGTTGTGTGTAAGGTGGGTGCTGCGTTTGATCACAATAGAACAAAAACAGCATCATGAGGATGTTTCAGTCGAGTGTTTCGCTGCAATAAAGCTGAGTATTTGCATTGATTCAGAACAATGAATGAAACCTGGGTCCATCACTTCACACCCGAGACAAGAGAACAATCAAAACAGTGGATTGGAAGGGGAGAATCGACTCCAAAAAAGGCAAAGGCCCATCTGCAGGCAAGGTAATGGCGTCAGTTTTCTGGGATGTATGCAGGATCATTTTCATTGATTATCTCACAAATGGAAAATTAATCAATGGCGAGTATTATATGAATGTGTTACAGCGTTTGAGTGATGAAATCGAGCAAGAAACGGCCGCATTTAGTGCAAAAGGAAGTTCTGTTTCATCAAGACAATGCACCAGTTTACACGTCCATTATCGCCATGGCCAAAATCAATGAGTTAAGGTTCGAATTGCTTCCTCATGCACCCTATTCACCAGATTTAGCCCCTCTGACTACTTTCTATTTCCAAACTTGAAGAAATGGCTTGGTGGTATAAGATTTCCAAACCATGAAGAGGTGGAGTCTGCAGTTGGTGGCTATTTTGCAGACCTCGTTAGTTCTCACTATAAACAGGGTATCGAAGCTATTGAACATCGCTGGGAAAAGTGTATCGAGCTGAAAGGAGACTATGTAGAGAATTAAAGATGTTTTGTTTGTTAGGTCGGGTACTTCTGGGACAGCTCTCGTAGTTCAGTATTTACTGTCACTCACTTTACTAAGTAAAGTAATAAAACAGCCTCTTCTTCTTTCTTGCAATACCTCACATAGAACTGCTCCACTCTACTTGCACAGAGGATTTGCTGAGTAAGTGGCTCTATGGTAACATATAAGACTCACATTTGGAGGTCCCAAGTTCATTATAACCTTGGATTTTCGTGGTTTTCTCTGCTTGATAAGCAAATGCTGGGGTTTTCTTATCCAACCCCATTTCCTTTCCCCGTCATTGTTTCTTCTCAACTTTCAGGTGTACGTGCACGTGCATGTTTTCTGGTGAGAAAGAGGGCTGGATGTTGAAGGAAAAATCTGAGTGTTCCACTCACATGATTTTCTCTACATCTCAGCAACAAATTATTATTAAAAAACTTATTCTTCTATTTACTTCATGCTAAGCGAGTAAAAAACTAGCAGAAGTAGTCTTATTGCTTGTTTCCTTGTAAGTAGAAGCAGAATAAGGGAGTACCATAGGTTAAAGTGATAGTCAAAAGTGATAGTGAAAGTCAAAAGCTGAAGTTCCTTTGTTTCTGTGGACTGGAGTTAACAAATTCCTGTATGAGAAAAGTATGTTTTTTAAAGCTGAAACTAAAAACAAGGAATATCTTAAAAAATGATCAACTCCACAAAAAAAATGTATATAACATAAATTGTGTGTTTTAACGTGCTCTACATTTTTTGTGTGATAAGTTTTTGTCCATCTCTTATGGTTTAGCAGTTATGCAAAATTTCATAAAATTCATCCAGAATAAAGTAGTCTGCAGAGGCTATTCCCAGAAAATTCAAAATATACATTTTATTTGTCAGGTAAATATCTTTAATATACAATATTTTAATCAAGATCATTAGAGCCATTTTTAAGAAAATAAAAAATTTTGAAAAAAGTTCCATGTAAAGGGTATTTTTGGGGTGGGGGGATTTTTCTCAAAATCTTTGTGTCACATCCCTGGAAGATACTAAACTTAAATACCAAGTTTGGTATTTTACCGACTTTTTGTTTTTGAGTTATCATGTTCACAGACACATGGCCACACACACACTCAGACATTTTTCTGAAAATGCTTTTTTTTTTTGTAACAGGGGACCCTAAAACATATATTTCTGGTGAAATCTCGGTATCAAACTTTTGGGTGGAGTGCAATACCTTCTCTATACACTATGTACATAGTGCGTGTAGAGAAAGTAAAAAGCAGAGGTGGCTGGTGACTGAACTTTGGTGGTTCACAAAGTTACAGATGCCGTCAATTTCAATTTAACATCATAAAGACTTAACTTTCAATTTTGCTTTATAAATGTTATTAAAATCCGTTTTTTTATGTAGGGAAAGATCTTATCATTTCAAACAACTGACCTAATATCACAACTTACTGTTCAGCCAACATGGCCGCTAGCAGGCACTGAATAACATTCTTCATTTTACATTACCTTCGGCAACTTGACTTTTTTCTGCAAAAAATTGTAATAAAAAATACCTGATGTGTTACACTCACATGACTTTCTCTAGCTGCTCTACAAATTTCTTACATAACATTAATCTTCTTTGTACACAATGCTAATCGAGATAAACATTAGCAGAATGTTCTTATTACTTAGTTCCTTATAAGTAGAAGGCAACTAAAGGAATGTGCTATGCTAAAGTGATAGTCAAATGTTTTAAAAGCTATCGTTATGCGATTGTCATTGCAAATCACTTCTTTACTTGGCCAGGAGTAGAACAAAAGAAAAACAGATACTTCCTGTCAGAAAAATATAAGTACTTCACAATTGAAAGCAATAACAAGGAATATCTTGGAAAGGTTACCTTGACAACAAAAACATAAAGGACGTAAATTGTGTGTTTTGATGAGATCTACATTTTTTTGTGCAGTAAGTTTTTGTCTATCTCTTACAGTTGAGCAGTTAAGCAAAATTTGGCAAAATTCAACCAAACTAAAGAGGTCTTCAGAGGTTATTTCCAGAAAATTAAAGATACATTTTATTTGGGACGTAAATAGTTTTAATATGTAGCATTTTAATCAAAATCGTTAGAACCATTTTTAAGAAAATCAAAATTTTGGAAAATTTTTCCATGTAAAGGGTAGTTTGTGGTGGAGAGATTTTATCGAAAATCTTCGTGTCACATCCTTGAGAGAGACCAAACTTGAATACTAAGTTTAATGCTCTTTTTGTTTTTAAGCTATGCTGTTTATCCACACACACATGCACACGCACACACACACACACACACACACACACCTTTTTCTAAAACTGCTTTTTTTTGGATTCAGGGGACCCAAAACATGTATCTCTGGTGAAATCTTTCATCTTTAGTTATTTAATTATGATAACTTTAGGAACTTTATCAAAACTGTGCATTGACTTTTCTTATTGTGTTTTGCAGAAAGCTGCTCAGATGGAATATTTGAATAGCCTTACTTCATTGCTAGCGGAAATTATTTTAAAAGCAAAAACTGTAAATCTTAAAAGTTAATGAAAAAAATTTGATTATCATAAAATGTGAAGATTTTTCCAAAAATGTTGAAATATGAAACTTTTTGTCCTGTTCATTGAATTCTAAATGCTGCAAAAGTAAAAGTACTTGTTGCCACAATGATAGCAAGAACGGTATAGAATTTGATATTTCATGTTTTGCTTGTCTCTTTTATAAATATTTCATCCTAATATCCTAGAGCGTACCTTAAATAATATTAGATGTTCTGGCAAAAATATAGTCTCGTATATTATATTCCTGTGCTTCAAGACTTACGATGAAGCTAATAGAAAGACTGTCCATCAGGTTATCTCTTTCCCAGTAAAGCCTTGCTTTCCTCCAATCTGAAAACTGAACAACATTAAAATGGCTGAAGAATGGTTGAGGAGGTTGCATGGCAGTGAAGAAAGTGAGTTGGAGCTGGAGCTGGAGTTTGGTCGATGAATTAACAGATAGTACTGATAATGAGCAAAGTTGTAGGAAACGCTGTGAGGTGCAGCCCATGTTTGCTAGTCGTAGTTGAGAGGGTGCCTATGAAGTTTTAGTCAGGAGGACAATGACATAAGTTTGTGGAGTACTTCAGGCTATTTAATTACTTTTTGGAGAGAAACAAACTAGACATCGAAGCCTCACCATACAACAGGAATAAGAAACCTATTATAGCCGAAGAAAAACTGTGTGTTACCCTGAGGTAAGTGAAATAACAATTAAAATGTTTTATATTAACTTTTTATTAAGTTGAATACAATAGATATTTGTTCCTTATACAATAGCGTACTGCTTTGCAGTCTGAAGTTCCTCTTCTACTAAGAGAACTGGGAGAGGTCTGCTGGTTTGTTTGCCTCTCTCTTAGCTTCTTCTTTGGCCAACCAGCATTCAATTTCCCCAACAAGTTGTGATATTTTAAGTTTGCTATTTCCAATTTAGGAAACTATTTCACCGTATCACAAATGGAAGCAAAAAATGTATCTAGATTGTCCAGCTTCGGAAGAGGCTGCTCGTACCAGGAACAGATCTTCCGAAGCAACTTCAGCTTTTCTACTGCATCGCGCTCTGTTTGGGAGGACAAACGTCTTCTTTTTGATAAAGGTGTTTTACTCAACACCGAATATTTTCTTCCACAGAGGCAGTGGATGTTGATGCTGTATGGAGGGAAGAAAACTCAAGATTTGAGTTTTCATCTGATTCAAATTCTGTTTCCCCTGCCTGCTGAAACGTATTTTCCGGCAAGGAAGTGCTTGAAGTTGTGCTGTAATATAAAATATACTTAATAAATAAAATCATAAGTATATCAAAGCACAAGCATATAGAGCTATATACATGGGAAAATTATTTCATTCTGAATATAGTCTGACGTATTAAAATATTACTTACTATCTTTGTACATGAGATTTATTGTCCAGGAAACTTGATCTCTGGTCTTTAATACTCATGTGTCCTCCAGGTGCTCTAGAACTGCACTTGCTCCTTTTTGATATATAATAATCCCTAATATTCTGTCATTTCTAATAAACCTCATCACCTGAAAAAAATATATACAATTACTGCAAAGAATGTTACCCACTTAGGATACCCTAAACTGAAATTTAGCAAAAAATAGGAAAAAAATGTTTCTTTCACTCTGAAAAATTCCTTAAATCTTTAGCTTCAATTGCCCATTATACTTTCTGCCATACAAGTCTTTTGGATGGGCCACATGAAGATTCCTAGCTGCTCTTCATCTGGTTAACTTTAAGTCTGAGATGAAGATGCGAAAACTTTCTTTTGGTTTTTATGAAGATGTCTATATGATGAAGCTAAAATTGAAAAGGAAAATTGCCTGAAGCATTAGGTAAGGATGCTAAATAAAGGGTTGAGGACAATGGTGTAAGACTGGAAAAAGAAACATTTTACATTAAGTAGAAAGAAAAATTAAGTTTGACTGAATGAATGATTGCTTGCCTACAGAATTAATGTAGACAACCAATTCTATAAAATATTCCCAATGAAGACAGCAACACTCAGCCATGGCATGTCCAATTACACAAATATACAATATTCAAAATACCCTGGTGATCAAAGTTTGTGCTTTTACAACAGAGCAAATGCGAAGAGAAGAACATACCAAAGCATCATACTAAAAGCATGCAACTGAGAAAAGAGGTAGTAACAAACATATTACCAGTAGACCAACACCTGGCTTCTGAAGAATGGCTGAAAAGATCTGCACAACAGTGTAATATGGAAGAAATACCGAAGGGAAATATCTGTGTCAAAGAAAAGGTTAGAAATAATTGCATCAGGAGGTATGGAGTGTCAGTTGGCCTGCATTGCAAGCATCAGCATAATAGAACTAATTACACAAATGTAAACTTCATCTGCTATCTTGAAGACTGCAGTAGAGAGAGACCGACATCACTGGAAACAAGCTGTATTGGTAACCCATCCATCACACCAATCAACAAAAGAAGCTCCCAGAGGGTGGAAACAGAGCAAAAGAGAATAAGGAGGGACCCACATTTGATACAGGAGCATTTTAAGTTGCTTAGAAGTATGGCTCTTGAGAAAAAAAAAAATAAAGTTTAAATTGCATTTTTCTCAACTTTATATTTTCTGACACTTTTGGGTATCAAACATTTTGCTCATGATGCAGTTTATGTCCAAACTTCTTGAAATTTTCAGCACAGACTCAGAAGGAATGAGTATAATTTTTTATTACAATTGTAAATTATCCAACTTATGGCATAATTAATATGAAAATATTAGGATAATTGTGGAAATCATAAGATTTAAAAGTGTAACGTTTTTCTGAAGTAGCCAGAACAGTATCAAACATTCTATGTGTCAATTTTATTTATTGGTATGTAACTAATATAGTATAAATAAATTAATATTCTCTAAATATTCATTTATGTATGGTCCCAATTTTTAATTGATTAGCATAATAAATGTAAGCCCTGTTTATAATTATAGCAGATAAGTATGCAGAAACATTTTGAAAACTTTTGTTTGGAAACTCCAAGATTTAGAAATTTCAG
The DNA here is from genome assembly GCA_030762935.1 of Hymenopus coronatus. NCBI lineage: Eukaryota > Metazoa > Arthropoda > Insecta > Mantodea > Hymenopodidae > Hymenopus > Hymenopus coronatus. The sequence continues at coordinate 182,152,144 of CM060882.1, read as the reverse complement.
TTTAGGGTACCCTTGGACACCAAAATTGAATGCAGTATAAACTACATATTTCAGATTATATGTGTATACTTAGGCAAAAGCTGTGATCAGTATTCTGATTATTCTATTTGTTTATTTTAGGTATTTGGCAACTGGTGAATCTTTTAGATCCTTGGCATTTCAATTTAGAGTACATCTTGGGTGTCAAAATTGTTTTTAAATGCTTGGAGAGCATGCTTGAAAACAGATTCCAGAAGCAACTGTAGCAAGTTCAAGGATTACTTTGCGCGCTGGCATTGCCCTCTCTGCTGTGTCCTAGGAGCAGGGGATCTTTATTGTACAATTACAAAGGCTATTTTTCAACAGTGCTGCTTGCTCAATATAAAGTCATAGCAGTTGACATCGGGTCATATGGTCGTGAAGGTGATGCTGGAAAAGTTTTGAAGAGCAATTTAGGAAAAAGACTTTTGTCTGAGCAACTTAATACTCCTGGCCCAGCAATGATACCAGAAACTGACCTAGTACAACAGCATGTTATTCTTGGTGATGAAACCTTTGCTCTACACAGAAATTTAATGAAGCCATACAGTAAAACTCTTGTCACTGCATGATAAGAAATATGCTATATATAATTACAGACACAGCAGAGCACGCAGGACCAGTGAAAATGCATTTGGAACTATGGCATCATATTTCAGAATTTTCTTCTCACCTATTGCAGTGAAACCAGAAACTACTGACTTTATTGTAACATACTGCATAACATGATGAGGGATTCAAAACTCAAAGGGCCTCATCAAATTCACTTTAGTGATGCGGATATTCCATTTCCAAGTGAAAACCTTATTCCTCTGGCAACTGCAAACCATGGGCGTAATAATGAAAGGTTTGTGTGTACACTTTCTTTAATTAATTATCATTGTATGAAGTTTATTCATGAACCTCTACCATATATCGATAATCTCATATTGCTCAAAATCTGCAGAATGCAACATTTTCATCATGTAAGGCTTTAGATGACCAGTCATGTTTTAAATATAAAACTTCCTGTGATATTGTATGGAGGTTACCTATGTATCTACATTTAAATTTGGCCTACTTTTGTTCCTTTTCAGAGATGCTTGTGTAAAAAACATGTGTAGGGACTACTTCAACGGAGTTGGTGCTGTTTCCTGGCAAAACCAGTGGCTGGGATTTGAGTAAATTATTAATTATGGATATATGTAACACTTGGATCAATTCCATAATCCATTAACATAACCTCGTGTGGCTGTGGATGAAATAAACATTTCATGACCTCTGTGTAATTTACCTGTGTGTGCTATGTGATAAACATTGTGAAGGATATCGGTTGTCTATTTGCAATGAGCACCTGTCTTGTACCAATATGCAAAAGAGAACTATTAAGTAATGTATACATGTTTGTGCGCCTTTTATTATTATTATTATTAATAACTACTTATAAAAGAATAAAGTTACTACATCATGAGGTTAACCTGCCATAGTGCCAGTGTGTTGCACTACACTTTATTCCAGAATCTTTGAACTTATTTCAGAGTTAAAACTGACTGAAAATTATTAAACAATAAATCTTATTTACTTACTTGATTTGCCCAACTCCTTCCAAAGCCTCTGTTTCTTTTCTATTTCTATACTTGGCATGTTGTACGTTGTATAAAAATTTGTTATGCCGAACAAAGTCAATTATCCTCTCTTCCTCAATTTGTGAAAACTTTCATTTTCCACTCATGCACAAATATTCAAACCAAATTACCAAAATGCAAAACAAATACCGCAACTATAACCTCACTATGCTATCTCGGCGTCCAAAGCTCGACTGAACTGACACTGAAAAAACGACTTCCACCGTAATTTTCGCCGCCTAGATTTCTAGTGGAAAACTTAAAAGTTCTAGTGACAACAAGAAAGGAGAGATTCAGTTGTCAGTTCAGTTCAGTTTCGTTAAGTTCTCAGTCGGAGCAAGGCACTTCCATAATAAACAATGGCACAGTTAGTGATCACGTGATCCGAACTAAAAAATATTAAGTTCAGTTCAGTTTTCAGATTGGAGGAAAGCAAGGCTTAAAACCAATTTTGTGCATCATTGATGAAACGCCATCTTGAAACGCAGTTTAAGGATATTGTATTGTAAATTTTGTACTGTTTGTCGAAAGAAATACTCTGAGTTGTGCTATATTAGTTCTATAAATGTGTGTACGTGCATATGTAATGCTTAGGAGTTTATAATGAAATAATCTCTTCCTTGCTTCCCAATACTTTAAGAGTTTCAAAAGTCATAAGGGACTCACAATTTTTTTGATGTTCCATGTCCATTTCTTGTTTTGAGTGCAATAAACAGCTTGAGATGCCACTATTCCAGTTCTGAAAAGGTATTTATTCAATCATGTCCTGTGATCGTTGAAATGTAGCAACAAAGGATTTTCTTCGTAATTCAGGAATTATTGATGGACCATCCAAAATTTTTATCCATTTTGACTGTTCATTTCATTTTTCTTTTAACAATTCTTTTAATTGGCTCATAAGAGAAATTTTGTTTTCCATTAAATTAATTTTAGATCCTTTCTTTGCTAAAATATATTTTTCATTTCCAAAAACGCCACAGAGTGCAGGAATCTACTGTATAGCCTCTATATTTGTTTGATCATATAATATATTTCTTTGATCTTCATCAATTTGGGCCAAGTAGTACAAGCAACGTATTTTTTGCATTACTTTCCACAAAGATGAAAGCGTGATAGATTTATATTGAGCTGGTAAAATATCATTCTTGTAGATATTTAGAATCAAAGCATCTTGATTGAACTTATCAAACCTGGTTACTGTACACTCAGGACTTTTCAGTTTTTTGTCCATCCTTTTTCTCATTCATGAGCCTGTATAACGCTGATTTAGATACTCGTGTTGCTTGCAATGTTCTATCCAAGATTTTCTCTATAGGAATAGAAAGCTGTCCATGTTTCATGTTATTCATATTCGCTCTTAAAGAATTTGTACACTGACATGAGGTGCATCCAGAAAGTGAGTCCCGATGATCGATAAAGAGAACAAAAACATCACTAAGTAAGAAATATTTATTGGTATAATTACGTAGACTCACTGGCTACTTTTCAACATAATCACCACCAGTGTTGAGGCTTTTATCGTAACGGTGTACCATTAGTTGTATGCCCAAGTCATAGGATTCTGCCGCCAATGTCCATAGCCACGAAGTCACTTCATTCTGCACCTCAGCGGCACTGTGAAAATGCTTTCCTGCCAGAAAACGCTTCATGAGACGGAAGAGATGAAACTCATTTGGGGCAAGGTCGGGGCTGTAGGGTGGATGTTCGAAGACCTCCCATCCAAACTTATTCAACACATTTCATGTGGCGCTGGCTGTATGGGGTTTTGCATTGTCATGCACAAGTGTAATGCCTCTTGTGAACATTCCACGTCTCTTGTTCCGGATTGCCCACCTGTCAATATCGATCAGCATTTACGGTCTCCCCTTGTGGTAAAAATCCATACAAGAGGACACCACATCGATCCCAGAAACATAATTGTTTTGACAGAGATTGCTTGATTTGGTCTTCACAGGTGAACCATTATGATTGTTTTGTCTCAGGTGTGGCATATTTCATCCCCAGTGACAATATTGTCGAGAAACTTGTCACCTTCCGCTGCGTATCGCTGTAGGAATATCAATGCTGGTTTTGTGTTCATCTGTCAGTTGTCTAGGCACCCATCTTGCACACACTTTGTGAAAACCAAGCCACCGGCAGACAATTTCGTGCACGAGCGAGCGAGACATCTGGGGAAACTGACAAGAGAGTTCTGAAATTGTGAAGCGCTGGTTCTGCACAATTGCTTGCCGCACACTTTCCAACACTTCTGGCATCACCATTAATGTCTTCGTTGTGAATGTTGGTTCTTCCTTCCGTGAATTGCCTGCACCATCACCTTACCATACTGTCACACATAATGTCCTGTCCATACACGTGACACAATTGACAATGGATCTTTGCTGGAGATTGCTTCTGAGCATGCAAAAATTGGATGACTGCATGAACCTCGCATGTGGTGGGAGACAATATCGGAGCAGCCATTTTCTCCTAGCACAGAGTGGTAACCACTGCCGTCACAAAACTGAAACTTTACTACCATATACTTCCTCTCTTCTCCTGCGCAAGGGCAATCCTATCCGACTGGTGGTGCCATCTCTGGACACGCTCAGGACTTACTTTCTGGAAGCACCTCGTACTATTTCTTTTGATTCTGAGTACATGGGGTTTCCTTTTCCACTGGTTAAGAATACAGTAAAAGTCAAACAGAACATAATTAACATGCCCAAAGCTATGTCTATTTTTTCAGTATACAAACTCATTCACAAATTGTAATTGTAATTACATAATAAGATAACTCACTAATAAATAGTGAAATATTTGATATTATGTAAATCATAATATTTCAATGCGCTTTTCTATGTCAGCTGTCTAGATTCAGGTAGCAGGCAAATGGGGAAGTTTGGATTGAAGCATGCTGTTGCCAAGGCTGACTAACTTCTAGGGAATCAGATGTGTATAACTATTGACTCTCCATACACAGCTGTTTAAATGTCTTGATGGGATCTTTCTGTCCTTCTGAAAAACAAACTTTAACAATTATACACTTCCAAATGTCCTTTATACATTATCCATAACTGTGTTATTTATAAGCTGTGTTTTTTGGAGAATCATGAAGATGTTACAAATCATTTGCACCATGTTTTATCGATGGATTTTCAGCACATAAAACTCAAGGAATCCAAAAATGGCATAACATTGCAGCCAGACATATTCTCATATACATCACTGTTAAAATTCCTTTTAAAACCTCCTGTTTTGTTTTAACACCTTTAATAACTTTTTAGATATGGTGAAGGTCTACCAAGAATACATAGCATTAATTTATTGAGTCAGTATTTTTAACACGTCATTTATCTTTTCATTACAAGGGACTAGTTTTGGAAGCTTATGCTACCATTTCCAACCTCATGGGTCCGTGTTCTCTTCTCTGGTGGCAAAACGATGAACTAAACTAAGCTGTCTACTGGCAGGATTTCAAAGTTTATTAGGTTATCTTTCTTTTTCCATATGAGGATGTTTTCCCAGGTTGTCAGTTCATTGTAGCCTGACATGGTTTTTAGAATTTTGGATTTGGATCTAGATTATGGTTTTCCTTCCAGAAGTGAAATGCTACTACTGATTTATATTCTTGTTTTAGTTTTAGATTTCTAAAGTGCTCTTTGGCTCTGATTTTTAAACCTTTTGGTTTGTCCTATATAGAACTTTCACAATCTGTACATTTAGTTTGATATATTCCTGATCTATTTTCTGGTGGAATTTCATATTTGATTTTTGAATTTAGCAACCTTATGACAGAAAATCTGTTTATTGGAGTCAGGTTGATGTTTTGTTCCTTGAAGATCTTTTTGAAATCTCTAAATGCTTGGGGATGGTAAGTGAATTTTTTGAATGTGTTATTGTGTTTTCCTACTGGTAGGGTAGTTATTTCTTTTATGCTTTTTTTTTTTTTATTTATTTATTTTCTCTGTTCTTCTTTGTCGAGGTTCTTGTATACAAGGTTCTTGTTGTATCCATTGCAACAAATTAATATCACATATAATTTGACTGTCACTGTTACTAAATTCTTCCAAACATCAATCAGTCTACCAAGAAGTTTGATTTCCTGTACTTTCAGTACTGAAAATGCGGTAGTAAAAGAGACTGAATGGAATTTATTTTTCTGTGTAGCATGTTTACCTGTGTTTCATTTGATTCATCAATTGAAACTAAGTACAACCATGTGCAATGTACAGGCAATCTGCTAATGTTCGTTTACCGAAGTGAACATCGGAAACATAGAAACATTTACTATAAAACCATTAGATGGCACTGTGTAGGTAAAAAAAGCAATGTCACTAGATAGCAGAATTGTTATCGCTTCTTTTACAGAAACTTAACTCCTACCGTTTAGCGACTTTGCATGAAAGTAGAGTCAGAATGTAAAATACAATGACTATACAAAAGTCAAAGCAAAGTGATTATCATATTCCATATTATCTGACTTAAGTTAACCAACAATATAGTCTTATGCCTCACACTTCCCCACTACAGGCCTCTGTGCTCCCTTGGTTTATCATATTCTATACCTGCACGTTATATTACTGGATTGCAGCCACGAATTAACTACTTGGCACCTGCTTGCGGAAGTCCACTACACAAAATAGGCCGGATTGAACCCAAAATTTACAAGTGGTACATAGTTGTGTTCTGGGCTCGTGAACCCTGCAGGATGAGGTGTGGTGAGAGGGGGAAGCGATATCTAGTTACCCGACGAGCTGCTATGAAGCAATCATTCCTGCAGATATGTGCATTATCCTAGTGTAGCCCACTTAGTGCACAAGCAGTTCAATGTTGTAACAAGATTTGTATTCTTTTCACTATGTCTGAAGTTAAGATATCTAAGGTAGTGCATTCAGAAGGGCGTGAAATTATAAGTAGTGTTACAAATAAATATGATGAAGAAGCTCTGAATTAACAGTATTTATATCCAGTGTCATATGATGCATATTATACTGGTGTTTCCATGTCAACGATAAAGAGAATTCATAAGGAGAAGAAAGATCTGCGGTCAAGAGGAGAAAATAGTGTATTGAGTACTTCTGGAAAAAGTAGAAAAATTAGACTAGAACATACTGACTTTCATGCTGGCGTTATACAAAGAATAATACACGATTTTTATGTTCGGGATTAATGAATACCAATAGGTAGGAAATTGCTGCCCATTGTGAAAGAGAGAGTGCATTTTTCTTGGGAGAGAATTGTTCAAGCTAATTTTGAGAAAATCAAAATTATCGAAAAATGACACATACACGATAGTGGGGGTAGGTTTTTTTATTAAAATCTTTGTGTCTCATCTTGGAAGATACTGAACTTAAATAGGTACTAACTTTGGTATTTAACAAACTTTTTGTTTTTTAGCTATGCCGCTGACAGACACACACACACACACACACACACACACCTCTTCCTCCTCTTCTTCAGAAAATGAAATAGCATGATCAGAATTGACACGGCCACTAATCTATTAAGATAAGCTGCAATACCGTTTCTATCTGTCAGTGTCACCTTATCTGTACTCATGTGTGTGTTGTGTTCAGAATTGGCACGGCCACTAATCTATTAAGATAAGCTGCAATACCGTTTCTATCTGTCAGTGTCTCCTTATCTGTACTCATGTGTGAGTTGTGTTCAGAATTGGCACGGCCACTAATCTATTAAGATAGGCTGCAATACTGTTTCTATCTGTCAGTGTCACCTTATCTGTACTCATGTGTGTGTTGTGTTCAGAATTGGCACGGTCACTAATCTATTAAGATAGGCTGCAATACCATTTCTATCTGTCAGTGTCACCTTATCTGTACTTATGTGTGTGTTGTGTTCAGAATTGGCACGGCCACTAATCTATTAAGATAGGCAGCAATACTGTTTCTATCTGTCAGTGTCACCTTATCTGTACTCATGTGTGTGTTGTGTTCAGAATTGGCACGGCCACTAATCTATTAAAATAGACAGCAATACTGTTTCTATCTGGTAGTATCACCTTATCTGTACTCATGTGTGAGTTGTGTTCAGAATTGGCACGACCACTAATCTATTAAGATAGGTTGCAATACTGTTTCTATCTGTCAGTGTCACCTTATCTGTACTCATGTGTGTGTTGTGTTCAGAATTGGCACGGCCACTAATCTATTAAGATAGGCAGCAATACCGTTTCTATCTGTCAGTGTCACCTTATCTGTACTCATGTGTGTGTTGTGTTCAGAATTGGCACGACCACTAATCTATTAAGATAGGCTGCAATACTGTTTCTATCTGTCAGTGTCACCTTATCTGTACTCATGTGTTGTGTTCAGAATTGGCACGGTCACTAATCTATTAAGATAGGCAGCAATACTGTTTCTATCTGTCAGTGTCACCTTATCTGTACTCATGTGTGTGTTGTGTTCAGAATTGGCACGGCCACTAATCTATTAAAATAGACAGCAATACTGTTTCTATCTGGTAGTATCACCTTATCTGTACTCATGTGTGAGTTGTGTTCAGAATTGGCACGACCACTAATCTATTAAGATAGGCAGCAATACCGTTTCTATCTGTCAGTGTCACCTTATCTGTTCTCATGTGTGAGTTGTGTTCAGAATTGGCACGGTCACTAATCTATTAAGATAGGCTGCAACACCGTTTCTATCTGTCAGTGTCACCTTATCTGTACTCATGTGTGTGTTGTGTTCAGAATTGGCACGACCACTAATCTATTAAGATAGGCTGCAATACTGTTTGTATCTGTCAGTGTCACCTTATCTGTACTCGTGTGTGTGTTGTGTTCAGAATTGGCACGACCACTAATCTATTAAAATAGACTGCAATACTGTTTGTATCTGTCAGTGTCACCTTATCTGTACTCGTGTGTGTTGTGTTCAGAATTGGCACGGCCACTAATCTATTAAAATAGATTGCAATACCGTTTCTATCTGTCAGTGTCACCTTATCTGTACTCATGTGTGAGTTGTGTTCAGAATTGGCATGGCCACTAATCTATTAAGATAGGCTGCAATACCATTTCTATCTGGTAGTATCACCTTATCTGTACTCATGTGTGTGTAGTGTGCCCAATCCTTTCAGGGTCCACTATTTGGGAACACACTATACTTATTTATATTCAAGTGTAAGCCAGAATTATAGTTGTGGCACAAACATGCTAAGAAGAAAGAATGTTTTCTGTGCACACTAGAGAATTGTCTGGTTTGATGGGTCATTTAGCGCACTCTAGTTAGGAACTGTTATAGGGATTTGTGTAACCTATTTGTCTGTGTCTTGGTTCCTGCACTTCTGAGGGGTGACAGCTGCAATACATCACAGAGCATGATGTGTTCCCCTCCATTGTGTAGCCTAAGTACGTCTTCTATATAACTATGCACTTCACACATTCATAGAACACACTAAGTAACCAGACTTTGTCGCATCAACAACAAAAGCTGGTCCTGCAGTGAAATTGGTTCTCTATATCTGGAAGTGACTTCCAAATGGGAAGAGGTTTGTCCTTGAGCACCACCAGGCCAGCAGCCAATCAGAGTGCTGCTTGTTGACATTTCCACTTAACTGGGGAGTAATGCACTAAGTGATTCTGTCTCTCATAAATACAACTTGCGCTAACACAAAATATTCAAAATTTGCAAAAAAATAATTCACGAAGAAGATAAGGAATAAAGTTCATAGTGGAAATGTAAAAACCACAGATTTTTAGCTCATATCATTTTCATAATACACATGAATAAACATTATATCGCCAGAAAGATTTGCATGTTCAGTGTGGGAGTGAGAGGTAAATATGAAAAGAGTGGGGGTAGCGACCTGGCAATGCAGAGCACGATGACACATCTCATTCGCTGCAGAGTGGAACTCTTCCTATTTGAAAAACATTCTAGATGTGCTAAGCCAGCAGTGAGAGAAAAATATTGTGTTTTATGAGGTGGTCCTGTGTTGAAGGAAGAGGATCTAAGTCACTATGGTAGCGACATCACAGTATGTAAAGCAAGAAATGGACAATTTAGGAAAGCAACATTTGTCAATTCAAAAACTAATTTTGGAGACAAGGTGACAAACATATTGGTTTTAGATAGTGTTATTACTTTTTTGTTAGTGATTGGAGGAATTGAGGCAAATCCTGGCCATATAGAAATTAAAAGCTAGGTTAGAAAACCTAAGTGACAAAATGAATAAACTAGAAGACATAAAATGACAGGCGAAAAATGGAAAGAATGTCAATAGACATTAAAAAATATGTCAAAGATGAGATGCAGGAAACAAGGAGAGAAGCTGAAATAGTTGAAAGATTGGGGGATAGAGAGAGAGAGAAGATAGATTTTAGCTTTCCTAGGAGTGGAGGAAACGGGGATAAAGAAGTACTAGAAATATTGAAAGAAAAGTTGGAAATGGACATGTATGGTGGGAAATTATTGAAGTACTCATAGGAGCCAAGAAATTGAAGACAGGAGATATTTTAATTAATAAAGATTTATCATAAGTAATATAACGAGAGCTCCATCTTTTATCTAGAGAAAAGTTGTATTTAATAAGACTGTTTCGTGAATAAAATAACAATGATTAGCCTATGTGACACGAATAATATTCCATTTATCTTGACGTATATTTGATGTCCATATCATAAATCATGGCCTGCTGTAATGACAAACAAAAAAAGCAGCAGTATCTGCACAAGACAAATACTGTTGCAAATATAATAATAATATATAATAATAATGATCTATAGTTATTTAATTTGTATTGTGTGGAACAAGTTAGAGTTTCAGATTGAAGTATTCATTAATAGTGAGTGGTAAATGACTTTTGTGATGGTTCTTAACGGTCGTTCTAAATTTGATGTGATTGAGCACTTTAAAACTGTTTGGAAGATGGTTGTATAAACTTATACCCTGATGTGATATAGACTTAAGACACCTGTGAGTATTGAGGTGTATATTACTGCAGGCTCTTGTAGGGCTGAGTTTCTTTGAAAGAGATCCAAGATATATATACAAGGTAAGGGTAATAATATTAATTCTTTGAATACTATCTGAAATTATTGGTACCTGTTTCGTGATTTTTACTAATCTTTTCTCAAGCTCAAGTATCTGCAAACTTTCTGAAGAAGGCCTCCCCCCCATGCTATTATTACATATGAGAGCAGTGAATGGACATATCCATAATACGCTGACTTTAAGCCCTCCAGGGGCAATACTTTTGAGAGGACTCGAAGCATATAACTGGTGTAACAGATGTGGACATGTGAAAATGTTAATGAGAGCTACAAAGCGAGTTGTACTTTCAGATAAGCAGTTCACCAGTCGATTCATGTCAAATATCTGTCACCTGCACTGATAAACATGTGTTATATTCATATCTATACAAATGGCCCACTATATAAACAATGTCAATCGTCTGCCTTCCACACCTGACAGTCCTTCGTCTTCGCTCACGTCATTGTCATCATCAACGTCATCGCTACTTTCTGCAACATTATCCTGGATTAGAATTCTTTCTTTTTGATTTTCTACAATTCTTTGTAATGATTTTCAGTGTTCTCAACATGTCGACATACATTTTCTCATTGTGGCCTGCCAATTTCTGCAATTTGCTGGCGACACAACTGTTCCACATATTTTAGTTTAAAAGTGATAATTTAAGTTTTATTTTTCTTTCTTTCTTATCTTTGAGAACCCTGGAAACGGACCTTAGCGAAATATCGGTTGCCTTGGCTACTCTTTCATTCACTTACTACAGGCTTTTGAAGAACTCGGGGAACATACATTTTCTTCCTTCATCTCTGCCTCTTGTTTCATAAAGTCAAGGACATTTGCAATTATTTCTCATCTCTGACTAAGTAATACCTTGCCACTTAACTTTGAAACGTAGGAGCCATGGTTAAAAAATAAAATGAACGCTATTTACTGCCCACTTTGAATATAAACATATGCTGAACACTTTCGATGCAGACTGTACAAAATTTGCTCACTGTGACTTTAAGTAAGCAAAGTATCATATTACAAACTGTGATAAGCTAGGCTCGGTAGCCAGGTTGGCGGTCAGGGTCGTGATTCCAGAAGTTTTGCACCGGCAATAAGATGGATGATGATGGAGCAAGAGAGGGTCTGAATTAAAATTCATTTGCCAGCAGAGAATGTGTCATCTAGTGGCCAACCAGCTGATGATATGATTCACTATAGTGGTACCAGCAGTGATGGGAGGAGAAGCTTGTGGAGTGACCAAGAAGAGGGGAAGTAAAAGCACCACATTATTTGGCCTTTGGGGGAGAGAAGCATGACAATCGAACAACAAGAAAAAATGCAGAAGTGGAAGGGGAATAAGAGTTCTCTTCTTACCATGGCAGTAATCTTAGTTCCATACAAAAATAAACAGTCAATGCCATGAGAGGGAATAGAATCAAGGAACAAGAAAAGGCTAGTACAATTAAGATTTAGATGAGGCTCGCAATATAACAAGGCTTAGGATTCTGGTACTTGAAGAAAAAATTTGACGTGCTCCATTCACATGACTTTCCCTACATCTCTACAACAAATTATTGTTAAAAAGCTTATGCTTCTATTTACTTCATGCTAACGAGAAAAAATTAGCAGAAACAGTCTTATTACTTGCTTCCTTGTAAGTAGAAACGAAATAAGGGAGTACCATAGATTAAAGTGATAGTCAAAAGCTGGTTACCATGTGACTGAAGTTCCTTTGTTTGTATGGACAGGAGTTGACAAATTCCTGTATGAGAAAAGTATGTTTCTCAAAGGTGAAATTAAAAACAAGGAATATCTCAAAAAAGATCAACTTCAAGGAAAAAAAAAATGTATATAACATAAATTGTGTATTTTAACGTGCTCTACATTTTTGGTGTGGTAAGCTTTTGTCCATATCTTACGGTTTAACAGTTGTGCAAAATACCGTAAAATTCATCCAGAATAAAGTAGTCTTCAGAAGCTATTCCCAGAAAATTCAAGATACACATTTTATTTGTCAGGTAAATATCATTAATATATAATATTTTAATCAAAACCGTTAGGGCCGTTTTTGAGAAAATCAAAAGTTTCGAAAAAAGTTCCAAATTAAGGGTAGTAAGATTTCTTGAAAACCTTTGTGTCGCATCCTTGGAAGAAACGAAACTTAAATACCAAGTTTGGTATTCAATGGCCTTTTCGTTTTTGAGTTGTGCTGTCCACACACACACACACACATACATACCCCTTTTTGTAAAAATGCTTTTTTTTTTTTTTTTTGATTCAGGGGGACCCAAAACATGTATTTCCGGTGCAATCTCGATATGGAATTTTTGGGTGGAATGCAATACCTTCTGAATACACTATGTACATAGTACGTGTAGAGAAAGTAAAAGCAAATATGTGGGAAGCTTGGATCAATTACTAATGAAATTTTACACGTCGTGGTAGCTGAAACATGATTAAAAGAGGAGCAGCTTTATGTAGAGGGATTTGAGTACATAAGGCTAAAAGGAGAAATACTACCAAGAAATGGGAGAGTATCTTTGTAAGGAAAGGAGTTAAAGAAGCTTGGTCTAGAGAAGAGCTATGGTTATGTTAGAGGACAGACATGTACCCTTGCACTTGACAGCAGTTAAGATTGTACATCCACAGAAAACAGATGAAAAGCTTTACCCGTTTGACTTTCTGACCCAATCACAAAGAAGCATTCCGGTTAGACAACGGAAACGCATATAGATGCCGCACCATTGCAATATCTGACTATTTTCAACCACGTGCTCAGTTTGTGAACTCCTAACACGTGCGTTAAGCTGTTCGTACAAGATACGTATTATTTGTTGGCAGTGTTTTGGTTTTTGTTTGTACGTGAGGGAACATAACAAGACTTTCACAATTATAGAGGTGGATAGACTTTTGCTGGAAGGTGTGGCGAGAGTGGACGCGGCTACATGGAAGAAGAAAGTGAATCATGTTCATAAAATAATACGAAAAGCACAGGAATGTGAACCACTAATGATATTGTCACAACCTAAAAGGTTAATGACTAGGAACGTAACCAGGCTCCGCCTGGCAGAAACACTCAAAGCTTGACTTGCGTTAAAACACTGATATATTTGAATATTAAGAAGTAACCATGTGCAGTGGTGGGTTTACAAAACATGGGGATGATGATTAGTATGCAAAATGAATCTTACCCTTTCTTGGCAATGTTGCGATGTGAAGTAGGATCCTTATCGGGTTGCGTCTAGCTCGTGTCGACTCTCATGAGGGTGCACCTCCTTCCATACCCTAACGCAGGGTGCATCAAGTCTGACCAACGACTGACGAAGACTGTCGGAAGACTCTCTAGATCGGTGCAGTACTCATCCATATATTGACCGATCTGACATCGTCATTATGACGCGGGATGACCATATTTGGTATCGGCATCGCACATGTACTTTATTCTAGGACAACTCATAGGAAGTTGACATCATTGTGAATCGCTGGAAATAAGTCATGGGCAAGAGTTATGGTGCAATCCTTACCAAGCTTCAATATTTAGTAAAATGGAAAATGTGATTCCTTACAATAATGGTACAGAATACTAAAATACTAAAAATATTGTAGAACCGAGGGTTCCTTTATGACATACGTGACAATATGTCTTGGTGACGATGTTGATGACAATGACGATGGTCCTCTCCAGAATGATGACGATGGACACTTGGATGGAATTGAGTCATTAAAATTTAAACTGGCGAAAATCACTTTGTTATTCCCTTCTCTCGTTGTAACAAGATATTTTGCATTAATCTGTTCAATATTGTCGTAAATACCTAATGTATGCTAAATGCGTTACAGTATCACTGTAATTTTCAGTTAACGGGTCCATGGAGCTCTCGGAGGCGAAGGTGATGTAGATGAGCTTTAACAGGGAACGGACGCCTCTACCAATGTAACTATACCTCCGCCGCTGAATCCTTGCACTTGACAGTTCGGGTGATTTCGCGTAAGGTTGGCAATGCTGCCTTTGCGGCGTTGCCAGAGTAACTAGTAAACAACAGCAGCAGATTATAAATGTCTCTACCGTGTGTAAAGTCGAACATAAACAGTGTACATAGTAAACGAATGCCGATAATAATGAAATTAATTCGTTATTATTGATGTTAATTGAAAATAACAGTGATACTGTAACATATATAGTATACATTAGATATTTACGACAATATAGGACAGATTAATGCAAAATATCTCATTACAATGAGAGAAAGGTATGACAAAGTGATTTTCACCAGTTTAGAATTTTAATGGCTCAATTCCATCCAAGTGTCCGTCATCATCATTCTGCAGAGGATCATCGTCATTGTCATCAACATCGTCACCAAGACATATCATTAGTGGTTCACATTCACTGATGGTTCCGTCTAATTCCTGTGTTTTTCGTATTACTTTGTGCAAATGATTCACTTTCTTCTCCCATGAAGCCGCCACAGCTTCCCACAAAAGTCTATTCACCACTTCAATTTAGAAAATCTTGATGTTCCCTCACGTACAAACAAACACCAACAATAACAACAAGTATAAATAGCAACAAATAATACGTGTTTTGTACAGAACAGCTTAACGCGCGTGTTAGGAGTTCACAAACTAAGCACGTGGTTGGAAAATTTTCAGATATTGCAACGGTGCAGCATCTAGATGCGTTTCCGTTGTTTCATCGACCAACCGGAATGTTTCTTTGTGAGTGGTTCAGAAAGTCAAACGGGTAAAGCTTTTCGTCTGTCTTCTGTGGATGTGCCAACTTAACTCCTAACTGTCAAGTGCAAGGATTCAATGGTGGGGGTATAATTGAGCTGAACACGGAGGAGGGCCTGATGGTGAGGCAGCACGTCAAGGCGGTTCTGCACTTCCGGGTAAGGGTGGAACTTTACTAGTCCTCACGCATCCCGGTGCAGTGCAACTTTGGCATCCGGCGGCAAGAGTTCGGCCAGTATGGAGGTCTGCTCGAAGTGCATGGGATCCCACGGCTCAGCCACGTGTGCTGTCCCGCGACCTGCAGAGTGGCACTGGGCGTGCTTGGGGCTCCCGCGCGGGAAGCTACACAATCGCCATCTCCAGCTCCGTCTGCCATTCATGTACGAAAGTAATGTTGTACCATGGAATTAGCCCTTTATAGGGCAGAACTCCGGGGCGATAATTTGTTTTCAATGACTTCTAAATATAGTAACAGACAACAAATGAGGTTATTTGACCAACTATATTCATTAGGGTCTAACTACAGAGTCGTTTCTATACTTGTCACTAAGCGCTCCCGACTATGTATTATGTAGCGGCAAGATAGCCACTTTTAGCATGATTTTACAGGCCTGAAAATCTAGAAGGCACATAGCACCAGATTCAAAAGGTAGCAAATATAAACACCTCGCATCGTTTCACCAAGCGTGTTTGTTCCACAAGGTCCATGCTATTGGGATATGTGCCAAAACAGCAAGTGTCAAAGATAGCGAGCACTGTCCTATAAAGGGTTAAAGTATATTAAGAAGGAACAAACGTGCATTGTAAATGGCCAGGGAAGAAATGTTGTGAAGCATGTCGAAAAGTGCAAAATACAGAGTTGGCAAGTGACCCAGGTAGAAGAGTACCGTTAAGGGTAAAACAATGGACCGAATGGGTGGACATAACATAAGCGAATACAAACTGATTTCTTGTTGGTCGAGGAACGCGACTTCTCCTTGGATTAAGGCGTGATATTTGATTTCGCGGGTGAAACGAATGGGCTACATATAGCCACGATAGAAACAGTGTTCATTTAATACACCAGAATACGATCACAAATGATAAGGAATGGTAGGCATGGTGGCGTAAAGAGTAGCTGGAAAGGAGAAAATTTAGGAGGATAGTTTCTCCGATATTTTCCGACATCGAATACACAACGTGTATTCGTAACAGAGAAACTAAATAAACGAGTTCAATAGCAGTTATGAACTCAAAGCAAGCCACTTGTGTCTTACCACCCATAAGAAGGATTCCATGCCGACACTTCCTGAGCTAGGGCACCCACCTCATTCCGTAATATCCTAAACCGCCATGCGGGATACAAATCCGGAACCCTCACTACGTCTTAGGAACTTCCGCAACCCGTGGTGGCTGGCGCTGTTCCTGTAGAGAGGGCCGCGGCTCCCAGGGCAAAGCTTGTAGCTCCGAAACACCGCCTTGAGAAGCACAAAAGACCGCACCAGCGCGAGGGGATGACACCTGGGGAGGTCACGGATTCTTTACGGCACATGATTGCCAGCCACCCGCAGGATGCTCCATCCATCCCCTCAACATACGCCGACTTCTTCCAAGGATTAGCAGACCCAGACGTTAGAAAAATTTACAACCTTCAGGACATGGTGCGCCAAAGGCACTAGAAGACGCAAGACCGAACTTTCAGATTTTCTTAACCAATATAGTTTATCCATTGCACTTATTACAGAAACACTTCTCAAAAACCGGATAGATTAAATGTACAGAGGTATCTAGCATATCGAGGGGGAACAGCTGTGTTAGTAAAACGGGCCTACTTCACAATAGGGTACTTATCCCACAATTAAACAATGGAGACTGGAGGAGTCTACATAACAGTAAACCAAGTTTCTGTGCTTGTCGTGACGGCATACAACCCTCCAGATCTCCCAGACACGGCCACTTTGGACAAACTGTTGTAATTGAACATGGGAATCCTCATAGCGAGCGATTTCAATGCAAAACCCGAAAATGCCATCGCCGACAATACAGTCATGGTGCTCCAGAGAATTTGTTTCGGCATTCAGGACCTTCATTCGGGGGTCCTGAACATTGCTGCATGGCTCATGAGTCTATAGGACCAACTTCACGGCGGCAGCCATATCACTGGGCAAACATCAACTACTTACAAGCAATAGCCAACGTCATCCAGGACAATATCTTCACTGTGCAACATCTCCACTTCGTGCCGGCAGCAATGACACGCACCATAGACACATGCAAGATTCGCCCAGCACTACAAGAACCGCTTGAAGACGACGCCATAGGACTGATATTCTTAGCCACTTCGCTCTTCCTACCCATAAAACCAATTTCCTAAAAACCAGACATCTTTCTCTTTCCTACGTTCACCTACAATCCTGCAGTCATGTTCCATGGCTGACAGCCTAGCATTATCTCTACTCGCTTCCATATTTACTATGGCAGCATCTTTCTCCGGAGTGACTTGGGAATCTGCTTATCAAAGGACCATGTAAGGAAAGAACTGAGAACCTGCTAACGTGTAGCAGACTTCAGTTGAGAACAATTACTGCATGCCTCTGTGAAAAAGCATCTTAACACAATTGGAGTGCTTCAGGACAACTTAGACTGCAGAGTTTGCAGGAAGGAGACTGAAACAACCAACACATTTTATACTGCTGCGAAGCCTTGGCTCGCAAGAGACACAAAGCTTTTAGGGAAATGTTCATAGAAACAAACACATTGCAAGGCTGCACTGCTTTTAAGGGATGTTGGCTCTGAGCAATACAGATAACTCAATAAGCCTCAGGCTGAAGTGCACCCGGAGAAATGACGGGAATCTAGATGAAGAAGAAGACGTGGACTCGACACATGGTAAGTCCACACTGTATTGCCGGCGCAAAACTTGTGGAATCGTGACCGTGACCGCCAACCCAGCTACCGAGCCCAGCTACCGAGCCCAGCTTATCGCAGTTTGTGATATGATATTTTGCTTATTTAAAGTCACAGCGAGAAAACTTTGTACAGTCTGAATCGAAAGTGTTCCGCATATGTTTGCATTCAAAGTGGGCAGTAAATAGTGTTCATTTTATTTGTTTTATTTTCTTAACCATGGCTCCTGCGTTTTCAAAGTTAAGTGACAAGGTATTACTTAGTCAGAGAGAGAAATAATTGCAAATGTCCTTGACTTCATGAAACAAGAGGCAGAGATGAAGGAAGAAAATGTATGTTCCCCAAATTCTTCAAAAGCCTTTAGTAAGTGAATGAGAGTAGCCAAGGCAACTGATATTTCACTGAGTTCCGTTTCCAGGGTTCTCAAAGATAAGAGAGAAAGAAAAATAAAACTTAATATATCACTTTTAAATTAAAAGATGTGGAACAGTTGTGTCGCCAGCGAATTGCAGAAATTGGCAGGCCAGAATGGGAAAATGTATGTCGACATTAGAAAGAATTGTAGAAAACCAAAAAGAAAGAATTCTAATCCAGGATAATGGAGCAGAAAGTAGCGATAACGTTGATGATGACAATGACGTGAGCGAAGACGAAGGACTGTCAGGTGTGGAAGAATTGCAGACAGACGATTGACATTGTTTATATAGTAGGCCATATGAATATAGCACAAGTTTATCAGTGCAGGTGACAGATATTTGACATCGACTGGTGAACTGCTTATCTGAAAGTACAACTCGCTTCCTAGCCCCCATTAACATTTCCAGATGTCCACATCTGTTGCGCTACTTATACCCAGTGTTGCAGTGTGGAAGGATGTTTTTAGTGAGTGTGCCGCACACATCCCCCTAGTCACTGTACTTCGACCTGGGGGATAACTTCATCCCGCCACTATAAATTCACGGTTCCGAATTTTCATTTCATCGGTTTACCCCGAGGACGCAGATGACGACCTCTTGGAAACGTTGGAGTCAATTCATATATTTACCTGGCAGGAGGCCAGGAAAGCTTCAACTCTTATTAAATGTAAAGCAGGTTACATCAAATAACTCTCGTATGGCATCGGTAATTATTCAATTGTTATTTTCTCTACACGTACTATTTAATGGTGTATAGAGAAGGTATTGCATTCCACCCAAAAATTCGATACCGAGATTTCACGGGCAATATATATTTTAGGGTCCCCTTTATCTAAAACAAACAAAAAATGTTATTGGAAAATTGTTATTGTGTGTCCATGTGTCTGTGAACACGATAACTCAAAAACGAAAAGTCGGTAAAATGCCAAACTTGGTTTTTAAGTTTAGTATCTTCCAGGGATGCGACATGAAGATTTTGAGAAAAATTCCCCACTCCCAACTACACTTTACAAGGAACTTTTTTCGAAAATTTTGATTTTCTCAAAAATGGCTTTAACGATTTTTATTAAAATATGGTAGATGAAAGATATTTACATAATAAATAAAATGTATAATTTGACTTTTCTGGGAATATCCTCGGGAGACCTCTTTATTCTGGATGAATTTTACGGAATTTGGCATAACTGCTAAACCGTAAGAGATGGACAAAAACTTACCACAAAGAAAATGTAGAGCACGTTAAAGCACACAAAACATGTTTTATACATTTTTTCGTGTACTTAATAGTTTTTGAGATATTCCTTGTTTTTCGTTTCAGCTTTGAAAAACTTATACTTTTCTCGTACAGGGATTTGTCAACCCCTGTCCATACAAACAAAGGAATTTCAGGCACATAGTAACCAGCTTTTGACTGTCACTTTAATTATGCTACTCCCTTATTTCGCTTCTAATTACAAGGAAGTAAGTAATAAGACTATTTCTGCTATTTTTTTACTTTCTCTATACGCACTATATACATAGTGTATAGAGAAAGTATTGCACTCCACACAAGAATTCGATACTGAGGTTTCACCGGAAATATATGTTTTAGGGTGCACAATATCCAAAAAAATCTGATGTGTACCATTCACATGACTTTCTCCATATCCCTGCAACAAATAATTCTTAAAAAGCTTATACTTCTATTTACTTTATGCTAATCACAAAAAATTAGCAGAAATAGTCTTATTACTCGCTTCCTTGTAAGTAGGAGCGAAATAAGGGACAACCATAGGTTAAAGTGATAGTCAAAAGCTGGTTGCTATGTCAATGAAGTTCCTTTGTTTATATGGATAGGAGTTGACAAGTTCCAGTATGAGAAAAGTATACGTTTTTCATAGGAGAAACCAAAAATAAGGAATGTCACAAAAACGACGATCTCCACGAAAACAATTTATATAACATAACTTGTGTGTTTTAAAGTGCTCTACATTTTTTGTGTAGTAAGTTTTTGTCCATCTCTTACGGTTTAGCAGTCATTCAAAATTTAGTAAAATTCATCCAGAATAAACTACTCTTCAGAGGCTATTCCCAGAAAATTCAAGATATACATTTCATTTGTCAGGTAAATATGTTGAATATCCGAAATTTTAATCAAAATCGTTAGAGCCATTTTTGAGAAAATCAAAATTTTCGAAAAAAGTTCCATGTAAAGGATAGTTGGGAGTGGCGGGATTTTTCTCAAAATCTTCGTGTCGCATCCCTGGAAGATACTAAACTTAAATACCAAGTTTGGTATTTTACAGACTTTTCGTTTTTGAGTTATCGTGTTCACAGACACAAGGACACACACACACACACACACACACACAAACGGACCTTTTTGTGAAAATGCCTTTTTTGGATATTGGGGACCCTAAAACATATATTTCCGGTGAAATTTCGGTATCGAATTTTTGGTGGAGTGAATACTTTCTCTATACACTATGTACATAGTGCGTATGGAGAAAGTAAAAAGCATTTTCACAAAAAGGTGTGTGTGTGTGTGTGTGTGTGTGTGTGTGTGTGTGTGTGTCCGTGTGTCCGTGTGTCTGTGAACACGATAACTCAAAAACGAAAAGTCGGTAAAATAGCAAACTTGGTATTTAAGTTTAGTATCTTCCAGGGATGCGACACGAAGATTTTGAGAAAAATACCACCAACCCTAACTACCCTTTACATGGAACTTTTTTCGAAAATTTTGATTTTCTCAAAAATGGCTCTAACGATTTTGATTAAAATTTCGTACATTAAACATATTTATCTGACAAATAAAATGTATATCTTGAATTTTCTGGGAATATCCTCTGAAGAGTAGTTTATTCTGGATGAATTTTACTGAATTTTGAACAACCGCTAAACCGTAAGAGATGAACAAAAACTTACTACACAACAAATGTAGAGCACATTAAAACACACAATTTATGTTATATACACTTGTTTCGTGGAGTTCGTCGTTTTTGTGACATTCCTTATTTTTGGTTTCTGCTATGAAAAACGTATACTTTTCTCATACAGGAACTTGCCAACTCCTATCCATATAAACAAAGGAACTTCATTGACATAACAACCAGCTTTTGACTATCACTTTAACCTATGGTTGTCCCTTATTTCGCTTCTACTTACAAGGAAGCGAGTAATAAGATTATTTCTGCTAATTTTTTCTGATTGGCTTAAAGTAAATAGAAGTATAAGCTTTTTAAGAATAATTTGTTGCAGGGATATAGAGAAAGTCATGTGAATGGAACACATCACATCTTTAGGTAATACATTCCCTATTGAATGAATTGAATATTAACGTCAACAATTTCATGATCTAAATTCTCTTAAACTCATGATATCATTGTCAAGGACGTTTTGTTTACAGAAGTTATTGTATTTTGTATATACCCAGTGTTTCGCCCTCCGTGGTGTAATGGTTACCATGGTAGCTTCATATACCCAAGGTAGCGGGTTCAAACCCGGCGGAGGACGAAGGAATTTTACGGGCGTATTCCTTAGCATGGCTTCCTTCATAAGGGAAGTAAAACCATTGGTCCCGTGTCATAGATTTACGGCACGTAAAAGAACCTCAAGCGTGATAGAGAGACCTCTGAGCCAAATTAAGAGGTCTTTCACGCCTAATTTAGAATGGGACGCTGAGAACCACATCAGTTAAAGAGCGTCCATAAATAACACGCCACTTCAATTTTTTTTCTCCCCAGTGTTTTTCTGTAGCAAGAGATTAAAAAAAAAAATGTCTCATTCACACCTTCAGTCCAGACTTGGGGAGGATAACTTGGCTAGAGAAAATTTGCACCCTGCAGGCGGGAATCAAACCCGGGACCCCTCCTACAGTAGTCAGGTGTTCTGCCGATTGAACTACGGGGCCCGGGCCAACCTCTCCCTTGTTATTAGTTTCTTAGACTTTAGTTGAGCAGGTGCATAAAAGAACAATCCTAAACAAGAAATAGTTGGCAGCTGAGAAGGTAGAGTAGCAGCGCCAGCCCGGGTTCACTTTCTGGCTGAGGGAGAACGAAGAATGTCTAATTAATAAAATAACCTAATGATTTCAAATCCCACACTTATTCTGTAACAAACAATTCTTATGCTAATCAAGAAAAACAGCAGAAATGATTTTAATACTTATAAGCAGAAAGGAATTAAGAGAATAAACTATACTAAAGCCATAGTCAAATGCTTTAAAAGCTGTCACTGTGCGTTTGACTTTGAAATGCCTGCCTATCTGTTACGGTTTACTAGTTATGCAGAATTTAGCAAAATCCATCCAGAATAAAGAGGTCTTCAGAGGCTATTCCCAGAAAATTCAAGATATACATTTTATATGTCAGGTAAATTCTTTAATATACGATATTTTAATCAAAATCGTTAGAGCTATTTTTGAACATTTCAAGATTTTCGAAAAAAGTTCTATGTAAAAGGTAATTTGGGGTTGGGGGATTTTTCTCAAAATCTTCGTATTGCATCCCTGGAAGATACTAACCTTAAATACCAAGTTTGGTATTTTACCGACTTTTCGTTTTTGAGTTATCGTGTTCACAGACACGCGAATACACACACACACACACACGGACCTTTTTCTGAAAATGTTTTTTTTGATACAGGGGACCCTAAAGGATGTATTTACGATGAAATATCGGTATAGAATTTTTGAGTGGAGTGCAATACCTTCTCTATACACTATGTACATAGTATGTGTAGAGAGAGTAAAAAGGTGTAAATAAACTATTATTTCCTAAAACTAACACACAAAAAATAAACATAATTAAAATCGGATATAGAACTCTCAGCCCGTAGAACTGTCTGCAATTTTGTTGCATAGACAAGATTAAATGTCTGCAATAATGTGGACCAGAAGATACAAGATCCCAGAGTTCTTGAGTTCTTCGCCTATCTACAGGTAAATTGAGCGCAGCTCCCTTTTCACCTCAGCGCACATACTCTCAGTGGGACTCAAATCTGGTGAACAGAGAAGCCAGTCTGTGAAAACCAAATTGAAACCTTTCGAACTGTGTGAACAAATTCAACAATCCCATCAGGATACCTCGTCGTCACAGAGGGAATCAAGTATTACCATGTACTGTACACCGTTCAGTGTATCGTCAGCTGTTACAGCACACCTAGACCGTCCCTTGATATTCAGCCCCAAAACGGTATAGATACGCGTCCATGATGGAATTGTGAGGCCACGTATTTTCCATCTTATCGGGGCCCCTTTGGGCGATCGACTATCATCTTTCCTTTACGTTTGGAAGAAACTGTCACCTCGTCTGAGAATATTACGATATATTCCAGTTACAGTTGGAATTTCCCTGTTGGATCAATTTGTAAAGTTGTGCTGGGTATTTTGAGTAAAAGTAAAAAGTTCCTACCTACCATGGAAAATCAAATTTGCCCAAAATTGGATTCCTAAAAATATTTCAAAACATAATTTTTCTTAAGAATACTTTTAGTATCGTCCAAGGATGCGATTCGAAAATTGTGATTTTCTCAAAAATGGTTGTAATGATTTTGATTCAAATACTGTATATTTAAGATATTTACCTGACAAATATAATGTATATCTTGAATTTTCTGGGAATAATCTCTGTATATTACTTTATTCTGGATGAATTTCACTGGATTTCGCATAACCGTAAGAGAGGGACAAAACCTTACTTCACAAAAAATGTAGATCTCGCTGAAACACACACAATTTATATAATATACTTTTTTTTTCGTGGAATTGATTGTTTTTTTAGATATTCCTTGATATTAGTTTCAGCTTTAAAAAACTTATACTTTTCTCATACAGGAATTTGTCAACTCCTGTCCATACAAACAAAGGAACTTCAGTCACATAGCAACCAGCTTTTGACTATCACTTTAACCTATGGTACTCCCTTATTTCGCTTCTACTTACAAGGAAACAAGTAATAATTTTTTCTCGATTTGCATGAAGTAAATAGAAGCACAAACTTTTTAATAATAATTTATTGCAGGATAGTAAAGAAAGCCATGTGATTGGAACACATCAGATTTTTTCCCACCAGAGCACGGATTCTGTCAAGAGATGCATGTGGTAATAGAAACCATATAATTAGCTGAATAATTATTTGGATTTGAAGGCATTTACGCCAAAAATGTAAGAAGGATAAGGATTTTTTGACCATAGAGTCAGAAGGGCAGTCACCTCCGTCCCGCAGGACCCCGTTTTTCCATCAAGAGTTTAGCGGCGTCAGAAGATGGGGTTACAGAGTCGAGAAGAGACCTCATACGAACCAAAGAAATGGAGATTAGGACTTGGATAGGGGCTTTAGCAGGGCGGAAGGGGGGTGCGTAATTTTCTGGCCTGTATGGGAAAGGAGAGGGAGAGCTTCATGATGAAAATTGGAATTCATCCGCCATTGTACTCGATCAGGTAGATAGATGGGGGCGGGCGGAGGTGGGCTTTGGTAGCAACCCCTCGATAATCCGATCATGTGTGTGTGTGTGTGCGCGCGCGTTGCTACATTCTCTACGTGCAGAAACGGCCGGGAGTCGTAAACAAAAGCATGAGCTAACTTTTCTTTCGGAAGATCACTAAGTGGGTTCAAAGTTATGCGTAAAAACATTGTCATAAGTAATGCCAGGAGTGTTCTCAGAGATGAAAACACGAGTTGTATTTGAAATAGACTATTGATAATGGTTAATATACAGGATAGGAGATTTTTGTAATAGTTATATTAGTTCTCAAATGGTAGATGACGCATTCGATCATGTTTATTATCATGTTTTGTTTTTTACTTTCTCTACACGTACTATGTACATAGTGTATAGAGAAGGTATCGTATTACACCCAAAAATTCGGTACCGTGATTTCACTGGAAATACATGTTTTGGGTCCCCCTAAATCCAAAAAAAGCATTTTGAGAAAAAGGTGTATGTGTATGTCTGTGGAACAGCATAGCTCAAAAACAGAAAGGCCGTCGAATACCAATCTTGGTATTTAAGTTTATTATCTTCCAAGGATGCGACACGAAGATTTTCAAGAAAATCCTCCCACACCTAACTACCCTTTACATAGAAAAATTTTCGAAAATGTTGTTTTTCCTAAAAATGGCTATAACGATTTTGATTAAAATCACTTATAATTAAGATATTTACACGACAAATAAAAAGTATGTCTTCAATTTTCTTGGAATAGCATCTAAAGACCTCTTTGTTCTGAATGATTTTTATTGAATTTTACATTTCTGGTAAACCGTAAGAGATAAACAAAAGCTTACTTTAAAAAAATGTAGATCTCGTCAAAACACACATTTTATGTCATTTACGTTTTTGTTATGGGGTAACCGTTTCCGAGGTATTCCTTGTTATTGGTTTCAATTGTGAAGTACCTACTTAAATTTTGTTTTCTTTTGTTCTACTCCTGGCCAAGCAAAGAAACGATATCACTGCCTCCGTGGATGAGTGGTCAGCGAGCTGGCTTCTCATCCAGAGGTCCCGGGTTCGATTCCCGGCTGGGCCGGGGAATTCTTCTTTAACCAGAGTTATTCCCTATCGCCCATAGATTCTGGAAGTATGAATGTGAGAGTAAAATTTATTAACCTAATGTTCTGAACCTACAGTTTCACAAGTCAAAGCCCCCGATATGTCCATTGAAGTTAAAAGGGGTTATGCAATAAAAAAAAATAAATAAAATAAAATCGCATAATGACAGCTTTTAAAACATCTGACTATCACTTTAACATAGCACATTCCTTTAGTTACCTTCTACTTATAAGGAGCTAAGTAATAAGAACATTCTGCTGTTTATCTCGATTAGCATGGTGTAGAAAAAAGAATAATCTTTTGATCTTTTGTAGGAAGTTTGTAGAGCAGCTAGAGAAAGTCATATGAGTGTAACATATCAGATATTTTTTTTTTTGAGACATAAAACATGTATTTCCAGTGAAATGTCGGTGTTGAATTTTTTAGTGCAAAGCAATACCTTGTTTGACTGCCTCTGTGGTCAAGTGGTCAGCGAGCTGACTTCTCACCTGGAGATCCCGGGTTCGATTCCCTGCTGGGTCGGGGAGTTTTACTGTAGTCAGAACTATTCCCTATCCCCCACAGAGTCTGGAAGTATGTATGTGGGAGTAATAGAAACGTAAATGGTATTGGACGCTCTTTAACTGCTGTGGATCTCAGCGTCCCATTCTATATTGGGCGAGAAAGACCGCTTAATTTTGCTCTGAGGCCCCTCTATCAGGCTTGAGGTTCTTTTACGTGCCCTAAATCTATGACTTCCCTTTCGAAGGAAGCCACACTCGAAAAAATCCATCGTCCTCCGCCGGGTTTGAACCCGCGGCCTTGGGTATATTAAGTTAGCATGGTAACCATTACACCACGGAGGGCGACATGTGTGAGAGTGAATGTGTGTTTGAGGAAAATAAAATGATTTTGATTTAAATCAAACGTAAGAAGAAGAAGAAGAAAAACAAAGAACCTACAGACAACGAGCTGTTTCAAAGTGCAAAGCTCCCGATATGATCTTAGATGTTAAAGGGGGCTATATAAATGAAACAATAAAAAAACAAAATATCGGCTCTATACACTATGTACATAGTACGTGTAGAGAAAGTAAAATTATTGGTGAAACTTCGATTGTTATAAGTAGATATAAAGTATGGAGATTTTAGCAAATATATTGGTTCGGAATGATAGACGTTGTCGCTGTTTTATTCATGTGTAACAAGCAGCACTCTGTAGAAAGCTTTCTGTCACTCGAGGGTCAGAAAATACAGCAGGCCTACCTGTCAAACCAATTCCCGAAGCTGAACTTTTATTTCGGACATCCCCTTAACCAGAAGAGACAAGATCGGTCTCCTGCCGAGCTCTTGAAAACATTATCATCGTGATTGCTGCTGTCGGCGTTCATGACAGTCGCAAAATGGCAGCCAAGTGTCTCATATCGATCTTCAACCGTGTCGAGCTCTCGATCACCTGCGGTATAGAGTTTCCAGCTTTGAGTGGTTAGCGAGCTGGCTTCTCACCCGGAGGTCCAGGGTTCGATTCCCGGCTGGGGAAGGGAAATTTTCTTTAACTATAGAGATTTTCACATCATGAAGGCATAATGGGCTCTTATGGACCATTCTTTTCTAATGGAAGATCAAGTGCGCCGTTGCCAAATGTGACTAAGATAAAATAGGAACGTACATTTCGGTATGAAATGTGTGAAAGAATAAGATGGTATGCACGTAAGGTCTTTTATATAATAGTACATTTTTTAAAATTATAAAATATTTTTTTTTGAAAGCAGATTTTTAACTTCTTTCTCGCTACGAATGTTAACATATGGTTTTAAACCAAATTAATTACAATGAAAAAAAAATCTGGATTATTCACTTACCTCCATAGGCCACATTGGTATTTAGATAGTATCAATATGTCTAAACATATTTATTAAAAAATTAAAGTTTAAAACAAAGTGTTTGGACTCTTCGTTTATACAGTGGAGAATGTGGTGGCTGGCTAATTCTCGTTCTACAAGTTCACGCAAAAACTTCCAGATTCGGAATAGGCCACGCCTGCGGAATGAATAATATTGGTGGTTCGCTCTCTTATATAGTGATGATTCACGTTTCAAGAAGATTTTGAAGCAACATTCATAGTTTAAATAATCAGTTTTTATTAATGCATACATTAGTGTTTAATTTTAACTGTATTGCTGTGTTATACTACTTAACTTCAGTTTTAATGCGAATGCTACGAGGGAAATCTTGGGCATGGACTGAAGATGCTAACATAGATTTCATCAGTGGTAGTAATAATGAAGATTCCATTATCATTGACTCGTCTAAGGAAATTACTTCGGTTCGTATGGATACTGCAAGTACACCATTTGACTCTAATTTCACAGTTATGAATAGATTTGCAAGTGTTAATATCAAAAGTAAACCAATAAAAGTAAGAAAAGAAATGAGTGAGCAACTAATTAAGAGAGCGAAACATTTGAAGTTATCGCTAAACAAAACAAATGAGGACATAACCACACTTCCTTCCACAAGACAGTTGGCAGCAATGCAAAGTAAACAAAAGCTCTGTTAATGCTATTCCTACAAAGAACAGATTTCAAATATTAGCAACGGAAGATACCGAGATCGAACCAGAAGATTCTTCTGTAAATCCTGTACTTAAAATACCACCCATATGCTTACCTAACATAGAGAATTATCAGTTATGCATACAAGCTGTAAAGAGCAAAACAAAATCTAGATTTCATACCGACATGAAAGGTTCTACTACCAAAGTATTTACTTCGACTCCTGATGATTTTAGGGAACTGACTGCATATTTTGACTCTGTTCATCAGCAGTATCATACTAATAAAAAACCAGCTGATAAAATTTTTTCAGTAATTATACGGAATCTCCCATGCTCAATCAGTAATGAAGAGGTAATACAGGAATTGCAAGAATTGCATTTTCCTGTTCAAAAGGCAACACGCCTCTTAGGAAGGAACAAAATTCCAATTCCCTTATATGCGGTAGACCTGGAATACAATGAGCAAGGTAAATCAATTCTGAATCTAAACCGTTTACTCTATTGTGTGGTCAAAGTAGAGCCACGCAGGCAAAACAAGGACATACTTCAATGCACACGTTGCCAAAATTTTGGACGTACAAAACATTATTGCCAACTTCAACCACGTTGTGTGCGATGCACGGGAACACATCATTATCTAAATGCCCAAACCCCAAAACCACGCCACCAAAGTGCGTTAATTGTCATGAGGAATACTCGGCAAACTATGGAGCTTGTCGAAATTATTTGCAAATGAAAGATCGATTATCTGCGTCCCGCAATAATCAGGCTCAACAGCAAAGGTAAAGTACTCCAACACCATCTCAATTAGCAAGAACAAATCAAGGAAATCAGCAAGCAGAACAGCACACAAATACTGCTCCCAAGCATGTGCAAATGCAGTAAGAAACACCCAAACTCACAAACCACAACAATCGACAACAACAGATGACTCAACTCATTCTCTTCTTTTCTCACCACTCTGTTAACTAATGATTTTCCTCACATTCTCTCCTTTGTAACACAGCACTTGCCAGCAGTTCAACAATTCATAATATCTTGTCTATCATCTACAATCATTCTCAAAATGGCAACCTTTAAACATTTATCAATTCATCAGTTAACAATAGCTAACTGGAATGCAAATGGTCTTCGCTCTAAACAAGCATCATTTATTTCCTTCTTAACAATTTACAATATTGATATAGCTTGTGTCACTGAAGCTCATTTTCTACCAAATGAATATTTTAAAATATCAGGATATAAAATCCACAGGAACGATAGAAGTACCTCAACTGCCTCCGGAGGAATAGCTATAATGATAAAAAATAATATTAGTCGCAATGCAGTACTAAGACCAACTTTTAAAAGAACTAGAAACTGTTGGCGTTCAAGTACATTGTCATGAAACTGATTTTGTGTTATACTGCGCCTATAAACCGCCATCTTATCTGCTCAACGTAACCTGCCTTTGCTTACTGTTTCCAGCGACTGCTTCAACTTTGCTTCTAAGTGATTTAAGCTGCAAACATGTTTCTTGGGGTTGCAGAACTCATCAGCAATAATAATCCACATATTTTAGCTCCAGATGAACCAACCTTCTATTCATATAATGCAAATATTCCTCCAGATGTACTTGATATTGGAATTCATAAAAAATATCCAACTACCTACTTACATCACAAGTTTAATAGCACTTGACTCCGATCACTGCCAAGTTCTAGTTACCTTTCATTTAACAACCAACATTTCAGTGCACACGCCCAAATTTATAACGGTTATGTGCAATGGAATAAATTTAAAGCAGCATTAGATTTGAAACTTCAATCTGCATTTCATCCTGAAACAGTCAACGATATTGATAGTGCTGTTAAGACATTTACTGAAAAAAATCTGCCTATCTGTAAATGAATCAGCGATAACTTTTAACAGAAGAAAACCAAATTTCTACATGCCATCTCATATTCTGCAATTAATTCAAGAAAAGCATCATATCCGTCGAAGATGGCAAAAAGAACGGCAACCTTGGCAGAAAAGGAGAATGCATAATTTAATATGTATGGTTAAATATGAGCTAGATCAATTTCGTCTTCAAACATACCAAAATTACTTATCTCTCTCCAACTGTGATAATACTCTATTGGCAAGCGACCAAACGAATAATGCGACAACCAAATCTAATTCCTTCATTACGTGAAAATAACCATATTGTCATCGACACAATCAAAATGCAACCTGCTAGCTTCATTTTATGAAAATATGTTTAAGCCAAATAATAGTGCCAATGAACAGACTACCAAGGAGATTACAGATGAACTTCAACAGCACATAAAGAAGCCAAAGGTACCTGACAGAATTATCCCTGCCTCTACAAAACAATTGAAAGGCTTTAAACATTAACCTCCACTCAAAAAGTCACCTGGACATGACTTAATGCCAAATAAAATCTGATGTGTTCCATTCACATGACTTTCTCTACTTCTGTGTAACAAATTATTGTTAATAAGCTTATTCTTCTATTTATTTCAAGCTAATCGAGAAAAAATTAGCACAAATAGTCTTATTACTTGCTTCCTTGTAAGTAGAAGCGAAATAAGGGAGTATCATAGGTTAAAGTGAAGTCAAAAGCTGGTTACTAGGTGACTGAAGTTCCTTTGTTTGTATGGACACGAATTGACAAATTCCTGTATGAGAAAAGTATAAGTTTTTCAAAGCAGAAACCAAAAACAAGGAATATCTAAAAAAACGATCAACTCCTCGAAAAAAAAATCATATAACATAAATTGTGTGTTTTAATGTGCTCTACATTTTTTTGTGTGGTAAGTTTTTGTACATTTCTTACGGTTTAGCAGTTATGCAAAATTCCTCCAGAATAAAGTAGTCTTCAGAGGCTATTCCCGGAAAATTCAAGAGATACCTATTAATTGTCAGGTAAATATCTTTAATATACCATATTTTAGTCAAAATCGTTAGAGCAATTTTCGCAAAAAGATCCATGTAAAGGGCAGTTGGGGGTGGGGGATTTTCTTGCAAATCTTCGTGTCTCATCCTTGGAAGATACCAAACTTAAATACTAAGTTTGGTATTTAACGGTCTTTTCGTTTTTGAGCTATGCTGTCCACAGACACACACGGACCTTTTTCCAAAAATGCTTTTTGTGGATTCAGAGGAACCCAAAATGTGTATTTCCGGTGAAATCTCGGTATCGAATTTTTGGGTGGAATACAATACCTTCTCTATACACCATGTACATAGCACGTGTAGAGAAAGTAATAATATTAAAAACGCTAACTAATAAAGCATTAGCACAACTAGTTACCATTTACAACGCATCATTGAGGCTTGGTTATTTTCCACAAACATGGAAACTTGCAGAGATCATCGTTTTTCACAAACCTAATAAACCGAAGCATCAACCATCCAGCTACCGACCAATTAGTCTGCTACCAACTCTGTCTAAACTGTTTGAAAAAAGTATTCAAAAACGTCTTTCAACATTTTTAATCTCTAATCACACAATTCCAGTTTTTCAGTTTGGTTTTCGCCCTAAACATTCCACTACACATCAGTTATTAAGGGTCACAAACTGGATTTGAAAAGAAACAGTTTACTTCTGCAATCTTCCTTGACGTTGCTCAAGCCTTCGATAGAGTGCCATACGAAGGCCAACTAGTAAAATCATACAGAGTAGGAATACCAGATTATCTTATACAGATAATAAGGAGCTTTTTAACAGGACGGTAATTTCTAGTTCACATAGATGCTTTCAAATCAACTGTATGAGCAATCGGCGCAGGAGTAACACAAGGATCAGTTCTCGCACCGCTACTGTTTAATATATTCACTCACGATATACCTGATTTACAACCAGCTTCCAACGCCATGTACGCAGATGACACTGTCCTTTTTTATTCACACTCCAAACTAAATACAGCAATTAGACACCTGCAAGATTCACTTTCACTATTAGCTGAATGGCTTACAGTATGGCGCATTTCACATCACATCAACAAGACAGAAGTAAACATATTTTCTCTAAGACCTTGTCAAAACCTTGATTATTTACATTTACAGAATAAACAGCTAACCTCAAAGCTCAGTTAAATATCTTGGCGTTCTACTGGACACAAAAATGACATGGAATGATCACATTACAAAACTTGCTAACTCAAGACTCATCAAACTTTATCCAGTAATTAATAAACGCTCCAAGGTTGGCCTGGACTGCTCCATTCTGCTTTACAAATCTTTATTTCGACCTCCTCTCACTTACGCAGCTCCTATATGGTCCACAACAAATATTCATAAACTGCAAGTTGTACAAAATGCACCAGGTTTGTAAGAAATACCCAGCTTCAACACTCCTTCCAATAGAACAGAATATGAAACACCTCTCCAAGACATTCTTCAACAACGTTACTGGTGTTCAAGCATTTAACCTGCATATCAAAACTCCACACAAAAGGCTGACAAAAGAAAACTACCACAAAATCTTAACCAGTGATACAGAAGACTCCTGTTAATAATTATTCATAAATTTCATAATAATGTAGTTTGATTTTTTAAATTTATTATTATTACTTTTACTTTCATTCAATTGTAACATTTATTTGTTAAGTTATATTATCATTTCTTACTATAATCCATTTTTGTTTATGTTTGAGGAGCCAATATTGTCAACCTCAAATGTTAATGTATTCAATGCTTTTGTTATCTATGGCCTGTATAGCAGAAATGCTGATCTGCCAACAATAAAATTAAAAAAAAAAAACTTCCAGCGACAAAGTTGTCAAGGAAATAGTGACATTATTTTTATGTGCACATAGAACATCTCCAGAACCAAAGCATCCATGAATCAACAGTTTAAAGCAAAGCGCGCAAGGCTCACAGCGCCAACAAACCTGGTCCTCGTGTCTTGGAGATAATGACAGTTGAAGGGGCGATAAGGGGTCGTACTTCAGTGGAGGTTGGGATCTGAAATGTGTGTGAGTTTTACAAAATGGTATGGAGTCAGGTAAAAAGGTACGTGTTGGACAACATAACACTACATTTAAGCAAAAGGAGGTGGAACGTTTAATAGACAATGGTTTTGAATCAGTCACCCAAGATCAGTTATTAAATTACTGCAAACACGTTATCGGCGCAGAAGACAATATGCGGAAAGCAGATCAGCTGCAGGATGATATCATTAGGTTAACCAGCAGTTCCTCCAGTTGACTGCAGTTCTTGTGAGGGCAGTGAACAGGCCAACCAGGACTCCTCTTTGGGTGTTCAACCCATGTCCGATTAAGGTAACATTAATTATTTATGTGTTCCATTCACATGACTTTCCCTACATCTCTGCAACAAATTATTGTTAAAAAGCTTATGCTACTATTTACTTCATGCTAATCACAGAAATAGTCTTATTACTTGCTTCCTAAGTAGAGGCGAAATAAGGGAGTACCATAGGTTAAAGTGATAGTCAAAAGCCAGTTGTTATGTGACTGAAGTTTGACACATTCCTGTATGAGAAAAGTATGTTTTTTAAAGCTGAAACCCAAAACAAGGAATATCTCAAAAACAATCCACTCACGCAAAAAATGTGTATAACATAAATTGTGTGTTTTAACGTGCTCTACATTTTTTGTATGGTAAGTTTTGTCTGTCTTACGATTTACCAGTTATGCAAAATTCAATAAAAATCATCCATTATAATGAGCTCTTTAGATGCTATTCCCAGAAAATTAATGATATACTTTTTATTTGGCATGTAAATATCTTTAATATTCGAGATTTAAATCAAAATCGTTAGAACCATTTTTGAGAAAACCACATTTTTCGAAATTTTTTCCATGTAAAGGGTAGTTAGGGGTGGGGGCTTTTCTTGAAAGCATTCGTGTCGCAACTGGAACTGAATTTAAATGTAATCACACAGCAATCAGCTTTTAAAATATATGACTATCACTTTAGCCTAGAATGTTTCCTTGTTTGTCTTCTACTTAAAGGAAACTAAGTAATATTTCTGCCTTGACTATCATGACATAGAATAATAAGTTTCTGCAAGAACAGTGTGATGCAGAATAAGTAGAGAATATCAGACTTTTTTCAGATAATTTCACGCGCTGAGTGTTATGTAGGTACAGTAAATTAAAACACCGTTAATATTATTTTTAAGTCACACATTGTAAAGCTTATGTGAATATCTAATGTCAATTTAAACAATAATAACAATAAAGACATGTTGAACCCATTTGTAAATCGACAGCAATACTTTGTCATTAGACTTAGCCGACTACCATCGCAGGGCTGCGCGTACCGTGGCCTGTCTCTCTCGGGTAACAACTGTACATAGTTTGCTGTCGATGGAACTATGGATGGTTATATTCTAGCAAGTCTGGGTGCACATTGATTTAATTCACACTAGAGTTAGTTAGATAGAATCAGACTGAAAAATGCAATGCTATAGCCGAGATTTGAACCACGGATCTTCCGGGCTCTAGCCGGTTGCTCTTCTACTGAGCTGCTATGGCAACATGCTGGCATAGCATTGAATTTCTGAACTGACTCGCGTTTTTCCCGCAACCAAGGTGATTTCAAACATCCCCAATGGCAACGTACAATGCTGAAGTCGCAGGATTCATAGCATAGCCAACTATTATGGTATTGATTTGACTGCTGTCTTTTTTTTCCACAGGGCAGGAGTTGGATAGGTGGGTCAGACTGTGACCATAATAGTTGGCTATACTACGAATCCTGGAACTTAAAGTACTTACAACATTGTAAGTCGCCATTGGGGTTGTCGACTCAGAATAATTTGAGATCACCTTGTGGTTTACCAGGAAACATGCGAGTCAGTTGAGAAGTTCAATGCTATGCCGGCATGTTGTCATGGTAGCTCAGTGGGATTGAATTTTTCAGCATGACTCTACCTGTCCTATACACGGCTTGTGTGAAAAAACAATTAAACCAATACTAATAAGCATTTAGCTCTTAACTTTTTATTTCTTTATACAGCATGTTTGCTTTTATATCACCATATCAATGCTCCAACCAAATTTTGGCTTAGCTATTTTTACTTTCTCTACACGTACTATGTACATGTGTATAGAGAAGGTATTGTAATGGACCCAAAAATGCAATACCTAGATTTCACCAGAAATACATGTTTTGGGTCCCCCTGAATCCAAAAAAAGCATTTTTGGAAAAAGGTCCGTGTGTGTGTCTGTGTGTCGATGGACAGCATAGCTCAAAAACGAAAAGACCGTTAAATACCAAACTTGGTATTTAAGTTTGGTATCTTCCAAGGATGGGACACGAAGATTTTCAAGAAAATCCTCCACCCCCAACTACCCTTTACATGGAACTTTTTTCGAAATTTTTGATTTTCTCAAAAATGGCTCTAACGATTTTGATTAAAACATCGTATATTAAAGATATTTACCTGACAAATAATATGTATATCTTGAATTTTCTGGGAATAGCCTCTGAAGACTACTTTATTCTGGAGGAATTTTGCATAACTGCTAAACCGTAAGAAATGGACAAAAACTTACCACACAAAAAATGTAGAGCGCATTAAAACACACAACTTATGTTACATACATTTTTTTCGAGGAGTTGATCGTTTTTGACCTATTCCTTGTTTTTGGTTTCAGGTTTAAAAAACTTGTACTTTTCTCATACAGGAATTTGTCAACTCGTGTCCAAACAAACAAAGGAATTTCAGTCACCTAGTAACCAGTTTTTGACTATCACTTTAACCTATGGTACTCCCTTATTTCGCTTCTACTTACAAGGAAGCAAGTAATAAGACTATTTCTGCTAATTCTTTCTCGATTAGCATGGAATATATATATGAGATAAAGCTTATTAACAATAATTTGTTACTCAGAAGTAGAGAAAGTCATGTGAATGGAACACATCAGATTTTTTTGTTCATTTGACAAATTATGTTACATATGTTCTGTATTTAATGAGCTATCTTAACAATGTAACACTTCCAATGACATTTAATACACTGATGATAATAGGATAAGAAAAATATAATTGTAAATACTCATTAGCCAGATCTTTAAATTAAAAAGAAGAAGAAAAAAACTTGCATCTATTTTTACTTTCTATATTTTACATAGTATATAGAAAACGTATTGCACTCTACTCAAAAATTCGTTACCAAGGTTTCACCGGGAAATAGACGTTTTAGGTCCCCTGTATGTATGTATGTATGTGTGTGTGTGTCTGTGTGTGTGTGCGTGCGTGCGTGCGTGTGTGCGTGTGCGTGTGCGTGCGCGTGCGCGTGCGTGCGTGCGTGCGTGCGTGTGTGTGTGTGTGTGTGTGTGTGTGTGTGTGTGTGTGTATGTGTGTGTGTGTGTGTGTGTGTGTGTGTGTGCGTGTGCGTGTGCGTGTGCGTGTGCGTGTGCGTGTGCGTGTGCGTGCGCGTGCGCGTGCGCGTGCGCGTGCGCGTGCGTGCGTGCGTGCGTGCGTGCGTGCGTGAGTGCGTGCGTGCGTGCGTGCGTGCGTGCGTGCGTGCGTGCGTGCGTGCGTGTGTGTGTGTGTGTGTGTGTGTGTGTGTGTGTGTGTGTGTGTGTGTGTGTGTGTGTGTGTGTGTGTGTGTGTGTGTGTGTGTGTGTGTGTGTGTGTGTGTGTGTGTGTGTGTGTGTGTGTGTGTGTGTGTGTGTGTGTGTGTGTGTGTGTGTGTGTGTGTGTGTGTGTGTGTGTGTGTGTGTGTGTGTGTGTGTGTGTGTGTGTGTGTGTGTGTGTGTGTGTGTGTGTGTGTGTGTGTGTGTGTGTGTGTGTGTGTGTGTGTGTGTGTGTGTGTGTGTGTGTGTGTGTGTGTGTGTGTGTGTGTCATATTTGTGTCTTGGCGAGTAATTTTTGCCTCAACCAAGGAGAGCAAGTTTCCAAACAAACTTTTTTCCATTCTAAAGAAATTAAAATAATTTACAAGGTCAGAAACGAGTTC
Organism: Hymenopus coronatus; assembly: GCA_030762935.1. Classification (NCBI taxonomy): domain Eukaryota; kingdom Metazoa; phylum Arthropoda; class Insecta; order Mantodea; family Hymenopodidae; genus Hymenopus; species Hymenopus coronatus. The sequence continues at coordinate 182,114,532 of CM060882.1, read as the reverse complement.
ATTTTGCAGCATATGCAGTAGACCCCTTCCTTGGCCTGCCATGGTCTAGTCAACCAACGCCTCTTTATTAGTTTTTTCTTTCTATTATAATATGATCTTGCAATGGATACATAAACTAAGCTTGCTACAGCGAACGTAAATAATTGTGGATTAGCAACCTCCACCATTTTCTATCAGCTGTTCATGTGCATGCGAGAAATATTTAGACCAATACACACTCCCATGGGAATGGAATGGAGAAATTGTACACAACGTTCACATTGTATAAAAAAAAAAGTTGGACAAAATTTTGTCCTGGTACATCGGCTTAACATAAAATAGAAAAGGAAAGAGATAGAAATGAGTGAAACAAGCATAGTGGCTTATCCTCCAGGTAGCACAGGGACTTGGAGAAATAGTTAAAGGAAGCAGGAAGTTAGAGTGAGAGGGAAGCATTGGGTTTTCCCAAACGCGTCATGTGGAATCGATGCTATCAAAACTTGACACAATTTATTCTCATAGCATGTAAAGTGATGCTACCAAGGGACCAATCAAATATACTGTTACATTTTATGGCGCGAAGGCTAGCGTTACCCGGTGGCAGTATATAAGAGAGAGCATATCTCTTATGTAGTTGCTCTTATTCTTATGTTGTTACTCTCACATATTTACATTATGTTGTGCGCATGCCCACGTGCTTAAGTGGTGGGGGTACGATGTGCACATGGTTAGATTAGGCTCTTGATAAATTGATTTTAGTGGTGGGAAGGTTATTCATGGAAACATACTTTGTAAGGAATCAAGCTAGCCGCCCGTTAAACCCTTTCAATGATGAATTCAAACAGTGAGGAAAACGTAGTGCTGTTTAATATTTGCCTCACCCACCAAGCACTCTGAGGTAGAATTAGTTAGGAGATATTAGGAGTGGAATCTTCATCAACCGCTAAGCAGAGGTCGCCGGAGAAGGCGACGACCGCAGAGTTCCCGCTACACGCAGGCGATAATGCTGGTGCTACATGGGATGAAGATAGCAGGAGAACTCGAAGAAAACCCTGCGTCGTTTTGTCCACCACAAATCTCACATGCGGTTGCTTGGGGTCTAACCACTCGGCCACGGTGCGGTCCAATGATGGATGGACTTAAAGATGGCGTTCAATAAGATAAAGATGTCTCAGCGTACATGATAAAGGCGGCAACTGCATTACAGTGAGTTTCAAATGAGATGAGGTTTGTTCTTGAGCATCACCAGGCCGGCAGTCAATCAGAGTGCTGCTGTGTTGGCACATTGCATTCCCACTTAACTGGGGAGTAACGCGCTAAGTGATTCCGCCTCTCATAAATACTACTTGCGCTAACACAAAATATTCAAATTTTGCAAAAAATAATTCACTAGGAATATAGGGTGCAATGTTCGCAGCAGAACCGTAAAAACCACAGATTTTAGCTCAAATAGTTTTCATAATACATCAATAAATATTATGTCGCCCAACAGATTTACACGCTCAGTGTACGGGAGTGAGAGAGGGAATTGTGAAAAGAGTGGGGGTAGCGACCTGGCAACGCAGAGCACGATAACACATCTCATTAGCTGCAGAGTAGAACTCTTCCCATTTGAAAAACATTATAGGTACGTGTGTTCCATCAAAATATAATACGATGCATTTCACCTGTCTCCCCCATGGACTGCAACGTGTCGCCGAGGAAGTGCGAAGTGAATATCCACAAGTGAACAACATAATTTAAAACATCAAGAAAGTATTCGTTACAGTCTCCTCCCAATGCTACAGAGTATAATTGTCAAATGTGAAATGTCCCCCTGAACCTGTCCTGACTAGACACGTGCGAGATCTGGTAGGCTCGTGGTGAGCCTAGGTGTTGTTGCTGTGTACCTGCCCTGGTAAGGGTTTAACACAGGAATGATATAGTGAGAGATCTGGCAGGCTCGTGGTGAGCCTAGGTGTTGTTGCTGTGTACCTGCCACACAGGAATGAGGTGAAGGTTAAGGTTTTGTAATTGAGGTTTCGGGTGATGATGTTGAGGAGGTAGCGCTAGATATACTCCTCGAACGGTTCCATTATCAGGAGCAGCATCCTTTCCTCCGTTCCGCTGGTATTTAATTTGTGAAAAATTGTTTTTGTTGGAGAATTTTGATTGACCAGTCAGGATGATGGGAGGGGGGAGTACTTGGTTCAGCTATTTTGCTGTTGAGTGGTTTGAAGCCGTTGTTACCGGGGGTACCCGCAAGCCTTGTTACCGGGGAACCCGTTACCGCCTGTACCGGCGTTCAGTGGGTAAGTATTCCCCCAGAGATCTGACAAGTGCGTTCTCATGTTCGCCCAAACTGGCGTAAAATTTCTGAGCCCGGCGCCTAATGACATCTGGGAGGGCCGAAGTAGCTTCATGAAGTACCCTCAAAGGGAAACGTCGACATACAGAATATATGGACCGGAGTCGTCTATTCTGTACCCGCTGTAACAGAGATGCCAGGAGTCTGCTGCCATGCCCCACACTTCGCAGGCGTAGAGCATCAGGGGGACTGTGAGCGCCTTGAAAAGACGTAACTTTAAATGAACCAGCATTTGGGAGGCCAGAACAGGGTAAAGTGAGGCCACCGCTCTGTCCGACATTCCTCGCACGTGTTCACGAAAAGTTAGGCCCTTATCAAGAGTGACGCCCAGGTATTTATGGAATTTCCCCACTCTATCCTCTGGCCCTGATAGGAAAAGTTGGCTATCTGGGCTTTTGCGGAGCGTTTTCCGGTGAACAGAACAGCATGACTTTTGCCCGGGTTAACGGATATCCGCCACTGTCTGCACCAGTCCTGGAGGTGTCTCTGTATAGGGTTGAAGACTCTGCGTATGTTCCTGTCAGTGCGGTAGAGCAGAAAGTCATCAGCAAACTGGGCCATATTGACGCCCTGCACTGTAGGGAAGTCTGCCATAAAGAGGCTAAACAAGGTGGGTGATAAGACGGAGCCTTCGGGGACTCCGCCTCGTAGGGGTTTTTGTGTTGATGTTTGCCCCACAACTGCTACTATGAAGGTGTAGGAAGCTGTGTATGATGTTGATGAGCTGTTTGCTAGGCCAATCTGGGTGAAATGGAAATGGCAATGGCGTGCTATTTATGGACGCTCTTTAACTGCTGTGGTTCTCAGCATCCCATTTTATACTGGGCGTGAAAGACGGCTTAATATTGCTCAGAGACGTCTCTATCAGGCTTGAGGTTCTTTTACGTACCGTAAGTCTACGACACGGGAACAACGGCGTTACTTCCCTTCCGAACCAATCTGGATGAGTTTATATAGGAGTCCCTCATGCCAGGTTGTCGCCCTCCGTGGTGTAAGGGTTACCATGCTAACTTCATATACCCAAGGTCACGGGTTCAAACCCGGCTGAGGACGATGTATTTTTTCGGATGTAAAAGTTCTTAGCACGGCTTCCTTCGGAAGGGAGGTAAGGCCGTTGATTCCGTGTCGTAGATTTACGGCACGTAAAAAACCTCAAGCCTGATAGAGAGGCCCTGAGCAAAATTAAGCAGTCTTTCATGCCCAATTTAGAATGGGACGCTGAGAACCACAGCAGTTAAAGAACGTCCATGAGTAACACGCCCTTCACATTTTTTCATGCCAGGAGGTTGAGAAGGCCTTCTCGATGTCCAGTGACACCGCTTGCGTGAAGGAACCCCAGGGCGGCGGCTTCCACTACCCGCAGCAGGAGACACGTGCGCAAAAACGAGTCAAGTTTGAGTTATTTGGCTGATGTCACATATTACATCGGTTATAAAGTAGTTCGCTGAGTACTAACAAAAACTCTGTATCACATAACAACTGTATGCTTAGCGTGTCCTTATGTAAAGTTGCAGCAAAATAAATGTACAGTAAACAATAAAATTAAACTTAATAAGAAAATAAGCAAACAGGATACGTAGACTGATTCTGCTGGCCAGTTTTGGAAGCGGGAAGGCGAGGCCGTTAGTACATAAACCATAATGGCCAAACAATTGCAGTTTGTAAAACACCCTGAGAAAGTGGTAATTTTGAGTTGTTTCACAAACTGAGTAAGAAATATCCCACGTTCACCATCATTGTAATAAATTATAATTTTTATATTAATGTTTTAATTAGGTAGAGGAGTTTCAGATATGTATGTGTACTTTAAGTATACATTTCGCGCTCAATGAAAAGTTAAAACACGCATTTTTCACACTTGGAAATCAAGGAAACGTAAAAAGTCAGCGCTATTCTCTATCCAGCCTTATTTCACCCGTAATGCAAACAAAAGCAACAGGTTGCAACGTTTCTGATTGGCTGCTTTTCTCCATCACAAATTTCCGAATGGGTAAAGAAATATCGTATTATATTACGCAATGTTGTCTAAATAATATAGTATGAATGGTTAAGAATACCCATCTGTGAAAATTGATCAAAATGTACAAAAATGAGAATTGTTTTTACCTAATTAAATGCTGTAATAACCCCGTCATATCCAGGCATGCCGTACCACCGATTATTTAACCTGCGCCCTCCCCATCCTAAAGTACAGGCGAGATAGCGGGTCTCCCCACACCCCACCAACATCATATTCCCGGCCGTGAAATAGAGACTGTTTGGTGGCAGAGTGCAGCTTGACTCGGACCAAATGACTTACAGTTTTTCTTTGCTTTATATATTACTCGGAATTGGTGTAAACAGTCCGTGAGAGTTGACAGATATTCTTGGTTTAAAAATTGCTGCAGGAGATTATGAAGTTCTAAGACTTACAAAGAAATAGTGTTAAATTGTATGCTAAACTTTAAAAAATATTTTCTCGTGTTCTTATTTTTCAGCGATTTCTAAACTTCAAATTGTTCCACACGATGCAGTTTTCAAAATAGAAGCTTGAAAATGTTTGTGCTTGGATAAAAATAGTACAAAAGAAAATTGATGAGATCATTTTTTTCTAACATCACCAGTGCTCTTGTAATTAAATAATAAACTTCATATTTCCATAGCAAAAATAAAAAATTAATAAAATAACAATTAAGTAATTTTTTTCTCCTGAATCAAAAGTCAGATAAAAATGCCATCTCATCAATTCACTAATACTGTATTTATCAGTATAACTGTAAGCCATTATATTTCTGTAACTGAAATTGCATTGCGTGGAATGATTTAATTAAATGACAATAAAACACTATAAATATATCAATATCACAGAAACTATTTTCAACAAAATTAGAATGCAAACCATTGTTAATACTGCAATTGCCGTGTTAAAGTTTCAAATCAATCCCAGGAAAATTGTAGATTTGAGGTTTTTCACACATGGATATCCTTAAAGAACACAATTTACCGATCATTTAATTATTATTTCTTTATACAACAATGTATAGCCATTATGCAGTTCGTTTCTAACGATTGCTCTGGTCAGCAAGTAATGGTACAAACATGTAATACCATATGGTGAAACACAAGGCAAGGAAAACGTTATTCTTAGTGTATATATAATAACTTTTGTGAAAATTACCTTTCTTTTTACTTTCTCTATACGTACTATGTACATAGTGTATAGAGAAGGTATTACACTCCACCCAAAAAACCGATACCGATATTTCACCGAAATATATGTTTTGGGGTCCCTTGTATCCAAAACAAGCATTTTCAAAAACATCTGATGTAATCCATTCACATGGCTTTCTCTATATCTCTCCAACAAAATTTTGTTAAAAAGTTTATGCTTCTATTTACTGCATGCTAAGTGAGAAAAAATTAGCAGAAATAGTCTTATTACTTGATTCCCTGTAAGTAGAAGCGAAATAAGGGAGTCCCATAGGTTAAAGTGAGCAAAAGATGGTTGCTATGTGACTGAAGTTCCTTTGTTTGTACTGACAGCAGTTGAAAAATTCCTGTATGAGAAAAGTATTTTAAGGCTGAAAAAAAAAGAAGGAATATTTAAAAAACGATCTACTCCATGAAAAAATGTATATAACATAAATTGTGTGTTTAAATGTGCTCTACATTTTTTGAATGGTAAGTTTTTGTCTATTACGGTTTACCAGTTACACAAAATTCCGTAAAATTCATCCAGAATGAAGCAGTTATCAGAGGCTATTCCCAGAAAATTCAAGATATGCATATTATTTGTCACATATATATCTTTAATATATGATATTTTAATCAAAATCGTTAGAGCAATTTTTTAGAAAATCAAAATTTTCGAAAATGTTTCCATGATAAGGGTAGTAGGAGGTGGGGGATTTTTTTTTGGAAATCTTCGTGTCGCATTCGTGGAAGATACTGAACTTAAATACCAAGTTTGGTATTTAACGGTCTTTTCGTTTTTGAGCTATGCTGCCCAAGGACACAGAGACACACACACACACGGACATTTTTCTAAAAATGCTTTTTTTTTTTTGGATTCAGGTGGTCTCAAAACATGTATTTTCGGTGAAATCTCGGTATCGAATTTTTTGGTGCAATGTAATACCTTATATACACTATGTACATAGTACGTATAGAGAAAGTAAAAATCTGATGTGTACCATTCACAGGCCTTTCTCTATATCCCTACAACAATTATTCTTAAAATTCTTATACTTCTATTTACTTCATACTAATCAGCAGAAATAGCCATATTACTTGCTTCCTTGTAAGTAGAGGTGAAATAAGGGAGTACCATAGGCTAAAGTGACAATCAAAAGCTGGTTGCTATGTCATTGAAGTTCCTTTGTATGTATGGACAGCAGTTGACAAATTCCTGTATGAGAAAAATAGCTTTTCATAGCAGAAACCAAAAACAAGAAATGTCTCAAAAACGACCAACTCCACGAAAAAAATGTATATAACATAAATTGTGTGTTTTAACGTGCTATACATTTTTTGTGTAGTAAGGTTTTGTCCATTTCTTATGGTTTAGCAGTTATTGAAAATTCCGTAAAATTCTCCAGAATAAACTACTCTTCAGAGGCTATTCCCAGATTCAAGATATACATTTTATTTGTCAGGTAAATGTCTTTAATATATGATATTTTAATCAAAATTGTTAGAGCCATTTTTGAGAAAATCGAAATTTTCGAAAAAAGTTCGATATAATGGGTAGTTTGGGGTGGGGGATTTTTCTCAAAATCTTCGTGTCGCATCCCTGAAAGGTACCAAACCTAAATACCAAGTTTGGTATTTAAAGGTCTTTTCGTTTTTGAGTTATTGTGTTCACAGACGCACGGACCTTTGTCTGACTTTTTTGGATTCAGTGGGACCCAAAATATGAATTTCCGATGAAATCCGAAGCTTTGTGTGGAATGCAGTATCTTCTCTATACACTATGCACGTGTAGAGAAAGTAAAGACGCGTCAGAGAAACGCAGCGACACGCAAGAACTGGCTGCTTAAGTCAGCGACGTGTGTTGTAATTTGAGAGATAATTCCAGTTCTTGGAAAGGATTATATCATTATAGCCGTATCTAAATGAGAAAGCAGTCCGCATATTCCTGTTTTCTGCTTCAGTTTGCCAACTGCGCTTCTTGCTGCTTTGTCAGACGCCAGCGTTTGCTTTCTCTACACGTACTATGTACATAGTCTATAGAGAAGGTATTGCACCCCACCAAAGATACAATACCGAGATTTCACCGGAAATATATATATTACCGTCTCCTGTATCCTAAAAGAGTATTTTTAGAGAAAGGTCTCTGTGTGTGTGTGTCCGTGTGTCCCTGTGACTGTGAATACGATAACTCAAAAACGAAAATTCGGTAAAACACCAAACTTGGTATTTAAGTTTAGTATCTTCCAGGGATACGACACGAAGATTTTGAGAAAAATTGCCCCACCCCTAACTACCCTTTACATAGAACTATTTTCAAGAATTTTGATTTTCTCAAAAATGGCTCTAACGATTTCATTTAAAATATCGTATATTAAAGATATTTACCTGACAAATAAAATGCATATTTTTAATTTTCTGGAAATAGCCTCTGAGAACTACTTTATTCTGAGTGAATTTTACGAAATTTTGCATAACTGGCAAATCGTAAGAGATGGAAAAAAACTTACCACACAAAAAATGTAGACCACATTAAAGCACAATTTATGTTACAGGAATTTGTCAACTCGTATCCATACTAACAAAGGAACTTCAGTCACAGATCAACCAGCTTTTGACTATCACTTTAACCTATGGTACTCCCTTATTTCGCTTCTACTTACAAGGAACCAAGTAATAAGACTATTTTGTTTTGCTAATTTTTGGCGATCAGCATGAAGTAGAAGTATTTGCTTTTTAAAAATAATTTGTTGGAGAGATGTAGAGCAAGGCATACGAATGGAACACATTTTTAGAAAATGGTGCGTGTGTGACTGTGGGCCGCGTAGCTCAAAAGCGAAAATACCTTTGGTGTTTAGGTTTAGTATCCTCCAAGGATGGGACAGGGAGATTTCAAGATAGTCCCTCCACCACAAACTACCCTTTACATATAATATTTTCGAAACTTTTGATTTACTCAAAAATGGCTCTAACGATTCTGATTAAATATTGTTTGTTTAAGATATTTATATGCCAAGTAAAACGCATATCTTAAACTTTCTGGGAGTAGCCTCTAAAAACCTCTTTATTCTGAATGAATTTTGGTAAATTTGGGTAACTAATAAACCATAACAGATAGACAAAATCTTACTACACAAAAATGTAGATCACTCACTTAATGTCATACTTTTTTCGTGGAATTGGCGATATCGGAGATATTCCTTGTTATTTGTTTCAGATTTAAAATACTTATATTTTTGTCACACGGAAAGTGTAATGTTCTAACCCTGCATAGAACTGAATTGCAACCACCTGCCAACCACCTTTTACAAGATTTGACTATCGTTTTAGTCTAATGTATTCACTTATTTTCCTTCTACTCACAAGGAAGCAAGTAATTTCTGCTAATGTTTATCTCGATTATCATGAATTGTATTTCCATCCACTTCTTCTAACAGCAATATTTTGTCACAGCAATGTAGAGAAAGTCATATGAATGTGAGAAATCAGATTTTTTACTTTCTCTACACGTACTATGTAGATAGTGTATAGAGAAGGTATTGCACTCCTCCCAAAAATTCGATACCGAGATTTCACCGGAAATATATGTTTTAGGGTCCCCTGTATCCAAAAAAAGCATTTTCAGAAAAAGGTCCATATATGTGTGTATGTGCTTGTGAAGACGATAACTCAAAAATAAAAAGTCGGATTTTGATTAAAATGTTGTATATTAAAGATGTTTACCTGACAAATAAAATGTACATACTGAATTTTCTGGGAATAGCCTCTGAAGAATACTTTATTCTCGATGTATTTTACAGACTTTTGCATAACTGTTAAACCGTAAGAGATGGACAAAAACTTACCACACAAAAACGTAGAGCACGTTAGATCACAGAATTTAAGTTAAATGTATTTTTTGCATGGAGTTGATCATTTTTGAGATATTTTTGTTTTGGGTTTCAACTTAAAAAAATATTCTTTTCTCATACAGGAATTTGTCAACTCGTGTCCATACAAACAAAGGAACTTCAGTCACATAGTAACCAGCTGTTGACTATCACTTTAGCCTATGGTACTCCCTTATTTCGCTTCTACTTACAAGGAAGCAAGTAATAAGACTATTTCTGCCATTTTTTTTCTCGATTAGCATGAAGTAAACAGAAGTAACAATAATTTGACGCGGAGATGTAGAGAAAGACATGAGAATGGAACACAGCAGAGTTTTCTGAGTAAGTTTCGTGTTCCAGTTTACTAGTTATACATATCCAAGTGCAGAGGGCGACACAAACTTCAAGATATACCTGCACTTTGTTCATTATCTATGTAATAAGTAGACACATTGACACATACGAAATATTCTGTGGCATGGGCAAGGAGCTGGCTTAAATGATAGTCAAACCTTCTAAAAACCAGCTTGCTATGTGATGGCTTTGCAATTCCATCTTCTTTATAAGAACACGAAAAAAAAAAAAAAAATCAATGACGATTTTACACTTCTGAAAGGTATGAGTATTTGAAAACTCAAACCATAAACAAAAACTCTGATGTGTTACACTCACATGATTTTCTCTAACCGTTCTACAAACTTCTTACATAAGATTGTTCTTCTTTCTACACCTTGCAAATCGAGGTATTCAGCACAATGTTCTTATTACTTAGTTTGTTATAAGTAGGAAGAAAATAAGGGAATACTCTAGGCTAAATTGATAGTCAAATGTTTTCAAAGCTGTCGTTATGTGATTGTCATTACTAATCGCTTCTTTTCTCAGCCAGGAGTAGAACAAAAGAAAAACGGGCACTCCCGTCTGAGAAAAGTATAAGTACTTCACAATTGAAACTAATAACAATGAATACCTCGAAAACGGTAAGCTCCACGAAAAAAATGTATATGACGTGTATTTTAACAAGGCCTACATTTTTTGTATAATAAGTTTTTGTCTATCTCTTACGGTTTACTAGTTATGCCAAATTAAGCAAAATGCATCCAGAATAAACTGGTCTTCAGAAGCTATTCCCAGAAAATTCAAGATATAGATTTTGTTTGTTAAGTAAATATCTTTAATATATGATATTTTTATCAAAATCATTAGGGTCATTTTTAAGAAAATCAAAATTTTCGAAAAAAATTCCATGTAAAGGGTAGTTGGGGGGATTTTTTTTCAAAATCTTTGTGTCGCATCCCTGGAAGATATTAAACTTAAATACCAAGTTTGGTATTTTACCGACTTTTCGTTTTTGAGTTATCGTGTTCACAGACACACGGACACACACACACACACACACACACCACACACACACACACACACACACACACACACGGACCTTTTCCTGAAAATACTTCTTTTGGACACAGGGGATCCTAAAACATATATTTCCGGTGAAATCTCGGTATCGAATTTTTTGGTGGAGTGCAATACCTTCTCTATACACTATGTACATAGTACGTGTAGAGAAAGTAAAAATGTGTCGGAGATTTTTGACGGCACATAAAGAAAAATCTGATATGTTACTCTCACATGAGTTTCTTTACATCTCTGCAACAAATTATTGTTAAAAAGCTTATGCTTCTGTTTACCTCATGCTAATCGAGAAAAAAATTAGCAGAAATATTCTTATTAGTTGCTTCCTTGAAAGTAGAAACGAAATAAGGGAGTACCATAGGTTAAAGTGATAGTCAAAAGCTGATTGCTATGTGACTGAAGTTCCTTTGTTTGTATGCTTAGGAGTTGACAAATTCCCGTATCAGAAAAGTATTACATCTTTAAAGCTGAAACCAATAACAAGAAATATCTAAAAAAAAAACAAAAAAAAAACGATCAACTCCACGAAAAAAATGCATATGAAATAAATTGTGAGTTTTAACGTGTTCTACAGTTTTTGTCCATCTCTTACGGTTCAGCAGTTATGCAAAATCCCGTAAAATTCATCCAGAATAAAGTAGTCTTCAGAGGGTATTCCCAGAAATTTCAAGATATACATTTTATTTGTCAGATAAATATCTTTAATATACACTATTTTTATCAAAATCGTTAGAGGAATTTTTAAGAAAATCACATTTTCAAAAAAGTTCCATGTAAATATTACTTTGGAGGGGGGGGATTTTTCTCAAAATCTTCGTGTCGCATCCCTGGAAGATACTAAACTTTAATACCAAGAAAATATAGGAAATATAGGAAATGTTTGCTTTAAATACCAAATTTTGAGTTAAACGGACCTATCGGTTTTGACAAACATATACCAGGTACCGTTTTCTATTTTTTATTTTTCTTTCCTTCTTTTTGTTTGTTTTGTTTATTCTTTTTTACTTTCTCTACACGTACTATGTACATAGTGTATAGAGGAGGTATTACATTCCACCCAAAATTTCGATACCGAGATTTCCAGATATGTACGTTGTAGGGTCCCCTGTAGCCAAAAAAGAATGTTCACAAAAAAGTGCGTGTGTAAGTGTGTGACCTGTGTGTATGTCTCTGGGAACACGATAACTCAAAAACGAAAAGTTGGTAAAATACCAAACTTAGAGTTTAAGTTTAGTATCTTCCAGGGATGAGATACGAAGACTTTGAGAAAAAACCGCCCACTCCAAACTATCCTTTGCATGGAACTTTTTTTCGCAATTTTTGAGTCTCTTAAAAATGGCTGTAACAATTTTGATTAAAATAGCATTAATTAAAGATATTTACCTGACAAATAAAATATATATCTTGAATTTTCTGGGAATAGTCTCTGAAGACTACTTTATTCTGGATGAATTTTACGGAATTTTGCATAACTGCTAAACCGTAAGAGATGGAAAAAACTTATAACACAAAAAATGTAGAGCACTTTAAAACACACAATTTACGTTATATGCATTTATTACATTGTACCCAAAAATTCTATACCGAGATTTCACTGGAAATACATGTTTTGAGACCACCTGAATCCAAAAAAAGATCATTTTTACTTTCTCTAGCCCCATATGTACAATATACATAGGGATAGAGAGGGTATTGTAAAGCACCCAGAAATTCGATACCGAGATTCCACCGGAAATACATGTTTTGGGGCCCCCTGAGTCCGAATAAAAACATTTAAAAATAAAGGTCCGTGTGTGTGTTTGTGGACAGCATGGCCAAAAAAAAAAAAAAGACCGTTAAGTACCAAAATTGGTATTTACGTTTAGTATCTTCCAATGATGCAACACGAGGATCTTTAAAAAAAAATACCCCACCATAAACTACCCTTTACACGGAAAAAATTTCAAAAAAATTTGATTTTCTTAAAAATGACTAACGATTTTGATTAAAATCCCTTATATTAAAACTATTTATGTCCGAAATAAAATGTATATCTCGATTTTTTTGGGAATAGCCTCTGAAGACCTCTTTATTCTCGATGAATTTTGCTGAATTTTGCTTAACTACTAAACCGTAACAGATAGCGAAAAAAAAAAAAAAAAAAAAAAACGTACTACACAAAAAATGTACCTCATGACAAAACACACAATTTTTGTCCTTTTCGTTTTTGTTGGGGAGGTAACCGTTTTCGAGATATTCCTTGTTATTGGTTTCAATTGTGAAGTACTTAAACTTTTCTCACACAGGAGGTGTCCGCTTTTCTTTTGTTCTACTCCTGGCCAAGCAAAGAAGTGATTTGCAATGACAATCGCATAACGATAGCTTTTAAAACATTTGACTATCATTTTAACATAGCACATTCCTTTAGTTGCCTTCTACTTATAAGGAACTGAGTAATAAGAACATTCTGCTAATGTTTATCTCGATTAGCATTGTGTAGACAGAAGAATAAGAAGAGTTTTGAAGAGCAGCTAAAGAAAGTCATGTGAGTGTAGCACATCAGATTTTTAGAAAAGTGTCTGTGTGTGCCTCTGAGCAGCATAGCACAAAAACGAAAAGACCGTTAAATACCAAACTTGGTATTTAAGTTTGGTATCTTCCAGAGATGCGACACGAACATTTTGAGAAAAATCCCCCTACCCCAAACTACCCTTTTCATGGAAGTTTTTTAAAAAATTTTGATTTTCACAAAAATGGATCTAATGATTTTGATTAAAATATCTCGTATATTACAGATATTTACCTGACAAATAATATGCAAATCTTGAATTTTCTGGTAATAGTCTCTGAAGACTACTTTTTCTGGATACATTTTACGGAATTTTGCATAACTGCTAAACCGTAAGCAATGAAAAAGAACTTTTAATACAAAAATGTAGAGCACTTTAAAACACACAATTTATGTTGTATGCATTTTTTTCATAGAGTGGATCGATTTTAAGATATTCCATGTTTTTGTTTTCCGCTTTAAAACATTACACTTTTCTCATACAGTAATTTGTCAACTCCTGCCCATACAAACAAAGGAACTTCAATGACAAAGCAACTAGCTTTTGACTATCACTTTAACCTATGCTACTCCCTTATTTCGCTTCTACTTACATGGAAGAAGTAATAAGACTGTTTCTGATATTTTTACTTTCTCTATACGTACTATGTACATAGTGAATAGAGAAGGTATTGCACTCCACCCAGAAATTCGATATTGAGATTTCACCGGAAATATATGTTTTAGGGTCCCCTGTATCCAAAAAAAGCATTTTCAGAAAAAGGTCCGTATGTGTGTCCATGTGGCAAGGTGTCCGTTATTCCCTTATTTAGCGTCTACTTACAAGGAAACAAGAATAAGACTATTTTTTTTATTAGTATGAAGTAAATACAAGCATCATCTTTTTAATAATAGTTTGTTGCAGAGATGTAGAGAAAGTCATGTGAATGGAACACATCAGATTTTTTTTTTGCTTAGAAGTATTATAACCTGTATTTTCGGTGAATACAATTGGGTGAAATGCAATACTTCGTTGTTTATTATATTCGGTAGAGAAATTAAAAGGCTTTTCAAAGCTTCATCGTGTGTCTTCATTTTTACCAAGAAGTTCGCTTAAAAGCCAAAGGGAAGCGTTATTCTTCCGTGTAAATTTGTTCTCTATATTCACTGTAAACCTAACCGGAGAGAATATTATTAAAAATGCATGCGTATATTCTTCCTGCTGCTCAGATAATGCATTTAAATGAGATATTTTGTGCTAAAGGTTTTTAGTTTTAAACAGTTGAGCGTTTACAGTAAACTTCACATCATATTTGAGGCGACGCAAAATATGAAAGTAGAACCAGCAAGAAAGAAAGCTAGAAGCAATGCATTGATAAACTCTAGTTGTGGCCATTTATTTATTACTTTCTCTATAGGTGCTATGTACATAATGTATTGAGAAGGCATTGTAATGCACCCAAAAATTCGCTACCGAGATTTCACTGGATAAATATATTTTGAGGCCCCCTGAATCCAGAAAAGCATTTTTAGAAAAATGTCCGTGTGTGTCTGTCTATCTGTGTGGTGTGTCTGTGGACATCATAGTTCAAAAACGAAAAGACGGTTAAATACCACACTTGGTAACTTCTCTTTACATGGAAACATTTTCGAAAATTTTCTTTTTCTTAAAAATGATTCTAACGATTTTAATTAAAATACCGAATATTAAAGCCATCTCTATCACAAATGAAATGTATATCTTGAATTTTCTGGGAATAGCTTTTAAAGATCTGTTTATTCTGGATGTATTTTGCATAATTTGGCATAACTAGTAAACCGTAAAGGATAGACAAAAACTTAAAACACAAAAAATGTAGATCTCATTAAAATACACAATTTATGTCACATACATTTTTTTCGTTGAGCTTCCGTTTTAGAGGTATTCCTTGTTGTTAGTTTCAGTTTCAGTTGTTATAGTTGGACCTATACTTTTCTCAGACGGGAGTGTCCGCTTTTCTTTTGTTCTACTCCTGGCCAAGTAAAGAAGTGATTTGCAATGACAATCGCATAAGGACAGCTTTTAAAACATTTGACTATCACTTTAGCCTAGTGCATTCCCTTAGTTCGAGTCTACATATAAGGAACTAAGTAATAAAATTCTCTGTGAGTGTCATGTGAGTGTAACACATCAGATTTTTTTCATATTGTTTCATGTGTATAGCCCCCTTTAACATCTAAGGCAAATCGGGGGCTTTGTATTAGAAACAACGCGTCTGTACGTTCTTTATGTGGGGTTTAAATTTGTTTTTACTTTCTCTACGCGTACTATATACATAAGTTTGTTAATTAAGCTTTTGTCTATCTCTTACGGTTTTCCAGTTACGCAAAATTCTCGAAAATATACATTTCTTCAGAGGCTATTCCCAGAAAATTCAAGACATACATTTTATTTGTCATGTAATATCTTAAATATAAGAGATGTAAATCAAAATCGTAGCAGCAATTTTTGAGAAAATTAAATTTTTCGAAAGATTTTCCTATAAAGATTAGTTGGGTTTGGGGGGAATTTTTTGATAATCTTCTTGTTACATCCTTGGAAGATACTAACTTATATACCAAGTTTGGTATTTAACGGACTTTTCGTTTTTGAGCTATGCTTCTCAGAAACAGTGAGACAGACAGACAGACACACACACACACACACACACACACACACACACACGGACATTTTTCTAAAAATCTGATGTGTTCCAGTCACCTGAATTTTTCTACATATTTGTAGCAAATTATTGTTAAAAAGCTTATTGTTATCGTAACACCATGCTAAACGAGATAAAGATTGGTTTTATTTTAGGAAACAAGTGAATACACTAGACTATAACGATAGTCAAATCTTTTAAAAGCTGAATGTCACGTGGTTGAAATCCGTTTCTATGCAGGGCCAGGAGTTTACAACTTTCCCTGTGAGAAAAGTTTTAAGTGTATTTTAAGCATTCTAAAATGAAACCAATAACAAGACATATCTCAAAATGGTCTACTCCACTAAAATAATATATACTGGTATAACTAGTATCTCGTAAGAGATATACAAAAACTGTATATCTGTAACTTACGAGTTACTAGTTATACCAAATCCACCGAAATTCATCCAGAATAAAGAGGCCCAAAGGCTATTCCCAGAAAATTCAACTCATTTTTGATCTGTTGTAAATATATTTAATTAACGGTATTTTTCGAATTTTTTTTCCACGTAAAGGATAGTTTCGGGTGGGAGGATTTTTCTCAAAATCTTCGTGTCGCCTTTTTGGAAGTTACTAAACTTAAATACCAACTCTGGTATTTTACAGAGTTAATATGATCACAGACACGCGCATGGACCTTTTTCTGAAAATGCTTTTTTTTTTTTTTTTTTTTTTTGTTCAATACGGGGATCTTAAAATGTCTATTTGTGGTGAAATCTGGGTATCGAATTGTTGTGCGGAATGCAATACCTATTCTATACACTATGTACATGATAGGTGTAGAGAAAGTAAAAATCTCATGTTTCATTCGCATGTTTCTCTACATCTCTGTAACAAACTATTGTTAAAAGGCTTATGCTTCTATTTACTTCATGCTAATCGAGAAAAAATTAACAGAAATAGTCTTATTACTTGCTTCCTTGTAAGTAGAAGCTAAATAAGGCAGTAGCTTAGATTAAAGTGATAGTCAAAAGCTGGTTACTATCTGACTGAAGTTCCTTTGTTTGTATGGACAGGAGTTGACAAATTCCTGTATCCAAAAAATGCACATTTTGTAAAGCTGAAACCAAAAGCAAGGAATATCTCAAAAACGAACAACTCCTCGGGAAAAAAAATGTATATAGCATAAATTCTGTATATGCTCTACATTTTTCGTGTGGAAAATTTTGGTCCATCTCTTACGGTTTACCAGCTATGCAAAATTCTGTAAAATTCATCCAGAATAAATTAGTCCTCAGAATCTATTCCCAGAAAATTAAAAATAAACATGTTATTTGTAATATAAATATCTTCAATAAAGAGGGTTTTAATCGACACGTTAGATCCATTTTTGAGAAAATAAACAATTTCGAAATTATTTCAAAGTAAAAGGTAGGTTGGTGTGGGGGGGGGGGTTCTTGAAGATCGATCTTTGTGTCGCATCTTTGGAAAATGCTGAACTTCAATATCAAGTTTGGTATTTAACCGACTTTTCGTTTTTGAGCTATGGTGCCCACAAGCAGATACACAAACGTGTATATCCGGTGAAATTTCGGTATAGAATTTTTGGGTGCAATATAATAGCTTCTCTATACACTATGTACGTTGTATGTGATGAGAAAGTAAAAAGGACCCTATACAAATGTGGATCCATCCAGAAAATACTTTTATTACTTTCTCTTCACGTACTATGTACATAGTGTATAGAGAAGGCATTGCACTCCACCGACAAATTCGATACCCAGATTTCACCGGAAATATATGTTTTAGGGTCCCCTGTTCAGAAAAAGGATCGAGTGTGTATGTGTGTGTGTGTGTGTGTGTGTGTGTGTGTGTGTGTGTCTGTGAACACGATAACTCAAAAACGAAAAGTTGCTGAAATACTAAACTTGGTATTTAAGTTAAGCATCTTCCAGGGATACGACACGAAGATTTTGAGAAAAATCCACCCACCCCAAACTACCCTTTACATGGAACTTTTTTCGAAATTTTTGATTTTCTAAAAAATGGTTCTAACGATTTTGATTAAAATATCGTATATTAAAGATATTTACCAGACGAATAAAATGTATATTTTGAATTTTCTGGGAATAGTCTCTGAAGACTACTTTATTCTGAGTGAATTTTATAGAATTTTGCATAACTGCTAAACCGTTAGAGATTGACAAAAACTAACTACACAAAAATATAGACCGGGTTAAAACACACAACTTATGTCATATACATTTTTTTCGTGGAGTTGAACGTTTTTTTAGATATTCCTTGTTTTTTTGTTTCAGCTTTGAAAAACTGCTTTTGACTATCACACATAAGATTTTTTTGTTTCTTGTGCTAAATGAAAAACGTCGGCAGGCATTTCTCGTATTGCAGAGCTCGCTCGTCTTGGATAAAATCCCATTTTAATGCATACATGAGCGGGACTCCGTGATTCAATTCCAGAGGGTCTTGTGCTAATCCCTCAGGAACCTCACTTAATTTAACCTCTCTGTGTCACACTGTGCAAGATGCAGCAGGCCTCTCTGGCTCACAAACTCGGTCTATCTCTTTTATGTACAGTAATGCGAAAATTGAATTACGCCACTGCTCTAAAACAAAACTGTTCAGTCGGGTTGATTAGCAGGGCGACGGGAGGGAGGGGAGGTCACACGCGCTCAGTGGCGTTCACAGCAACCCACTTTCAAAAACATGTCATGTCTTCCATTCACATTGCCTTCTCTACAACAAGCTATTGTCAGAAAGTTATTCTTCTACTTGCTTCATGCTAATCATGACAATTTATTATTGTTTCCTTGTAAGTAGAAGTTAAAGTGATAGTCAAAAGCTGGTTGCTATCTGACTGAAGTTCCTTTGTTTGTATCGACACGAGTTGACAAATTCCTGTATTAGAAAATTATGTTTTTACTTTCTCTACGCGTACTATGTACATAGTGCATAGAGAAGGTATTGCACTCTACCCAAAAATTCAATACCGAGATTTCACCGGAAATATATGTTTTAGGGTCCTCTGTATCCAAAAAAAGCATTTTCACAAAAAGGTCGCTGTGAGTCCGTGTGCCTTTGAACACGATAACTCAAAAACAAATAGTCGGTAAAATACCAAACTTGGTATTGAAGTTTGGCATCTTTCAGCCATGCGATACAGAGATTTTCAAGAAAATCCACCCACCCCCAGCTACCCTTTACATGGAACTTTTTTCGAAATTTTTAATTTTCTTAAAAATGACTCTAGCGATTTTGATTAAAATGTCGTATATTAAAGATATTTACCAGACAAATAAAATGTATATCTTGAATTTTCTGGGAATAGCCTCTGAGGGCTACTTTATTCTGGATGAATTTTTCGAAATTTTGCATAATTGCTAAACCGTACCAGATGGACAAAAACTTAACACACAAAAAAGTAGTGCACGTTAAATCACACAATTTATGGCATATGTCATTTTTTTCGTGGGGTTTTTAATTTTTGAGATATTCCTTGTTTTTAGTTTCACCTTTAAAAAACTTATTCTTTTCTCACACAGGAATTTTTCAACTCCTGTCCATACAAAGGAACTTCAGTCACATAACAACCAGCTTTTGACTATCACTTTAACCTATGGTACTCTCTTATTTCGCTTATACTTACAAGAAAGCAAGTAATAAGACTATTTCTACTACTTTTTTTCTCGATCTGCATGAACAAAATAGAAGCATAATTTTTTTCACAATAATTTATAGCACAGATGTAGAGAAAGTCATGTGAATGGAACGTACCAGATTTTTAGAGCTGAAACCAATAACAAGGAATACCTCACAAATGGTCAGATACACGAAAAAAATGTGTGTTTTAACGTGATCTATATTGTTTGTTAAGTAACTTTTTGTATATCTCTTACGGTTTACCAGTTATTCAACATTCTGCAAAATTCATCCAGAATTAAGTAGTCTTCAGAAACTATTCCCAGAAAATTAGAGATATACATTTTATTATGATGAAAAAGGCTTTAATATGTGGTATTTTAATCACAATAATTATTAGAGCCATTTTTAAGAAAAAGAAAAATTTTGAAACATTTTCCCTATAATGGTTAGTTAGGATGGGGGGGGGGGTGCTTTTGGAGATCTTCGTGTTGCATCCTTGGAAGATATCAAACTTAAATACCAAGTTTGATATTTAACCGCTATTGAGTTATTCTGTGCACAGACTCACACACACACACACACATACACACTCACTCAGAAACACAAACATATGGACCTTTTTCTGAAAATGCTTTTTACATTCTCTAGCCCCGTATGTACAATGTATATAGGGATGGAGAAGTATTGTATTCCACCCAACAATTCGATGTCGAGATTTCACCGGAAATACAGGTTTTAGGACCCCCGGATATCAAAAAAAGCATTTTCAGAAACAGGTTCGTGTGTTTGTGTTTGTGTGTGTGAGTGTGTGTCTGTGGACAGCATAGCTGAAAAACGAAAAAAATCCTTATAAACCAAACTTGGTATTTAAATTTGGTATCTTCCAAGGATGCGACACGAAGCTTTTCAAGAGAATCCCCCCACCCCTAACTACCGTTTACATGGAAACATTTTCGAAAAGTTTTATTTTCTTAAAAATGGCTCTAACGATTTTGATTAAAATTCCGCATATTAAAGCTATTTATATCCGAAATAAAATGTATGTTTCGAATTTTCTGGGAATAGCTTCTAAAGATCTTTTTATTCTGGATGAATTTTGCTTAATGGTATAACTAGTAAACCGTAAGAGATAGACAAAAAAAACTTACTTTACAAAAAATGTAGATCTTGTTTAAATACGCAATTTACGTCATATGCATTTTGTCGTGGTGTTTACCGTTTTCGAGGTATTCCTTGTTTTAGTTTCAATTGTGAAGTACTTATACTTTTCCTTGACAGGAAGTGTCCGCTTTTCTTTTGTTCTACTCCTATCCAAGCAAAGAAGTGATTTGTAAAGACAATCGCAAAACGATAGCTTTTAAAACATTTGACTATCACTTTAGCACCACACATTCCTTTAGTTCCCTTCTACTTACAAGGAACTAAGTAATAAGAACGTTCTGCTAATGTTTATCTCGATTAGTATTGTGCAGAAAGAAGAAAAATGTTTGTAAATAGTTTGTTTGTAGAGGAGCTAGAGAAAGTCATGTGAGTGTAACGCATAATATTTTTTTTGGGATTCAGGGGTCCTAAAAATGTATTTCCAGTGAAATCTCGGTATCAAATTTTTCGGTGGAATACAACACCTTCTCTATCCACTATGTACATAGTACATGTGGGGCTAGAGACAGTAAAAATCTGATGTGTACCATTCACATGACTTTCTCTACATCTTTGCAAAAAATGATTGTCAAAAAATTTATTCTCTATTTATTTCATGCTAATGCAGAAAAAAGAATAGTAGAAAAGTTCTGATTACTTGCTTCTTTGTAAATATAAAGGAAATTAGTGAGTACCATAAGCTAGAGCGAGAGTAAAATCTTTTAAATCCGAATTGCTATATGACTGAAGTTCATTTGTTTGTACGACCACGAGTTGACAAAAAGGTATTTTAAAGCTGAAACCAATAACAGAGAATATCTCAAGAACGGCAAACTCCATGAAAAAATGTTTATAACATAAACGGTGTGTTTTCACGAGCTCTACATTTTTGTTAAGTAACTTTTTTCTATCCCTTAAGGTTTACCGGTTAAGCAAAAATCATTCTGAATAAAGATGTCTCAGAGGCTATTCCCAGAAAATTCGAGATATTCGTTTTATTTGTCATATAAATATCTTTAATAAAGGATACTTTAATAAAATTGTTTGAACCATTTTTGAGAACATCAAAACCTTCGTAAAATTATCCATGTAAAGGGAACTTTGGGGAGGGAGATTTTCTTGAAGATCTTCGAGTCGCATCCTATGAAGGCACTGAATCTAGATACCAAGTTTGGCATTCGGTCCCTTCGTTTTTGAGCTATGCTGGCCAGTCACACCAACATTTTTCAAAGATCCTTTTTTTTTGGATTCAGGGGGTCCTACAACATGTATTTACAGTGAAATCTTGGTATTGAATTTTTGGGTACAATATAATATCATTTCTATACACTAAGTACACAGTATGTGTAGAGAAAGTATTAGCTGAATTTAAAATATTACCCTGAAAATAGTTATATAATTATTTGCAACACTGAAAATACGCACAAAGAAACAGAGGGAGAGAGAGACAGAGAGAGAGAGAGAGAGCGAGAGAGAGAGAGAGAGAGAGAGAGAGAGACAAAAACACATACGTACACACGCTCGCGAGCTACAAAAACAGAACTCACATACACACACATATACTCACTCACATACACACTCATATACTCACTCACATACACACTCATATACCCACTCATATACACACTCACATACACACTCACATACTCACTCATATACACACTCATATACACACTCATATACACACTCATATACTCACTCATTTACACACTCATATACTCACTCACATACACACTCACATACACACTCATATACTCACTCATTTACACACTCATATACTCACTCATTTACACACTCATATACTCACTCACATACACACTCACATACTCACTCATATACTCACTCATTTACACACTCACATACACACTCACATACACACTCACAAACACACTCATATATACGCTCATATACACACTCATATATAGACTCATATACACACTCATATACACACTCACATACTCACTCATATACACACTCATATATACACTCACATACACACTCATATATACACTCATATACACACTCATATACACACTCACACACACTCATATACACACTCATATATACACTCATATACACTCATATACATACTCACATACACACTCACACACACCCATATACACATTCACACACACTCATATACACACTCATATATACACTCATAAACACACTCATATACTCACTCATATACACACTCATATACACACTCATATACACACTCATATATACACTCACATACACACTCACAAACAAACTCATATACACACTCACAAACACACTCATATACACACTCACATACACACTCACATACACACTCACACACACTCACATACACACTCATATACACACTCATATACACTCATATACATACTCACATACACACTCACAAACACCCATATACACACTCACACACACTCACACACACTCATATACACTCACATACACACTCACATACACACTCACACACACTCATATTCACACTCACATACACACTCACACACACTCATATACACACTCATATACACACTCACATATACACTCAGATACACACTCACATACACACTCACACACACTCATATACACACTCACACACACTCACACACACTCACATACACACTCACATACACACTCACACACACTCATATACACACTCACATACACACTCACATACACACTCACATACACACTCATATACACACTCACACACACTCATATACACTCACATACACACTCACATACACACTCACATACACACTCACATACACACTCACATACACACTCACATACACACTCACATACACTCATATACACACTCACATACACACTCATATACACACTCACATACAGTCATATACACACTCACATACTCACTCACATACACACTCATATACACACTCATATACTCACTCACATACTCACATACACACTCACATACACACTCACATACACACTCACATACACACTCATATACACACTCATATACTCACTCACACACTCATATACACACTCATATACTCACTCACATACACACTCACATACACACTCACATACTCACTCATATACTAACTCATATATACACTCATATACACATTCATATACACACTCATATACTCACTCACATACTCACTCACATACACACTCATATACACACTCATTTACACACTCATATACACACTCACATAACCACTCATATACACACTCATATACACACTAATTTACACACTAATTTACACACTCATATACACACTCATATACACACTCATATACACACTCACATACACACTCACATACACACTCACATAAACACACATATACACACTCATATACACACTCATATACACACTCATATACACTCATATATACACTCACATACACACTCATATACACACTCATATACACACTCATATACACACTCATATACACACTCATTTACACACTCATATACACACTCATATACACACTCATATACACACTCATATACACACTCACATACACACTCATATACACACTCACATACTCACATACACACTCATATACACACTCATTTACACACTCATATACACACTCATATACACACTCATATACACACTCATATACACACTCATATATACACTCACATACACACTCATATACACACTCATATACACACTCATATACACACTCATATACACACTCATATACACACTCATATACACACTCATTTACACAATCATATACACACTCATATACACACTCATATACACATTCATATACACGCTCATATACACACTCACATACTCACTCATATACACACTCATATACACACTCATATACACACTCATTTACACACTCATATACACACTCATATACACACTCACATACACACTCATATACACACTCACATACTCACTCACATACACACTCATATACACACTCATTTACACACTCATATACACACTCATATACACACTCTAATACACACTCACATACACACTCACATACACACTCATATACACACCTATATACACACTCATATACACACTCACATACACACTCACATACACACTCATATACACACTTACATACACACATACACACTCATATACACACTCATATACACACTCATATTCTCACTCATATACACACTCATATACTCACTCACATGCACACTCATATACACACTCATTTACTCACTCATATACACATTCATATACTCACTCATATACACACTCATATACACACTCATATACACACTCATATAAACACTCATATATACACTCATATACACACTCATATACACACTCATATACACACTCATATACACACTCATATACTCACTCATATACACACTCATATACTCACTCATATACACACTCATATACACACTCATATACACACTCATATACATACTCATTTACTCACCCATATACACACTCATTTACACACTCATATACACACTCATATACACACTCATATACACACTCATATACACATCCACATACACACTCAGGTACACACTCACATACACACTCACATACTCACTCACATACACACTCATATACACACTCATATACTCACTCACATACTCACATACACACTCACATACACACTCACATACACACTCATATACACACTCATATACTCACTCACACACTCATATACACACTCATATACTCACTCACATACACACTCACATACACACTCACATACTCACTCATATACTAACTCATATATACACTCATATACACATTCATATACACACTCATATACTCACTCACATACTCACTCACATACACACTCATATACACACTCATTTACACACTCATATACACACTCACATAACCACTCATATACACACTCATATACACACTAATTTACACACTAATTTACACACTCATATACACACTCATATACACACTCATATACACACTCACATACACACTCACATACACACTCACATAAACACACATATACACACTCATATACACACTCATATACACACTCATATACACTCATATATACACTCACATACACACTCATATACACACTCATATACATACTCATATACACACTCATATACACACTCATTTACACACTCATATACACACTCATATACACACTCATATACACACTCATATACACACTCACATACACACTCATATACACACTCACATACTCACATACACACTCATATACACACTCATTTACACACTCATATACACACTCATATACACACTCATATACACACTCATATACACACTCATATATACACTCACATACACACTCATATACACACTCATATACACACTCATATACACACTCATATACACACTCATATACACACTCATATACACACTCATTTACACAATCATATACACACTCATATACACACTCATATACACATTCATATACACGCTCATATACACACTCACATACTCACTCATATACACACTCATATACACACTCATATACACACTCATTTACACACTCATATACACACTCATATACACACTCACATACACACTCATATACACACTCACATACTCACTCACATACACACTCATATACACACTCATTTACACACTCATATACACACTCATATACACTCATATATACACTCACATACACACTCATATACACACTCATATACTCACTCACATACACACTCATATACACACTCATATACTCACTCACATACTCACATACACACTCACATACACACTCACATACACACTCACATACACACTCATATACACACTCATATACTCACTCACACACTCATATACACACTCATATACTCACTCACATACACACTCACATACACACTCACATACTCACTCATATACTAACTCATATATACACTCATATACACATTCATATACACACTCATATACTCACTCACATACTCACTCACATACACACTCATATACACACTCATTTACACACTCATATACACACTCACATAACCACTCATATACACACTCATATACACACTAATTTACACACTAATTTACACACTCATATACACACTCATATACACACTCATATACACACTCACATACACACTCACATACACACTCACATAAACACACATATACACACTCATATACACCCTCATATACACACTCATATACACTCATATATACACTCACATACACACTCATATACACACTCATATACACACTCATATACACACTCATATACACACTCATTTACACACTCATATACACACTCATATACACACTCATATACACACTCATATACACACTCACATACACACTCATATACACACTCACATACTCACATACACACTCATATACACACTCATTTACACACTCATATACACACTCATATACACACTCATATACACACTCATATATACACTCACATACACACTCATATACACACTCATATACACACTCATATACACACTCATATACACACTCATATACACACTCATATACACACTCATTTACACAATCATATACACACTCATATACACACTCATATACACATTCATATACACGCTCATATACACACTCACATACTCACTCATATACACACTCATATACACACTCATATACACACTCATTTACACACTCATATACACACTCATATACACACTCACATACACACTCATATACACACTCACATACTCACTCACATACACACTCATATACACACTCATTTACACACTCATATACACACTCATATACACACTCTAATACACACTCACATACACACTCACATACACACTCATATACACACCTATATACACACTCATATACACACTCACATACACACTCACATACACACTCATATACACACTTACATACACACATACACACTCATATACACACTCATATACACACTCATATTCTCACTCATATACACACTCATATACTCACTCACATGCACACTCATATACACACTCATTTACTCACTCATATACACATTCATATACTCACTCATATACACACTCATATACACACTCATATACACACTCATATAAACACTCATATATACACTCATATACACACTCATATACACACTCATATACACACTCATATACACACTCATATACTCACTCATATACACACTCATATACTCACTCATATACACACTCATATACACACTCATATACACACTCATATACATACTCATTTACTCACCCATATACACACTCATTTACACACTCATATACACACTCATATACACACTCATATACACACTCATATACACATCCACATACACACTCATGTACACACTCACATACTCACTCATATACACACTCATATACACACTCATATACACACTCATTTACACACTCATATACACACGCATATACACACTCACATAAACACTCATATACACACTCACATACTCACTCACATACACACTCATATACACACTCATTTACACACTCATATACACTCCCACATACACACTCACATACACACTCATATACACACCTATATACACACTCATATACACACTCACATACACACTCACATACACACTCATATACACACTTACATACACACATACACACTCACATACACACTCATATACACACCTATATACACACTCATATACACACTCACATACACACTCACATACACACTCATATACACACTTACATACACACTCACATACACACTCATATACTCACTCATATACACACTCATATACTCACTCACATGCACACTCATATACACACTCATTTACTCACTCATATACACATTCATATACTCACTCATATACACACTCATATACACACTCATATGCACACTCACATACACTCACACACACTCATATACACACTCATATACACACTCATATACACACTCATATACACACTCATATACACACTCATATACACACTCATATACACACTCATATACACACTCATATACTCACTCATATACACACTCATATACACACTCATTTACTCACTCATATACACATTCATATACTCACTCATATACACACTCATATACACACTCATATACACACTCATATACACACTCATTTACTCACTCATATACACATTCATATACTCACTCATATACACACTCATATACACACTCATATACTCACTCATATACACACTCATATACACACTCATATATACACTCATATACACACTCATATACACATTCATATACACACTCACATACACACTCACATACACACTCACATACACACTCATATACTCACTCATATACACACTCATATACTCACTCATATACACACTCATATACACACTCATATACACACTCACATACACACTCACATACACACTCATATACACACTCATATACACACTCATATACTCACTCATATACACACTCACATACACACATACACACTCATATACACACTCATACACACTCACACACACTCATATACACACTCATATACTCACTCATATACACACTGATATACACACTCATATACACACTCATATACACACTCATATACTCACTCATATACACACTCATATACTCACTCATATACACACTCATATACACACTCATATACACACCCATATAGACACTCATATACACACTCATATACACACTCATATACTCACTCATATACACACTCATATACTCACTCATATACACACTCATATACACACTCATATACACACTCATATACACACTCATATACACACTCATACAAACTCATATACACACTCATATACACACTCATATACATATTCATATACACACTCACATACACTCATACACACTCATATACACTCATATACACACTCATATACACTCTCATATACACACTCATATACACACTCATATACACATTCACATACACACTTACATACACACTCATATACACACTCATATACACACTCATATACACACTCATTTACACACTCATATTCACACTCATATACACACTCATATACACACTCATATACACACTCACATACACACTCACATACACACTCACATACTCACTCACATACACACTCATATACACACTCATTTACACACTCATATACACACTCATATACACACTCATATACACACTCATATATACACTCACATACACACTCATATACACACTCATATTCACACTCATATACACACTCATATACATACTCATATACACACTCACATACACACTCATATACACACTCATATACACACTCATATACACACTCACATACACACTCACATACACACTCATATACACACTCATATACACACTCATATACACACTCACATACACACTCACATACACACTCACATACACACTCATATACACACTCATATACACACTCACATACACACTCACATACACACTCATATACACACTCATACACACTCATATACACACTCATATACACATTCACATACACACTCATATACACACTCACATACTCACTCACATACACACTCATATACACACTCATTTACACACTCATATACACACTCATATACACATTCATATACACACTCATTTACACACTCATATACACACTCATTTACACACTCATATACACACTCATATACACACTCATATACACACTCACATACACACTCACATACACACTCATATACACACTCATATACACACTCATATACACACTCACATACACACTCACATACACAGTTATATACACACTTACATACACACATACACACTTACATACACACATACACACTCATATACACACTCATATACTCACTCATATACACACTCATATACTCACTCACATGCACACTCACATACACACTCATTTACTCACTCATATACACATTCATATACTCACTCATATACACACGCATATACACACTCATATACTCATTCATATACACACTCATATACACACTCATATACACACTCCTATACACACTCAGATACACACTCACATACACACTCACATACACACTCATATACACACTTACATACACACATACACACTCATATACACACTCATATACTCACTCATATACACACTCATATACTCACTCACATGCACAGTCACATACACACTCATTTACTCACACATATACACATTCATATACTCACTCATATACACAATCATATACACACTCATATACACACTCATATACACACTCATTCACACTCATATACACACTCATATACACACTCATATACACACTCATATGCACACTCACATACACTCACACACACTCATATATACACTCATATACACACTCATATACACACTCATATACACACTCATATACACACTCATATACACACTCATACAAACTCATATACAGACTCATATACCCACTCATATACACACTCACATACACTCATACACACTCATATACACTCATATATACACTCATATACACACTCATATACACACTCATATACACACTCATATACACACTCATATACTCACTCATATACACACTCATATACTCACTCATATACACACTCATATACACACTCATATACACACTCATATACACACTCATTTACTCACCCATATACACACTCATTTACACACTCATATACACACTCATATACACACTCATATACACACTCATATACACATCCACATACACACTCATGTACACACTCACATACTCACTCATATACACACTCATATACACACTCATATACACACTCATTTACACACTCATATACACACTCATATACACACTCACATACACACTCATATACACACTCACATACTCACTCACATACACACTCATATACACACTCATTTACACACTCATATACACTCCCACATACACACTCACATACACACTCATATACACACCTATATACACACTCATATACACACTCACATACACACTCACATACACACTCATATACACACTTACATACACACATACACACTCACATACACACTCATATACACACCTATATACACACTCATATACACACTCACATACACACTCACATACACACTCATATACACACTTACATACACACTCACATGCACACTCATATACACTCTCACTTACTCACTCATATACACATTCATATACTCACTCATATACACACTCATATACACACTCATATGCACACTCACATACACTCACACACACTCATATACACACTCATATACACACTCATATACACACTCATATACACACTCATATACACACTCATATACACACTCATATACACACTCATATACTCACTCATATACACACTCATATACACACTCATTTACTCACTCATATACACATTCATATACTCACTCATATACACACTCATATACACACTCATATACACACTCATATACACACTCATATACACACTCATATACTCACTCATATACACACTCATATACACACTCATATACACACTCATATACACACTCATATACACACTCATATACACACTCATATACTCACTCATATACACACTCATATACACACTCATATACACACTCATATACACACTCATATACACACTCATATACTCACACACATACACATCCACACTCCTACACACATACACACTCATACACACATACACGCTCTTTACATATATTCTAATAAATGTAGTTGTTCGCTTTTTTCAATAAAACGTTTTTATTTTCTCTATACGTACTATGTACAAAGTGTATATAGACGGTATTGTATTGCACCCAAAAATTAAAACCGAGATTTACCGGAAATACTTGTTTTGAGCAGCCCTGAATCCAAAAAGATATTTTTAGAAAAATGTCTATGTGTGTCTGTGTGTTTGTCTGTGTGTATGTTGTCTGTCTGTGGACATCACGGCTCAAAATCGCTAATTAAATTCAGTCTCTTCTAAGGAAGCGAGACGAAGATTTTCAAGAAAAGCCCTCATCCCCAACTACCCTTTATATGGAAAAAAGTTTGAAACTGTTTGACTTTCTCAAAAATAGCTCCAACGATTTTGATTAAAATCTCTTATATATAAGATATTTATGTGATAAATAAAATGCATATGTTAAACTTTCTGGAATAGCCTCTGGAGACATGTTTATTCTGAATGAATTTTTCGAAATCTTGCATAACTTAAACGGAAGAGATAGACAAAAACTTACTTCACAAAAAATATAGAGCTCGTTAAAAGACACTGTTTATGTCTTATGCATTTTTTTTTTTTCGTGGAGTTGACCATTTTTTGAGATATTCCTTGTTATTAGTTTCCGCTTTAAAATGGTTATACTTTTCTCATACAGCAATTTGTCAACTCCTGTCCATACAAACAAAGGAACTTCAGTCACATAGCAACCAGTTTTTGACTATCACTTTAACCTCTGGTACTCCCTTATTTCGGTTCTACTTACAACGAAGCAGGTAATAAGACTATTTCTGCTAATTTTTTCTTGATTAGCATGAAGTAAATAGAAGAATAAGATTTATAATAATTTATTGCAGAGATTTTTTTTGTAATGTTTAACGCCCGCTTTAACTACTTATTGCACCGCAGGCGGTGACACTGATGATACATGAATGAAGATGGAGGACCGGTGGAATGCGATGGCGGGGGAAACCAGAGAACCCGGAGAAACCCCGCCCCGGCGCCGCTTTGCCCACCACAAATCTCAGGTGCGGTCGCTTGGGATCAAACCACTCGGCCACGGCGCGGCCTATTGCAGAGATGTAGATAAACATCATGTGAATGGAACATATCACATTTTTTTGATACAAGGGGCCCTAAAAGTGTATTTCCGGTGAGATCTCCATACACTATGTACACAGTACGTGTATAGAAAGTAATGGGTGGAAAACTACGACTGTGATTCTAATGATCGCTCTACCGGTTAGGAATTACATGATAATAGACATGGGCCGATTCATGAGCAAATCGTTCATTTGAACGACCACAGGAAAGAGTCGTATGAATTGTGTCAATCTCTGCATGAATCGTCGTTCAAAAAGAATCGTGAGAATCGTGCTAGTCCCAATATGAATCGTTATTCAAAAAGAATCGCATGAATCAAAAAGAATCGCATGAATCAAAAAGAATCGTATGAATCGAAACGAATAGTATGAATCATGTCAATCATTGCAGGTATCGTCGTTCAAAAAGAATCACAGATTTGAAGAATCGTGATCAAGTACCAAGCCGAGGTTCGACGAGTGCACACGATGATGTGTACAGGGATTTATAACCATTTATTTTATTGCGAAAAAATAAATAGTGCTGAGGCCTTGACGCTAAATGTAAGAATATATAAAAATATAAAATATATAACATACAATATACAAAAAAAAAAAAAACGAACACTGCCGATCATTGCCGAAGCTACCACGAGCGTATATATGTATTGTTTAGGGACGAGTTATTGTACACTTGAAATCGCCCTCCGTGGTGTAATGGTTACCATGCTAACTTCATATACCCAAGGTCGCTTCAAACTCGGCGGAGGACGATGGATTTTTTCAGGTGTAAAAATCCTTAGCATGGCTTCCTTCGGAAGGGAAGTAAAGCCGTTGGTCCCGTGTCGTAGATTTACGGCACGTAAAAGAACCTCAAGCCTGATAAGAGAGGCCTCTGAGCAAAATTAAGCGGCCTTTCACGCCCAGTATAGAATGGGACGCTGAGAACCACAGTAGTTAAAGAACGTTCATAAATAACACGCCATTTCCATTTTTTTGTACACATGAAAACAAGCGTTAGAATAAAATGTGTATATGTATTTATTTATTGCAGTGTCTTAAATATAATATAAGCACCGCTAAATCGTCACTACATTTGCAAGATATATAACTTCAGAAACAACATTTTACGACAAATAAAGCAATTATGCTCCAACATAATAAGTTATAGGAACATACTATTCTTATGCATTAAAGTTATGTACCTCGAATATTCCTGAAGAAAATACTAATTATTCTGACTACTAGCGTTGCCGTATATTTATAAAAATGGCATGACAGTGGCGCGCAACCGCGACAGTGATGAACAATAATTTACTCTGCACAAATACCGCCATGAAGACTTGTAACTGGCGCAACAGATGTGGACATGCGAACATCTTAATAAGAGCTAGGAAGCGAGTTGTGCCTTCAGTCGATGTCAAATATCTGTCACCTGCACTGATAAACACGTGTTATATTCATATCTATACAAATGACCTACTATATAAACAATGTCAATCGTCTGCCTTCCACACCTGACAGTCCTTCGTCTTCGCTCACGTCATTGTCATCATCAACGTTATCGCAACTTTCTGCTCCATTATCCTGGATTAGAATTCTTTCTAATGATATTCAATGTTCTCAACATGTCGACATACATTTTCCCATTGTGGTCTGCCAATTTCTGCAACTCGCTGGTGACACAACTGTTCCACATCTTTTAATTTAAAAGTGATATATTAAGTTTTATTTTTATTTCTTTCTTATCTTTGAGAACCCTGGAAACGGAACTCAGTGAAATATCAGTTGCCTTGGCTACTCTTTCATTCACTTTATACAGGCTTTTGAAGAACTCGGGGAACATACATTTTCTTCCTTCTTCTCTGCCTCTTGTTTCATCAAGTCAGGACATTTGCAATTATTTCTCTGCTCTGACTAAGTAATACCTTGCCACTTAGCTTTGAAAACGTAGGAGCCATGGTTAAAACAATAAAATAAATAAAATGAACACTATTTACTGCCCACTTTGATTACAAACATATGCGGAGCACTTTCGATACAGACTGTACAAAGTTTGCTCGCTGTGACTTTAAGTAAGCAAAGTATCATATCACAAACTGCGATAAACTAGGCTCGGTAGCTGGGTTGGCGGTCACGGTCACGATTCCACAAGTTTTGCGCCGGCGATAAACTTTTTATGTTTTTTTTTTCGAATAATGGAGGAAATTTTACCAAATATGTTTCCAATAGATGGAAAAGAGTAGGAAGTTTTTATGTAAATTATTGTTTTTTATGCCAGAGGAGCGTATAATATAAGTCAAACACAAAGAAGTCATGGCGGAGATTATTGAATTGTTAATGATCAATGAATCGTAAGAATCGATTCATATTGCATGAACGAATCATATGATTCGATTGCTGAAAACGAATAGCTCGATCCATGACAGTAGAATAGCAGGACGCCACTGATTCTTCCCTTGCGCACATGTTGTTTCAAGGACACAGACCTGAATAAGCAAACAACTTCATTGTGTGCTGTAGAGCACATGATTGGCTAAGGGAACTGGATTTAATTTGTGCTTCCTTTAGGACAGTTGCAGGTATAGCTCTGACTAGAACAGCCCTTTTTGTCTCGTTTCTACAGCCCCTTTAACAGGCCTAAATAAACAGACATAGAAAACTCGAGTTCAATTTATCAAAACTGAACAAATGTGGAGATTTCCTCCAAAAGTCCATCAAATTCGAAATAAGTTAGCGATGGCAGCACATACGTATATACTCTGTACAAACATCTATCGGACGTGTCCCATTCACGTGATCTTCTCTACATCTCTGTACCATTTGTTTAACGTCCTTTAACCTGGTTGGTCATATCGGACAGTTAAATCATCTCGTGATCCTTAAGGTTACTTGATATTCGTCTTCAGGATAAAGGAAAACCCCGAAAAAACCTTATCCGGTTAACTCACCCTAAGCGAGATTCGAACTCATGACTTTTTGACTGTGACTGTTACCCAGGCGGGCTAACAACTTATTGTTAAAAAGCTTATGCTTCTTTTTACTTCATCCTAATCGAGAAAAAAATAGTCTTTTTACTTGCTTCCTTGTAAGTAGGAGCGAAATAAGGGAGTACCACAGGTTAAAGAGAAAGCCAAAAGCTGGTTGCTATGTGACTGATGTTCCTTTGTTTGTATGGACACGAGTTCACAAATTCCTGTGTGAGAAAATAAGTTTTTTAAAGCCAATAACCAATAACGACAAATAACAAGGAATATCTCAAAAATAATTAACTCCACGAAAAAAATGTATGTGAGCTACATTTTTTGTGTAATAAGTTTTTGTCTATCGCTTACGGTTTACCATTTACGCAAAATTCAATAGAAACCATCAGAATAAAGACGTCTTCAGAGGCTATTCCCAGAAAATTGAAGATATACATTTTCTTTGTCGTGTAAATGTCTTTCATATACGCGATTTTAATCAAAACCCTTAGAGCCATTTTGGAGAAAATCAAAATTTTCGAAATTTGGCATCCTTGGATGATATCAAACTTAAATGTCTTTTCGCGTTTCCATTTCGTTTTTGAACTTTACTGTCCATACACACACACACACACACACACACACACTCACACACACACATGCGTAAACGCACACAGACATTTACCCAAAATGCTTGGTGAAATCTCGGTATGGAATTATTGGGTGGAATGCAATACGTTCTCTATACACTATGTACACAGAGCACAAATAGTAATAGACATCGAATTTCTGATTGTGTGTAGGGGAATTATAGGGCGTGTGTTCTGATATCCGCTGGCCGCTCTAATTGGGGAAGATTGTAGCTTACTGTTGTAGTAAATTGTAATTCCATACTTTTTATTGTGCTTGGTGACAGTCAGCAATGGCTTACACAAGCGAGGTGTCCCGCGGCCATATTGTGGGCGCACGGTAAAACAGATTGCAAATGAGGAGATCTGTTATGCAGTATTGGATTAAAGGCGGATTAAAGACGCATCCAAAATCGGGAAAGCCAAGAAAAACAACGGCGGAAGTCGAAGCTAAGATTATAAACTCAAGCAGAGATGAACCATTTAAACCGTCTACAAGATTGAGCCGCGATCTGAAGCTATGTTGCTCCCTTACTGCGGTGAGAAACCGCCTCCATGAAGCTGACATCCATCATCGAAAGTCAGCAAAGAAAATAAAGTTGACTGAACAGCACCGCAACAGTCGAATGGGGTTTGCTCTTGAATACTTGGTCACACCAGACAGATTTTGGCAGCGAGTGATTTTCTCAAATGAAAAGGTTGTTTACTCTGTTGAGGATGGGCGAATGTTTTTGTGGTGACCAGACAATAATCGCTATGTTCCAGAACACGTAGTTGCCAAGAGAAAAAGTGTGGGATTTTGGGTTTGGAGGTTCGCAACAATACTGATTACTTTAACAGTTCTATTCTCCATCAGATCATCGACATAACTTTAGGCATTATACCAAAAGCAAAATGTTCTCCCAGACGCACATAAGACAATTGTGCAAACTCCAAACATCTCGAGAACCTGCTTATATTTTTATAAATTCCGAATCATGTATTTTTCCTGTAGTCCCGATAAACCAAGCGAAAGATCGCCAAAATCGGTCTCCACCATTTTGAAGGGAGACACGTTACCTAACCTCACTTCCAGTTGAGGGAGGTGGCTATTCCTATTAGCGAATGAGTTGACAAACCCAGCATAGGTGTGCTCTATTGGTTCCATATAGAACAAGGTGACAGTAGATACTGCCTTATAAGTAATGTCGTTTTTTTAAGAAAAACAATTATTTGAAATGTGTTCTGACAAGCAATTAACTAATCTTCAAAGTACAGACCATTAGATTCCATGGTCTTGAGCCATCTTTCTGCGAGGTTTATTATCCCACAATGGTACCAATCTCAGGTTTTTGATGCAAAGAATTCGGTGAGACCCACTTGCACTGCTTCAATACTGTCAAAATTTCTTCCACGTAGAAAATGGGCCATGAATCGAAAAAGATGATACACTGATGGTGCGAGATGAAGGCTGTATGCTGGGTGTGGTAGCAGTTCGATTCCTCCCAATTCCTGAATTTCTTCCAGGGTTATTGGTGCAGTATGGGATCTTGCATTGTCCTTTTGCAATAGAACTCTGTTTCGGTTAACTAATGCTCCAGTTTACTAATCTCCGTCTCAAAATTTCATGAGCTCATTCCAGTTGTTGAGAAAAAAAAAAGATCCGCTTTAATCGCCCACCCGTTTGGAACAAACTCCCAGAGAATCACACCTTCAAAATTCCACCAGACACACACTACTTTGGGACCGAACCAATTTTTTTTAACGATGACTTTGGCAGATTGGCGGTGATCAAGCCTCTGTTTCGAGGCATCAGAGTTTCGGTAATATACCCATTTTTCATCACAAGTGACAATTCTCCTGACAAACCTATCATCCATGGGATTGCGGATAAGCTGACGACAGATATCCACTCCACGTTGAGCCTGTTGAGGTATCAGTTCATGAGTCGTCCTCCGTGGTGTAATGGTTACCATGCTGACTTCATACACCCAAGGTCGCGGGTTCAAACCCGGCGGAGGACAATGGATTTTTTCGGGTGTAAAAATCCTTAGCATGGCTTCCTTCGGAAGGGAAGTAAAACCGTTGGTCCCTTGTCGTAGATTTACGGCACGTAAAAGAACCTCAAGATAGAGAGGCCACTGAGCAAAATTAAGGGGTATTTGGGGGTGGGAGGATTCTCTTGAAAATCTTCGTGTCGCATCCTCGGAAGATACCAAACTTTGGTATTCAACGGTCTTTTCGTTTTAGAGCTATGCTGTGCACAAACACACACACACACACACACACATTGACCTTTTTCCAGAAATACTTTTTTTTTGGATTTAGAGGGATCCAAAACATGTATTTGCGGTGAAATCTCGGAATCGAATTTTTGGGTGGAATGCAATGCCTTGTCTACACACTATGTACATAGTACGAGTAGAGAAAGTAAAAATTCTAAGAGAAAAACAAATTACGAGGGTTGGGGCAAAAGTCATGGCAACTAGTTTTTTTCGTGTAGATATGTGGAGGGATCACAAACGTATATGTGTTTCGAAGTTCTGCAGGCATAGTGTGTATGGAGAACAACATGACTCTGTGATAGATGGTAGTAGGGCAGCGAGGGTTGTGAAATCAGTCAGTTGGTGAGTATCGTGCGAGATGGAAGTAACCCGTGTGTAGCAGCGCGGTTACATTAAAATAGCCGTTCTCCGAGGGAGAAATGCGATGGAGAAATGCCCTTGGGAACAATTCCCTACTGTACAGTAGCACGGTGGGTAGGAAAGTTTCAGCAAGGACGAGTGTCAACCAGTGATGGGCAACGTTCGGGACGACCTGTCAGTGTGCGGACCGACGTGGCACGTGCCGTCATCGAGCAGCTCCTGGATGAAGACAGACGATAGACGTTACTGGAGTTAGAGAGGACACGTTGCATCGAGAAACGCACACAGGATATTGCGTAATGAGCTGCAACTACGCAAAATCGCATCAAGGTGGGTACCGCGTGCACTGACGGAAGTTCAAAGGTGGGCGCGCTCTGCAATATGCTCCGACCACCTTGCACGCTGTCAACAGGACGGCGATTAATTCTTGTCACGAATAATTACCATCGATGAATTTTGGGCTAGGGCATACAAACCAGAACTGAAACGTCAGTCCTCGGAGTGGCGACATGCTGAATCACCAAGGAGGCAGAA
Organism: Hymenopus coronatus; assembly: GCA_030762935.1. Taxonomy (NCBI): domain Eukaryota; kingdom Metazoa; phylum Arthropoda; class Insecta; order Mantodea; family Hymenopodidae; genus Hymenopus; species Hymenopus coronatus. Next base: position 182,074,417 of record CM060882.1, on the reverse strand, counting down.
GTTCCGTAAGAATCCTTCCCTAGTCAAATTGATGGTGATCGATGCTAATGACGTCAGAGGTGTCATTGTTTGCTACTTTGTTCCACATAGCAGAACAGTGGCCGCACAGTACTACAGGGACTTCCTGGTGCGGCAGGTACGGCGTGGCGTTCGTGAGAAACGTCCGGATCTTGAGGATAGTGCAGTAATCCTGCACGACAATGCAAAACCACATAAAGCAGAGAGTGCAGGGTGACGTTGGGGATGGGAAGAATTGGAGCACCCACTGTACTCTCCCGACATTTCGCCCTGATCTTATTCGAAAGATTAAGGAACCACTACGTGGTAGGCGGTTAGCAACATGAGAGGACATTGCTAATGCTGTGCGCGAACAGATGACCCGGTTCACACATGGTGCGGCAAATTCTGCGGTAGCTAATACTCTGCGCCTCCCACATCGTTGCCAGCGTATGATGACACTAGCAGGGGCCCAAATTTGTCATGTCAACTGTATGTGTACTGTGTTCTCATTCTTGTGCACCGTGCAGGTCATATTGCAGTGTATACTACCATAATAAATTAATGTGTTACGATATTCATTGTCCACACATATAGTTAACACCTTCTCCTTTCGTCTGTATATGTCACATTTTCCAACCGGACTAATATCTTCAAGAAAATAAATAGTTGTCATGACTTTTGCCCCAACCCTCGTGAAATGTCACGAGACAATGACATTCTCGCTTTACTGTATGGTTCAAGGAACAGATTAAAGCCACATGCAAATTACAGAAATGAAGTATATCGAACTGTAAAAACAAGATTATATCGAATTAGATACAAAGCTATAAGAAAAATCTGATGTGTTCCATTCACATGACTTTCTTTACATCTCTGCAAAAAAAAAATATTACTAACAACCATATGCTTCTATTTATTTCATGCTGATCGAGAAAAAATTAACAGAAATAGTCGTATTACTTGCTTCCTTGTAAGTAGAAGCGAAATAAGGGAGTACCATAGGCTAAAGTGATAGTCAAAAGCTGATTGCTATGTGACTTGTTTCTATGGACAGGAGTTGATAAATTCCTGTATGAGAAAAGTATAAGATTTTTAAAGCTGAAACCAATAATAAGGAAATTCTCAAAAACGATCAATTCCACGAAAAAAAATGTATATAGCAAATTATGTGCTTTAACGTGCTCTACATTTTTTGTGCACTAAGTTTTTGTCCATCTCTTGCGGTTTAGTAGTTATGCAAAATTCCGTAAATTCAGGATAAAGATGTCTTCAGAGGCTGTTCCCAGAAAATTGAAGTTATACATTTTATTTGTCAGGTAAATATCTTTAATATACGATATTTTAATCAAAACCGTTAGAGCCTTTTATGAGAAAATCAACATTTTCGAAAAAAGTTCCATGTAAAGGGTAGCTGGGGGTGGGGAGATTTTCCTAAAAATCTTCGTGTCGCATCCTTGGAAGATACCAACATAAATACCAAGATTGGTATGTACGGACTTTTCATTTTTTTAGCAGTGCTGCCCACAGGCACACACACACACACACGGACATTTTTCTAAAAATGTTTTTTTCATCCAGGGGCTCACAAAGCATATATTTCAGGCGAAATCTCGGATGAAATTTTTGGGTGCAATACAATACCTTCTGTACGTAGTACGTGTAGGTATATATACTCACAGAGCAAAGGTTGATGTGTTTCATTCCCAAGACTAACTCTACCTATTCTATAACAAACTATTCTTACAAAAGCTAATATTCTTCTATTTACTTTATGATAATCCAGATGAAAATGACAGACATGGTCTATTCCTTGTAAGTAGAAGAGAAATAAGGTAACACACTAGACTACATCGCTGTCAAATATATTAAAACCTGCCTTATATGTGATTAAAATTCATTTCTATGACCAGGAGTAAAGCAAAAGAAAAAGGAATAACAATTCCCTGTTATTTATTATTTTAAAATTGCAAACAATAAGAATCTTGGAAATGGTTAACTCTTAAAAAAATGAGATGCCAATTGTGTGTTTTACGAGATCTTCAGTTTTTTGGCTATTGTTTTCAGTTTACCAGTTAGACAAAAATCACCCAGAATGAAGAGTTCTTGAAAGGCTATTCTCAGAAAATTCAAGTCATGTCTTTTATTTGTCATGTGAACAACTTTAATATGGATATTTTAATCAAAATCGTTAGAGCCATTTTTGAGAAAATCCAAATTTTCTAACATTTTTCCATGTAAAGGGTAGTTGCATCCTTGGAAGATAATTGGACTTAAATACCACGTCTGGCATTTAACAGACGTTTCGTATTTGGGCTATACTGTCCACAGAAAACACACACACGGACCTTTTTCTAAAAATACATTATTGGATACAAGGAACCCTAAAGCGAGTATTTCCAGTGACATCCCAATACCTGATTTTCTGAGTGAAATGAAATACCTACTTTATCTATGTACTAAGAAGAGAAAGTAAACATTAGTCACTTACATATAAACTGCCCGCCTGGGTAGTGTGGTGGTAGCGTATCTGCCTCGTACTCAACAGGTCATGAGTTCGAATCTCGCTTAGGGTGACTTACCCGGATAAGGTTTTTTTCGGAGTTTTCTCTTATCCTGTGAAGACGAATGTCGAGTAACTTTAAGCTCTATGGATCCCAAGAGTATTTGAGCATCATTTCACCAATTACCTTCATCGTCCGATATGACCAACCAGTTTAAAGGACGTTAAACTATATATGTATACATGCTAAAGCTTAACGCCCTTAATTTCAATATAGTTCATTAACGACCTGTATGTACATATACAGGATGTTAATGAACTATATCGAAATATCTTCACAGAATACGTATATTACTTAAATAAGTAATTTGAGGTAGGAGACTTATGGCCTGTTTATTGACATTTCGAAGTAACGGCTATAAGTTCCTGAAGTACCAGTCCGCCACGTATCGCGGCACTTCGTCGGGAATGAACAAAATAATAATAAAAATCTAATGTGTTCCATTCACACGACTTTCTCTAGATCCCTGCAACAAATTATTGTTAAACAGTTTATGCTTCTATTTTCTTCATGTTAATCGAGCAAAAAAAAAAGCACAAATAGACTTATTACTTGCTTCCTTGTAAGTAGGAGCGAAATAAGGGAGTACCAAAGGTTAAAGTGATAATCAAAAGCTGATTGCTAGGTGACTGAAGTTCCTTTGCTTGTATGGACACGAGTTGACAAATTCCTGTATGAGAAAAGTACAATTTTTTCAAATCTGATACCAAAAACAAGGAATATCTAAAAAACGACCAACTCCACGAAAAAATGTATATAAATAAATTGTGTGTTTTGATGTGCTCTACGTTTCTTGCTTGGTACGTTTTTGTCTATCTCTTACGGTTTACCAGTTACACAAAATTCCGTAAAATTCATCCAGAATAAAGTAATCTTCAGAGCCTATTCCCAGAAAATTCAAGATATACATATCACTTGTCAGGTATATATCTTTAATATATGATATTTTAATCAAAATCGTTAGAGCCATCTTTTAGAAAATCAACATTTTCGAAAAATGTTCCATGTTAAGGATAGTTGGGGGTGGGGGTTTTCTTGAAAATCTTCGTGTCGTATCCTTGAAAGATACCTAACCTAAATACCAAGTTTGATTTTTAACGGACTTTTCGTTTTTGAGAAATGCTGTCCACAGACACACAGACAGACAGACACACACACACACGAACTTTTTTGTAAAAATGCTTCTTTTTTGTATTCAGGGGGGTCCTAAAACATGTATTTCCGGTGAAATCTCGGTATCGAATTTTTGGGTGGAGTACAATACTTCCTCTATATACTATGTACATAGTATGTGTAGAGAAATTGAAAAACATTTATTCTATGACAGGAATCGAACTCATGACTTTTGGGATAATGGCTTCCCACATTAAGCCAACAGAGCAGTTGAAAAAACGCCTCCAGAGTAGGCTACATAACTCAAGAACGTAGTCAGTGTCGCACTGTCAAGTGATTAGTTCGAGATTTTACAGATTTTTGCGACATTAAATCTTGAGAACGCTAGTAACGAGCTGCTAAAAGAAGTATTGCAATCCACCTGAAAATTCGATGCCGAGATTTCACCGGAAATACATATTTTGGGTCCCGCTGAATCCAAAAAAAGAATTTTTACAAAAAGATCCGTGTGTGTGTGTGTGTGCGTGTGTGTGTCTGTGGACATCATAGCTTAAAATTGAAAAGACCGTTAAATAGCAAACTTGGTATTTAAGTTTGGTATCTTCCAAGGATGCGACACGAAGATTTTCAAGAAAATTCCCCCACCCTCATTTAACCTTTACATGGAACATTTTCCGAAAATTTTGATTTTTTCAAAAATGGCGCTAACGATTTTGATTAAATTGGCAAATATTAAAAATATTTACCTGACAAATAAAATATATATCTTGAATTTTCTGGGAATAGCCTATGAAGACTACTTTATTCTGGATGAATTTTACGGAATTCTGCATAACTGCTAAACCGTAAGAGATAGACAAAAAACGTGGCACACAAAAAATGTAGAGCACTTTAAAGCACACACTTTATGTCACATAGGTTTTTTTTTGTGGAGTTGATATTTTTTTATATATTCCTTGTTTTTGATTAAGATTTGAAAAACTTATACTTTTCTCATAAAGGAATCTGTCAACTACAGTTCATACAAATAAAGGAACTTCAGTCACATAGCAACCAGCTTTTGAATTATCATTTTAGCCTATAGTAGTCCCTTATTTCCCTTCTACTTACAAGGAAGCAAGTAATAAGACTATTTCTGCTATTGTTTTCTCGATTATCATGAAGTAAATAGAAACATAAGCTTTTTAATTTGTGGCAGAGATGTAGAGAAGGTTATGTGAATGGAACACACCCAACTTGCTTTGTTTTAACACTGACTTATCAGCACCTGATACCCACACGATTGACATTATGTTTATCCGGGGACCATGCAACTATTTCCGTGTAGATCATTAACACCCTGTATAAATTATAACTCTCCGGCTACATAAAGACACATGAGATAGGAATGGGAGATTCTCTCCTAAACAATAAACAGTTGATGCGTTAGGAAGCAACAAGTGCAGCCATAAAGCTTGGGATTCTAAGTTGGTTCTCTTGTATCCATCTTCCTCTGTCCTTCGATTTTTATATGCACTGTTTTACGCTTGACACCTCATCATCTCTTTTCCCCCCGGGGTAAACTTGGCGTAATCTCCTGATATTACCATACCAACTTAAACATCTTCCTTCTTTACACCAATAATATTTACTGCTGTCAGTTGAATTACTCTGGATTACAGTGGCTGCAACAACAATGGTAAAAATCTCATATGTTCCTCCCACATGACTTTCTCCTCATCTCTGCAACAAATTATTGTTAAAAAGCTTATGCTTCTATTTACTTCATGCTAATAGAGAAAAAATTAGCAGAAATAGTCTTATTACTTGCTTCCTTGTAAGTAGAAGTGAAGTAAGGGAGGAGTACCATAGGATAAAGTGATAGTCAAAAGCTGGTTGCTATGTGATTGAAATTCCATTATTTGTATGGACAGGAAGCTGAAACAAAAAACAAGGAATATCTAAAAAACGATCAACTCCACGAAAAAATGTATATAACATAAATTGTGTGCTTTAACGTCCTCTTCAGTTTTTGTCTATCTCTTACGGTTTAGCAGTAATGCAAAATTCCGTAAAATTCACTCAGAATAAAATAGTCTTCAGTGGCTATTCCTAGAAAATTTAAAATATACAGTTTATTTGTCAGGTAAATATCTTTAATATACTATATTTTAATCAAACTCGTTAGAGCTATTTTTTTTAGAAAATAAAAATTTTCGAAAAAAGTTCCATGTAAAGGGTAGTTTGGGGTGGGGGAAACTTTCTCAATATCTTCGTGTCGCATTCCTGGAAGATACTAAACTTAAATACCAAGTTTGGTATTTTACCGACTTTTCGTTTTTGAGTTATCGTGTTCACGGACACACGGACACACACGTCCTTTTTCTGAAAATACTTTTTTTTTTTGTTACAGGGGACCCTAAAACATATATTTCCGGTGAAATCTCGGTACCGAATATTTTGGTGGAGTGCTGGAGTGCAATACCTTCTCCATACACTATGTACATAGTACGTGTAGAGTAAGTAAAAAGTACCAACCTGAGAAAGCTGAAGTTTGAAATTTGACGTATTCTATATTGTTTAGCATTGGTGAATGCTCTCAGCGAATTTGTAAACATGGATAAAACTGGTCATCGTTATGTAATACAATACTTTCATTTGAAAGGTCTTAGTCCAACTAATATTAAAGCTGAGCTAGATTCTACTTTGGGGAAGTCTGCTCCTTCGTTTATAACAGTGAAATATTGGGTGACAGATTTTAAGCGCGGTCGTATGAGCTGCCAAGACGAACATCACAGTGGTCGATAAAATGAGTTTATCAGTCCAAAAATTGTAAAAAAAAAAAAAAAAAAAAAAAAATCCACAAAAAGATATTGCATGACCGTCGACTGAAAGTGCGCAAACTAGCAGACATTGCAGGCGTTTCAAAAAGTTCTGTACAGCGCATACTGACTGAAAATGTGGATATGAAAAAGTTGTGTGCCATAAAGCAAAAACAGGGTTGTAAGGATGTTTCAGTTGAGTGTTTGGCTGCAATAAAGCTGAGTTGATTCATAACAATGGATGAAACCTGAATCCATCACTTCACACCTGAAACGAAAGAATAAACGATATAGTGGATTAGAAGGGGAGAAGCGGCTCCAAAGAAGGTGAAAACAATTCCATCTGCAGGCGTCAGTTTTATGGGACGCACGCGGGATAATTTTCATTGGTTATCTTAAATAAAAAAAAAAAAAAAGGAAAAGTAATCAAAGGCGAATATTATACGAACTTGTTACAGCGTTTGAGTGATGAAATCGAGCAAAAACGGCCGCTTTTAGCAAATAAGAAGGTTTTGTTTCATCAAGACAATGAACCAGTTTACACGTCCATTATCCATGGACAAAATCAATGAGTTAAAGTTCGAATTGCTTCCTCATGCATACTGTTCGCCAGAGTTAGCCCTCTCTTTTCTTTTTCCAAACTTGAAGAAACGGTTTGATGGTAGAAGATTTGCTAGCATCTAAGAGGTGGAGTCTGCACTTGATGGCTATTTTGCAGACCTCGATAGTTCTCACTATAAATAGGTATTGAAGATATTGAACATCACTGGGAAAAGTGTATCGAGCTGAAAGGAGAGTATGTAGAGAAATAAAGACGTATCCCCCGAATTTTTACTTTCTCTACACGTACTATGCACATAGTATATAGAGAAGGTATTGCACTCCACCCAATAATTCGATACCGGCTTTCACCGGAAATATATGTTTTAGGGTCTCCTGTATATAAAAAAAAAAACCTTTTTCAGAAAAAGGCCCGTGTGTATGTGTCCGTGTGTCTGTGAACATTATAACACAAAAAGGAAGTGTCGGTAAAATACCAAGCTTGGTATTTAAGTTTACTATCTTCCAGGGGTGCGACACGAAGATTTTGAGAAAAATCCCCCTACTCCAAGCTACCCTTTACATTGAACTTTTTTCGAAAATTTTGATTTTTTCAAAAATGGCTCCAAGGATTTTGATTAAAATGTCGTATATTAAAAATATTTACCTGACAAATAAAATGTATATCTTGAATTTTCTGCGAAAAGCCTCTGAAGACTAGTTTATTCTGAATGAATGTTACGGAATTTTGCATAACTGCTAAACCGTAAGAGAAGGAGAAAAAGTTAGCACACAAAAAATGTAGAACACGTTAAAACACACAATTTATCTTATATACATTTGTTTCGCGGATGTGATAGTTTTTTAGATATTCCTTGTTTTTGGTTTCAGCTTTAGAACACCTTTACCTTTATTGTATAGGAATTTGTCAACTCCTGTTCATGCAAACAAAGGTACTTCAGTCACATAACAACCAGCTTTTGACTATCACTTTAACCTATGCTACTCGCTTATTTCGCTTCTATTTACAAGGACGCAAGTAATAAGACTATTCCTGCTGATTTTTTTTTTTCGATTAGCATGAAGTAAATAGAAGCATAAGCTTTTTAACAATAATTTATTTCGCCGATGTATAGAAAGTCATGTGAATGGAACACATAAGGCTTTTCTGCTTTCTTTGTAGGTTTGAATACTTCTGGGATAGACCTCGTATATTAGGTCTAAAAGCATATCGAATTAATAATCCAGTTCCATAATTCTAATTAATTTTGGTTTGTCTTGAAGAGTGGGGCGGGTTCTGTACCGTGGTGTGGGTCTGAGCCTCAGGGCTGCTGTACGGTTGGGCGTCTTGGTGTAGTATTTTTTTAACATTTTTTACAGATTTAAATTTGCCGCTATGTATAAAGTTGGTAGCTCTTGCTGTTGGCGAAACTGGAATTGCTATTTGTGCCAGACTTGATTGTTGAAGCAGTAATATCGGCGCGAATTAGCTCATTTATTTACAGCTCAACCAGTTTTCCAATATATGTTTGGTAGCTTCACTATGTGAGTATAATGATCTTAATCCCCTTGCTTGGATGGTAGCATTAATACAGTAGAGAATTAATTTAAAAGAATGGAGACACAGTTTATTGAATCATATTTAAAAGCATTCATATTTATAACCTGGTTGTGGAGCTAGTACAAGACAACATCGAGAGTGGACTGAAGTGGGTTAATGTTTGCAGTAACAAAATGTCGATACAAGGAACTGGAGAAGTTCATTACTGCACTAAATGAACTGTACATGACACCGGAGCAAATTCCCAAGTAGAAAGGAAGGTCACCTCTCCAAGTTACAGTGGACGAAATTGATTTCTCCCCCCCCCCCTTTACTCTGGGTTAGCTCGTTCGTTACTCTTTGTCGTGAAGAATTAATGTTGCATTTATATCGTGAACACTAATCTAATTGTGCGGGAAAAATCGACATCCTCCTGTATAGAGGTTAAATTAAAGGAGTTTTTAAAAGCTTTTACTATAGAAAGACTAGCAACAATGTATAACACTTTTTATGACATCGCTTTTTAATTAGATTTGCGGCAAGTCCACCGGCGGCCGCCAGCAAAACTTAGCTAAAAGGCACTAGCCAACTTTCCATTTGATTTCAAAATGTGGAGAAAGTAAACATCAAGGTTTTTACCATAATTTCATAACTTTGAAGTAATCCGAGGCCTGCTGTATCAGAAGTTTTTACATGTTTACTTTCTCTACACCTACTATGTACATAGTGTATAGAGAAGGTATTGTAATGCACCCAAAAATTCAATACCAACATTTAACCAGAAATATATGTTTTAGGGTCCCCTATAACCAAAAAAATCTTATGTGTTCCATTCACATGACTTTCTCTACATTTCTGCAACAAATTATTGTTAAAAAAACTTATGCGTCTATTTACTTCATGCTAATCCAGAAAAAAAGATTAGCAGAAATAGTCTTATTACTTGCTTCCTTGTGAGTAGAAGCGAAATAAGGGAGTACCATAGGTTAAAGTGATAGTCAAAAACTGTCTATGTGACTGAAGTTCCTTTGTTTGTATGGAAATAAGTTGACAAATTCCTGTATGAGAAAAGTATAAGCTTTTTAAAGCAGCTATGCAAAATTCGGTAAAATTCCTCCAGAATAAAGTAGTCTTCAGAGGCCATTCCCAGAAAATTCAAGATATACATTTTATTTGTCAGGTAAATACCTTTAATATACGATATGTTAATCAGAATCGTTAGAGCAATTTTTTAGAAAATTGAAATTTTCGAAAAAAGTTTCACGTAAAGGGTAGTTTACGGTGGGCGTATTTTCTTGAAAATCTTCGTATCGGATCCTTGGAAGATACCAAGTTTGGTATTTAACGGTCTTTTCGTTTTTGAGCTATGCTGCCCACAGACACACACACACGGACATTTTTCTAAAAATGCTTTTTTTAGGATTCAGGGGAACCCAAAATATGTATTTGCGGTGAAACCTCGGTATCAAATTTTTGGGTGCGTTACAATACCTTCTCCATACACTATGTACATAGTACGTGCAGAGAAAGTAAAAAGCATTTTCAGAAAAAGATCCGTTGTGTGTGTCCGTGTGTCTGTGAACACGATAACTCAGAAACTAAAAGTCGGTAAAATACCAAACTGGATATTTAGGTTTAGTATTTTCCAGGGATGCAACACGAAGATTTTGAGAAAAATCCCCCCCGCCCCAAACTACCCTTTACATGGAACTTTTTTCCAAATTTTTGATTTTGTTAAAAATGGCTCTAACGATTTTGATTAAAATAGCGTATATTAAAGATATATTTACCTAGCAAATAAAATGTATATCTTGAATTTTCAGGGGATAGCCTCTGAAGACTACTTTATTCTGGATGAATTTTACGAAATTTTGCATAACTGCTAAAATGTAAGAGATGGACAAAAACCTACCACACAAAAAATGTAGAGCATCTTAAAACACACCATTTATGTTATATACATTTTTTCGTGGAGTTGATCGTTTTTGTGATATTCCTTGTTTTTTGTTTCAGCTTTGAAAAACTTATACATTTCTCATACAGGAATTTGTCAACTCCTGTCCATATACACAAAGAAACTTCAGTCACATAGCAACCAGCTTTTGACTATCACCTTAACCTGTGCTTTATTTCACTTCTACTTACAAGGAAGCAAGTAATAAGACTATTTCTGCTAATTTTTCTTCGATTAGAATGAAATAAATAGAAGTATAAGCTTTTTAACAATAATTTGTTGCAGAGATGTAGAGAAAGTCATGTGAATGGAACGCATCAGATTTTTTTCCTTCACCACACACAATTTTAATCGTTTCGATTAGTCGATTAAAACATATTCCTCGTTAATCGGATATTTAGATTAATTGGTCTATTAGTGTATTAAATCAACGGCTTTAATGTATTAGCTATTTAATTACGTTAGTTAATGATATGTGAATATAAAGCTTAGTTCGATAAAGCTCTGTGTTTGAAAACTAATCTGGTGTGTGTATTTATTGTTCCTAACTGGAGCTTATAAAAGCTCACTGGCTATCCGTTTTCTGATGGTTAACATTGCCTGCGTTACAAAAAGTTTCACAGATACTTGCAACAAAGGAGGCGATGAAAATGGAAATTTCCTAGACTCGCGATAACCAATTTTTAGAGGGGGCTACATTATTTTTGTATTCGCTCACTGTCCCCAGAATAAGAGGCATTGGTCAGGTAGATGCTGCCAAAATCTCATTTTTAAAGAAACCTTGTTTTATTTTTTTAAAGGCGGGAGAGACCCCAGAGTAATAACTTTGCCACGGGCCGCCAAACCTCCCCACCCTTGGGCGCCAAATCAAATTCGATACACGATCACTACCGTGCGTGTATTCGAGTCTTTCTCACCTGTCAGCCATGGAGGAGCCTGGCATGATCTCATGTTCCTTCTCCAGAGAAACCTGATGTGCTACAGTCGCATGACCTTCTCTACATCTCTGCAACAAACTATTGTTAAAAAGCTTGTGCTTCTCTTTCCTTCATGCTAATCGAAAGAAAAAAAATTAACAGAAATAGTCTTATTACTAGCTTCCTTGTAAGTAGAAGCGAAATAAGGGAGTACCATAGGTTAAAGTGATAGTCAAAAGCTGGTTGTTATGTGACTGAGTTCCTTTGTTTGTAAGGACAGGAGTCGACAAATTCCTGTATAAGAAAGGTGTAAGTATTTTTAAGCTGAAACCAATAACAAGGAATATCTAAAAAACGACCAACTCCACGAATAAAATGTATATGACATAAATTGTGTATTTTATTGTGATCTACATTATTTGTACAGTAAGTTTTTGTCTATCTCTTACGGTTTATCAGTTCTGCAAAATTCGGTAAAAATCATCCAGAATAAATAGGTCTTTTAAGGTTATTCCCACGGGTGGTCTACCTAACGAAAAAAACTCAGACAATATCTTCCGTTTACAATACGACCATGCAATGAAATAAAACTACAATTAAATAATTTGTCAACACTTTATTGTAATGCCTTATAAGGTACAGTTTTCCTTCTGGAGAGAAACAAATAGCGCCGATAGTTTGCCGACTCTCGAGCAAGCAATGTAGAACATGTGAAAAACACAATTCAAGGTATATTACACACACTTCTAAAGATTGACCTTGGAATTTACTGTCATTGCGAATGCAAGGCGCGCTTAAATTCAAACAGAAAGTCGGTTGACATTAGTGGTATTCTTGGAACAAGTAGGTATATCCTCGCCTTTGAACTTTCCTATCTTATATTAACTTAAATCAAAATTTTCATAATTTTTTTAACAGTTAGTTTTGTTCCGCTGCATAATTTCGGTTGATTGATATTGCATAGTATAATTATCACCGAGTCAACTTTGAGCTGTAAATTGGCAGGAATCCTGGCAAATCCAATTAGTTCAAGAATTCGGTTAGATAATTGACGACTTCATTTGGAATGGTATTGGAATTTATTGACTTAAATGAATGCATTTGTCCATCAATTTTACCCAGAATTTTTATATTCAAATCATCTACATTCTTATTAGTTGCTGCTAAAATGGCTCGTTCATTCAACCAAGCATAGTTTTTGTAATTTGCACCAATATTTGGAAACACTTTCGATATTGATTCTTCCTTTGACGTTGTGAAGAGACAAAGATTTGATGGGAACCAAATGAGGCCAGTAGAAGTGTCAACAGGAATTTTCCCATTGCCTATGTCTAATAATGCCTTTGCATCTGAAAAGCGCAATGAAGCGCAATGATCTGCACATGTAGCATATACAGGCTGTTTCAAAAATATGGGGCATAATTTCAGGTATGTATTTCCCACATGTAGACAATCAAATTAGTTCAGTATAACATGTGTCCGGAAATGCTTCATTTCCAAGTTATGACCTTCACAACATTGAAATTCACTGGAACGTTTTTCTTTCCGCAGGTTGTTGTCATTACAGAAGATGTTCAAAATGTCCACCTCCTGCTTGAATACAGACCTCACATCGATGTCTCATTGACCTGCGAACACGATCCCAAACTCCAGGAGTATTGCGTATGTCCTCACAACTTGCCACAATTCGATTCCGAAGGGATTCCAAATCCGGCACCGGAGACGAATAAACCAATGATTTTAAATGGCCCCACAAGTAGAAATCGAGAGGGTTCAGATCAGGTGAGCGTGGAGGCCAAGCAATTGGGCCACCTCTACCTATCCATCGATTAGGAAACCTTCGATCCAAGTACCGGCGAGCTGTAAGACTGAAGTGTGCAGGAGCGCCATCATGCAAGAAGTGAATGTGTTGATGATTGATCAGTGGAGTGTCTTCGAAAACGTCAGGTATGGTGTTTTCCAGGAAGTTTGTGTACGCCTGCCCCGTAAGTCTGTTTACAAGTACATGGGGTCCAACTAATCGATCACCAATGATACCGGCCCACATGTTGAGGGAGAACCGCACCTGGTGATGAGATACAACAGTTGCACGTGCGTTTTCATGCAACCATACATGCTGATTGTGGAAATTTGTTATGCCATCTCTTGTGAACTGTGCTTCATCTGTAAATAATACGACGGCAGAAAAGTTCGGATTTACACCACACTGCTGCAAGAACCACTGACAGAACCTAACTCATGCAGGGTAATCTGCTGGTGACAGGGCCTGTACACGTTGCAAATGAAAAGGATATAATTGATACTCGTTCAACAGTCTCCAGACAGTCGTATGAGGAACAATGACTTGCAACGCTAACCGTCGTGTGCTGATAGAAAGAGTCCTGTCCACAGCCTCCAGAATCTTCTCCTGCACTTCTGGAGTTGTAGATCTTGGTCGTCCCCTTTCCAAACCAGGAGAGGTGAATGTTCCATTCTCGCACAGACGGGAATGGAGACGTACAAATGTCTTCCGATCTGGACATTGTCGCTTTGGGTACCTCTCCTGGTACAAACGACGAGCCAGCGTAGCATTGCCGTCCGCCTTAGCGTACATGAAGTGTATCTCTGCCAGCTCTTGATTTGAATACATGTCGCACAGTCTTAACGCCTAAAGAACACTGAATGTAACCTTCCTCAGAATTAACTATCAGAGCGCCCTCCTAATGTCTCCTTTGACGGCAAAGACCTGCGGAAAGAAAAACGTTCCAGTGAATTCCAATGTTGTGAAGGCCATAACTCGGAAATGAAGCATTTCCGGACACATGTTATAATGAACTATTTTGATATTCTTCATGTGGGAAATACATACCTGAAATTATGCCCCGTATTTTTGAAACACGCTGTATAGTTGGCATTGCGAAAAGGACGAAGTCAGAGCACCCATAAGGTAGTGTGGAAAGGATGACATATGCAGTTAGCAGCGTCGGCAACCAAGATGTCGTTGGCATAATAAAGTAATGGCAGTGCTTTCATAATGTGGCAGGTAAACGCTGAAATGGGTAATGAATTAAGGAGAAAGTCACAAAGTAACATTCATGCAGCTTCCGAATCTCTTTCTTTCCTTTGCTCCTAATATTTTACACCTCTTTCTTAATTTTCTTCTATGTCAAAACAGCCATTTCTAAGGCCAAAAAACGACATAAGTAAAGAGCAAGTAGATCTGGTTGGGCAATTGATAAGTTTTTATTTGACTTATACTGTCAACATGGAGAAGGAAACATAACCTTTTAATTGTGTTTCGCGGAATAAAATCGTAGTTGTCAGAAAATTAGAACTCTGCAATGACCGGATATAAACAAGATTTAGGAAAACTTCTTGTGAGGGATTATAATGACTTTTATTTAGGAAAATAAACAATGCGAAAAGGAGAATAAAACAAAAAATATGACGTTCCATTCACATGACTTTCTCTAGCTGTTCCACACACAAACCAATCTTTTATCTACATCATGCTAATCGATATAAACATTAGCAGAAGTCTTAATATTAACTTCTTTGTGAGTAGAAGGGAAATAAGGTAGTATACTAGGCTAAAGTATAGTCAAAACCTTTAAAAACTGATCGTTATGTGAAACAGAAGTTTCGGTTTGCTTTGCATGGCAAGCAGCAAAACTAGCGAGACGAAACCAAGTAGGCTTCCTGTTTTAGAACAGTTAACGTACTTCAAAATTGAAACCAATAATAAGGAATATCTGGAAAACGGCCAACTTTAAAAGAAAAACATATATGGCATAGATTATGTGTTTTAACGAGTAAAACATTCTTTTTTTGTGTAGTAAGTTTTTGTGTATCTCTTCATCAGTTATGCAAAATTCATCCAGAATAATTCTGGAGGCTATTCCCAGAAAATACAAGATATATATTTTATTTCTGATGCAAATACCATTAATATTCGGTATTTTTAATCAAATTAGTTAGAGCCATTTTTGAGAAAAACAACATTTTCATACATTTTTCATGTAAACGGTAGTTTGGGGGGGGATTTTCTTCAAAAACTCCCTTTCTCACCCTTGGAAAGTAGAAAACATGAATACCAAGTTTGGTATTTTCAATTTTTACTTTAATCTATTTAATTTAATAATTAATAATACAAAAAATCTGATGAAATCCATTCACATGACTTTCTCTATATCTCTGCAACAAATTATTGTTAAAAATCTTATGCTTCTATTTACTTCATGCTAAGTTAGAAAAAATTAGCAGAAATAGTCTTATTATTTGCTTCCCTGTAAGTAGAAGCGAAATAAGGGAGTAGCAAAGGTTAAAGTGATAGCAAAAGATGGTTGCTATGTGACTGAAGTTCCTTTGTTTGTATGGACAGGAGTTGACAAATTCCTGTATGAGAAAAGTATAAGTTTTTTAAGCCTGAAATAAAAAACAAGGAATATCTGAAAAACGATCAACTCCACGAAAAAATGTATATGGCATAAATTGTGTGTTTTAATGTGATCTACATGTTTTGTGTGGTAAGTTTTTGTCCATCTCTTACGGTTTACCAGTTACACAAAATTCCGTAAAATTCATCCAGAATAAAGTAGTCTTCATAGGCTATTCCCAGAAAATTCAAGATAAGCATATTATTTGTCAATTATGTATCTTTAATATATGATATTTTTATCAAAATCGTTTGAGCCATTTTTTAGAAAATCAAAATTTTCGAAAATTTTTCCACGTGCAGGATAGTTGGGATTGGGGGGATTTTTTTTTTAAAATCTTCGTGTCGCATCCTTGGAAGATACTGAACTTAAATACCAAGTTTGGTATTTAATGGTCTTTTAGTTTTTGAGCTACGCTGCCCACAGACACACACATATACACAGACACACGGACATTTTTCTAAAAATACTTTTTTTGGATTCAGGTGGTCTCAAAACATGTTTTTCCGGTGAAATCTCGGTATCGAATTTTTGGGTACAATGCAATACTTTCACTATACATAGGTACATGGTAGTGTAGAGAAAGTAAAAATTCATTCCAGTGAATGATAATTTCCTTTGAGCTCTGCTGCCTCCTCCCAGTCACAAACACCGACGTATTTTTTAACAGGGGACCTCAAAACATATTACGGTGAAATCTCGACATCGAATGTTTGGGTGGAATATAATACCTTCTCCACCTAGTATGTACATACATGCTAGCGAAAGTAAAAAGCAAAGAACAACCAGCCTGTACACACGAAAGAATAGAAAAGAAGGTCCTTGAACTGATAGGAGAAACAAGTCCTCTGAAAGCAGTGAGAGTTAAGAATAAAACATTATAAGAGTATTGTTATACATATTTATTATTTGTTTAGTTTACTTTGTAATAGACATGCTTCTATAAAAAGATGACGAACGTGAGCAGTACTTTTGTATGCTCTACAAAATAGGTTTTTGCACTCTACATTGGTCGAATGGTCAGCATTCTAGCTTCTCGCCCAAAGGTCCAGGGTTCGATTTTCGGCTGAGGCAGGGAATTCGTTTTTAACTACAACCATCTTCTATACCTTCAGAGTCTCTAAGTATGCGCGTGCGTGTGTGTGTGTGTACAACTAATGCGCCGTTAAGAACCTACAGTTCAGCGAAAAATCACCTGCAGTTGTTTCTAAACTAAAGCCCTCGATATGGCTAGAGAAGTTCCTGTTCTTGTTCCTGTTGCTTCGGGAAGAGAATGTTGTACAAGCCACTGCACATACCAACATTTCTGATAATTTTAACTGTCCATAATACATAGTTGGCTATTCTATGAGTCCTGGGACTTAAAGTACTTACAACAGTGTAAGTCGCCATTGGGGTTGTCGTCTCAAAATAATTTGAGATCACCTTGTGGTTTACATGCGAGTCAGTTGAGAAATTTAATGCTTTACCGGCATGCTGCCGTGGTAGCTCAGTGGTAGTGAGATCAGCAGATCCGTGACTCAAATCCCGGCTATGGCATTGAATTTTTCAATCTGTATATCACATAAATTGTGTTCTAGGGTGAACTATATTTTTGTGGAGTAAATTTTTGTCTATCTCTTTAGGATTACCAGTTATGAAAAAGGCATCCAGAATGATGACGTCTTCAATAGCTATTCAAGAAAGTTCAAGATATACCTTGTATTTGCTATGTAAATACATACGTGATACGTGGGCGATCAACAAGTGCTTGGAGAAAGATACAACAAATTATTTTTGCTAGGTTGCTTTTATTTTTCAACAGAATCTCCTTTTAGCTCGATACACTTTTCCCAGCGTTTCTCCAACTTTTTTAAGCCTTCCAAAAATAGCATTTCGGAGGGAATTCAAAATAGGCATCTGTTGGAGAGATTGCTTCTTCTTTAGACGTAAATCGTTTTCGGCGAGCCACTGTTTCAAGTTTGGAAATAAAAAAGGTCACTGGGGGACAATTTTCGCCATCCAAACTGCGCAGGTGTGCACCCTTGCATTGTCTTGACGCAAGGGACTATTTTTATTTGCCATATGAGGGCCTTTTCCCCTTGATTTCTCCATTCCACCGGTGCAATAACAATGCATAATCCTCCCCCATTTTCCGTTCTTCCTTTCTGCAAGTAATCAATGTAGATGATTCCGCGTGCTTCCCAAAAAGCCGAGGCCGTCACCTTGTCTGCAGATTTCACCACCTTTGCCTTCTTCGGAGCCTTTAGAAACCCACTGTTTCGACTTACTTTTGTCGTGTATCCTCTTTCATCCACGCAGAAAGGATGTATTGTCGCAGAAACTCGTGAGGATTGCGACGGAAAAGGGCCAAACCAGTTTCCGAATCGATCACACATTGCGTTTTTTCTCCATTGAGAGCAAACGCGGCACCCATCTTGCCGAGACCTTTGTCAGATCTTTGGTACAAAATTGAGGACACTATACCTTGTGATAGGCCTGTGACCTCTACTTTTTGCGAATTTTTATTCGTGATCACTCAAAATCATATCCTGGATTTTGTCAATAATTTCGGAGGAAGTCACTGTTACTGGACGTTCTGAACGAGTTTTATCATTTGTGGATGTACGGCCACGTTTAATTTCATTTATCCAATTGTAAATTGTTGCAAACGCAGGAGCAGAGTTTCATTCAACTCGGCTTTTATCTCTTTCGGCGTTGAGTTTTTTGTTTTTTTTTTTGTTTTTAAATAGAAGGACTTATCACCGCACGAAACTCGTTTTCCATCTTTTTAAATAAGCTGTTGTTAATTAAATCACCTATGGCAGCGAAACCATGTAAAGGATATAGGTGAAACTTTAACTGCCATCTAATAAGAAACGACGGTTACTAAATATACTTTTTTTTCGATGCACGAGTGCAATTTCTTGGATTTTTTTAAGGATTTATTGAACGCCCTATGTATGCAGTATTTTAATCAAAATCTAAATTCTAAATGTGATTCGTGATTCGTGTTGAGCTCTTAAATGTTCCAAGAATTCAACTTTGATTTTCCGCATTCCTAAGGTCTGTGAGATTTAAATTGCCAGGTTTGGCTTATTTCTTTACTTTACCCTGCTCTGTCTTGAAAAGTACATAACTACAGCTACAGGTTTTCATTGAATTAAAATCACCGATTTCTAGAAGTGAGAACTAATCTGTTTAATGACTATTTGTACAGTAATATACGCGTGTAGTTTTTCTTCTGTTGAATTACTTGAAACACAGTATTGTACTATTGCAGCACATTTCATGGATAAAATGTGGTAATTAACAGTCACACCAAGTTGTGGATTTATATAAAATGAATTTATTTGAAGATACAGTTTCTACCCAAAAGGGCATATTGTTAATTCGAAGTTTGCATAATTCGAATATCTTAAAATTCCCCTCTGAGTTAGAATTAAACGGAGTCCTTTGTATTACTTTCTCTAGCCCATATGTACAATGTACATAGTGGATAGAGAAGGTATTGTGTTCCACCCAAATTCGATGTCCAGATTTCACCGGAAACATATGTTTTGGGGTCCACTGAATCCGATTTTTTTTTTAAAAAAAGGGTCCGTGTGTGTGTGTGTGTGTGTGTGTGTGTGTGTGTATGCCTGTGGACAGCATAGTACAAAAACGAAATACCAAACTGCGTATTTAAGTTCAGTAATTTCCAAGAATGCGACACGATGTTAAAAAAAATCCCCCCACCACAAACTACCCTTTACATGCAAACAATTAAAAAAATTTTGATTTTCTCAAAAACGGCTCTAACGATTTTGATTAAAGTGTCTATATTAAAGATATTTACATGACAAATAAAATATATATCTTGAATGTTCTGGAAATAGCCTCTGAGGACCTGTTTATCCTGAATGAAATTTGCGGAATTTTGCACAGCTAGTAAACCCTAAGTGATAGACAAAAACTTATGCAACAAAAAATGTAGAGCTCGTTAAAACACATCATTTATGTCATATGCATTTTTTTCATGGAGTTGATCGTTTTTTTAGGTTTCTTGTTATTTGTTTTAGTTTTAAAATACTAATATTTTTCTCATACGGGAATTTGTCAACTCCTGTCCATACAAACAAAGGAACTGCAGTCACATAGCAACCAGCTTTTGACTATCACTTTAACCTATTACTATATTATTATTTCGCTTCTACTTACAAGGAAGCAAGTAATAAGACTATTTCTGCTAATTTTTTCTCGATCAGCATGAAGTAAATAGAAGCATAATCTTTTAACAATAATTTGTTCCAGAGAAGAAAGAGAGAAGGTCATGTGACTGGAACACATAAGATTTTTTACTGTTAGAGTTTTTATTTATTTGTTTATTTATTTGTATCGCATTATTGCAGCACATTTTGAGACGTGCAAATTAACAGGTTGAGTCACAGCAAGATTTAAATTTTCATAAAATTAATTTATTTGAAGATATAGTTTCTATCCTAAAGTGCATATTTGTTATTTCTAATTTCGCATAATTGGAATATTTTAATATTCACCAATTGAATTAGAATTAAAAGGAGTCCACTGTATTTATGTTTTTACTACTATGTACATAGTGTTTCAAGAAGGTATTATATTGTACCCAAAAATTCGATAATGAGATTTCACCGGAAATACATGTTTTGAGACCTCCTGAATCCAAAGAAAAAGCATTTTTAAAAAAATGTCATGTCAGTCTGTCTGTCAGTGTGTGTGTGTGTGTGTGTGTGTGTGTGTGTGTGAGCAGCATAGCTCGAAAAGGAAAAGTCCGTAAATACCAAACTTCGTATTTAAGTTTGGTATCTTCCAAGGATCGACACGAAGATTTTAAAGAAAATCCGCCTACCCTTATCTACCCCTTACATGGAAAAAAAAATTGAAAATTTGGATTTTCTAAAGAATGGCTATAGCGATTTTGATTAAAATGTATTGTATTAAAGATATCCACATGACAAAGAAAATGTACGACTTTCATTTTCTGGAAATTGCTTTTGAAGACATCTTTATTCAGGATGAATTTTGTGTAACTAGTAAACCGCAAGAGATACACAAAAACTAACGTTACAAAAATGTGCATTTTTTCGTGCAGTTGATTGTTTTTGAGATATTCCTTGTTATTGGTTTCAGCTTTAAAATACTTATACTTTTCTCATAGGGTAATTTGTCAACTCCTGTCCATACAAACAAAGGAACTTCAGTCACATAACAACCAGTTTTTGACTATAACTTTAACCTATGGTACTCCCTTATTTCCCTTCTACTTACAAGGAAGCAAGTAATAAGACTATTTCTGTTATTTCTGTTGATTAAATTGAAGTAATAGAAGCATTAGCTCTTTAACAATCATTTGTTACAGAGAATGGAGCGCACCAGACTTTCTAAAATTAATATATTGGTAGTATCATTGAGTGTTACGTAACATAAGTGCAAAATAAAGATATTTTAGTCTCTGTTTCCATTCTGGAGTACTAGATTTAAGCAGGAGACATTGAGGTACAGAACAAAGGTAATCCCACTTCTCGGCTTATCCCGTGCTCCAGCCTGGAAGAAGCTTCTCATAATCTTGTGTGCACTACTTCCATCTTCCATTTCACCCCATTTCGATTCTGACGTCATCTTCCCCCGTGACAACTTTATTTCCGCTTCCGCGCCAACAGCAGAAAATTTCTAGACGACTACGGAGGGCAAGATTGTTACTGCAACTGTCCGGTTCGTTTCGATAGATCGATCGGTCGATGAATCGATCACACGTCGAGTGGAGGTCACGTCGTCCCTTTACGGAAAGAATCCAAGACATGCAGGAAATATGATACAAAGCCATGAAATGCTCACGTCCTATAACCTTTCTTTTATTCGAGCGGCGCGCACAATCATAGAAAACCTTTCTTATGACAGTAACGATATTAAGCTATAAACGAACCGAGGATTGTTATTTCGGAAATACAGAAGTTGCAATTATTCTGAATACGTTTTGGTTAAATTAACTTTCATGTTACAATGTTGTAATGGTTACCATTCTAACTTTTTCGGCGTTAAAATCGTTAGCATGGCTTCCTTCGGAAGGGAAGTAAAACCGTTAGTCCCGTGTCATAGATTTACAGCACGTAAAAGAATCTCGAGCCTGATAAAAGAGGCCTCTAAGCGAAATTAAGCGGTCTTTCACGCCCAGTATAGAATGGGACGCTGAAAACCACAGCAGTTAAAGAGTGTCCATAAATAAAACCACATTTTTCACATTTTTACTTTCTCTACACGACTAGGTACATAGAGTATAGAGAAGGTACTGTAGTGAACCCAAAAACTCGATACCAAGATTTCACGGGAAATATATGTTTTGAGAATAGCCTCTGAAGACTACTTTATTCTGCATGAATTTTACGGAATTTTGCATAACTGCTAAACCGTAAGAAATGGAGAAAACTTGCCACACTACTTCGTTTAGTTGATGGTTTTTTAGATTTTTTTTTTCAGCTTTAAAATACTTATACTCTTTTGATACAGGAATTTGTCAAGTGCTGCCCATACAAACAAAGGAACTTCAATCACATAGCAACCAGCTTTTGACTATCACTTTAACCTATGGTACTTCCTTATTTCGCTTCTACTTACAAGGAAGCAAGTAATAAGACTATTTCTGCTAATTTTGTCTGGATAACTTTGTATTGTATATGCTGATGAACCTCTTCAGGATGTGACTGACCGTGGGGTGGATAATAAATCCGGAAGACGGTATATGTGGTATTTTAATCAAAATCGTTAGAGCCATTTTTAAGAAAAGCAACATTTTCCCACGTAAAGGGTAGTTTGGAGTGGGGGGATTTTCTTGAAAATCATGTCGCATCCTTGGAAGATACCAAACTTAAATACCAAGTTTGAGCTATGCTGTCCACAGACACACACACACACACAAACACCCAGACAGACATTCAGACACACACATGGACCTTTCTCTAAAAATGCTTTTTTTGGATTCAGGGGATCCTAAAGCATGTATTTCCGGCGAAATCTCAGTATCAAATTTTTGGATGGAATACAATACTTCCTCTATACACCATTACATAGTACGTGTAGAGAAAGTAAAAGGTCTACTTGAAAATTTTAGCTTTTAAGTTTTACTGCATCTACTATGAAATATAATGAATAATTACTCTCTTGAATGGGGAGCTCAACATTAGAGAACACTTGTACATTTTATATTATGGTATTCATTGTGTAAGGTGTTAATCCCAAAAATTAATAGATTTTTCCAAATGTTGAGTTCCCCTATTATAACTTCCAGCAATAATTACATATTTATACATTAGATACAATATAAAATAAAAACATGTCATGTGTTACACTCTTATGACATTCAGTAGCTGCTCTACAAACAAACTTCTTACAAAGATTATTCTTCTTTCTCACAATGCTAATGGAGATAAACATTAGCAGAATGTTCTTATTACTTAGTTCCTTATAAGTAGAAGGGAACTAAAGGAATGTGTTATGTTAAAATGATAGTCAAATGTTTTTAAAGCTGTCGTTATGCGATTGTCATTGCAAATCGCTTCTTTACTTGGCCAGGAGTAGAACTAAAGAAAAACGGACACTTCCTGACTGAGAAAAGTTTAAGTACTTTACAGCTGAAACCAATAACAGGAATATCTCGGAAACGGATTCCCTCCACAACAAGAACTTAAAGGACATAAATTGTGTATTTTGACAAATCTACATTTTTCTGCAGTAAGTTTTTTCTTCTGCTATTTCTTTAGTAGCTAAGCAAAATTCGGCAAAATTCATCCAAAATAAAGAAGTCTTCATAGGCTATTCCCAGAAAATTCAAGGAAAAAACCCCCCACTCCAAACTACCATTTACCTGGAAACATTTTCGAAAATTTTGATTTTCTCAAAAATGGCTCTAAAGATTTTGATTAGAATATCTTATGTTTAACATATATTTAAAGGTCAAATAAAATGTATATATTGAACTTTCTGCGAATAGCCTCTAAAGACCTCTTTAGTCTTGATGTTTTTATTGAATTTTGATTGACTGGTGAAGTGTAAAGTATAGACAAAAACTTACAACACAAAATATAGATCAGGATAAAACACACAATTTATGTAATATACGTTTTCTTCGTGGAGTCGGCGGGTTTGGAGTTATCCCTTGTTATTGATTTTAGTTTTTAAATGCTTATACTTTTCTCATATGGGAGCTTGTCAACTCCTGGCCACGCAAAGAAACGGATTTCAATCCCATAGCCGTTTATCCTAGTATATTCCCTTATTTCCCTTATATTTATCGAGGAACCAAGTAATAAGACCGTTTCTGCTAATGTTTTAGCATTAAATACGAGGGTGTTTTTTTCAAACTCCGATAGGCTATAAATAAAAGACAAGTTCATAGAAAACAATTATTTTATTACTAAAAGTTTTGTACACTTATAGTTACTTTTCAACATAATCACCGAAAAGATTGAGACATTTATCGTTCCTGTGTGCAAGCTTTGCAATACCCGCTTCAAAAACTGTTGCCGCCAATGATTTCTAATGAGCATTGACGTTGTTTTGAAGATCTTTGTACTTTACGACGTTTGCGGAGAGCCATTCGAAACAAACGAAGAGGAATGCTGACTTCACGAATTGTGTTGATCCATGACAATGCTCGTCCACACAACCCATCGGCTCTTGAACAATTTCAATGGGACATTTTCGATCATCCGCCGTACAGTCCTGACCTGGCACCCAGCGACTTTCACCTTTTCCCTGAACTGAAGACGTGGCTAGGAGGGCAGCACCTTCAAACCAACGAATCTTCTATTAGCACATTGTCAACACACCACAACTATATACCATGCTGCGCTAACTTCGATCCTATCGCGCTATCGGTCCCCAATATGCTATCCCTACTTATTAGCAAAGAAGCTGAGCGGAACGCGCTCATTAAGGGGGCAGAGATCGCTCATCCAGTACCTACTTCATGACCGGTTTTAACTTGAAATGGTCCCGTTAGTTCTGCAACTCTTTTAACGCCCGAAGGTATCTGTACACGTCAAATACGGAAAAGTTGGGTACGTGGCACACTTTCTAATGTAAACATATTTAATATATGCCATTTTAATGCAAATCGTTACAGCCACATTTGAGAAAATCAAAAACATAACAATCCATGTGAATGTCAGTTTAGGATGGAGGATTTTTCTTGAGAATGTTCGTGTCGAATTATGGAAATGTTGAACTTAAATATCAAGCTTGGTACTTAACCGAATTTTCATTGTTAAGATCTGTTCTGTGTTCACGGATAAGGCACACAGATAGACGTGCACACTTTTAACTTTCTCTACACGTACTATGTTCTTAGTGTTTTGAGAAGGTATTGCATTCCACCCAAAAATTCGATACCGAGATTTCTTCGAAAATACACGTTTTAGGGTCCCCTGTATCCAAAATAAACCATTTTTGGAAAAAGTCCCATGTGCGTGTCCGTGTGTGTGTGTGTCAGTGTGTCTGTGAGCACAATAACTCAAAAACGAAAATTTGGTAAAATACCAAACTTGGTATTTAAGTTTAGTATGATCTAGAGATGTTACACGAAGATTTTGAGAAAAATTGCCCCACCCGAAATTACCCTTTACATGAAAAAAATTAGAAAATTTTGATTTTCTCAAAAATAGCTCTAATGATTTTGATTAAAATACAGTGTATTAAAAGTATTTATTTGGCAAATAAAATGTTTATCTTGAATTTTCTGGGAATAGCCTCTAAAGACCTCTTTACTCTGAATGAACTTTGCTGAATTTTGCATAAGCAGTAAACCGTAATAGATATTCGCCCTCCGTGGTGTAATGGTTACCATACTAACTTCATAACCCAAGTTCGCGGGTTCAAACCCGGCGGAGGACGATGCATTTTTTCGGGCGTAAAAATCCTTAGCATGGCTTCCTTCGGAAGGGAAGTAAAGCCATTGGTCCCGTGTCGTAGATTTTCTGCTGATAAAAGAGGCCTCTGAGCAAATAAATCTGTCTTTCACGCCCAATATAGAATTGGAGGCTGAGAACCACAGCAGTTTTAGAGCGTCTATAGATAAAACTGGTTTTAATATCCGTAAGAAATAGACAAAACTTTCGGGACAAAAAAATGTGGATCTCCTTAAAACAGACGATTTATAATAAACATTTTTTTTCCGTAGAGTTGACCATTTCTTATATATATTCAGCTTAACGTCCTTTAACCTGTTTGGTCATATCGGACGGTGAATGAAATTGATGAAATGATGCTCAAATGATCTCGGGGTCTATGGAGCTTAAAGTTACTCGAAATTCGTCTTCTCAGGATAAGGAAAAACCCCGAAAAAGCCTTCTCCGGGTAAGCCACCGTAAGCGAGATTCGAACTGTTGTATATGAGGCAGACACGCTACCACCAGACTACCCAGGCAGGTTATTGTTTTTGTTTTTGGTTTCAGTTTTAATATCCTTATATTTTTCTCATACGAACTTGTCAACTCCTTGCCACGCAGATAATCGATGTTAATCCCATAGCAACCTCATTTTAAAACATTTGACTGTCGGTTATTAATATACGATATTTTAATGAAAATCGTTAGAGCCATTTATGTGAAAATTAACATTTTTGAAAAAAAGTTCCAAGTAAACGGTAATTGGAGGTGGGGGGATTTTCTTGAAAATCTTCGTGTCGCATCCTTGGAAAATACCACACTCAAATACCAAGTTTGGTATTCAATGGTTTTCGTTTTTGAGCTATGCTGTCCACAGACACACACACACATCTTCCAAGGATGCGATACGAAGTTTTTCAAGAAAATCCCCCACCCCCGACTACCCTTTACTTTTTTCGAAAATTTTGATTTTCTTAAAAATGGCTCTAACGATTTTGATTAAAATATCGTACACTAAAGATATTTACCTGCCATATAAAATGTATATCTTGAATTTTCTGGGATTAGCCTCCGAAGACTACTTTATTCTGGATGAATTTTACGGAATTTTGCATATCTGCTAAACCGTAAGAGAGGACAAAAACATACAACACAAAAAGTGTAGAGCACGTTAAAACACAATATATGTAATATACATTTTTTCGTGTAGTTGGTCATTTTTTAGATATCCCTTGTTT
The DNA here is from genome assembly GCA_030762935.1 of Hymenopus coronatus. Lineage (NCBI taxonomy): Eukaryota > Metazoa > Arthropoda > Insecta > Mantodea > Hymenopodidae > Hymenopus > Hymenopus coronatus. Next base: position 182,047,463 of record CM060882.1, on the reverse strand, counting down.
TTGGTTTCAGCTTTGAAAAACTTCTCTCATACAGGAATTTGTCAACTGCGGTCCATACAAACAAATGAACTTCAGTCACATAGCAACCAGCTTTTGACTATCACTTTAATCTATGGTACTCCCTTATTTCGCTTCTACTTACAAGGAAGTAAGAAATAAGACTATTTCTGCTAATTTTTCTCAATTAGCATGAAGTAAATAGAAGTATTAGCTTTTTAAGAATATTTTTACAAATATCTAGAGAAAGTTATGTGAATGGAACACATCATTTTTTTTTTCAAGAGGATTTGCCAGCAAAATATTCTAACTGCAAATTTAATTAAAAGTGAAAGTATTTAGACATAAACAGCTGAACAGACAAATCATTATGTATTTAAAACGACTTGTTCAGTATTTTTAGGAACTTCTGATAAAAATTTAATTTTTAACAGCTTATCTATATAAAACCTTATTTGTAGTGCTTTATTGTGGCCATCAATGAACCATAAAATACCCCCTTATGTTACTCGTCTATTTATAACTATAAGTGTTTGCTTCGTTATTTGCATTTTTACTTTCTCTGCACATACTATGTACATAGTGGATAGAGAAGGTGTTGTATTCCACCCAAAAGTTCCATACTGAGATTTCACCGGAAATACATGTTTTGGATTCCCCTGAATGCAAAAAAAAAAAAACACACATATTTTGGAAAAAAAGATCCGTGTGTACAACATAGCGTAAACACCGTTAAATACCAAACTTGGCATTTAAGTTTGGTATTTTTCAAGAATGTGACACGGATGCCCCAAACTATCTTTTACATGACAAAAGTTTCCATAATATTGATTTTGTCATAAATTGCTCTAACGATTTTGATTACAAATTCCTATATTTAAGATATTTACACAAAAAATAAAAAGTAAATGTTGAATTTTCTGGCAATAGCTTGTGAAGACCTCTTTATTCTGGCTGAAGTCTTCTGGTAAGAGATAGACAATAGCTTACTACACAAAAGATGTAGATTTCTTTAAAGCACACAATTTATGTTATTAATTTTTTTTGGTGCACTTGAGGGTTTTCAAAATATTACTTGTTGTTCATTTCAGTTTTAAAATACTTAAAATGCTTTTTTCCATACTGGAGTTTGTCAACTCCTAGCCATGCAAAGAAATGAATTTAAATCTCATAGCAACCATATTTTAAAACATATGAGTGTCGTTTTAGTCAGGTGTATTCTCTTATTTGCCTTCTATTCATAAGGAGCTAAGTAATAAGTCCGTTTCTGCTAATGTTTATCACGTTCAGTATATCAGATGTTTTATGTTGGAGGTGATATGCTACATTCACAATGAGATGCAGGCGCAGACGTAACGTAACATAAGCGCAGACGCAAGGAGACACCATTCACAATGCAATCGTAAGCGCAACGCAAGAAGTTGTCACGGGTTTCTAGATCAGCAAGTTACACGCGAATATCTTCCAAGTTACAAACTGAATAACATAACCAACAATACCACATAAGAAGATTCACTCAATCTTTTACAAATAAATATGTTATAAAATTACGTATTAACAACTGACGCTCGCGGCAGTGACGTCACAATAATTGCTCATTCAAAGTTATTGAAAATAGTACAAGCATAGAGAAAGTGATAAAGGTACACGTTTAATGAACTAAGAATTATCTCTCTGTATCTTTGATTTATGAGAACCAAGAAATCTAGACACAGATGATAGTTACATCCATTAAATCAAAGAAGGATTCGCAAGGAGACTGTCATAACCTTTTGAGGGAGATTAGAGATGGCGCGGCACGGCCAAATAGAAGAGCATGCATGTACAGCAGATCATGTAAAATCTCGTGGTGCAATCGTCTATTGTTGAATTCATAGGCAATGCATAGAGAAAAGAAGCAGAATTGCTCCTCTTTGCATGCAACGCAAGGATAAAGTTTGTAGGTTGCATTGAATCTTGCGTGTTTCTATGTGAATGCTTACATTAAATAATGAGTCCAAACTCTTGCGCCTACGTTGCATCTGCTTCATTGTGAATGTAGTATTAATGTGGTTGAGTTTAAGGTTATGTTAAACCTAGCGGTAGAATTGGAAACTAGAGAGATAGGCCACTGTTGTACGTTATTGCTATTTCCCGAAAGGTGGCGATAATCTTGAAGGGGATGTTTCCCATCACAGGACACTGAAGATGGAGTCAAGCACCCTTTTAGCGTCGACTGGACGTTTCTTCCTTTCTCTTTGTATTAGCTTTCTCTGATTGAGAAGAGTTGGACATTGTTTACTTAGGTAGCTCTCAACTGAGAACTCAAGTGATGAGAGAAAATCTCTCTCTCTCTCTCCACCGTCAGAAACATTGACTGCGCTTTATAAAGCCTACTATCAACTTTCTTGCTTGTGGACCTCAAGTATCAATTTTCTACAGAAAGATACTTTTGCCAGGAATAATTTTATACATCGTAGAACATTGATCTTAAATTTAATTTGAAATGAAGAAAGTATACCAGGGAAATGGAGTACGGCTGTCATATTAATTTTTATTTTCTCTATACGTATCATGCACGAGGGCTTTTTTTTTTTTTTTTTTTTTTTTTTTTTTTTTTTTTTTTTTTCAAATTCTGATAGTCTATAAATAAAAGACAATTTCATAGAAAACAATTATTTTATTACTAAAAGTTTTGTACACTTATGCTTACTTTTCAACATAATCACCGAAAAGATTGAGACATTTATCGTACCTGTGTACAAGCTTTGCAATACCCGCTTCAAAAAAGGTTGTTGCCGCCAATGGTTTCATGAGCATTGACGTTGTTTTGAAGATCTTCGTTGGTTTGAAAGTGCTGCCCTCCTAGCCACGTCTTCAGTTTAGGGAAAAGGTGAAAGTCACTGGGTGCCAGGTCAGGACTGTACGGTGGATGATCGAAAATGTCCCATTGAAATTGTTCAAGGAGCCGATGGGTTGTGTGGACGAGCGTTGTCATGGATCAACACAATTCCTCAAGCCAGCATTCCTCTTCGTTTGTTTTGAATGGCTCTCCTCAAACGTAGTAAAGTACGAAGATATTATGGTTACTTATCAACATAATCAAAACTTTTAGCAATAAAATAATTACTTTCTGTGAACTTGTCTTTTATTTATAGCCTATCGGAAGTCGAAAAAAACAAACGGCCCTCGTACATAGTGTATAGAGAAGATGTATTGCACCCAAAAATTGCATACCGAGATTTCACCGTAATACATGTTTGAGACTCGCTGAATAATAATAATAATAATAATAATAATAATAATAATAATAATAATAATAATAATAAAAGCATTTCTAGAAAAATGTCCGTGTGTGTGTTTGTAACGAAAAATGAAAACACGAAGTTTTCAAGAGAGTCCCCCGACCCAAACTACCCTTTAAATGTAACATTTTGATTTCTCAAAAATGGTTCTAACGATTTTGATTAAAAAGCCGTATGTTTAAGATATTTTTATGTCAAATGAAATGTATATCCTGGATTTTCTGGGAATGGTCTCTGAAGACCACTTCATTCTGGATGACTTTTGTATATTGGACAAACTGTAAGAGGTATAGATAATCCGAGATATGGTACTCCCTTATTTCATTTCTACTTACAAGGAAGCGAGTAATAAGATTATTTCTGCTAAATTTTTCTCGATTAGCATGAAGTAAATAGAAGAATAAGCTTTAAAGCAATAATTTGTTGCAGAGATGTAGAGAAATGTGAATGGAACACATCAGATTTTTACTTTCTCTAGCCCCGTATGTACAATGTACATAGGGATAGAGAAGTATTGTATTCCACCCAAAAATTCGATACCTAGATTTCACCGGAAATATATGTTTTAGGGTCCCCTGTATCCAAAAAAAGCATTTTCTCAAAAAGGTCCGTATGTGTGTGTGTGTCCGTGTGTCAGTGTGTCTGTGAACACGATAATTCAAAAACGAAAAGTTACCAATTACTTGGTATTTAAGTTTAGTATCTCCCAGGGATGCGACACGAAGATTTTGAGAAAAATCCCCCACCCCCAACTACCCTTTATATGAAAATTTTTTCGAAAATTTTGATTTTCTAAAAAATGGCTCTAACGATTTTGATTAAAATATCATATATTAAAGACATTTACCTGACAAATAAAATGTATATCTTGAATTTTCTGGGAATAGCCTCTGAAGAGTATTTATTCTGGATGAATTTTACGGAATTTTGAATAACTGCTAAACCTTAAGAGATGGACAAAAACTTACTAGGCAAAAAATGTAGAGCACATTAAAATACACAATTTGTGTTATATACTTTTTTTTCGTGGAGTTCATCGTTTTTGAGACGTTCCTTGTTATTGGTTTCAGTTTGAAAAACTTTTCTCATACAGAAATTTGTCAACTGCTGTCTATACAAACAAAGGAACTTCAGTGACATGGGAACCAGCTTTTGACTATCACTTTAACCTATGGTGCTCCTTTATTTGGCTTCTACTTACTAACTTTCATAACAACATTATTTTTTTTTTCTATGTTAAATTTCGTATTCTAGAAAGTTAGCATATTGTAACATAATGTTGATAAATGTGCGGAATGGCGCATAAGTGTATTACACTTTATTAACGCCATGCATCTTGTTGCCTTGTGTTTAATCTGGCAAATGTGTTTGTCAGCAAGTAGTTTATTCTGTCTGTACAAACTAAGCGGTTTATCCAGACCTTCATGCCATTGAGTCTTCAAACTTCCGAAGCTCTTGTTTGACCTATTTACAAGCACGAAAGAAAGCCTGGATGGTTCCTTGTTGTTTCGTCCATAGTTAAATGATCCATGCAGATAAAACTAAAAGCTGATGTGTGCCATTCACATTGCTTTCTCTACATCTCTGCAACAAACAATTGTTAAAAAGTTTATGCTTCTATTTACTGCATGAGTCGTCCTCCGTGGTGTAATGGTTAGCATGCTGACTTCATATACCCAAGGTCGCGGTTCCTTTACGTGCCGTAAATCTATGACACGGGACCAACGGCTTTACTTCCCTTCCGAAGGAAGCCATGCTTAGAATTTTTACACCCGAAAAAATCCATTGTCCTCCACCGGGTTTGAACCCGCGACCCTGGTTATATGAAGTTAGCATGGTAACCATTACACCACGGAGGGCAAAAGCGATTTACAATGACAATCGCATAACGACAGCTTTTAAAACATTTGACTATCTCTTTATCATAGCACATTCCTTTAGTTGCCTTCTACTTATAAGGAACTAAGTAATAAGAACATTCTGCTAATGTTTATCTCGATTAGCATTGTGTAGAAAGAAGAATAATCTTTCATAAGAAGTTTCTGGAGGAGCTAGAGAAAGTTCTGTGAGTGTAACAGATGAGATTATTTTTTCGAGGTGTAGAGCGTACTTTTGTATACAGCTGTGAAGGCTCTGGAGGCCGATATTGACAACTGACTGGACGTAATTAGCCGCGCTGCACTTACTTCTGCTCAACTGCCCCAGCTTTTAATTCCCTTTTTCTACTTGACGCTTCCTGTATCTTCATGTTCAGCGTCAGACGCTTTAATCAATCTTCAGCACTGGACTTGGAAATAAGCTACAATTGTTTTATATTATTTGATTAATAACTTCATTATCGCATTCTAACTTTTGGGCCATCACCTCGACGGTCGGCTGATAAGTCCCGGGCCTCACACAGATATGGTGCCACTAGGTCAGTTAGACGGGCTGATAAGTCGCGGGCCTCACACAGATATGGTGCCACTAGCGAGTTAGACGGGCTGATAAGTCCCGGGCCTCACACAGATATGGTGCCACTAGGTCAGTTAGACGGGCTGATAAGTCGCGGGCCTCACACAGATATGGTGCCACTAGCAAGCTAGACAAGCTGATAAGTCCCTGGCCTCACACAGATATGGCGCTACTAAGCCAGTTAGACGGACTCATAAGTCCCTGGCCTCACACAGATATGGCGCCACTAGGCCAGTTAGACGCGCTGATAAGTCCCGGGCCTCACACAGATATGGCGCCACTAGCCATTTAGACGGACTCATAAGTCCCTGGCCTCACACAGATATGGCGGCACTAGGCCAGTTAGACGCGCTGATAAGTCCCGGGCCTCACACAGATATGGCACTACTAGGCCAGTTAGACGGGCTGATAAGTCCCTGGCCTCACACAATTATGGCGCCACTAGGCCAGTTAGACGGGCTGATAAGTCCCGGGCCTAACACTGATATGGCGCCAATAGGCCAGTTAGACGGGCTGATAAGTCCAGGGCCTCACACAGATATTGCGCCACTAGGCCAGTTAGACGGGCTGATAAGTCCCGGGCCTCACACAGATATGGCAACACTAGGTCAGTTACACGGGCTGATAAGTCCCTGACCTTACACAGATATTGCGCCACTAGGCCAGTTAGACGGGCTGACAAGTCCCGGGCCTCAAACAGATATGGCGCCACTAGGCCAGTTATACGGGCTGATAAGTCCCGGGCCTCACACAGATATGGCGCCACTAGGCCAGTTATACGGGCTGATAAGTCCCGGGCCTCACACAGATATGGCGCCACTAGCCAGTTAGACGGGTTGATAAGACCCGGGCCTCACACAGATATGGCGCCACTAGGCCAGTTAGACGGGTTGATAAGTCCCGGGTCTCACACAGTTGTGGCACCACTAGCCAGTTAGACGGACTGATAAGTCCAGGGCCTCACACAGATATGGCGCCACTAGGCCAGTTATACGGGCTGATAAGTCCCGGGCCTCACACAGATATGGCGCCACTAGCCAGTTAGACGGGTTGATAAGACCCGGGCCTCACACAGATATGGCGCCACTAGGCCAGTTAGACGGGTTGATAAGACCCGGGCCTCACACAGTTGTGGCACCACTAGCCAGTTAGACGGGCTGATAAGTCCAGGGCCTCACACAGATATGGCGCCACTAGCCAGTTAGACGGGCTGATAAGTCCAGGGCCTCACACAGATATTGCGCCACTAGGCCAGTTAGACGGGCTGATAAGTCCCGGGCCTCACACAGATATGGCGCCACTAGGCCAGTTAGACGGGTTGATAAGACCCGGGCCTCACACAGATATGGCGCCACTAGGCCAGTTAGACGGGCTGATAACTCCCGGGTCTCACACAGATATTGCGCCACTAGGCCAGTTAGACGGGCTGATATGTCCCGGGTCTCACACAGATATGGCGCCACTAGGTCAGTTAGACGGGCTGATAAGACCCGGGCCTCACACAGATATGGCACTACTAGGTCAGTTAGACGGGCTGATAAGACCCGGGCCTCACACAGATATGCGGCCACTAGCCAGTTAGACGGGTTGATAAGACCCGGGCCTCACACAGATATGCGGCCACTAGCCAGTTAGACGGGCTGATAAGACCCGGGCCTCACACAGATATGGCGCCACTAGCCAGTTAGACGGGTTGATAAGACCCGGGCCTCACACAGATATGGCGCCACTAGGCCAGTTAGACAGGCTGATAAGTCCCGGGCCTCACACAGATATGGCGCCACTAGACCAGTTAGACGGGCTGATAAGTCCCGGGTCTCACACAGATATGGCGCCACTAGGCCAGTTAGACGGGCTGATAACTCCCGGGTCTCACACAGATATGGCGCCACTAGGCCAGTTAGACGGGCTGATAAGTCCAGGGCCTCACACAGATATGGCGCCACTAGGCCAGTTAGACGGGCTGATAAGTCCCGGGCCTCACACAGATATGGCGCCACTGGGTCAGTTAGACGGGCTGATAAGTCCCGGGCCTCACACAGATATGGCGCCACTGGGTCAGTTAGACGGGCTGATAAGTCCCGGACCTCACACAGATATGGCGCCACTGGGCCAGTTAGACGGGCTGATAAGTCCCGGGCCTCACACAGATATGGCGCCACTAGGCCAGTTAGACGGGCTGATAAGTCAAGGGCCTCACACAGATATGGCACTACTAGGTCAGTTAGACGGGCTGATAAGTCCCGGGCCTCACACAGATATGGCGCCACTAGGCCAGTTAGACGGGCAGATAAGTCCCGGGCCTCACACAGATATGGCGCCACTAGCCAGTTAGACGGGTTGATAAGACCCGGGCCTCACACAGATATGGCGCCACTAGGCCAGTTAGACGGGTTGATAAGACCCGGGCCTCACACAGATATGGCGCCACTAGGCCAGTTAGAAGGGTTGATAAGACCCGGGCCTCACACAGATATGGCGCCACTAGCCAGTTAGACGGGCTGATAAGTCCAGGGCCTCACACAGATATGGCGCTACTAGGCCAGTTAGACGGACTGATAAGACCCGGGCCTCACACAGATATGGCACTACTAGGTCAGTTAGACGGGCTGATAAGTCCCGGGCCTCGCACAGATATGGCGCCACTAGGACAGTTAGACGGGCTGATAAGTCCCGGGCCTCACACAGATATGGCGCCACTAAGCCAGTTAGAAGGGTTGATAAGACCCGGGCCTCACACAGATATGGCACTACTAGGTCAGTTACACGGGCTGATAAGACCCGGGCCTCACACAGATATGGCACTACTAGGTCAGTTACACGGGCTGATAAGACCCGGGTCTCACACAGATATGGCACTACTAGGTCAGTTAGACGGGCTGATAAGTCCCGGGCCTCACATAGATATGGCGCCACTAGGCCAGTTAGACGGGCTGATAAGAACCGGGCCTCACACAGATGTGGCGCCACTAGCCAGTTAGACGAGCTGATAAGACCCGGGTCTCACACAGATATGGCACTACTAGGTCAGTTAGACGGGCTGATAAGTCCCGGGCCTCACATAGATATGGCGCCACTAGGCCAGTTAGACGGGCTGATAAGAACCGGGCCTCACACAGATGTGGCGCCACTAGCCAGTTAGACGAGCTGATAAATCCCGGGCCTCACACAGATATGGCACTAATAAGCCAGTTAGACGGGCTGTTAAGTTCCTGGCCTCACACAGATATGGCGCCACTAGGCCAGTTAGACGGGCTGTTAAGTTCCGGGCCTCACACAGATATGGCGCCACTAGGCCAGTTAGACGAGCTGATAAGTCCAGGGCCTCACACAGATATGGCGCCACTAGGCCAGTTAGACGGGCTGTTAAGTTCCTGGCCTCACACAGATATGGCGCCACTAGGCCAGTTAGACGGGCTGTTAAGTTCCGGGCCTCACACAGATATGGCGCCACTAGGCCAGTTAGACGGGTTGACAAGACCCGGGCCTCACACAGATATGGCGCCACTAGACCAGTTAGACGGGTTGACAAGACCCGGGCCTCACACAGATATGGCACTAATAAGCCAGTTAGACAGGCTGTTAAGTTCCTGGCCTCACACAGATATGGCGCCACTAGACCAGTTAGACGAGCTGACAAGACCCGGGCCTCACACAGATATGGCACTAATAAGCCAGTTAGACGGGCTGTTAAGTTCCTGGCCTCACACAGATATGGCGCCACTAGACCAGTTAGACGAGCTGACAAGACCCGGGCCTCACACAGATATAGCACTAATAGGCCAGTTAGACGGGCTGTTAAGTTCCTGGCCTCACACAGATATGGCACTAATAGGCCAGTTAGACGGGCTGTTAAGTTCCTGGCCTCACACAGATATGGCACTAATAGGCCAGTTAGACGGGCTGTTAAGTTCCTGGCCTCACACAGATATAGCACTAATAGGCCAGTTAGACGGGCTGTTAAGTTCCTGGCCTCACACAGATATGGCACTAATAGGCCAGTTAGACGGGCTGTTAAGTTCCTGGCCTCACACAGATATGGCGCCACTAGGCCAGTTAGAATGGTTGATAAGACCCGGGCCTCACACAGATATGGCGCCACTAGCCATTTAGACGGGCTGATAAGTCCAGGGCCTCACACAGATATGGCGCTACTAGGCCAGTTAGACGGACTGATAAGTCCCGGGCCTCACACAGATATGGCACTACTGGGCCAGTTAGACGTACTGATAAGTCCCGGGCCTCGCACAGATATGGCGCCACTAGGTCAGTTAGATGGTAGTTTAACTCTAGACCAGCTTGTATCCATAGTTACAGGTTATTAGCTTGTTTAGTTTTCCAATGACAGCATTTTAAACAACACAACTTTAGAGTTTTCACGAAAATGGAGCATTTTGAAAATGGGCAGTGATTAAATACTTCCATTTGGAAGGCTTAATGCTTGAAGAAATCAAGGAGGAAATGGACAGTACATTGAAAGACTCTGTCCCTTCATATTCAATGATTACAAGGTGGGTTGTACAGGTTAAAATGGGACGTACGAGCACTAGTGATGAGCCTCGCTCTGGACGCCTGTAGAAGTGATAACTCCAGAGATCATTGAAAAAATGCATCGTTTAGTTCTTGAAGACCGCAGATTAAAGTTGTTTGAGATAGCAGAGGCTGTAAACATATCAAAACAACGTGCAGGTAATATTTTAGGTAATGTTTAGGGCTTTCACAAGGTCTGTGCAAGATGGGTGCCGCGTTTGTTGACGCCTGATCAAAAGTTGCAAAGAAAAACTGTTTCTGTTAAGAATGTGGAGCTCTACCGTAAAAATCCCAGTGAATTTTTGAGACGGTTATTACCAGGGATGAAATACATCACTACACTCCAGAAAGTAAATCACAATCAAAACATGGATTGCGCCAGGTGAACCAACTCCAAAAAAGGTAAAGTCAATTTTGTCAGCTAACAAGGTTATGGCGAGTGTTTTCTGGGATGCACAGGGAATTATTTATTACGATTACTTGGAGAAGGGTAAAAGTATCACCGGTGACTGCTACGCAAGTTTACTGCAACGTTTGAGAGATGAGGTGAAAAGAAAAATACCTCATTTGCCACAAAAGAATTTTGTTTCATCACAACAATGCTCCATCCCATCGTTCAGTCATTGTAATGGGAAAAAATGTGCGAATTAAAGTTGGAATTGCTTGAACATCCACCCTACTCGCCAGATCTAGCACCCGGCGACTACCACCTGTTCCCAAACCTCAAAAAGTTTTTGAGGACGAAGATTTCACAGCAACGAGGTCATTGATGTGGTAAACAGTTATTTTGAGGACCTTGATAAATCGCACTACAGAGATGGTTTAATTAAATTAGAATTCCATTAGCCTTGCTGGAGATTTTATTGAGAAGTAAAGCAAAAAAAAATTCTGTTTTCATTGAGAGGTCCAGGACACATCAGCCGACCCTGGTATTGAGCAATAAATTTGTTTTCAGACACCTGGAACTAAAAGCTGAGGTTTTAACCGAGCTACTCATTATAGAAGTTGAAAATATAGCATTCTGTACAATATATCTTTAACCTATTTATTAATCTCTAATATTTCTATTTTCTCTACGCGTACCACGTACATAGTGTATAGAGAAGGTATTGTATTGCACCCAAAAATTCCGTACCGCGCGCGCGTGTGTGTGTTGCCAGGTTTTCTAACTGAAAATAAGGAAGATTTCAGGAATGATTTTTCCGACAGCTTGACACGGCCTATCAGTTGGTTGCGGCCATCGCCTCCAGCTTTATAGAACCACAAACAAACTAAACACTTGTTCCTCTTTTCAACTGAAAGACGCAAGTGAACGAGAGGCTTGCTAACTAAACAGTGCTGCCAACATTGGGGAAAAGGAAGCACCACATCCATATATTGCATATTGCAAATATCCTTCTAAAACAGAATTCGTGGCAGTGTATGAAATACGGGAGAATTGGTCTAAAATACGGGATCCGGGAGGCTCTAAAATAAGGCTGAAATACGGCAGAACCTGGGAAATACGGGAGACCTGGCAACCCTTGTGTGTGTGCGTGTGTCTGTGGACAGCATAACTCAAAAATGAAAAGTCCGCTAAACACCAAACTCGGCATTTAAGTTCAGTATCTTCCAAGAATGCCAAACCAAGATTTTCAAGAAAATCTCCCCACCCCCAACTACCCTCTATATGGACAAATTTTCAAAAATTTTGATTTTCTCAAAAATGGCTGTAACGATCTTGATTAAAATATCGTGTATTAAATATATGTACATGGTAAATAAAAGGCATATCTTGAATTTTCTGGGAATGGCCTTTGAAGACTTACTTTATTCTGGATGACTTTTGTACAACTGGCAAACTGCACAAAACTGTAGATCTGATAAATACATACAATTTAATTCACATACTTTTTTTGTTTGTTTTTTGTTTATGTTTTGTAGAGTTAGCTGTTTTCTAGATGTATCGGATTATTTGTTTCAATTTGAAGGCACTTCAGCTTTTCCCAAACGGGAAGACATCTTTCTATTCGTTTCTTGTTTGTTTAATTCTGACAAGCAAAGAGATTGGAATTAGCGACATTTATTTATAGGACGAGACTATCGCTTTAGCCTGTGTGTTTTCTTATTTTCCTTCTACTACAAGGAGCTAGTAATAAGACTTATTCTCCTAATGTTTATCTTGATTAGCATGATGTAGATAACAGATTAATCTTTTGAATAAAAGGTTTGTTTACAAACAGCTAGAGGACATCATGTGAATGGAACACATCAGAGTTTTGCCATTCTACTTACAAGGGACAAGTAATAAGATACTTTCTGCTAATGTTTATCTGGAACATAATGATATAGATAGAATAATGTATTAGAGAGATGAAGAGAAAGTCATGTGAATGGAACACATATTTTTTGTATTAGCTTCCGAAGAATGAGATGCGAATCTTTTAAGGAAAATTTCCCCCTCAAAATTACATTTTAGATTTTTTTGAATTTTTTACTATCTGAAATGGCTCTTAATGATTTTCAATTAAAATACTATATATACATATATCATTAATTAAACATACTTATATGACAAACAATTTATTTGTGTGAATTTTTTGAGAATAGCGTTTGTATAATCTTGGGGGCTGATAAAAGCGGGAACAGTTTTAAAACATACAATATAATCCAGATTATTTTTGTGGCATAAGCTATTTCCGAAGTATGTGTTATTAATAGTTGGAATTATTTAGTGCTTTGTCATTATTTTAAAATCCTTTCAATGTTTATACATTTCTCTGGATTGCATGGAAACGGTCTGGGATATGTAAGGCACCCACTTCTTAACAACCGCTATTCTCTAGCGAATTTATGATATTTCTGCAAAGATTTATTGGAATTAAAATGAAGTAGATAAAGAAAAATCTAATGTGTTCCATTCACATGACTTTCTCTGTAACACGCTGTTAATGACTTGCCCGCTGCTACTCTTATGCACATGACATCACTGTGATAAATATTATTTCTGCAAATACTTTTGATTGGTCCAATACTTTAGATCAAATTTCTGATTGGTTTGACGCAAATGCTTGCACATGAAAAAAGATAAACCTCAAACTATCTTCTTTAGTTTAAAAGATAAACAAAGTAGAGAGCAAAAGGTTAAACTTCTTGGAATTTGGTTGGACAACAAGCTTTCCTGCAAATTCCACATAATGGAAATATCAAAAAGTTGTCAAACGTTTTATTTATCTTAAGAAGACTTAGGATGTGTGTTTCTATTAGCACTTTATTGACTGTTTGTTATAGTTTATTTCATTTACATTTAAACTATGGGATTTTGCTCTGGGGCAGCAGTGGGGAAGCCAATCAGGTATTTTTGCTCCAGAAGAAGGCTCTCAGAATAATAAAAATTTGTAATTCTCGCCAACATTGTGCACTTATTTTTAAAGAATTTGGAATTTTAATTGTGGCATCTTTGTATGTATTTGCTATTTGCATGTTTGAATTTTATTCATCTCCAAAAGACAGATGAGTTACTTTTTGCTGATATACGTAACCATTATACAAGGTGTAGAAATAACATGCTACCTCCTAAATTTCGGTTACAGAAATCTCTTAACTCTCAACTTTATCTTGGAGTGAAATTGTATAACAAACTACCTTTAAATATAAGAACAATTGCAAATGCAAGTTCTTTTAAAATTAGTGTAAACAACAGAATTAAGGAACTTAATTTTTACAACATACAAGAATATTTAAATATAGATGCATTTTAATGACTTGCTGACGAAGCCTATTGCATTGTATGTATGTCAAATGGTGAAATAAATTATCATTATCATAATCATTATTGTTGATAAGCTTATTCTTCTATCTACTTCATGCTAATCGAGATAAACATTAGCAGAAATGGTTTTATTTCTTAGGTCCTCCTTGTAAGTAGAAGGGAATAAAGGGAATACAATAGGCTAAACCGACAGTCAAATGTTTTAAAATGTGGTTGCTATGGGATGTTAATCCATTTCTTTGTGTGACCAAGGGTTGACAAGTTTCCGTATGAGAAAAGTTTAGGTATTTTAAAACTGAAACAAATAACAAAGAAAACGGTCAACGCCACGAAAAAAGTATATGGTATAAATTGTGTGTTTTATCGAGATCTACATCTTTTGTATAGTAAGTTTTTGTCTATCTGTTACGTTTAACCAGTTATGCAAAATTCAGGAAAAATCATCCAGAATAAAAAGGTGCTCAGAAATTATACCCAGAAAATTCAACATATACATTTTATTTGCCATATAATTACCTTAAATATAAGAGTTTTTAATCAAAATAGTGAGAGCCATTTTTGAGAAAATCAAAATTTTGTTAATTTTTTCCATGTAAAGGATAGTTGGGGTTGGGGGCTTTTTTTGGCTCAAAAATCTCCGTGTCGCACCCTTTCAGGATATTGAACTTAAATATGAAGTTTAGTATTTAACGAAGTTTTCATTTTTGAGCTATGCAGCCCGACACTCACACATATAGATACACACACACATTTTTCTAAAATACTTTTTTGTGGATGCCGAGGGCCCCAAAACATGTACTTCCGGTGAAACCTCGGTATTGAATTTTGGGTACAATACACTACCTTCTCTATACATTATGTGCATAGTACGTGTAGAGAAAGTAAAAAGATTTTACAAGATTAGTTTGTATATCTACTTATAAACGACAGAGCAATGTTGCCAGAAGCATTTCTGAAAAGTTCGCCCCAATCATTAAAAACAATCACAAAGTTTCAATATTTTTGTTAAAATATGCAATTTATGTTAATATTTTATATACACAAACACACATGTTGGAATATTTTCAAAAGGTTCTTATAGCCGGTATCTCTGTAAGTATCATAACAAATGACATAATACTGGAACACTAACTAGTGTGAGCTGCGCTGACACAGATTCAGGAAAGAGTATGAAAATACGCGCCGATAATTATATTGAAATATTACCTCAAGTATTTATTTTATTAATTACTTGCCTCAGTTGAGGGCTGCCTTATAGACATATAGACTTATAACCATACAATCTTATTAACAGAACGATAAATGTTACATTTTAGGAGCCGATTCTGTGTTGCTATGGCGACATACTTTTTATTCGTGTGGTTTTACTTCCCGCACTAACGCTTTTGATCATGATTAAATGTAATTGTTAAAATATCGATAAAACCAGACCAACAATTCTAATATATAAGAAGTATAATGAAACATTAACTACCAGCACTGAAATGTCTTTTGTTTTCATTGAAACCACATTGCAAGTGAGAATGCCAACTTATGATCCATCCATAGCAACGATATTAATAATACTGCAAATTAACTATATTGTGCAAAAAAATTAATAATAATAATAATAATTAATTGTTGGCAGGCTTAAAATAACGTTGTATAAATAGTTTTACTCACGTCAGAGAAGATTTAGTATTTGTCTTTCGTCAATTTAGATTTAGAGCTCTCTTCCCTACCAAACGGCGCATAAAGTTAAAAACAGGCATTGATAAAAGTTATATTTTGCAGAAATATTTTAGTAGCCCAAAGATTCGCAAATCGCTTTCATCAAAATTTGGTCGTAAAAAGCGGCTTTTAGTAGCCCAATCGGCGACTTTTCGCCCAATGTGGCAACACTGTGACGGAGGGTAGAGAATTCATGCAAATAACTACATTGTTACTCTCTCTACTGCTTATCTATAGTAAGTGAAATATGAGTTGTTTTCCTTCTAAAAATCGACATTGATGTTTCACCGAAATACATGTTTGATGTATCCCGATTCTTAAAAATACAAGTTTTAAAAAGGTCCGTCTGTGCGTCT
The DNA here is from genome assembly GCA_030762935.1 of Hymenopus coronatus. Taxonomy (NCBI): domain Eukaryota; kingdom Metazoa; phylum Arthropoda; class Insecta; order Mantodea; family Hymenopodidae; genus Hymenopus; species Hymenopus coronatus. Next base: position 182,031,381 of record CM060882.1, on the reverse strand, counting down.
GTTTCTTTTTCGTTCTTTGTCTCTCTCTTTCTTTTTGTTTGAATAGGTTAGATCATAAACGACGCAATTCTAAACTGGTCTTTAAGTTCAGCATCTTCCAAAGGTGCTGAACTTTTTAAGAATATCCCTGTCCGCTATACCACATTTACTTGTAGATTTTCTCTTATTTTTATTTTCTAAAGAATGGATTTACTGAGTTTAATTAAAATTGTACATTTTAAAGAGATTTTGTATGAAAAATAAAACATATATTGTAGCGTAAAGACCATTTTCTCAGCAAATTATTTAAAAGGATTACTTCAAGAGGTGGAATACATTAAGAGTCAGTGGATATTGAAACATTTCCTCTGTTGAATCATGGCATAAAGCCCAGGAATGAGTGCTTCCTGACATTCCGTATTTGGTGATTTCCTGTATGTAGGCGGTCTAGTCAATATATATGTTCCATTTAACTTGAGGTATGCCGTAGTTGTTATGTTATTGCTGAAGCTATGGTATACAGGAATACGGAAGAGAGTAGAGATCTGCACATAGGAACGAACCCAGGCCACTGCCTTCATCTGCCCCATCTCAGACACAAGCTATAGAAACTCAGTGTGAAAATTCCTTTCTTATAATTAACTTCCTATCCTCTTATTACATGAAATTAATACTTTTATAGATGCATGTTTTATTGTGAGTTGCTTATCTCTGTAGTACACCCCCAATGATGTCTGAAAAATCTATGGATGTCACAATAAAAACCAACACAAACGAATATCTCGAAAACGGTAATGCCAGACAAACCCTGTTTTAACAAAATACACGTTTTTTTTTTTTTTTTTGTCTGTTGTATTATTCCTTAACAACGAGGGCGTGCTGAAAAGTAATGCCTCCGATTTTTTTCCGGTAACACCCTTAAAACGCATGGAATAAAACAAACAGTATTACCTTCTACATCTTTATTCTTCATGTCTACATATTTATTCCTCTACATAATCAGCCTGGCGACGAACACAGAGACCAGTTTGTGTTTATCGTCACTGTAGAATGTTTGACGGAGCCATATCCTCACCGCTTCATCAGTATCAGGTGTTCTAGGAAACAGATGAAAATCGTATGGGGCCAAGTCGGGACTGTATGGAGGATGATGAACCCAAGGTGTTCGATTCTTGCAGATGTTACACACTACTGATGTCGATGTGCTCGTCACCGCACACAGCTTTTATTCTTCTATGTGTTTCTATTTGAGGCACATTTTCTGCAGTTAGAAACTCGATTACAGGACGCTATACCGACACAGTCGCGGTGCACACCGCCATGTTTCACGCTACAAATCCGAGCCCGCTAGCGCCAGAGAGTCATAACTTGTGTTAGTGAAGAGGGAAGGATGACCAAGTAATATCCATGGCAATTGTTACCTCTACCGATATTGCAAACAAAATAAACATTTTGGAGGCATTACTTTTCAGCACGCCCTCGTACAATACATAGAAATTCATTCAGAACAAGAGAAACCCATCTTATTTCGAGGTAGGTTTTTAATGGGACTTCATGGCTCATTTTCACGAAATAAAGATTTGATAGCGTGGACTTTTTCTTTCTCTACACGCACTAGGTACATAGTGCATAGAGAAGGTATTGTATTCCACCCAACATTTTGACACCGAGATTTCACCGGTGCATTTCAGGGTCCGCTGTATCCAAAAAAGGTTTTTTAAATAAAAGATCAACGCGTGTGGGGCCGTGTGTCTGTGAATACAATAACTCAAGAACGAAAAGACGGTAACTTACCAAACTTGGTATTTAAGTTTAGTATCTTCCAGGGATACGACACGAAGATTCTGAGAAAAATCCCATTACCCCAAACTACCCTTTATGTGGAAAAATGTTATTTTCTCAAAAATGGCTCTAAACGATTTTGATTAAAATGTCGTATGTTAAAGATATTTACATGACAAATGAAATGTATATCTTAAATTTCTATTTATAGCCTTCTAAGACATCTTTGCGGAATTTTGCATAACTGGTAAATCGTAACAGATGACAAAACTTACTTAATAGAAAACGTAGAGCTCGTTAAAAACACATTTTATGTCATATGCCCCTTTTTCGTGGAATTGGCCATCTCTGAGATGTTCCTTATTCGTTTCAGATTTAAAATACTTAAAGATTTTCTCACAGGGAAAGTTGTAAATTCCTGGCCGTACATAGAAAGGGATTTCAACTACATGACAACCAGCTTTTAACATATTGAAGCCCAAGCCCGAGTATACTCGGGCTGTGCGAAATGTTCATGAGGCCCCCGGTAGGCATTTCTAACGCTTTTAATGCAATTCCACGACCTTAACTCGGTCTTGGGTTATGCGGCAAAGAACATATATCAGTTATCGTTTAGTTGTCTGATTTGTGCTGCCATCTGTCCTTACTTTAGTCAACTATTAGGAAATTTAGGAGAGTTAGTAATATTGGCTGTTCTCGGGTAGGCCCGCCATTCTCCTTGAATGTTTCTCTCTGTTTGTTACGTTTGTGTTCTTAAATGTTAAAATGCTGTATTTTCCTCGAATTCTGTGAACTGAAGCTGAAATTTAGTATACAAATGAAACTAAAAAATTCCGAGCTAGAGTTTTTGGAACTTTGAATAAATGGAGTGTAAGCAGCTTTACGCAGATTTTTTCAAACTCTCATTGATACTTGTTGTAAATTTAAAATAAAATATTAATACGGAAGCTATGACTATTTTTGCTAGTTAAGAAATCCTTTAATATCACACTTTTAGATTGTTCCAATACTTTTTGGCAGATTTGATGGATGTATTGTAAATAATAACTCAAAGTAGGCGTAAAACCCTGGGTTTCTTGGCCGTTCAACTAAAGAAACACCTGGGCTTCAATGTGCTAAGAGATTTGACTATCACTTTAGCCTGGTGTATTCCCTTGGAGACCCGAAAGGAAAGTAATTTTTGCTTGTTTCTGAAGTGTTAAGAGTCGATGAAATGCTATTTTATAACTGTGAGGAAGCAAATTAAAGTTGCGTGTTACGTAATGTGTCGTGTTATTTTTAATCAAGATGTTGCGAGCGGCTCCGTAAGCATGTTAGAAACATGAAGCGAGGAAGATTACCCGCTAATGAGCTACCTCTTCTTCAAGCTGCAATTCCTGCTCTTCAGCTAAATGAGCTGCGCGGTTCGCGGAAACAACATGCGGCGTTTATACCCGACAACCTCTCCAGTGGCGTGCCGTACTTCACGCTAACTTCTTCAAATGTTATCTTGGTTTTAATGTAAGGCGCCGTTTGCAAGCTCCCTGAAAACGATGTGAGAAAGTAACTTTAGGCAGAATAAAATCAAAATGGTAATAGCTGCCTCAAATAAATTTAGGGGCGAATATATAAGAAAATTAACAAAGTGCTACTTTTCTACACAGTCTTATTATTTGTAATTACTTTCTCTACACGTACTAAGGGTATTGTATTGCACCCAAAATTTCGATACAGAGATTTCACCGGAAATATATGTTTGGGTCCCCCTGGATCAAAAAAAAAAAAAAAAAAAAAAAAAAAAAATTTATAGAATATAATGTTTGTTTCTGGGCGGCAAGCTCAAAATCGAAAAGTCTGTTAAATACCAAACTTGGTATTTAAGTTTAGTATCTTCCAAGGATGCGACACGAAATATTTTAAAGAAAATCTTCCACCCCCTATTACCCTTTACATGCAACATTTTAAAAACATCGATTTTCTCAAAAATTGGACCAGGGATTTTAAAATGCCGTATGTTTAAGATATATTTATGACAAAGGAAAGTATATCTTGACTTTTCTGGAAATAGTCTCTGAAGACCTCTACATTTTGGATGACCTTTGTATAACTGGAGAAATAGAGAAACACTTACCACACAAAAAATGTAGATCTCATTAAAACACATTTATGTCTTATACATTTTTATTACTTTCTCTACACGAACTATGTACAGAGTGTATAGAGAAGGTATTGCACTCCACCAAAAATTTTGACACCGAAAATATATGTTTTAGGGTCCCCTGTATCCAAAAAAAGTTATTTTCAGAAAAAGTCCGGGCGCGCGTATGTGTGTATAGACAGCATTCCTCAAAATAGAAAAGCCGCTTAAATACCAAACTGATATTTAAGTTGAGTATCTTTCAAGGATGCGATACGAAGCTTTTCAAGAAAATTCTCCATCCCCTACTATCCTTTACATGCAACGTTTTTTAAAAAAAAGTATTTTCTCAAAAATGGCTCTGACGATTTGGATTAAAACACCTTAAGTTTAAGATACTTTTGTGACCAACAAAAGTAGGTCTTGAATGTTCTGGAAATAACCTGTGAAGACCTCATTCTGGATTACTTTTGTATAACCGGAAAACCTTAGCAGATATACAACAACTTACTCCACAAAAATGTAGATTTTATTAAAAATATCTGACATGTTCCATTCACATGACTTTCCCTACATCTCTGCAACAAAATACTGTTAAAAAGCTTATGCTTCTGTTTACTTCATGCTAATTGAGAAAAATTAGCAGAAATAGTCTTATTACTTGCTTCCTTGTAAGTAGAAGCGAAATAAGGGAGTAGCATAGGTTAAAGTGAAAGTCAAAAGCTGGTTGCTATGTGACTGAAGTTCCTTTGTTTGTATGCGCATCCTTGAAAGATACTTAACCTAAATACCAAGTTGGGTATTTAGCCGGCTTTTCGATTTCGAGCAATGCTGCCCACAGACACCCACACACACACTGATCTTTTTGTGAACTTTTACTTTCTCTACACTCTACACATACTATGTACATAATGTATAGAGAGGGTATTGTACATAATGCACCCAGCAAATCGATACCGAGATTTCACGAGGAGATACATATTTTGGGTCCCCCTGAATCCAAAAAAAGCATTTCTGGGAAAAAGTCCGTGTTTGTGTGTGTGTGTGTGTCTGTGGACAGCATAGCTCAAAAACGAAAAGGTGGTTAAATACCAAACTTGGTATTTAAGTTTCGCATCCTCCAAGGGTGCGATAAGAATATTCTCAAGAAAATCTCCCCACACCTAACTACCCTTTACATGGAACATTTTTTGAACATTTTGTTTTTCTTAAAAATGGCGCTAACGATTTTGGTTAAAATATCATTTATTAGAGCCATTTGCTTCGCAAATAACATTTATATCTTCAATTTTCTGGTAATAGCTTCTGAAGACTACTTTATTCTGAATAAATCGTAAAAGAATGACAAAAACTTACTGCACAAAAATTTTAGATCTAGATGACATAATTTACGTTATATGCCTTTTTTCGCGGAATTGACAATTACTGAGATATTCCTTGTCATTTGTTTCAGCTTTAAGAAAATACTTATACTCTTCTCATACAGGAATTTGTCAACTCCTGTCCATACAAACAAAGGAACTTCAGTCACATAGCAACCAGCTTTTGACTGTCACTTTAACCTATGGTACTCCCTTATTTCGCTTCTACTTACAAGGAAGCAAATAATACCACTTTCTGCTATTTTTTTTTTTTTTTTTCCATTTGCATTAAGTAAATAGAAGAGTAAAATGTTTAATAATGATTTATTGTAAAGGTGTAGAGAAGGTCATGTGTATGGAAGTCCTGAAATTTTGAAACATGTATTGCACTGTCATTTTACCGAGAATTCTGCAGCATTTCACACAAAAAATCACAACTCTTAGACACTTTGGACTAGAGTGCTATACTTACCCCATATTTTTCAACTTGTTTTGCTCTAAAATTGATACTACTGTTAATTTGGAAGCTTCTGTTTAATCGAGTGACGCTGTTTTGTTTCTTACTTATATTAGTAATAGGTTTGCTATAGCTTTGCTTTAAACATTATTTTCTTTGAGCATGTCTTGCTATTTTCGCAGATATTTTTGAAGATAACTGAAATAAAATTTTAGGATGATTGCCCTTCTTAGTGCCGTTGTGGTTCTACTGTGGTATGAATAATATAATTGTTGCTTTTAAAAAATCTGATGTGTTCCATTCACATGACTTTCTCTACAGCTCTGCAAGACATTATTGTTAAAAAGCTTATGCTTCTCTTTACTTCATGCTAATTGAGAAAAAATTAGCAGAAATAGTCTTATTACTTGCTTCCTTGTAAATAGAAGCGAAATAAGGGAGTAGCATAGGTTAAAGTGACAGTCAAAAGCTGGTTGCTATGTGACTGAAGTTCCTTTGTTTGTATGTACAGGAGTTCACAAACTCCTGTATGAGAAAAGTGTAAGTTTTTCAAAGTTCAAACCAATAATAATCAGTATCTCAAAAACGACCAACTCCACGAAAAAAGGTATACAACATAAATTGTGTGTTTCAACGTGCTCTACATTTCTTATGTGTTACGTTTTTGTCAATCTCTTACGGTTTAGCAGTTATGCAAAATTCCGTAGAATTCATCCAGAATAAAGTAGTCTTTATAGGTTATTCCTATAAAACTAAAGATATACATTTTATTTGTCAGGTAAATATCTTTAATATACGATATTTTAATCAAAATCGTTAGAGCCATTTTTAAGGAAATCAAAATTATCGAAAACTTTTCCATATAAAGGGTAGTTTGAGATGGGAGTATTCTTCTCAAAATTTTCGTGTCGCATCCTTGGGAGGTACTAAACTAAAATACCAACACACACAAACAGATCTTTTTCTAAAATGTGCTTGGATACAGGGGCCCTGAAACGTTGCGAAATCGCGATATTGAATTTTTAGGTGGTCTGCCATACCTTCTATATACACTATGTATAGAGATGTTTAAAATTTCACTGGCAGTTTCCCTTAACGTTTTACTTATGCAAATATACAAGTTATTTATTACGTATTTATTACAGAGTTTAGATTAAAACATAAAACATATGTAAAATAGTTGTAATAATATGGGTAATCTTTAGTTGAGCTTTGAGCGTGAAATTGATCGAAGATTAAGAGCGCTATAAATATATTTGAGAAGACTGACAGCTCTCGCCTAAGAGATGCCACACAGCAACGGTTGTTTGTACGTGGTAGAGTAGACATAAGGGCCCAAACGTGGGTCTTAGAGACAGCCACTCTTGCTCTGCTTCAGTCACTCTTACATACTCCACATGGCACACAACGGTGAGCGAAACCAGCACAGCCAAGGTGAAGCCCAGTAGCTGTCGTGCCGTATTTGGTGCTTTCCTGGGACTCAGCAGAAACGGTGTCAGCACAGAAGACTGTACCACTGTCACCAGACTCACTGCAAGTCGGGTTGGAGATACTTCAGCGTCCAGCAGTTGGGTCACTATTGAAAACATGTGCGAGAAGTATACTCCACCTTGTGCCATCCACAGTACGGCACCATCCACAGGGCTGTTGGGCGTTCCTGTCCCTCTGTAACACACAAACATTCTTATTCCTTAGTCTTTTGAAACAGTGTTCCATTCACATGACTTTCTCTACATCCCTGAAAAAATATTATTAAAAAGCTTATGCTTCTATTTACTTCATGTTAATCGAGAAAAAAAAAAAAAAAAACAGAAGTAGTCTTATTACTTGCTTCCTTGTAAATAAAAGCGAAATAATGCAGTATCATACGTTAAAGTGATAGTCAAAAGTTAGTTACTATGTGACTGAAGTTCTTTTGTTTGTATGGACAGGAGTTGACAAATTCCTGCATTGGAAAAGTACAAGTTTTTTTAAAACTGAAACCAAAAACAAGGAATATCTAAAAAAACGATCAACTCCACTAAAAAGTGTATATGACATAAATTGTGTGTTTTAAAGTGCTCTACATTTTTTGTGTGGGAAGTTTTTGTCCATCTCTTATGCAAAATTCCTTAATATTCATCCAGAATAAAGTAGTCTTCAGAGACTATTCCCAGAAAATTCAAGATATACATTTTATTTCTCAGGTAAATATCTTTAATATACGATATATTAATCAAAATCATTAGTCATTTTTGAGAAAATCAAAATTTTTGAAAAAAGTTCCATGTAAAGGGTAGTTTAGGGTGAGGGGATTTTTCTCTAAATCTTCGTGTCGCAACCCTGGAAGATAATGAACTTAAATACCAAGTTTGGTATTTTAGCTACTTTTCAGTTTTGAGTTATCGTGTTCACAGACACACGGACATTTTTCTGAAAATGCTTTATTTTTGGATTCAGGAGAGCCTAAAACATATATTTCCGGTGAAATCTCGGTATTGAATTTTTAAGTGGAGTGCAATACCTTCTCTATACACAATGTACATAGTACGTGTAGAGAAAGTAAAAAAGGTTTCTCATGCCTAAGTCGGTTACTTGTGTGCATCTTGCACTGTCTCACAGAATAATACAGGCTCTTTAACCCTTTTTGTGCCGGCCCGAACAGCAAAATTCCGTTTGAAAAGTGCCAAGCAATTTTAGAGCAGAGTGCAAGGTTTGAAATTATTAGTAATAAAATGAGTTTCAAATAACATAGAATCTTTTTTTCATTTTTACTTTCTCTACGCGTACTATGTACATAGTGTATAGAGAAGATATTGCACTTCTCCCAAAAATTCGATACCGATATTACACCGGAAATATATGTTTCAGGGTCCCCCTGTATATAAAAAAAAAGAAGAAAAAAAAAGCATTTTCAGAAAAAGGTCCGTGTGTATCCGTATGTCAGTGTGTCCGTGTGTCTGTGAACAGGATAACTCAAAAACGAAAATTCGGTATAATACCAAACTTCGTATTAAGTTTAGTATCTTCCAAAGATGCGACGCGAAGATTTTGAGAAAAATCTCCCCACTCCAAAGTTTACATGGAACTTTTTTCGATAGTTTTTATTTTATCAAAAATGGCTCTGACGCTTTTGATTAAAATATCGTATATTAAAGATTTTTACCTAGCAAATAAAATGTATGTCTTGAATTTTCTGGGAATAGTCTCTGAAGTCTAGGTACTTTTTTCTAGATGAATTTTACGAAATTTTGTATAACTACTAAATCATAAGATATGGACAAAAAATTTTAACGCGAAAAATGTAGAGCACATTAAAACACAATTTATGTTACTTCATTTTTTTCGTGGAGTTGATCGTTTTGGAGTAATTCCTTGTTTTTTATTTCATCTTTAAAAAACGTATACTTTTCTCATATAGGAATTGGTCAACTTCTGTCCATACAAAGGAACTTCAGTCATATAGCAACCAGATTTTGATTATCACTTTAACCTATGATACTCCCATATTTCGCTTCTACTTACAAGGAAGCAAGTAATAAGACTATTTCTGCTAATTGTTTCTCGATTAGCATGAAGTAAATAGAAGCAAAAGCTTTTTAACAATAATTTGTTGCGGAGATCTAGAGAAAGTCATGTGAATGGAACACATCAGATTTTTATTAAATCCTTTTGTCTACTGAATAATATGCACCATATGTATGGGAGGTCTGTTCAATATTTTTAAAAAATTGAAAACCAAAGATAATTTTGAAAATAAAATTAAAAATCCCATAATAATCAATAATTAGGCATGCAAAACCAGACTACACAGAAACTTCAGGCTAATTAAATGAAATTATACATATTTCTTTACTAAAACAGCATCCTGTTTTGGTCTGATGTTTTATTTTTTAAATACAAAAAATGAATTCACCTAAGCTGAAACTGAAAAGAAAAAAGATAAAACAAACAACAAAAAACCATTCACACATAAGCATGATGCCCTGTTACTGAAAACGGCATAGACCAGTAGGATACACATATAACGTAGATTACTGTACAATTTAGCAGTTTTTACTTTCTCCATACGCACTATGTACATAGTGTATAGAGAAAGTATTGCACTCCACCAAAAATTTCGATATCGAGATTTCACCGGAAATATATGTTTTAGGGTCCCCAATATCCAAAAAAAGCATTTTCACAAAAAGGTCCGTGTGTGTGTGTGTGTGTGTGTGTGTGTGTGTGTGTGTGTGTGTGTGTGTGTGTCCGTGTGTCCGTGAACACGATAGCTCAAAAACAAAAAGTAGCTAAAATACCAAACTTGGTATTTAAGTTTAGTATCTTCCAGGGATGCGACACGAAGATTTTGAGAAAAATCCCCCCACCTGAAACTACCCTTTACATGGAACTTTTTTCGAAAATTTTGATTTTCTTAAAAATGGCTCTAACGATTTTGATTAAAATATCATATATTAAATATATTTACATAACAAATAAAATTTATATCTTGAATTTTCTGGGAATAGCTTCTGAAGACCAGTTTATTCTGGATGAATTTTGCTTAGTTTGGCATAACTAGTAAACCGTAAGAGATAGACAAAAACTTAGTATACAAAAATTTAGGTTTTGTTAAAATACACAAGTTATGTCGTATATATTTTTCTCGTGGAGCTTACCGTTTTCGAGGTATTCATTATTATTGTTTTCAGTTGTGAAGTACTTATACTTTTCTCAGACGGGAGTGTCCGTTTTTCTTTCGTTCTACTCCTGGCCAAGAAAAGAAGCGATTTGTAATAACAATCGCATAAAGACAGCTTTTAAAACATTTGACTATTGGTTTAGCCTGGTGTATTCCCTTATTTTCTTCCTACTTATACGGAACTAAATAATAAGAACATTGTGCTAATGAGTACCACAGACCAGCTGGTTGGTATTTGCTTACATCTATGTGGACGGAGAGTAATTTCATCTTCCAAGGTGGATGTTTCATTTTTGCTGTCTTGGTGATATATTGGGGACTGTGCAATTCAAATTTAGCACTTATGTTTTTGCGTAGTTGAACAGTTGATTCACGTTGTATTTGTTGTCTAGTTACAAATCCATCTTGATAAGTACACCGACTATTTGCATGTGTACGAGGTCCGTTGTTATTGGATACATTTTCATCACCGCTGAAGCGGGAATACATACCTTCCTCTCTTACATCGATATCACAAACTCTTTCATCGAGAACTAAAAATTCAAAAACGTTCACTTTGTCCTAATACATCGCAAACTGCTCTTTGGTCCGTAACCTTCGGCTAGACGATGCCATGTTTCAAACACCGACAAGAGAAATTAAATTTGGAGATAATTTAACGCTTTGGAGTGGAGATAAGGTCCGGAAACGCTTCAGAAACCCTTTCTCTGTGGCTATGATTTAGAAAGTGCAGACTTTTCGTGCTGGAAAGAGTTAAAACGTGTGAAAACTGCGTCACGATTAGATCGTGTTTGGCACTAAAAGGGTTAATACAGTTAAGTTGCTCAATTTTCTATAACCTGATAAACAGTCCATGAACAAAAGAAACAAAACAGAGAACGATGTTGCCACATGAAGGGGTGCTTCAGATACCACCTCTATGAAAGAGTAGCTACTATTGGTACAAAGAATTATTTGCATATAACATTCAACTGAGCGACAGTTCAACTCGCCTTTCACCTATAGGGACCGGGTTCGAACCCGCGGCCTTGGGTATATGAGAGAGATTTAGGTGTGAAGAGGCCTAATGTAACGAGCTCAGCAATATTACTCTGCATATATCTGTGACCGAAACCTCGGATAACTAATATCTAAGGTAAAGCAAAAATGGGCAATAAATATCCTGATAATCGCTTCATCCTCGATTTTACTAGAATTTTCATTTATGAATGTCTTGATGTACCCCCAGAAGAGACACATCCAAATACGAGGGCAATTTCATTTTCAAGGTCCGAAATTAAAAGCACAGTAAAAATCAGATGAAGCTTTGCGCAGATGTATTGCGCAGTGTCTTTATACCCCCGCCGCTGAATCCTTGCACTAGGCAGTTAGGAGTTATTCTGCTGACACGTGGCCGTCTTGGTACGCTGTTGCCCTACTTACTCGCTGACCGTCTGCAGCGACACAGGTTCCTCTGCTTCCTCCCCATACACACCTCTGGTATGTTGAACTATCTTTCCCCATTTCTCACTAGTCACCTCATCTATTCCTTTCCACATGGGGTCCTGTATGTCACTAAACGGAAAGGTTTTATTATTTCAGCTAAAGTAACCTCAACTTATCACGGATGTAACACATTTTCAGATCACAGTGTCACTTATGGTGAGAACAAGAGCAATGTCCGCGATATAAGAAACGTATAATAAATGTAAATCCTTACGGAATCACTATATATAACACTACCGAACTTTTCACAGAATGAAATCAAATAATCAGATTGCAAACAATTGATTAGTCATCCATAAGAACACCGCCTGCGGTGCCATTAGTAGTTAGAGCGGGCGTTAAACACTACCAAAAAAAAAAAATCCATAAGAACGCGCGCGTGAATTTCCACTGAACCACGTACGTGTTGCAACACCGATGACGTCACGTCTCTGGCGGTTATGTATTCTTACACTATGATTGGTCAGCAACCTGCCAGCAGAAGACACACCCCACAAGTGTCAACCACAAGGACATTTCTCACCGATAATAAGTTGGTACATCCACAAAAAAAAAAAAATAAAAAAAAAAAACAGATGAAAAGCTTTACCCGTTTGACTTTCTGAACCAATCACAAAGAAGCATTCCGGTCGGTCAGACAACGGAAAGGCATCTAGATGCCGCACCATTGCAATATTTCCAAACACGTGCTCAGTTTGTGAACTCCTAACACGTGCGTTGAGCTGTTCTGTGCAAGATACGTATTATTCGTTGTTGTTTATATTTGTTGATAGTGTTTTGGTGTTTGTTTGTACGTGAGGGAACAGTGGAAATGGCGTGTTATTTATGGACGTTCTTTAACTACTCCGGTTCTCAGTGTCCCATCTTAATTTTGCTCAGAGGCCTCTCTATCAAGCTTGAGGTTCTTTTACGTGCCGTAAATCTACGACACGGGACCAACGGCTTTACTTCCCTTCCGAAGGAAGCCATGCTAAGGATTTTTACACCCGAAAAAAATCCATCGACCCCTTGGGTATATGAAGTCAGCATGGTAACCATTACACCATGGAGGGCGACCATGAGGGAACATAACAAGACTTTTACAATTATAGTTTTTTGCTGGAAGGTGTGGCGAGAGTGGTCGCGGCTTCTGGAAGAAGAAAGTGAATCATGTTCACAAAATAATACGAAAAGCACGGAACGTGAACCAGTAATGATATGTCTTGGTGACGATGTTGATGACAATGACGATGGTCCTCTCCAGAATGATGACGACGGACACTTGGATGGAATTGAGTCATTAAAATTCTAAACTGGTGAAAATCACTTTGTTATACCTTTCTCTCATTGTAACCAGCTATTTTGCATTAATCTGTTCTATACTGCCGTAAATACCTAAATGTATGCTACATACGTTACAGTATGACTGTTATTTTCAATTAACGTCAAAAATAATGAATTAGTTTTATTATTCATCGGCATTCATTTCCTATGTACACTGTTTATATTCATCTTTACACACGATAGACACATTTGTAATCAGCTGTTGTTTATTGATGGCTTCTGGTTCCAAAGTTGTACGTGCGAGCTCCAGGTGCTGTAGGCAATTTGTTGAATACGGATTTTGAAGGGGGATTTGATGTATTCCTGTAGGGGGAGAATTCCAAGTTTCTGATGAAGTTGACTGTTTCCAATGGCCCAAGGAACATTAGTTCTGGATGACTTGTAACCGATGCTAGCGTACTCCATACAGGAGCAGCATGCCAGAGAAGTGGACATATTAATGATTTATATCAATGATGACCAATTAATAATACACTGAGGGCCAGAATACGACAAGGGCCGTACTTGAGGGACAGAAAAATTAATAGCATAACTAATTAAACATAAAATAACAGCAATGGCAGCTTAAGAGCATATTATTTTTACTTTCTCTACACGTACTATGTACATAGTGTATAGAGAAGGTATTACATTCCACCTAAAAATTAGACACCGAGATTTCACCGGAAATGCATGTTTTCGGTCCCCCCGAATGCAAAAAAAAAAAAAAAAAACATTTTTATAAAAAGGTCCGTGTTTGTGTGTGTGTGTGTGTGTGTGTGTGTGTGTGTGTGTGTGTGTGTCTGTGGACAGCATAGCTCAAAAACGAAAAGTCCGTTAAATATCAAACTTGGTATTTTGGATTGGTATCCTCCAAGGATGCGACACGAAGATTTTCAAGAAAATCCCCCTACCCCAACTACCCTTTAATGGAACTTTTTTGAAAATTTTGATTTTCTAAAAAATGACTAGCGAGTTTGATTAAAATGCCGTATATTAAAGATATTTATCCGGCAAATAAAATGTATATCTTGAATTTTCTGGGAATAGCCTCTGAAGACTACTTTATTCTGGACGAATTTTATAGAATTTTGCATAACTGCTAAACCGTAAGAGATCGACAAAAACTTGCCACACAAAAAATGTACACCACGTTAAAACACACTATTTATTTTATTTACATTTTTTTTTGTGTGGAGTTCATCGTTTTTAAGATATTCCTTGTTTTTAATTTCAGCTTTAAAAAACTTATACTTTTCTCATACAGGAATTTGTCAACTCGAGTCCATACAAATAAAGGAACTTCAGTCACATAGCAACCAGCTTTTGAGTGTAACTTTAAGCCATGGTATTTCCTTATTTTGCTTCTACCTATAAGGATGCAAGTAATAAGTCTATTTCTGCTAATTTGTTCTCGATTAGCGTGATGTAAATAGAAGCATTAGCTTTCTAACAATAATTTAGTGTAGAGAAGGTCATGTGAATGGACCCCATCACATTTTTAATATTATTCGTGCACAGTGAAGGAACAAGCATTGCTTTTAATAGGAACAATGAGGTTTATAAGAGATTTAAAATCCACTTCGAGTTCTGATGTTGCAATTTTAGGAGTATGAGATAACATTGAACCTGTTAATCTGTTCCTGGACCTTGATGTCACTGGTTTGATACCAGAGAAGGCAGCTGCACATATGTAAGTACTACCAAATATGGAAGTAAGTTTTGAAGCCCAGTTTCTAACGTTCCTTTGAAATGAGTTTCCAAAAATCAACACCAGTTGCCTCTGTTGTTGAGATGAATCACATTGGAGCTAACATAGTTCTGACTGTAGATCCCCGGGTTGACGCTGTCATGGTATTGTTGAAAAGTTCCATCTGTGATCGAAATTCTTCAAAATCGTGAAATCTACCATCAAATTCTAAAATGAAATCTATGCAGGAAGTTCAAAAAGGAATAAATAATATATTTATTTGTGGGCCGTATGAAAGAATCTCGCGGGCGGGATTAGGCCCGCGGGCCGCCACTGATTTATATAGAAGAATTGAACATTCAAGGTCTATCTTTGAATGATTGTTACTGAGCTGTTTTAACCTGGTGCTGGCGAGTATTAGTTTTTGTGATATGTGTGCATTCCAGTTTAATTTTGTAGCAAGTAAGTAGGCCAAGACACTGCTGTTTCCGAAGGAAGCCGACGAGGGAATGAAGGTGGATCGTGGAAGTGTCTTAGAGGGAATACTTCACATGTGGTTTTGTCAGTGTTTAATACAATTCGCCGGGTGGTTAACCATTCAGTTAGAAGAGATAGGGTTGACTGTATTTATATTATTGTGAAAGCAGGATATGGCTGTATCGTGTGTATACTGGCTGTAATCATGTGGGGGATATATTGGTGAATATATGGGAAACTGTCCACCAGATGGTGCTCGCAGGTGAGACCCACCTCTTGTTACTACACACACACGCGCCGAGCAGTGTATACTGGCTGTAATCATGTGGGGGATATATGGGAAACTCTCCACCAGATGGTGCTCGCAGGTGAGACCCACCTCTTGTTACTACACACACACGCGCCGAGCAGTACTGACTGTAATCATGTGGGGGATATATTGGTGAATATATGGGAAACTGTCCACCAGATGGTGCTCGCAGGTTAGACCCACCTCTTGTTACTACACACACACGCGCCGAGCAGTGTATACTGGCTGTAATCATGTGGGGGATATATTGTTAATATATGGAAACTCTCCACCAGATGGTGCTCGCAGGTTAGACCCACCTCTTGTTACTACACACACACGCGCCGAGCAGTGTATACTGGCTGTAATCATTTGGGGGATATATGGGAAACTGTCCACCAGATGGTGCTCGCAGGTTAGACCCATCCCTTGTTACTACACACACACGCGCCGAGCAGTGTATACTGGCTGTAATCATTTGGGGGATATATGGGAAACTCTCCACCAGATGGTGCTCGCAGGTGAGACCCACCTCTTGTTACTACACACACACGCGCCGAGCAGTGTATACTGACTGTAATCATGTGGGGGATATATGGGAAACTCTCCACCAGATGGTGCTCGCAGGTTAGACCCACCTCTTGTTACTACACACACACGCGCCGAGCAGTGTATACTGGCTGTAATCATGTGGGGGATATATGGGAAACTCTCCACCAGATGGTGCTCGCAGGTGAGACCACCTCTTGTTACTACACACACACGCGCCGAGCAGTGTATACTGGCTGTAATCATTTGGGGGATATATGGGAAACTCTCCACCAGATGGTGCTCGCAGGTGAGACCACCTCTTGTTACTACACACACACGCGCCGAGCAGTGTATACTGACTGTAATCATGTGGGGGATATATGGGAAACTCTCCACCAGATGGTGCTCGCAGGTGAGACCCATCCCTTGTTACTTAACACACACGCGCCGAGCAGTGTATACTGGCTGTAATCATGTGGGGGATATATGGGAAACTGTCCACCAGATGGTGCTCGCAGGTGAGACCCACCTCTTGTTACTACACACACACGCGCCGAGCAGTGTATACTGGCTGTAATCATGTGGGGGATATATGGGAAACTGTCCACCAGATGGTGCTCGCAGGTGAGACCCACCTCTTGTTACTACACACACACGCGCCGAGCAGTGTATACTTTCACCTTGGATACATTTTCTTGAGGTGAAATCGTATCTCAAGGATTTTATTATTTTACTTGTTCTGTTGACATTTGTTTAAAAACAAACGCGGCGTATATAATTTTAGACCAACAAATGGTTTATGAGCATTATAAATGCAAGTATAACTACGTAACATATACTGGAGTGTTGGTTGATGGTGGAGCCAGCACTGCTTGTTTTGAGAACTACACCAGCACGTGCTATGTCAACTGAACCGGTCGCTATACTTTGATACATGAAGAGAGGGGAAACGCTATCACACCCACCGAGCACTGTTCGCCATGCCTGCTCTTGCACAAGGTGGAGCCAGCACTGCTTGTTTTGAGAACTACACCAGCACGTGCTATGTCAACTGAACCGGTCGCTATACGTTGATAGTCACCAAGAGAGGGGAAACGCTATCACACCCTGCGAGCACTGTTCGCCATGCCTGCTCTTGCACAAGGTGGAGCCAGCACTGCTTGTTTTGAGAACTACACCAGCACGTGCTATGTCAACTGAACCGGTCGCTGTGCTTTGATAGTCACGAAGAGAGGGGAAGTAGGGGAAACGCTATCATCGAGCACTGTTCGCCATGCTTGCTCTACACTGCACTGTCTCTTGTTTTATTTCTATCACAGAAGACTTGCTCCTGCTATTGATATTGGATCACTTTGACCTCCTATAAGAATTATTCCTTTTAATGCCTTGGAAGATTCTGAACTTAAATATACCAACTTTCACCTTTTTTTTTTCTTGTCGCGTCCATGGAAGACACTAAACATAAATATAATTTTTTTTTGTTTTTTTTAAAGTTCTTTTAAATCCAGATAAACATTATATATATATATATATATATATATATATATATATATATATATATATATTATACTACGCATTTTAACTTTCCCTACCATAGCTCTATGGAAGGTAAAACGAAGAACTGTAATTTTTTTCTTTTTATTTATTTATTGAAGGTGAAAAGGAGAGGAAGATCCAGTGGAAAAGGCGCGACCAAGGCAGGGTTATTTGTATTATCATTCTCTTAGACGGTCACAGTGTTTCAGAGTTCAACATATTAGTAAAATGTTCTTACCCGTTACGCTGACGTGTCCTGGCGAAGCATAGCAGTAATGCTGCTAAGGTGGACAGGAAGAGCAGAGTGAGTAATGTCGCATCCAGTAACATTGATGACAAGGGTTCGAATCCAGGTTCCTGATACAACACAAAGTATAACACCAGACTTATCGCCGTGCCCACCAACACCAGCAGGCCACACAATAATCCACACTGCCAGTCTTCTTCAATCTGTGCATACACAGGGGGAATCATATTAATTATACTTCTATGAGTAATAAATAGAGGAGTACCACACCAGAATAATCCACACTGCCAGTCTTCTTCAATCTGTGCATACACAGGGGGAATCATATTAATTATACTTCTATGAGTAATAAATAGAGGAGTACCACACCAGAATAATCCACACTGCCAGTCTTCTTCAATCTGTGCATACACAGGGGGAATCATATTAATTATACTTCTATGAGTAATAAATAGAGGAGTACCACAAAAGAAATATTCAACTAAAAAAACCTTTGTTCCATACATGTGACCTTCTGTACATCTCTGCAACAAATTATTGTTAAAAAGCTTATACTTCCATTTACTTCATGCTAATCGAGAAAAAAATTAACAGAAATAGTCTTATTACTTGCTTCCTTGTAAGTAGAAGTGAAATAAGGGAGTACCATAGGTTAAAGTGATAGTCAAAAGCAGTTTCTATGTGACAAGTTATTTTGTTTGTATGGACAGGAGTTGACAAATTCCTATATGAGAAAAGGGATATCTCAAAAACGATCAACTCCACGAAAAAATGTATATAACATAAATCATGTGTTTTAACGAGCTCTACATTTTCTGATAAGTTAGCTATTGTCTAATCTTACGGTTTACCAGCTATGCAAAATTCCGTAAAACTCATCTAGAATAAAGAGGCTATCCAGGAAATTCATATACACTTTATTTGTCAGGTAAATGTCTTTAATATACGATATTTTAATCAAAATCGTTAGAATCATTTTTAAGAAAATCAAAATTTTCTAAAAAATTTCCATGTAAAGGGTAGCTTGGGTTGGGGGATTTTTCTCTAAATCTTCGTGTTGCATCCCTGGAAGAAACCAAATTTAAATGTCAACACGCACACAGACAGTTTTCTAAAATTGGTTTTTTTGGGAGGGGGGGGATTCACGGGGTTCTAAAACATGTATTTCCGGTGAAATCTAAGTATTTATTTTTTTGGGTCGAATACAATACTTGCTCTATACACTATGTACATAGTACGTGTAGAGAAAGTAACAACTACGAACTGCCTCAAGACAGTCATTCGCTGTCTAATTATTAGCTCACTCTGTTCTCAACTATTGATTGTGATCAACACAATACATTGTTAGCTTTGTTAAACGTGTTCATTTACCCAGGGTAATTTAATGTTAATAGCTCATATTTATAATGTTTAGCGATTGTAAATGTAAGCTTCTGTTGTGTTAGAGGTTATATCCGCAGTTTCTATCGATGGCTTAGCGCACACAATATGTGCTAAGTACATTTTGGGGGTAAAATGAGTTAAGTGTAAAATTGTAACCATTTAATGTATTTCTTTCTTGTGATGTGGTAAGTGAAAATCAAGCGTTTTCCTTTACTTTGTACGTGACAGATATGTAAATTAGTGTACTGACATCCACAAATGTGTTTATATTTTTGTGCATTTGAGAGTCAGTGGGCCAAATGTGTTAAGTGCTCATTTACAACATTTCAGCAATGTATAGTCTCGCAACAATGTGTGCTCTGATGGCGGCACTGTTGGTTTGGCGGCTATGTAACCTTCCTCAGCTCCTGGTGATCACCAGTTTCATTTGAAAGGACAAAATGATTGCGCGGGCTAAAAACTTGTGAAGTAACATTAACTGATAATAAAGCATCTGCACAAGGTAAATTTAGTTTACATCGTTTTAAACTGATGCAAAATTAAACATTAAGGGAGTTTACTTTCATTGCATGCACGAATGTGATGTAAGAAAAGATAGCGCAGAAATTGGAAGTTGCCCCCTAAAGTACGTCTCCAGTTTACCTGACTCTCTTGACTACATTCAACTCATCGCTGTATTCTGTAAATAAGACGAAACATTTGGAGACAATTGACATAACATTTATGGGACCAGGAGATTCTTATTTGGAAGCATGCCACGATCAAACGGAAAAGAAAACACATGAACGTGTATACCACTGGCAGATGCGCTCTTGGTCACAGCACCCAGAATTAATCCTTCCCCATCATATCAAGTTGAAGTAATGCACTAGGAAGGTTTCTATGATCTCAAGGAATTGGTTTATTATTGTTATTGTTAACTAATTTATCACTGGCTTGTATAGCATTCTTGATGATAGTCATATAATAAATTGTTATAAAAATTTGATGTGCTCCATTCGCCTGACTTTCTCCACATATCTGTCACAAATGATTGTTAATAAGCTTATTCATTATTTAATGCCGAAACATTAACACAGACGGTCTTATCACTTAGTGGCTTATAAGTAGAAGGGAAATAAGAGAGTAAAAAAGGCTAAACCAACAGTCAAATCTTATTAAAACTAGTTGCCACATGGTTGAAATCCGTTCCAGGAGTTTACAACTTTCCGTGAGAGAAAAGCTTTAACTACGAGGGCCGTGTTTTTTTACATCCTCCGATAGGTTTTAAATAAAAGACACGTTCATAGAAAACAAATGCCTATTACTAAAAGTTTTGTACACTTATGGTTACTTTTCGAAATAATAACCGAAAAGATTGAGACATTTATCGTACCTGTGCACAAGCTTTGCAATACCCGCTTCAAAAAATGTTGCTGCCAATGATTTCAAATGAGCATTGACGTTGTTTTGAAGATCTTGGTACTTTACGACGTTTGCGGAGAGCCATTCAAAACAAACGAAGAGGAATGCTGTGTTGATCATGACAACGCTCGTCCACACACTGCTGGCACAATCCATCGGCTCCTTGAACAATTTCAATGGGACATTTTCGATCATCCGCCGTACAGTCCTGACCTGGCACCCAGCGACTTTCACCTTTTCCCTGAACTGAAGACGTGTATAGGAGGGCAGCACTTTCAAACCAACCAAGTATAAAGGAACATTTCCGCTGATGTTTATAACGAATAGCAGGATGTAGATAGAAGAATGTGCTTTTCAACAAGAATTTGTTGCACAGATGTAGAAGAAGTTATGTGGTTGTAACACTCACTTCTTTACTTTCTCTATACGTACTATGTACATAGTGTACAAAGAAGGTATTGTAATGTGCCCAAAAATTCGATACCGAGATTTCACCGGAAATACATGTTTTGAGACCACCTGAATCCAAAAAATGAATTTTTAGAAAAATGTCCGTGTGTGTGTCTGTGTGTATGTGTGTGTGTGTCTGTGGGGAGCATAGCTCAAAAACGGAAAGACCGTTAAATACCAAACTTGGTATTTAAGTTCCATATCTTCCAAGGATGCGACACGAAGATTTTCAAGAAAATCCCCCCACCCCCAACTACCCTTCACATGGAAAAATTTTCGAAAATTTTGATTTTCTAAAAGGTGGCTCTAACAATTTTGATTGAAATATCATATATTAAAGATATATACTTCTCAAATAATATATTTATCTTGCATTTTCTGGGAGCAGCCTCTGAAGACTACTTTATTCTGGATGAATTTTACGGAATTTTGTGTAACTGGTAAACCGTAAGAGATAGACGAAAACTTACCACACAAAAACTGTAGAGCACATTAAAACACACAATATAGGTAATATACATTTTTTCGTGGAGTTGATCATTTTTGAAATATTCCTTGTTTTTGGTTTCAGATTTAAAACTTATAATTTTCTCATACAGGAATTTAATAATTGCTGTCCATACAAACAAAGGAACTTCAGTCACATAGCAACCAGCTTTTGACTATCACTTTAACCTATGTTACTCCCTTATTTCGCTTCTACTTACAGGGAAGCAAGTAATAAGACTATTTCTGATATTTTTTTCCCCCACTTAGCATGAAATAAATAGATGCATAAACTTTTTAACAAAAATTTGTTGCAGAGGTATAGAGAAAGTCATGTGAATGGATTACATCTGATTTTTTGTTTTGTTTTGTTTTTCGGCCCCAGCATTTTGGACTCTCAGTGGTTTATGAGGTTTCATCTGTTAAGCTGCTGCCTCAATCATATCACGAACCATACAAGACATTTTAAAATTAATCGGAAAAGATGTTACAAATATTAGAATAATAGCAATATTGACATAATTCATTTAGTGCTTAAAATAGTATACAGACCTAACATTACACTATACAGGGTGTTTCAGAACGACACCAAACGAAGATGTGGACCTTGTTGGTACGTGATACGTGAACATAATTTTCAGCTCTAAATTCCGCACATACAAAAACTGCCAAAAAATCATGGATTGGGCAGCCTACATATCCAGATGGCACATGCCTGTCACACTCCAAGAGAGATGCCGGTTGGTAGCGAAGGTCCCAGTCGTGTGGTGTAGGCGTGGTTTGATAGACACATCGGCGCGGCACAGGTTACCTCCGTAATGGAAAATGTAGCATGTGGGTTTTGTTATGTGTTTCGTATAACACGTTTTGAAGTTGTTTACGTGGCGTATGACAACCGTTGTTGTTTCGCTGCCTAATCCCAAATGTGTGCGATTTTTAAACACACATAAATATTTAAATTGAAGAGTTTGAAAGTTGCGACATCAAGTTTCGGACAAGTCAAAGTGTAAGCTGATCGACTCTATCTTCGTTTTGTTTCGTTTTGAAACACTGTATATGCATGTTTGTTACCTTTAGACCAGGATTATTTTCGATTCCATCATGATCTGGAAAAGAATGTTGGATTGTGGTGGCATTTCTCCACATGGACAATATTATGATAATGCAGAGGACGCTGTACTCCACGGAGCACGGGTACAATAAAGGTACAGCATACTGTTCCACCGTGTCCATCATTTCGCTGCTGTCACAATTCCTAACAAATTATGGGTAGTTAGACAAAACTATATTTGCGAATGCAGGATTGTATAGAAAAGTAAGGAATCAATCTACATACGAGGGTCGGATGATAAGTCCCGGGCCTCACGCAGATATGGCGCCACTAGGCCAGTTAGACGGTACCTTGTTTAGTTTTCGAAAAGCAGAATTTTAAACAAGACAAATTTAGAGTTTTCACGAAAATGGAGGATTTGGAAAAACGAGCAGTGATTAAATAGTTCCATTTGAAAGGCTTAACGCCTAAAGAAATCAAGGAGGAAATGAACAGTGCATTGAAAGACTCTGTCCCTTCATATTCAATGATTAAAAGGTGGGTTTCAGAGTTTAAAATGGGACGTACGAGCACTAGTGATGAGCCTCGCTCTGGACGCCCTGTAGAAGTGACAGCTCCAGAGGGCATTGAAAAAAAATCATGGTTTATTACTGGAAGACCACAGATTAAAGTTGTTTGAGATAGCAGAGGCTGTAAACATATCAAAAGAACGTGCAGGTAATATTTAAAGTAATGTTTTGGGCTTTCACAAGGTCTGCAAGATGGGTGTCGCGTTTGTTGACATCTGATAAAAGTTGCAAAGAAAAACTGTTTCTGTTAAGAATGTGGAGCTCTACCGTAAAATTCCCAGTGACTTTGAGACGGCTTATTACCATGGATGTAACTTGGATACATCACTACACTCCAGAAAGTAAATCACAGTTAAACAGTGGATTGCGCCAGGTGAACCAACTCCAAAAAAGGCAAAGTCAATTTTGTCAGCTAAAAGGTATGGCGAGTGTTTTCTGGGATGCACAGGGAATTATTTCTATTGATTACTTGGAAAAGGTAAAAGTATCACTGGTGTATACTACGCAAGCTTACTGCAAAGTTTGAGTGATGAGGTGAAAAGAAAAAGATCTCATTTGGAAAAAAGAATCTTGTTTCATCACAAAAATGCTCCGGCATATGGTTCAGTAATTGCAATGGTAAAAATGTGCGCATTAAAGTTGGAATTGTTTGAACATGCACCCCATTCGCCAGATCTAGCACCTGTTCCCAAACCTCAACAAATTTCTTGGAGGACGAACATTTCACAGCAACGAGAACCTTGATAAATCTTGCTTCAGAGATTGTTTAATTGAATTAAAACACCGATATGACAAATAT
The DNA here is from genome assembly GCA_030762935.1 of Hymenopus coronatus. Taxonomy (NCBI): domain Eukaryota; kingdom Metazoa; phylum Arthropoda; class Insecta; order Mantodea; family Hymenopodidae; genus Hymenopus; species Hymenopus coronatus. The sequence goes on along the minus strand of CM060882.1, from coordinate 182,007,324 downwards.
ATTAGCCCTTCTTCAGATTATGTTGAGAAATGAATGCTGTGGTCATTGAGAGGCCCGGGACTTATCGGCCGACCCTTGTGTACTATAGTTGTTTTACTTGATAGGAATATTAAGCTGACCCATTTCATCCAGAGCTTAACTTACCAGTCATGAAATTCCGAAAAGTTGGTCACTAGTCTACCATTACCTTCTGCTGCGGCACTTTCAGATGTTTTATTGCTTTGTTCAGTATTCATCAAGACTAATTCTGAAACAATAACAAATTTGAATTATTTTTCATGAGCTATTCAGAATTTAAGTTTTATAATTTATGAGCTTCAGAAGATAAAATTGTCGTCTCCTTAGCCAAGCGGGAGACCTGGGTTCGATTCCCAGTACCAGTGTGAGGAATTTTCTGCCGCTAGGAAACCCTCAGCCTCGTGGGGTTCCTGGAGGGGTGGCCAATTAGTCGCCCTCCGTGGTGTAATGGTTACCATGCTAACTTCATATATATCCAAGGTCGTGGGTTCAAACCCGATGGATTTTTTCGGGCGTAAAAATCCTTAGCATGGCTTCCTTCGAAAGGGAGATAAAGTCGTGGGTCCTGTGCCACAAGCCTGATAAAAGGGCCTCTGAGCTTCCTTGTAAGTAGGAGCGGGAGTACCATAGGTTAAAGTGATAGTCAAAAGCTGGTTGCTATATGACTGAAACTCCTTTGTTTGTATGGATAGGAGTTGACAAATTCCTGAATGAGAAAAGTATACGTTTTTAAAGCTGAAACTAAAAACAAAGAATATCTAAAAACCGCCAAATCCACGAAAATAATTTTGCGCTCTCCATTTTTTGTATGGTAAGCTATTGCCTATCTCTTACCTTTTACTAGTCATGCAAAATTACTCAAAATTCATCCAGAATAAAGATAGCTTCACAGACTGTTATGAGAAAATTTAAGATATACATTTTATTTGTCAGATAAATATATTTAATATAGGCTATTTTAAACAAAATCGTTAAGAAAATCAACACTTTCGAAAAAAGTTCCATGTAAAGGTAGTTTGGTATTTAACCGTCTTTTTGTTTTTGAGCTATGCTGAACTCAGACACACACAGACACGGACATTTTTACAAAAATGTTTTTTTTTTTTTTTTTGGATTCAGGAGTTCTCAAAACATATATTTCCGGTGAAATCTCGGTGTGAACTTTTTGGGTGCATTACAATACCTCCTCTATACACTATGTACAAATACGTGTGGAGAAAGTAAAAACGGTCAATTCCACAAAAAAAGTATATCACTTAAATTGTGAGTTTCAACAAGGTATACCTTTTTGTGTAGTATTTTTCTCTGTATCTTACAGTTTACTAGTTATGCAAAATCCAGCGAAATTCGAAATAAAGAGGTATTTAGGGGCTATTTCCAGAAAATTCAAATTTGTTTGGCATTCAAATATCTTTAATATATGGTATTTTAATCAAAATCGTTAGAGCTTTTTATGAGAAAATCAAAATTTTCGTAAAAAGTCCCATGTAAAGGGTAGTTGGGGTTGGGGAATTTTCTTGAAAATGTTCGTGTCGTGTCCTTGGAAGATACTAAACTTAAATACCATGTTTGATATTTTACTGACTTTTCATTTTTGAGTTATCGTGTTCACATACACACGCGACCTTTTTGTAAAAATACTTTCTACTTTCTCGAGCCCTGAATGTACTGTAAATTAGGATACAGAAGTAATGTATTCCACCCAAAAATTTGGTGTCGAGATTTCACCGGAAATACATGTTTTAGGACACCCTGAATCCAAAAAACGCATTTTCAGAAACAGGTGTGTGTGTGTGTGTGTGTGTGAACAGCATAGCTGGAAAACGAATAGACGGTTAAATACCAAAGTTGGTATTTAAGTTTAGTATCTTCCAAGGATGCGAGACAAATATTTTCAAGAAAATCTCCCACCCCTAACTACCCTTTACATGGAAAAAAAAATCGAAAATGTTGTCTATCACAAATAAAATGTATATCTTGAATCTAAAGATCTGTTTATTCTGGATGAATTTGGCTTAATTTTGTATACATTGTAAACCGCAAGAGATAGCTAACAACTCACTTTACAAAAATGTAGATCTTGTTATGTCATATACATTTTTTTCGTTTAGTTTGCCGTTTTCGAGGTATTTCTTGTTATCAGTTTCAACTGTGAAGTACAATTTTCTCAGACGGACGGGAGTGTGGGTTTTTTTTTTTTTTTTTTTTTTTTTTTTTTTTTTTTTTTTTTTTTTTGTTCTACTCCTGGTCAAGCAAAGAAGAGATTTGCAATGAAAATCGCATAACGAGAATTAAAACATTTTACTATCACTTTAGCCTAGTACATTCCCTTAGTTCCAGTCTACTTATAAGTAACTAAGTATTACAATTCTGCTAATGTTTATCTCGATTAACATGGAGTTGAAAGAAGAATTATCTCTTGTAAGAAGTTTGTAGAGTAGCTAGAGAAGGTCATGTGAGTGTAACACATCAGCTTTTTTTACACAGAGGACCCTAAAACATGTATGTCCGGTGAAATCGAATTTTTGGGCTGCAATACAATATCTTCTCTATACACTATGTACAGAGTACGTGTAGAGAAAGTAATAAGCAGTTTTAGAAAAAGACGAATGTGTGTATGTAAAAAGAATAGTTACAATTTGTAAGCTGTAACAGCGTCATCACCTACTTACCTGTTGCAAGGGGCGGCTGCTGGCGATTGTAATGGAGCACGGATTGGAACCAAGTGCATACGTTACAAGCCAAAAGATGGGCTAGGATAACTCGTGACATTACCCATTCCTGCAAAACAAGAATTAATTAAGCCTGTATATTACAATACACACACCGAGTGAAGAAAGAGACAAACATATTCAAGGAATCCTCAAGCAATCCTTCCACTGCTACACACTTCGAAACCGCGCGTCATACCCAGTCAAAATTCTACGTTTGAGGTCCGCTTTTACTTTCTCTACACGTACTCAGAGCACAAATAGTAATAGACATGGAATTTCTGATTGTGTGTAGGGAATTTGTAGGGCGTGTGTTGTGATATCCGCTGGCCGCTCTAATTGGGGAAGGTTGTAGCTTACTGTTGTAGTACACGTTACCTAACCTCACTTCCAGTTGAGGGAGGTGGCTATTCCTATTAGCGAATGAGTTGACAAACCCAGCATAGGTATGCTCTATTGGTTCCATATAGAACAAGGTGACAGTATCAGCCAGTACACGTTACCTAACCTCACTTCCAGTTGAGGGAGGTGGCTATTCCTATTAGCGAATGAGTTGACAAACCCAGCATAGGTATGCTCTATTGGTTCCATATAGAACAAGGTGACAGTATTAGCCAGTAAACGTTTTAGGGTCCTCTGTATAAAAAAAATATTATTGGAATGTGTGTGCGTGTGTCTGTGAACACGATAACTCAAAAACGAAAAGTCTGTGAAATACCAAACTTGGTATCTAAATTTAGTATCTTACAAGGATACTACACAACGATTTTGAGGGAAATCCCCCCACCCCAAACTATCCTTTACATGGAAAAAGATTCGAAAATTTAAATTTTTTCAAAAATATCTTTAACGATTTTCATTTAAATGCCGTGTATTGAAGATATTTATATAGCAAATAAAATATAGCTCTTGAATGTTCTGGGACTAGCCTCTGAAGGCCTTTTTATTCTGCAGGAACTTTGCTAGATTTTGTATAACTGGTAAACCGTAACAGATAGACAAAAAACTTACAAAAAAAATAGCTCTCATTAAAACACACAATTTAGTTCATGTGCATTTTTTTCAGTAAAGTTGGTCATTTTTGAGACATTCCTTGTTATTGGTTTCAGTTTTAAAATAGATGCTTAAAGCTTTTCACAGGGAATTTGTCAACACCTGACAATGCTTAGCAACGAATTTCATGCACATGGCAACCGCTTTTAAAAGGTTTTACTATCGTTACCCTAGTGCATTCCCTTTCTGCTAATGTTTATCTCGATTAGCATGAAGTAGACACAAGAAAAAGATGTATAACAATAATTTGTTGCAGAGATGTAGAGAAAGTCATGTGAATGGAACACATCAGGCTTTTAAAGTTCTTGTCTTGTTTCGTTCGTAACACGTGATCATAGGAAGTGGCCACTCCAGTGCATTGGCGCGTAAAATCGGAACTTTCTGCATTTTAATAGTTTTTTATCACACCCGCGTGCATTTGTTTTCTCTTTGAATATCAGTGTGCAGTGATATTGCTGTATGTAATGGCGACAGTTCCAATAGATTTATTAATTGAAACCATGCTTTACTAAGCCAAAATAATAGAATGTAGCAAAACAATGCTACAGAGTGATTTATGTAGAACTGACTCACTTCTTTCTTTAATTGTTCCGTTGGAAATTCATTCAATGGCCCAATTTTAGTAACAAATTAAGCAGAATGTTCCTGAGTTTTGATTCCTTGTCACTAGATGCGCAGATGTTTATGCTTTGTAAACACTGCAGAGTACCTACAGATTTTCATGGAGTTTGTTGAGCAACTGGGGGATGTAGAGCTGAGTCAAGGATATGTTCAGCAAGATGGCGCTACATGCCATACATCAAATGAATCCATGAACCCAATTGCAAGTTTCTTTGAAAATTTCCAGGAACCTGTGGCCACCGAGATCTCCGGATTTGAGATTACCGGATTTCTTTCTATGGGGTTACTTAAAAGACACACACCACACGTCCCCAGACATTGGACGATCTGAAGCACATCACAAAAGAGATTCAAGCTATTGACAACAGAGTCCTCCAACGAGTGGCCAGTACGACGTGTTGAGTTGTGTCTTATGCAGGATGGAGGACATTTTCAACATTTGCTATACAGGTAAATAATCTCGCAAAGTACCTCTACAATTCATGTATAAGAAGTTGTCGCTAGCACAATTCGTTTTGAAACAACTAAAGAAAGAGGTGTCTCAGCTCTATATAATCGCCCTGTATAATGAAGCAATACAAAGAGATCTGAAATGTATGATTTGGACATCAAGTTGCAGTGACTTCGGTGCAAATAAACGTCAAGAGAAATGGGATTTTAGGAATATTATTCTTCGTGTCCGTTTAGGCTAATTATTGTTATTTAATCATGAAATAGTCTTATTAAATACAACTGCTATCGATAAAAGTTGCAGCTCTCGTTATGATAGGTCAATTATTCTGAAAGCTCTGCTGATATCCGGCATGGCTGCCTAAGGTTTCCTGTGAACACAAGATGGAACAACAAGAACTGCATCACATTTGTTTCATCCAGCTTCTGAAAGCTCTGCTGATATCCGGCATGGCTGCCTAAGGTTTCCTGTGAACACAAGATGGAACAACAAGAACTGCATCACATTTGTTTCATCCAGTTTTTACGGAAAGGCAATTGAAGTTTTGCTAACATTCAACAGGGGTGCCATACTTCTCAGGCGAAAACAAATCCTAAGCCAAGTTTACGATTTATCTTGAAAACTGTCTTACTCTTTTTAGGCCAAGATATTTAGAATGCTTACTTGTGTGTTGTATGTTTGAGGAAAAAATTCCATTCACATGACTTTCTCTACATTTTGTAACAAATTATTGTTAAAAAGTTTAATCCTCTATCTGCTTTATGATAATCCAAATAAATTCAGATATTGTCTTAATTACTTGCTTCCTTGTAAGAATAAGGGAATACACTAGACTAAAACCATAATCAAACCTTTAAATTGCTGGTTGGCATGTGGTTGAAATCCGTTTCTATGCAAGGACAGGAGTTTACAACTTTCCGTGTGAGAAAAGTTTAATAAGTATTTTGAATCTGAAACGAATAACAAGGAATATCTCAGAAATGGTCAATTCCAAAAAAAAAAAAAACAAAAAAAAAAAAAACCCTATGACATACATTGTGTGTTTTAACGTGATCTACATTTTGTGCAGTAACTTTCTGCTCTATCTCTTACGGTTTACTAGTTACGCAAAATTCAGTAAAATTCATTCAGGAGAAACAGGTATTTGAGGCTAGTCCCATAAAATTCAAGATATACATTTTGTTTGCTATATAAATATCTTTAATATACAGTATTTTAATGGAAATCATTACAGACATTTTTGGGAACATCAAAATTTTCGAATTTTTTTCCACGTAAAGGGTAGTTTGTGGTGGGGGAATGTTCGTGTCTCATCCCTGGAAGATGCTAAACGTATTTCACCGACTTTTCGTTTTTGAGTTATCGTGTTCATAGATGCACGGAGACAAACATGAACCTTTTTTTCTAAAAACGTATTGTTTTTTTGTTTTTTTTATATAGGAGTCCCTAAAACATATATTTCCGGTGAAATTGCGGTATCGAATTTTTGGGTGCCATACAATACTTTCTCTATATAGTATGTGTAGAGAAAGTAAACTGGTATGCACCTAAACATATCATCATTCTTACAGACACTCAGATTGCAGAGTTGCGCGGGAATGTTGGCGACTTCAACCAACTCCATGGGTATTGGTTGCTGTGGCTCATGGCAAACAAAAAGCAGATGAAACTGACAAAAGAACAACCTAGACTCCTTTTATTGGCACATCCAGCCTTCCCAATAAATAAAACTAATGGTAGAACTGCAGTGCAACAATGGGATATCAAGAAATATGGCAAAACGTTCCTGGACAAGAATTGGGTAAATCATCACATATACATGTCCTAATTTTAAGGGACCTCAAACAAGTTAGGAAAGTGTAAGTATTATGCAGTGGTGTGCAACCTACAACGGAAGAGGGGAGGACAGATTTACCTCTACCCATTTGTTTGGTAGTGGCAGACAAAAACCTGTTTATCTATGACGTCACTTTCTATCAGTGGCGGTGGCTCCAGCAACGTTAATGCTATATGGGACGATACAAACACTAAAAAACCTTCTTGAACGCTATTCTTGTTAGTGACTTGTTTAGCATTGTTTAGTTGTAACCAGTTCGTCAATGTTTGCCGACAGGGATAAACAACATAGTCCTAAACCAAAAGCTCCTGTCCTTCCTTCCCTGCTACAATATTTATTTTCTATTTGATTCATCTGCTCACAAATATATGTAGAACAAATATTGATATATGCAATTTGTGAAAAATTTCACTGGGAATAGATTTAAATAAATACCAATATTTTTTCTCAGAATATTTAATGGCTGTTGCACTTTGCAAGCAACTAGTTCCATTTGAAGATCGTGGGGAGAGTCTTTGCAGCCAAAATAATTCAAATTCAAGTGATGTTAGTGATTGTATAAAAATGGTTGCCATAGCCATTATAATGGTGTTTTTCAAAGTGTCGTTTAATATTACATCGGGACCCTAAGATAAGTGATGCTTACAAATAAGACATTTCACATATAACCAAAAAATACTATTCCTCCCATTCTTTCTGGAACACGAAATGTCTGGTTCGCTTGAAACCTGGCGTCGCCCTCCGTGGTGTAATGGTTACGATGCTAACTTCATATACCTGTTGGAGGGCGATGGATTTTTTCGGGGGTAAAAATCCTCAGCATGGCTTCCTTCGGAAGGGAAGTAAAACGTTGGTCCCGTGTCGTAGATTTACGGCAGGTAAAAGAACCTCAAGCCTGATAGAGAGGCCTCTGAGCAAAATTAAGCGGTCTTTCACGCCCAGTATAGAATGGGACGCTGAGAACCACAACAGTTAAAGAGCGTCCATAAATAACACGCCATTTCATTATTTTTTTTTTTTTTGAAAGCTGTCATCGTGTCGAGAGTGGAACCGTTCAACGCCACTGAATGACTGAAGGAGAGATGCTTCCTACCTGGCCGTGCACAAAACGAACAAGGCGGGGTAACACGACTAGGTGACGTCATTTGCTCATAAGAACAGAGGTATTATGCGAGAACCTTCTCTTGAGCAATCGGCTCTCCAGTCTTCAACCGATAAATTTCGCGCAATATCGGAAACAGAGCAGAGTCACAACATTGAGCTACCATATGTACCCTGACGTCCTGCATATGACCTTGAGAGGCTGTAGTGAATCACAGGCGTGCAACGTTGCCAAGTCAGAACTAGCAACGTCTCATTTAGTAATTACGAGATTAACGCCGGATACTAATAACCTTAAAACGTATATCACGTATAAAGACAATCATCGAGCAAGCTTGTACGAAAAACTCTGATGTGTTCCATTCACATGACTTTCTCTACATCTCTGCAACAAATTATTGTTAAAAAGGTTATGCTTTTATTTACTTCATGCTAATTGAGAAAAAATTAGGAGAAATAGTCCTATTTCTTGCTTTATTGTAAGTAGAAGCGAAATAAGGGAGTACCAAAGGTTGAAATGATAGTCTAACTAGATACATTTTTGATTAGGAACTCTTTAACCCTCATCAGTTTGTAACAGGAACTATGAATCACAGATTTGAGCTTTTCAGATGATTGTAAACCTACTCGTTGTAAATAATTATATTTTAGAATATGTTCAGCAGTTTAAAAAGGCGTTTTCTGTCACGCTCCTTATTCTAAATGTTTTCTTCTAGAGCCGTGTTCAGTTCTATGCGTGCACCTTTTCTTGGGCGCTAGATTTACGAGAAAGCGAGGAGACCCTCAGATATTATGTTGAATAGTTGTCTAATTTATTAAAAATTAGTTGAATTATTAAACGAATCAGCGCACGTGCATGACCTTGGAATCTGGGGCCTACAGACATAACGAGAACTAGAGTTAGCGTCAAATCTCCTGCATATGTCGGTAGCCAATAGGAGCGCGACACAACGTTGCCATATCGTGTGTGACAGAGATAGTAGCAAGCAGCGCGGCGTGTTACCCGAGGGTTATTTAGTGAAGCTGTACATTAAAACAGAAGTAAAACTTGGCTATTTAGTAAAACTAAATAAACGGCAATAGAAATTACCAGAGGGATGCACCATCAGTGCTTGACTTCATAAAACACTACAATATTTCGGTTCTCTTGTTTCAATAACACGATCATAGGCTGTAATCTTCAGCTATACACAAATGCACACTAACTATCTCTTTGTCCTGGTCAGAGTATATTAGGAGAAAAGGGTAGCACAAAGGTTAATCACATCTCTGTTAACAGCTCAAGGTCTGTTTCATATCTCACAAAATACATACATATACTGTGTCAAGAAAGTTCCTTGAATTGGCCAATAAAACACAAAAAATGAATTATTCATCCAATTTTATTTTACAACCTTCAAAATAGGCCCTTTCTGAAAGTATACATTTATGCCAACGAATAATTCAATCATCAAAACATTTTTTGTAGGCAGTTTTAGGAATCGATGTCAATTGTCGCCGCGAATTTTCCTTTATGTCTTCTATTGACTGAAAACGGATGCCTCGAAGTGGTAACTTGAGTTTTGGAAAGAGAAAGAAATCAGCAGGAGCCAGATCAGGTGAATACGGTGGTTGTTCGATGAAATTTATTGAGTTTTTGGCCAGAAATTCTTTCACAATAATATCCTTCTAAGCTTGTGTGTTATCGTGGTGCAAAATCCATGAGTTGTCGTTCCACAAATCTGGCGTTTTTCGCCGTCTTTGTTCTCTGAAACGCCGCATAACGCTTAGACTTTATTTGCCATCTGACCATCTGGCAAGAACTCTGAGTGCACGACACTGCGATAATCGAAAAAACTGTCAACATTACCTTCAATTTTGATCGAGTTAGACGTGCCCTTTTAGGTTTCGGTTCAGTTGGAAGGCGCCATTCGGAAGCTTGTTGACTGGTTTGAGTGTCAAACTCGTAAACCCACGTCTCATCACTAGTTACAATGCGTTTCATAAATGTGGGGTCGGAACTGGCTCGTTCTAGCATGTCTTCAGGAATCCTTACGCGATTGAGTTTTTGTAGAAAATTCAAGTCTTTCGGAACTAAGCGAGGTTCAACGCGTGTCATGCCCAAACAATCGATTAAAATGGTACGAATCGATTCGTGAGACACAGAAAGTTCAGTGGCAATGTCTCTCAGACCTAAATGACGATTTTCAGTCACCATTTTCTTCACTTTAGCGATGTTCAGTTCAGTTGATGGCCGTCCAGACCGAGGCAAACCTTCCACCAAATCTCGGCCACTTTTGAATGCACTGTTTTTTATAAAGTCGATTCACCGTAAGCCCTCTGTAACATTTTCAGCGATTTGGCACACGAAATACCATTTGCAATGCAAAATTTGAGACAGCTTCTTTGTTTAATATTTGTATCCATCGTAAAATCGCAAATCACCTTTGAGATGAACTAACAAAATGGCGTACTGTAAACAAACTAGATGACAGATGACGATCAACTCCACGTGGGTATAAAGGAATATTGTACCAATTTAGCGAAAACAATAATTTCGAATCCTCTTTTAAACAGGATTTTAAATGATCAATTCTCGGTACTTTCTTGACAGAATTCATCTGTACTTTAATTTAAATAAGGTGAACTTTCTGTGTATTAATGTTTTGTATAGGTAACTATTGATTATTTTGGGATTTTCAATTTTATTTTCAAAATTTTCTTTAGTTTGTCAGTGTTTAAAAATACTGAAGAGGCTTCTCATCCATACAATGTACATTATACAGTGACAAAAGGTATACAAAAAAATGGGCTCTCTATATCATTTGGTAATCATTTTATTAAACATAATTAAAATCCGGCATTCTCCTCTAAAGTTGCTTGGCACTTTTAAGACAGAATTGTGCTATTCGGGCTGGCACTAAAAGGGATAAGGAATCTTGTACAATTTTCTGATAATTAGCAATTTCTCTCACCCATGTTCCGCTCCTGAAAACCAGTAATGTCTGCAGAAGTGTGAAAACCATCCAAGCCGCTCTCAAGAGAACCAACACAACGTTCTCTTTACATTGCACAGACTGTATGAGTTGAAGTCCTATGTACAGCATTCCTAATATACCAAAACCTGCGAACAAACAATTACAACATCTGATGATTTTCTCTGCAACAAACTATTGTTAAAAAGCTAATGCTTCTATGTACTTCGTGCTACACGAGAAAAAATTAGCAGAAACAGTCTTATTACTTGCTTCCTTGTAAGTAGAAGCGAAATAATGGAGTAGCATAGGTTAAAGTGACAGTCAAAAGCTGGTTGCTATGTGACTGAAGTTCCTTTTTTGTATGGACAGGAGTTGACAAATTCCTGTATGAGAAAAGTAAGTTTTTCAAAGCTGAAACCAAAAAACAAGGAATGTCTCAAAAACGATCAACTCCTCGAAAAATTTATATAAAATAAATTGTGTGCTTTAACGTGCTCTACATGTTTTGTGTGGTAAGTTTTCGTCCATCTCTTACGGTTTAGCAGTTCTGCAAAATTTCGTACAATCCATCCAGAGTAAAGTAGTCTTCAGAAACTATTCCCAGAAAATTCAAGATATACATTTTATTTGTCAGTTAAATATCTTTAATATACGATATTTTAATTAAAATCGTTAGAGCCATTTTTCAGAAAATCGAAATTTTCGAAAACAGATGCATGTAAAGGGTAGTTGGGGTTGGGGGGGAGGGGATTTTCTTGAAAACTGAATGCCGCATCCTTGGAAGATAGCAAACTTAAATATCGAATTTGGTATTTAACGGTCTTTTTGTTTTTGAATTATGCTGTCTACAGACACACACACACACACACACACACTCACACACACACAGACTTTTTTCTGAAAATGCTTTTTTTTTGGATTTTCAGGGGGTCCTAAAGCGTGTATTTCCGGTGAAATCTCGGTACCGAATTTTTGGGTGCAATATAATGCTTCCTCTATACACTATGTACATAGTGCGTGTAGAGAAAGTAAAAAAAAAAGTTTATATGCAGATGATCAAATCCAACTATGTTGACTATAGTAGTATTTATTTTAAAGTAAAAACAATGACATTTAGAACTATACCCGATTATTCCAAATTAATATTGGAAAATAGGATTCGGGAATAATATTATTATTTTGTTTTGTGTGTAAAACATCATACGTTAAATATAAAGATGTACATGGAAAGATAATTAAATCTAAGAGTATAACTAAACCTTATGGTGAATATTAAAAACAATCTGATGAACTCCATTCACAAGAGCTTCTCTACTTTTTCTGTAACACATTTAATGTTACAAAAGCCGATTCTTCTCTTTAACTCATGCTATTCGAGAGAAACAATGATTTGCGTGCTGTAAGTGGAAGGGAATGTACTGGGTAAACCGATAGTCAAACTTTGTAAACAGCCGTCGGTAAGAATCAATTGAAATTTCTTTCGACAAAAGTGAACAACTTTTGGTTTTAAACAAGTATAAGTATTGGAAAATTTAAGACCAATAATAAAGAATACCTCGGAAATGGTTAGCTCTACAAAAAATGTATGACAGCAATTTGTTTTGTAATAAGTTTTTGTGTGTCTGTTACAGTTTACTAGCTATGCAAAATTTATTGAGAATGAAGAGTGTTATAGAAGCTATTCCCAAGAAATTCAGGATATACATTTTATTTGTCATGCAAGTATCTTTAATATATATTATTTTAATCAAAATAGTTAGTCATTTCTTAGAAAATAAATATTTTCGAATTTTTATTCGTGTAAAGGGTAGTTTGGGGTGGGGTAATTTCTTGAAAATCTTCATCTGGTATGCTTTAAAGATGCCGAACTTAATTATCAAGTTTAGGATCTAACCAACATACGCGCGCGGGCGGAACTTCTTCTAAAATTTATTTTTTATTATTTAGGGGTCCACAAAACTTGTACAAAAAGTACACGGAATTCCTTACCATTTGTAGGATACTTTATTACGTCATGTTATTAGCTGATACTGTCATCTTGTTCTATATGGAACCAATAGAGCACACCTATGCTGGGTTTGTCAACTCATTCGCTAATAGGAATAGTGAGGTTAGGTAACGTGTACTACAGCAGTAAGCTACAACCTTCCCCAATTAGAGGATATCACAACACACGCCCTAGAAATTCTCTTCACACAATCAGAAATTCGATGTCTATTACTATTTGTGCTCTGTGTACATACTATGAAATCTCGTAATCGAATGTTTGGGTTGAATGCACTACCTTCTCTAGCTACATATATATTGTGCATACGTGCTAGAAAAAGAAAAAAATCTGATGTGTTCCATTCACATGACTTTCTCAACATCTCTGTAATAAATTACTGTTAAAAAGCGTAATCCTGTATTTACTTCATGCTAATCGACTTAAACATTAACGGAAATGCTTTCTTGAACAGTTCTGAAACACAGTTGTATACCACTTACCCACGGTGCTGATTCTGAGAAATAGAGTTCCAAAACACACTTGGAAGGCAGTGACACTCTGCAATGTTTCATCTTCCGTCAAAGGTTTCTGTTTGCGACGTAGTAGGAACAAAGTCACTGCGGCGCCTGCGCAGTACAGATACAAGTAGAAGCCCTGCGAAATAAACAACAAAGCTAATATTTAATATAAGGATTCTCTAGCATATCACACCCCGGCACCTTAGTTAATATACCGGGGCATATCTCCAAACTTTATTTCTATTTCCCCAAAACAATACAAATAAAGGTTACAACAAATATAATTGTTTTCAGATAACTTAATCTGCGAGGCTGTCCCAGAAGTATCCGACCTAACAAAGAAAGCACAAACATTTTGGGGAAAATCACATGAGTGTGTAGTCCCGTCTTCATGGGAGGAGGATGTAGAAGAATCACGCCGTAAGAGCAGCCATCTCGCCAGAAAAGCACTACGCCCTGCTGGAACCTACAGCAACGGACGAGCCAGCGCCTGCAGCCGCAGCAGAATCCCGGCAGTTGCTGTTGCGACTATCGGCTTCACAACACACCACCGCCACCCTGCCGCCGACGCTGACACAACGCTTCACAACTGACATCCTGACCACTCCATCAGGGCCTCAACATCCGAACTAACCGCCGCAGACCTCCACCTTGTCGGACTTCTAGCGCCTGAGCATGGTCATCAGGGGAGTCCCCCGTGACCTACCGATGCGCCTGCTGGCCTTTAGTCCTGAGGGCCACATGAATTCAATGTGGAAGAGGCCCCTCACCTGCTCATGTTTGGGCGTCGTCTGAGCGCTGAGACCAGCCGAAGGTCCCGGCAACACTCCTGCCACCGCTGTTGTGCATTCGAACACCAAGAAGAAACCTGCGTAGCACAACCACGCTGCCACTACTGTGGCACGCCTTCCCTGACAGCCGAAAGCACAGCTGATGTGCTGAAGAACCGCCGCCGATACTGCGCCACCTGTAGCGGCTTCGGCCACTTTAAGGGCCAGGCTAAGTGTCCAGAGTACCCGCACAGCACACATTCACAGCCGTCAGTCACACCTAACGCCGCCTCCAAAGCCGCAGCACAGACGCCAGCTAGCTCCACAACCACTACTCCGCCTCCATTGTACCCTCGCAGCCGAGACGTACAGCAGCCAGCTCCAACCTCTGCAGCACTCTCCGACTCAGCTCGGACGACGACATCGACCACCGCCGCCACCACTAACGCTCAACCACCGCCGCTCCTGACAACGCTATCGGAGATGCCATCCAGGACCTCCAGGCCGAGATCCGGGCCATCAACAACAAACTGGCCTTGGTTGAGGAGGTACTATCCGCTCTCACAGCCACCGCAACAGCTCTGGACACCACACTACACCAGCACTCGAGGCCGGAATCAGTGATGCTGGGGGCGTTTGTCTCCAGCTGCACATCACAGCTCCAAGCCGGCGCCGTCAAGCAGACATCCCTTGAGGAAGACCTCCAAAGACTGACAAAAAACTTCATGGACAGACAACCACCTGACCACTCGAACATACTACACAGCGTTCACCGGAAACTGACTACAATTAAATATCTGCAACATCTGACAACAAAACGCACTGAACTCACCCAACAACCGACAGACCATAACTGTGACACGAACCGACGCCATTGTAAAGACAGATTCGCCTCCGACTTCCACACCAACAGTCACAGAACCGTGCCCGACACCACGTACCCTGAGAAGAAGGCGCACCCTGGCCTTCTTGGACAGTTACATGGCAGCCAACTTCGCAGAATATCTCCATCACTCAGTGACGTACTGACCGACGACAGACCCCCCCCCCCAAAGCTGCCAAGGACAAAATAAGTAACCAGAAAAAAATAAACCGGGAACTCCTTTCAAGCCAGTGATGACTGCCCGGGTGGCAGCCATGAGTGTCAGCCGGAACAACCGCTACCTTCTGCGGCAGCTAACTGCCGCACTAACGAGGGTGCTCAGCCGAACCTCCCTTCCCCGAGTTGTCTCTTTCGAATCCAACACTTCCTTCCCATTCCCGCACTTCACCCAATGGCGAAATAAGCCATGTTTTCTACCTACAAACTCTCTTTCTGTCTTCCCCTTTCAAAAGAAGGAAAATCATCTTTATTCCTCTATATAGTCTCCTTTCAGCTCGATACACTTTTCCCTGCGATGTTCAATAGCTTCGATACTCTGGTGCATCGGAATAAGATTCGAACTTTAACTCATTGATTTTGGCCATGGCGATAATGAACGTGTGAAATGGTGCATTGTCTTGATGAAACAAAACTTTCTTTGTCGCTAAAAGCGGCCGTTTTTGCTCCATTTCATCATCAAACGCTGTAATAAGTTCGCATAATATTCGCCATTGATTACTTTTCCTTTTTTGAGATAATCAATGAACGTTATTCCGCGTGCGTTCCAGAAAACTGACGCCATGACCTTGCCAGCAGATGGCCTTCTTTGGAGCCGATTCTCTCCTTCCAATTCACTGTTTTGGTTGTTCCTTCGTCTCAGGTGTGAAGTGATGGACCCAGGTTTCATCCATTGTTATGAATCGACGCAAAAACTTAGCTTTATTGCAGCGACATATTGCCAAACACTCGAATGAAAGATCCTCGCGACGCAATTTTTGTTCTATTGTGAGCACCTTGCACACAACTTTCTCATATCCAAATTTTCAATCTGTTTGTGATGTGCAGAACTTTTTGAAATGCCTGCAATATCTGCTATCTCGATCACATTCTCTCGACGGCCATCCAATACCATGTTGTTGATTTTCTTTACTTTCTCTGGACTGATAACCTCATTTGGTCGACCACTGCGATGTTCGTCTTGGCAACTCTTAAACCCTGCCACCCAATACTTCACTGTTGTAAACGAAGGAGCAGACTCCCCCAAAGTAGAATCTAGCTCAGCTTTAATATTAGTTGGACTAAGACCTTTCAAATGAAAGTATTGTATCACATAATGATGACCAGTTTTATCATGTTTACAAATTCGCTGAGAGCATTCACCAATGATGGCTGACAAACAAATGTTAAACAATGTAAAATGTCAAAACTTCAAAATTAAGCTTTCTAAGGTTGGTACGTTTCACCACTGTTGTTTGAAACAACTGCTACCTATACATCAGGTCGGGTACTTCTGGGACAGACACTGTAAATGCAACTTATAAACAACAATTAATTAAAATAACAAAATGAAAAGGAAACTAAATGAAACTAAAACATCTGATGTGTTCATTCACTTGAATTTCTCTACAATTATTTATAAATTATTATTAAAAACTATTCTTTTATTTACTTGCTAATCGAGAAAAAAAAAATAGCAGAAATAGTCTTATTACTTGCTTCCTTGTAAGTAGAAATGAAATAAGGGAGTATCATAGGTTAAAGTGATAGTCAAAAGCTGATTGCTATGTGACTGAAGTTCCTTTGTATGGATGGAAGTTCACGTCCTGTGTGAGGAAAGTAAGCTTTTTAAAGCTGAAACTAAAAACAAGGAATGTCTCAAAAACGATCAACTCCACGAAAAAAATGCAAATAACATAAACTGTGTGTTTTAATGTGCTCTATGTTTTGTGTGGTAAGTTTTTGTCTATCTCTTACGGTTTAGCAGCTATGTAAAATTCCGTAACACTCATCGAAAATAAAGTAGTTTTCAGAGGCTATTGCCAGACAATTCAAGATATACATTTTATTTGTCAGGTAAATATCTTTAATATACGATATTTTATTCAAAATTGTTACAGCCATTTTTGAGAAAATCAAAATTTTCGAAAAAAATGCCATCTGATGGGTAGTTTGAGGAGGGGGGATTTTTCTCAAAATCGTTGTGTCGCATCCCTGGAAGATACTAAATTTAAATACCCAGTTTGGTAGTTTACCGAATTTTCGTTTTTGAGTTATCATGTTCACAGACAAACGGACACACACACATACACACACATACACACACACAGACACACACACAGACACACACAAAGACACACACATACACACACAGACACACACACACAGACACACACACAGACACAGACACACAGACACAGACACACACAGAATCACACAGACACACACAGACACACACACAGACACACACACACAGACACACACACACCGACACACACAGACACACACAGACACACAGACACACACAGACACACACACAGACGCACAGACACACACACAGACACACACATACACACACAGACACACGCAGACACATACACAGACACACACACAGACACACACACACCGACACACACAGACACACACAGACACACACAGACACACACACAGACACACACACACAGACACACACACACCGACACACACAGACACACACAGACACACACAGACACACAGACACACACAGACACACACACAGACGCACAGACACACACACACAGACACACACATACACACACAGACACACGCAGACACATACACAGACACACACACACAGACACACACACACAGACACACACACCGACACACACAGACACACACAGACACACACAGACACACAGACACACACAGACACACACACAGACGCACAGACACACACACAGACACACACATACACACACAGACACACGCAGACACATACACAGACACACACACAGACACACACACAGACACAGACACACACACACACAAACACACACACAGACACACACAGACACACACAGGCACACACACAGACACACACAGACCCACACACACAGACACACACACACAGACACACACAGACACACACAGACACGCACAGACACGCACACACAGACACACATAGACACACAAACACACAGACACACGAACACACAGACACACAGACACACGAACACACACAGACACACGGACACACGGGCACACACAAGAACCTTTTTGTGAAAATGCTTTTTTTTATATAGGGGACCCTAAAATACATATTTCCGATGAAATCCCGTATCGACTTTTTGAGTGGTTGTGAAATACCTTGTACATACTACGTGTAGAGAAAGTAAAAATAGACGACAGGAAATTAGTTAAGACAAAAAATGATTGAAAGGTATAAATACACTTCTATCCAATATTTACTGGAAGCCAGTACCATTCCAAACTACCATTTATATGGAAACATTTTCGACTATTTTTATTTTCTCAAAATGACTCTAACCATTTTGATTAAAATACTGCATATTAAAGATATTTACATGACAAATAAAACATATATCTGGAATGTTCTGGGAATAGCCCGAAAAGGCCTCTTTATTCTAGATTAATTTTGGTGAATTTTGCACAACTAGCCAACCGTAAAAGAAAGACAAAAGCTTACTACACAAAAAATGTAGAGCAGGTTAAAACACACAATTTATATTATATACACTATTTTCGTGGAGTTGATACTTTTAAATATATTTCTTATTTTTATTTCATCGTTAAAAACTTACGTTTTTCTCATACAGGAATTTGTCAACTGCCGTCCATACAAACAAAGGAACTTCAGTCACATAGCAACCAGCTTCTGACTATCACTTTGACCTATTCGCTTATTTCGCTTCTACTTACAAGGAAATGAGCAATAAGACTATTTCTGCTAATTTTTTCTAGATTATCATGAAGTAAATAGAAGTATAAGCTTTTTAAGAATAATTTGTTGCAGAGATATAGAGAAATTCATGTGAATGGATCACAGCTGACTTTTTCTTGAGTGTTCGTCTCTGTCTAGTTTTGCGCGATTTTGAAAGACGTGACATGAAGTATCCTATATATCCTGTCATAGAATGTTGTAAATAAAATGTTTCATTCTGTCTGTACATCTCAGCATTTGTGCAAGTGCACGTCGGGTGTATTTCTGAGAATAACTCAGCTAATTTGCGTTAAACCAGCTAACCGATTCACCAAAATGGCTAAGGTCCTGAGGATAATAAAATGTCTTTGGTGTACAACACGACGGAAAGACAGGCGAGCGGACTCTCACTTCTTCCCTCCTGTCCTCTCTTTCCCTAAAAGAGAATGTGCCGCACAGATAAATCGTTATCCCTCAGGGTACACAGGGCACAAATAGTATTAGACATGGAATTTCTGATTGTCTGTAGGGAATTTGTAGGGCGTGTGTTGTGATATCCGCTGGCCGCTCTAATTGGAGAAGGTTGTAGCTTACTGTTGTAGTACACGTTACCTAACCTCACTTCCAGTTGAGGGAGGTGGCTATTCCTATTAGCGAATGAGTTGACAAACCCAGCATAGGTATGCTCTATTGGTTCCATATAGAACAAGGTGACAGTATCAGCCAGTAACATGACGTAATAAAGTACCCTACAAACGGTACGGTACAAGACAGTGCCGGTTTCTTTCTGGCCTTCTGTACAAGTCCAATGTGACTCATTAAAGATCAACGAAGGAGCACGATTCAGAATATGGGAATGGCCGGAGGTGTATGTCATTCATGACCAGGAGGCCAATACCAGCGCAAATTGCCTCATAGAAGAACTGTTTTGTGTATATGAGGTACAGTAGGAGCTGCACAGTGATCGGAGCACCAACTTCGAGCCTAAACCGCTGACACTGGAGTGACTTGGAGTGCACAACACCTCTCCACTAACATTGATCAGAGCATCAACTTCGAGCCTAACCTGATGACACTGGAGTGACTTGGAGTGCACAACACCTTTCCACTCACATTGATCAGAGCATCAACTTCGAGCCTAACCTGATGACACTGGAGTGACTTGGAGTGCACAGCACCTCTCCACTCACAGTGATCAGAGCACCAACTGCGAGCCTAACCTGTTGACATTGGAGTGACTTGGAGTGCACAACACCTCTCCACTCACAGTGATCAGAGCACCAACTTCGAGCCTAACCTGATGACACTGGAGTGACTTGGAGTGCACAACACCTCTCCACTAACATTGATCAGAGCATCAACTTCGAGCCTAACCTGTTGACACTGGAGTGACTTGGAGTGCACAACACCTCTCCACTCACAGTGATCAGTGCACCAACTTGGAGCCTAACCTGTTGATATTGGAGTGACTTGGAGTGCACAACACCTCTCCACTCACAGTGATCAGAGCTCCAACTTGGAGCCTAACCTGATGACACTGGAGTGACTTGGAGTGCACAACACCTCTCCACTCACAGTGATCAGAGCTCCAACTTCGAGCCTAACCTGATGACACTGGAGTGACTTGGAGTGTACAACACCTCTCCACTAACATTGATCGGAGCACCAACTTCGAGCCTAAACCGTTGACATTGGAGTGACTTGGAGTACACAACACCTCTCCACTCACAGTGATCAGAGCACCAACTTCGAGCCTAAACCGCTGACACTGGAGTGACTTGGAGTGCACAACACCTCTCCACTCACAGTGATCAGAGCACCAACTTCGAGCCTAAACCGCTGACACTGGAGTGACTTGGAGTGCACAACACCTCTCCACTCACAGTGATCAGAGCTCCAACTTGGAGCCTAACCTGATAACACTGGAGTGACTTGGAGTACACAACACCTCTCCACTCACAGTGATCAGAGCTCCAACTTGGAGCCTAACCTGATAACACTGGAGTGACTTGGAGTGCACAACACCTCTCCACTCACAGTGATCAGAGCTCCAACTTGGAGCCTAACCTGATGACACTGGAGTGACTTGGAGTGCACAACACCTCTCCACTCACAGTGATCAGAGCTCCAACTTCGAGCCTAACCCGATGACACTGGAGTGACTTGGAGTGCACAACACCTCTCCACTCACAGTGATCAGAGCTCCAACTTCGAGCCTAAACCGCTGACACTGGAGTGACTTGGAGTGCACAACACCTCTCCACTCACAGTGATCAGTGCTCCAACTTGGAGCCTAACCCGATGACACTGGAGTGACTTGGAGTGCACAACACCTCTCCACTCACAGTGATCAGAGCTCCAACTTCGAGCCTAACCTGATGACACTGGAGTGACTTGGAGTGCACAACACCTCTCCACTCACAGTGATCAGAGCACCAACTTCGAGCCTAACCTGATGACACTGGAGTGACTTGGAGTGTACAACACCTCTCCACTCACAGTGATCAGAGCTCCAACTTGGAGCCTAACCCGATGACACTGGAGTGACTTGGAGTGCACAACACCCCTCCACTCAGTCATGGTTGAGCGATGCATCAAAACTCTGGAAAAATATTTGAGAAATGTTGTGGGTGATGACCACAGAGATTGGGATGTAAGTGCCACATTTTTTGATGGCTTGCTGCTCCACATTTCCACGAGATCACAGGTTGGACACGGAGCCAGTTTGGTATTTGAAAGGAATAGAATATAGTCTACCAGGCGAGATAATATTTGGAAGTCCTTCTGGGGCTGAACAGCCATGTTCTTCGCAGACTTAAGAATGCTTCAAGAGGCTTCTACAGTCACTACAAACGAGGTGAGAGCATTGAGTACGTTTCAGAAAACGCTTTCCAGAAATCCTTACAGATTGGCAGCTTATGTCACGGTGAAAGAGAACTACTTTGGACGAAATGTTATGTAAATGAAGTACGGATTTATTTCGCTATCATTTATAAATTTTGGGAACATTTTAATCTCACAAAATATACGAAGGTTATCCAGAAAGTTAACTTAATCTCCATTCGGAAAGATATTTGCTGGCCCGACTTACCAGTTTTCTAATGCCAATCTTATACTTTTCTACCACCAAAGAACTTGTTCTTTTTTTTTTTTTTTTTTTTTGTGTTTTATGTTTTTGAATGCACAAAATGTTCGGCCAGTGGAATTTTATTGGCAAATAACCAAATAATGCAATGAATGAGTGTTCAGTAACGAAATGGCGCATAATTTACACGAGTAATCAAGGATGAACCAGTGTGTACAAAAAAGTCCGGAGTGGAAGTTCATCAATCATAATGGAGGAGTTGAAAACAAACGTTGATAAAAGAATTCAGAACAACCCGATGTTTCACTTTTGACACCGTACATGACTTTTTGGATGGAAAAAATTTCCGAGCCATGAAGACCTCAAAGTGGCAGTGACATCTTGGCTCAGATCTTTAGCAGTTAAATAGCATAACATCTGAGTCAAAAAACCGTTACCACAGAACAATAATACCTTGAGTAGTGACGAAATAGAATATGTTCCCTTCACATGACTTTCTCTACATCTCTGTAACAAATTATTGTTAAAAAGCTTATGCTTCTGTTTACTTCATGCTAATCGAGAAAACATTAGCAGAAATAGTCTTATTACTTGCTTCCTTGCAAGTAGAAGCGAAACAAGGGAGTACCATAGGTTAAAGTGATAGTCAAAAGCTGTTTGCTATCTGACTGACGTTCCTTTGTTTGTCTCGAAAGGAGTTGACAAATTCCTGTATGAGAAAAGCATAAGTTTTTTTTATAGCTGAAACCCCCCCCCCAAAAAAAAAGGAATATCTCAAAAACGATCAACTCTACGAAACAAAATATATTACATAAATTGTGTGTTTTAACGTGCTCTACATTTATTGTTCGGTAAATTTTTGTCCATCTCTTAGGATTTAGCAGTTATGCAAAATTCCCTAAAGTTAATCCAGAATAAAGCAATTTTCAGAGGCTATTCCCAGAAAATTCATGATATAAATTTTATTTGTCAGGTAAATATCCTTAATATACGATGTTTTAATCAAAATCGTTACAGCCATTTTTAAGAAAATCAAAATTTTCGAAAAAAGTTCCATGTAAAGGGTAGTTGAGAGTGGGGAGATTTTCTTGAAAATGTTGTGTCGCATCCTTGGAAGACAGCAAACTTAAATACCAAGTTTGGTATTAAACGGTCTTTTCGTTTTTGAGCTATGCTGTCCACAGACACACACACACACACACGCACACACAGACACACGACGCACACACAAACACGGACCTTTTACTGGAAATGCTTTTTTTTTGGATTCAGGGGGCCCAAACATGTATTTCCGGTGAAATCTCGTTATGAAATTGCTGGGTGGAATGCAATACCTTCTCTATACACTATGTACATAAAACGTCTAGAGAAAGTAAAAATAGAGTAAGGTACTGTAACTTTGTAAATAAAGTTTTATGTTGATAACCTTGTTATTACTCAGTTATGCCAAATCGTCTGTCATTTTTGGATGACCCTCGTATGAAAATACAGTTCTGCGTTTGTTTACGTGCTATAATGTTTTTCAAGCGGGAAGAGTTCTACTCTGCAGCGAATGAGATGCTTTATCGTGCTCTGCATTGCCAGGTTGCTACCCCCACTCTTTTCATATTTCCCTCTCACTCGCACACTGACTATGCAAATCTGCCTGGTGACATTATGCTCGACGTATGGAAACAGTAAGCGATTTTTACTTTCTCTACACTATGTGCATAGTGTATAGAGAAGGTACTGCACTCCACCCAAAATTCAATAGCGAGATTTCACCGGAAATATATGTTTTAGGGTCCCCTGTATAAAAAAATAAGGCATTTTCAGAAAAAAGGTTCCGTGTGTCTGTGAACACGATAACTCAAAAACGAAAACTCGGTAAACTACCAACTTGGTATTTAAGTATAGTATCTTCCAGTGATGTGACGGCCGCCCCGTGGCCGAGCGGCTAGATCTCTCGACTCTCACCTAGACGGCCCGGGTTCAATCGCAAGCGACCGCATGTGAGATTTGTGGTGGGCAAAACGGCGCTGGGACGGATTTTCTCCGGTTTCCCCCGCCATCGCATTCCGCCGGTGCTCCATCTTCATTCATGTATCATCAGTGTCACCGCCTGCGGTGCCACAAATAGTTAAAGCGGGCGTTAAACACTACCAAAAAAAAAAAGAAAGAAAGAAAAAGGGATGTGACATGAAGATTTTGAGAAAAATCCCTTTTACATGGAACTTTTATAGAACATTTTTATTTTCTCTAAAATGGCTGTAACGATTTGGATTATAATATCGTACATTAAAGATATTTACCCAACGAATAAAATGTATATCTTTACTTCTCTGGGAATAGCCTCTGAAGACTACTTTAGTCTGGATGAATTTTAAGGAGTTTTACATAACTGCTAAAACTTAAGAGATGGACAAAAATTTACCACACAAAAAATGTAGAGCACGCTAAAACATACAATTTATGCTATATACATTTTTTCGTGGAGTTGATCTTTTTTATATATATTCCTTGTTTTTTGTTTCAGCTTTAAAAAACACGCTCTTCTCATACAGTAATTTGTCAACTCCTGTCCATACAAACAAAAGAATTTCAGTCACATAGCAATCAGCCTTTGACTATCACTTTAACCTATGGTAATCCCTTATTTCGCTCCTACTTGCAAGGAAACAAATAATAAGACTATTTCTGCTAATTTTTTCTCAATTAGCATGAAGTAAAACGAGGCATTAACTTTTTAACAATGATTTGTTGCAGAGATCTAGAGAAATTCATGTGAATGGAACACATCAGAGTTTTTCGGTTATGCTACAAACATTACTCCTTGTCTTCCTCGTGAATTATTTGAATACTTTGTGTTAGGGCAAGTAGTGTTTATGAGAGAGGGAATCACTTAGCGCGTTACTCCCCAGTTAAGTGGCAATGTGAACACTCTGATTGGCTGCCGGCCTGGTGGCACAGCTCAAGGACAAACCTCATCACATTTGAAAGTCATGCAGTCTCTATTTCTAGTATATATACCCCCGCCACTGAATCCCTGTACTTGACAGTTCGGGTGGTTTCATGCAAGGTTGGCTATGCTGCCTTTGCGGCGTTGCCAGAGTAACTAGTAAATAACAGCAGCTGATAGCAAATGTGTCTATCGTGTGTAAAAACGAATATAAACAGTGTACATAGTAAATGAATGCCGATGAATAATGAAACTAACTCGTATTTATTGATGTTAACTGAAAACAACAGTAATACAGTAAGGTATGCAGCATACATTAGGTATTTACGACAATGTAGAACAGATTAATGCAAAATAACTTGTTACAACGAGAGAAAGGTATAACAAAGTGATTTTCACTGGTTTAGAATGTTAATGACTCAATTACATCCAAGTGTCCGTCGCCATCATTCTGGAGAGTCGTCAACATCACTAAGACGTGGTTCACATTCCGTGCTTTTCGTATTTTTGTGTGCACATGATTCACTTTCTTCTTCCTTGAAGCCGCGTCCACACCTTCCCACAAAAGCGTATCCACCTCTATAATTGTGTTATGTTCCCTCACGCACAAACAGCAATAACAACAAATATAAATATCAACAAATAATACGTAGCTTGCACAGAACAGCTCAACGCACGTGTAAGGAGTTCACAAACTGAGCACGTGGCTGGAAATAGCCAGATATTGCAACGGTGCGGCATCTAGATCCGTTTCTGTTGTCTGACCGACCGACCGGAATGCTTCTTTGTGATTGGTTCAGCAAGTCAAACGGGTAAAGCTTTTCATCTGTTTTCTATGGATGTACCAACTTAACTCCTAACTGTCAAGTGCGGGGATTCAGAGGCGGGGGTACAGTTTAAAAGTGAACAGACAGAGAAACGAAAACCGTGGAAAGATGATGTCGATCAATTAACAAGATCCCAAAGCATACATAACCTGTACGCTGGCAAAGAGAAAAACAAACTAGCACTTGCAAAGTTGAGTCATAGCGGCAGAGAGGGAGAGGGTTTAGTTTGGCGAAACTCTGTCAGGCAGGAGGACACTTAGCAAGTTGTTAGGGTGGTCGCTTGGACAAGTGCATTGCTAACATCATTACCTCAAATGGAGGCGGCAGAGAATTGGGCCAGTAGCTTTTGAACCTTGCCTTTCGTTTTGTTATCATAAAGTTAACTAACAGAAACTTCTCATGCCAGAAATTCTGCTTTCAGGCGTATTCATCAAAATACCTCAGATACAACATTATATTTATATATCTTATGAAATGGCAACTAAAAAATCTTATGTGTACCATTCACATGACTTTCTCTACATCTCTGCAACAAATTATTCTTAAAAAGCTTATACTTCTATTAACTTCCTGCTAATCAGGAAACTTTAGCAGAAATAGTCTTATTACTTGCTTCCTTGTAAGTAGAAGCGAAATAAGGGAGTACCATAGGTTAAAGTGACAGTCAAAAGCTGGTTGCTATGTGTCTGAAGTTCCTTAGTTTGTATGGACAGCAGTTGACAAATTCCTGTATGAAAAAAGTATGTTTTTCATGCCAGAAACCAAAAACAAGGAATGTCTCAAAAACGATGAACTCCATGAAAAAATGTATATAGCATAAATTGTGTGTTTTAACATGCTCTACATTTTTTGTGCAGTAAGTTTTTGTTTATCTCTTAAGGTTTAGCAGTTATTAAAAATTCCGTAAAACTCATACAGAATAAACTACACTTCAGAAGCTATTCCCAGAAACTTCAAGATATGCATTTTATTTGTCAGGTAAGTCTTAAATATACGATATTTTAATCAAAATCGTTAGAGCCATTTTTGAGTAAATCGAAATTTTCGAAAAAAGTTCCATGTAAAGGGTAGTTTGGGGTGGGGGGATTTTTCTCAAAATCTTCGTCTGGCATCCCTGAAAGATGCTAATCTTAAATACCAAGTTTGGTATTTTACCGACTTTTCGTTTTTGAGTTATCGCGTTCACAGACACATGGACACACGGACACACACACACACACACACACACACACACACACACACACGGACCTTTTTGTGAAAATGTTTTTTTTTTTATATTGGGGACGCTAAAAGATATATTTCCGTTGAAATCTCGGTATCGAATTTTTGGGTGGAGTGCAATACCTTCTCTATACACTATGTACATAGTAAGTGTAGAGAAAGTAAAAATATGATCTGTTCCATTCACATGCTAAAAGCATATTCTTTTATCTATTTTATGAAACTCGACATAAACATTAGTAGAAATTCTTAATTGCTTGGATAAGTAGAGTCACACTGAAAAATTCAATGACATAACCGGGATTTAAACCATAGACCTCCCGATCTCTAACCGGTTGCTGTACCACTGAGCTAAAATGTCAACATACCGGTATAACATTGAATTTCTCAACTGACCCGCATGTTTCCCGGTAAACCACGAGGTGATCTCAAATTATTTTGAATGGCGAATTACAATTTTTGTTAGTACTTAAGTCCATACTTTTATGGAATTGACCATAACAGTTGGACCAACTGACCATAATAGTTGGCAATACTATGAATCCTGGCACTTAAGTACTAACAAAAATTGTAATTCGACATTCAAAATAATTTGAGATCACCTCGTGGTTTACCGGGAAACATGCGAGTCAGTTGAGAAATTCGATGTTATACCGGTATGTTGACATGGTAGTTCAGTGGTACAGCAACCGGTTAGAGATCAGGAGATCCGTGTTTCAAATCTCGGTTGTGGCATTGAATTTTTCAGTCTCACTCTACCTATTCAACTCCTGTCCTACACACGGCTTCTGTGAAAATAACAATTAATCTAATATTAATTACTTGCTTCCTAGCAAGTAGAAGGGAAATAATGCAATACATTAGACTAAACCGATATTTTAAAAACTGGTTGCCATGTGGTTGAAATCCGTTTCTATACAGGGCGAGGAGTTTGCAACTTTACGTGTGAGAAAATTTTAAGTGTTTAAATCTGATACAAATAACAAGGAATATCTCAGAAATGGTCAATTCCACGAACAAAGACTAATATGGCATAGATTGTGCGTTTTAAGTGATCCACATTTCTATGTTGTGCAAAATCCAACAAAATTCTTCCAGAAGAAACATGTTTTCGGAGGCTATTCCAAGAACATTAAATATATACCCACATTTTATTTGCCATGTAAATATCTTTCATATAGGGTGTCCTAAACAAAATCGATAGAGCTATTTTTGAGAAAATCATAATTTTCGAAATAGTAAGGGGTAGTTTAGCGTGTTCCTGAAAATCTTCTTGTCGCATCCTTGGAATATACTAAATTTAAATACCAATTTTGATATTTTACGGAATTTTTATTTTTGTGTTATTATGTGCACAGACACACGGACCTTTTTCTGAAAATACTTCTTTTAGATACAGGGGACCCTAAAACATGTATTTCCGGTGAAATCTCGGTATCAAACTTTTGAGTGGAGTGCAATACATTCTCTATACACTATGTGCATAGTACGTGTAGAGAAGGTAACTATCATACATACCAATTGCGGCCAGAGAAATACATACAGGAGAAAAATCCCATGAGTACAGATAAGGTGACACTGACAGATAGAAACGGTATTGCAGTCTATCTTAATAGATTAGTGACCGTGCCAATTCTGAACACAACACATGAGTACAGATAAGGTGACACTGACAGATAGAAACAGTATTGTAGCCTATCTTAATAGATTAGTGGTCGTGCCAATTCTGAACACAACACACACACGAGTACAGATAAGGTGACACTGACAGATAGAAACAGTATTGTAGTCTATCTTAATAGATTAGTGACCGTGCCAATTCTGAACACAACACATGAGTACAGATAAGGTGACACTGACAGATAGAAACAGTATTGCTGCCTATCTTAATAGATTAGTGACCGTGCCAATTCTGAACACAACACACACATGAGTACAGATAAGGTGACACTGACAGATAGAAACAGTATTGCTGCCTATCTTAATAGATTAGTGACCGTGCCTATTCTGAACACAACACACACATGAGTACAGATAAGGTGACACTGACAGATAGAAACGGTATTGTAGCCTATCTTAATAGATTAGTGGTCGTGCCAATTCTAAACACAACACACACATGAGAACAGATAAGGTGACACTGACAGATAGAAACGGTATTGCAGTCTATCTTAATAGATTAGTGGCCTTACCAATTCTGAACACCAAACAACACACACATGAGTACAGATAAGGTGACACTGACAGATAGAAACGGTATTGCAGTCTATCTTAATAGATTAGTGACCGTGCCAATTCTGAACACAACACATGAGTACAGATAAGGTGACACTGACAGATAGAAATAGTATTGCAGTCTATCTTAATAGATTAGTGGCCGTGCCAATTCTGAACACAACACATGAGTACAGATAAGGTGACACTGACAGATAGAAACGGTATTGTAGCCTATCTT
Organism: Hymenopus coronatus; assembly: GCA_030762935.1. NCBI lineage: Eukaryota > Metazoa > Arthropoda > Insecta > Mantodea > Hymenopodidae > Hymenopus > Hymenopus coronatus. Next base: position 181,977,993 of record CM060882.1, on the reverse strand, counting down.
AATAGATTAGTGGCCGTGAACACAACACAACACATGAGTACAGATAAGGTGACACTGACAGATAGAAACGGTATTGTAGCCTATCTTAATAGATTAGTGGCCGTGCCAATTCTGAACACAACACACACATGAGTACAGATAAGGTAACACTGACAGATAGAAACAGTATTGCAGTCTATCTTAATAGATTAGTGGCCGTGCCAATTCTGAACACAACACAACACATGAGTACAGATAAGGTGACACTGACAGATAGAAACGGTATTGTAGCCTATCTTAATAGATTAGTGGTCGTGCCAATTCTAAACACAACACACACATGAGTACAGATAAGCTGACACTGACAGATAGAAACAGTATTGCAGCCTATCTTAATAGATTAGTGGTCGTGCCAATTCTGAACACAACACACACATGAGAACAGATAAGGTGACACTGACAGATAGAAACACTATTGTAGCCTATCTTAATAGATTAGTGGTCGTGCCAATTCTAAACACAACACACACATGAGTACAGATAAGCTGACACTGACAGATAGAAACAGTATTGCAGCCTATCTTAATAGATTAGTGGTCGTGCCAATTCTAAACACAACACACACATGAGTACAGATAAGGTGACACTGACAGATAGAAACAGTATTGCATCATGTCTTAATAGATTAGTGGTCGTGCCAATTCTAAACACAACACACACATGAGTACAGATAAGCTGACACTGACAGATAGAAACAGTATTGTAGCCTATCTTAATAGATTAGCGGCCGTGAACACAACACAACACATGAGTACAGATAAGGTGACACTGACAGATAGAAACGGTATTGTAGCCTATCTTAATAGATTAGTGGCCGTGCCAATTCTGAACACAACACACACATGAGTACAGATAAGGTGACACTGACAGATAGAAACAGTATTGCAGCCTATCTTAATAGATTAGTGGCCTTACCAATTCTGAACACAACACAACACACACATGAGTACAGATAAGGTGACACTGACAGATAGAAACGGTATTGCAGTCTATCTTAATAGATTAGTGGTCGTGCCAATTCTAAACATAACACACACATGAGTACAGATAAGGTGACACTGACAGATAGAGACGGTATTGCAGTCTATCTTAATAGATTAGTGGCCGTGCCAATTCTGAACACAACACACACATGAGTACAGATAAGGTGACACTGACAGATAGAAATAGTATTGCAGTCTATCTTAATAGATTAGTGGCCGTGCCAATTCTGAACACAACACATGAGTACAGATAAGGTGACACTGACAGATAGAAACGGTATTGTAGCCTATCTTAATAGATTAGTGGCCGTGCCAATTCTGAACACAACACACACATGAGTACAGATAAGGTGACACTGACAGATAGAAATAGTATTGCAGTCTATCTTAATAGATTAGTGGCCGTGCCAATTCTGAACACAACACATGAGTACAGATAAGGTGACACTGACAGATAGAAACGGTATTGTAGCCTATCTTAATAGATTAGTGGCCGTGCCAATTCTGAACACAACACAACACATGAGTACAGATAAGGTGACACTGACAGATAGAAACAGTATTGCAGTCTATCTTAATAGATTAGTGGCCGTGAACACAACACAACACATGAGTACAGATAAGGTGACACTGACAGATAGAAACAGTATTGCAGTCTATCTTAATAGATTAGTGGCCGTGAACACAACACACACATGAGTACAGATAAGGTGACACTGACAGATAGAAACAGTATTGCAGCCTATCTTAATAGATTAGTGGCCGTGAACACAACACACACATGAGTACAGATAAGGTGACACTGACAGATAGAAATAGTATTGCAGTTTATCTTAATAGATTAGTGGCCGTGCCAATTCTGAACACAACACATGAGTACAGATAAGGTGACACTGACAGATAGAAACGGTATTGTAGCCTATCTTAATAGATTAGTGGCCGTGAACACAACACAACACATGAGTACAGATAAGGTGACACTGACGGATAGAAACGGTATTGTAGCCTATCTTAATAGATTAGTTGGCCGTGAACACAACACAACACATGAGTACAGATAAGGTGACACTGACAGATAGAAACGGTATTGTAGCCTATCTTAATAGATTAGTGGCCGTGCCAATTCTGAACACAACACACACATGAGTACAGATAAGGTGACACTGACAGATAGAAACGGTATTGTAGCCTATCTTAATAGATTAGTGGCCGTGCCAATTCTGAACACAACACACATGAGTACAGATAAGGTGACACTGACAGATAGAAACAGTATTGTAGCCTATCTTAATAGATTAGTGGTCATGCCAATTCTAAACACAACACACACATGAGTACAGATAAGGTGACACTGACAGATAGAAACGGTATTGTAGCCTATCTTAATAGATTAGTGGCCGTGAACACAACACAACACATGAGTACAGATAAGGTGACACTGACAGATAGAAACGGTATTATAGCCTATCTTAATAGATTAGTGGCCGTGCCAATTCTGAACACAACACACACATGAGTACAGATAAGGTAACACTGACAGATAGAAACAGTATTGCAGTCTATCTTAATAGATTAGTGGCCGTGCCAATTCTAAACACAACACACACATGAGTACAGATAAGGTAACACTGACAGATAGAAACAGTATTGCAGTCTATCTTAATAGATTAGTGGCCGTGCCAATTCTGAACACAACACAACACATGAGTACAGATAAGGTGACACTGACAGATAGAAACGGTATTGTAGCCTATCTTAATAGATTAGTGGTCGTGCCAATTCTAAACACAACACACACATGAGTACAGATAAGGTGACACTGACAGATAGAAACAGTATTGCATCATATCTTAATAGATTAGTGGTCGTGCCAATTCTAAACACAACACACACATGAGTACAGATAAGCTGACACTGACAGATAGAAACAGTATTGTAGCCTATCTTAATAGATTAGTGGCCGTGAACACAACACAACACATGAGTACAGATAAGGTGACACTGACAGATAGAAACAGTATTGTAGCCTATCTTAATAGATTAGTGGCCGTGCCAATTCTGAACACAACACACACATGAGTACAGATAAGGTGACACTGACAGATAGAAACAGTATTGCAGCCTATCTTAATAGATTAGTGGCCTTACCAATTCTGAACACAACACACACACACACACATGAGTAGAGATAAGGTGACACTGACAGATAGAAACGGTATTGTAGCCTATCTTAATAGATTAGTGGCCGTGCCAATTCTGAACACAACACACACATGAGTAGAGATAAGGTGACACTGACAGATAGAAACGGTATTGTAGCCTATCTTAATAGATTAGTGGCCGTGCCAATTCTGAACACAACACACACATGAGTACAGATAAGGTGACACTGACAGATAGAAACGGTATTGTAGCCTATCTTAATAGATTAGTGGCCGTGCCAATTCTGAACACAACACACACATGAGTACAGATAAGGTGACACTGACAGATAGAAACGGTATTGTAGCCTATCTTAATAGATTAGTGGCCGTGCCAATTCTGAACACAACACACACATGAGTACAGATAAGGTGACACTGACAGATAGAAACGGTATTGCAGCCTATCTTAATAGATTAGTGGCCGTGCCAATTCTGAACACAACACACACATGAGTACAGATAAGGTGACACTGACAGATAGAAACGGTATTGTAGCCTATCTTAATAGATTAGTGGCCGTGAACACAACACAACACATGAGTACAGATAAGGTGACACTGACAGATAGAAACGGTATTGTAGCCTATCTTAATAGATTAGTGGCCGTGCCAATTCTGAACACAACACACACATGAGTACAGATAAGGTAACACTGACAGATAGAAACAGTATTGCAGTCTATCTTAATAGATTAGTGGCCGTGCCTTTTTCTGAACACAACACAACACATGAGTACAGATAAGGTGACACTGACAGATAGAAACGGTATTGTAGCCTATCTTAATAGATTAGTGGTCGTGCCAATTCTAAACACAACACACACATGAGTACAGATAAGCTGACACTGACAGATAGAAACAGTATTGCAGCCTATCTTAATAGATTAGTGGTCGTGCCAATTCTGAACACAACACACACATGAGAACAGATAAGGTGACACTGACAGATAGAAACACTATTGTAGCCTATCTTAATAGATTAGTGGTCGTGCCAATTCTAAACACAACACAAACATGAGTACAGATAAGCTGACACTGACAGATAGAAACAGTATTGCAGCCTATCTTAATAGATTAGTGGTCGTGCCAATTCTAAACACAACACACACATGAGTACAGATAAGGTGACACTGACAGATAGAAACAGTATTGCATCATGTCTGAATAGATTAGTGGTCGTGCCAATTCTAAACACAACACACACATGAGTACAGATAAGCTGACACTGACAGATAGAAACAGTATTGTAGCCTATCTTAATAGATTAGTGGCCGTGAACACAACACAACACATGAGTATAGATAAGGTGACACTGACAGATAGAAACGGTATTGTAGCCTATCTTAATAGATTAGTGGTTGTGCCAATTCTGAACACAACACACACATGAGTACAGATAAGGTGACACTGACAGATAGAAACAGTATTGCAGCCTATCTTAATAGATTAGTGGCCTTACCAATTCTGAACACAACACAACACACACATGAGTACAGATAAGGTGACACTGACAGATAGAAACGGTATTGCAGTCTGTCTTAATAGATTAGTGGTCGTGCCAATTCTAAACATAACACACACATGAGTACAGATAAGGTGACACTGACAGATAGAGACGGTATTGCAGTCTATCTTAATAGATTAGTGGCCGTGCCAATTCTGAACACAACACACACATGAGTACAGATAAGGTGACACTGACAGATAGAAATAGTATTGCAGTCTATCTTAATAGATTAGTGGCCGTGCCAATTCTGAACACAACACATGAGTACAGATAAGGTGACACTGACAGATAGAAACGGTATTGTAGCCTATCTTAATAGATTAGTGGCCGTGCCAATTCTGAACACAACACAACACATGAGTACAGATAAGGTGACACTGACAGATAGAAACAGTATTGCAGTCTATCTTAATAGATTAGTGGCCGTGAACACAACACAACACATGAGTACAGATAAGGTGACACTGACAGATAGAAACAGTATTGCAGTCTATCTTAATAGATTAGTGGCCGTGAACACAACACACACATGAGTACAGATAAGGTGACACTGACAGATAGAAATAGTATTGCAGTCTATCTTAATAGATTAGTGGCCGTGAACACAACACACACATGAGTACAGATAAGGTGACACTGACAGATAGAAACAGTATTGCAGCCTATCTTAATAGATTAGTGGCCGTGAACACAACACACACATGAGTACAGATAAGGTGACACTGACAGATAGAAATAGTATTGCAGTCTATCTTAATAGATTAGTGGCCGTGCCAATTCTGAACACAACACATGAGTACAGATAAGGTGACACTGACAGATAGAAACGGTATTGTAGCCTATCTTAATAGATTAGTGGCCGTGAACACAACACAACACATGAGTACAGATAAGGTGACACTGACAGATAGAAACGGTATTGTAGCCTATCTTAATAGATTAGTGGCCGTGAACACAACACAACACATGAGTACAGATAAGGTGACACTGACAGATAGAAACGGTATTGTAGCCTATCTTAATAGATTAGTGGCCGTGCCAATTCTGAACACAACACACACATGAGTACAGATAAGGTGACACTGACAGATAGAAACGGTATTGTAGCCTATCTTAATAGATTAGTGGCCGTGCCAATTCTGAACACAACACACATGAGTACAGATAAGGTGACACTGACAGATAGAAACAGTATTGTAGCCTATCTTAATAGATTAGTGGTCATGCCAATTCTAAACACAACACACACATGAGTACAGATAAGGTGACACTGACAGATAGAAACGGTATTGTAGCCTATCTTAATAGATTAGTGGCCGTGAACACAACACAACACATGAGTACAGATAAGGTGACACTGACAGATAGAAACGGTATTGTAGCCTATCTTAATAGATTAGTGGCCGTGCCAATTCTGAACACAACACACACATGAGTACAGATAAGGTAACACTGACAGATAGAAACAGTATTGCAGTCTATCTTAATAGATTAGTGGCCGTGCCAATTCTAAACACAACACACACATGAGTACAGATAAGGTAACACTGACAGATAGAAACAGTATTGCAGTCTATCTTAATAGATTAGTGGCCGTGCCAATTCTGAACACAACACAACACATGAGTACAGATAAGGTGACACTGACAGATAGAAACGGTATTGTAGCCTATCTTAATAGATTAGTGGTCGTGCCAATTCTAAACACAACACACACATGAGTACAGATAAGGTGACACTGACAGATAGAAACAGTATTGCATCATATCTTAATAGATTAGTGGTCGTGCCAATTCTAAACACAACACACACATGAGTACAGATAAGCTGACACTGACAGATAGAAACAGTATTGTAGCCTATCTTAATAGATTAGTGGCCGTGAACACAACACAACACATGAGTACAGATAAGGTGACACTGACAGATAGAAACAGTATTGTAGCCTATCTTAATAGATTAGTGGCCGTGCCAATTCTGAACACAACACACACATGAGTACAGATAAGGTGACACTGACAGATAGAAACAGTATTGCAGCCTATCTTAATAGATTAGTGGCCTTACCAATTCTGAACACAACACACACACACACACATGAGTAGAGATAAGGTGACACTGACAGATAGAAACGGTATTGTAGCCTATCTTAATAGATTAGTGGCCGTGCCAATTCTGAACACAACACACACATGAGTAGAGATAAGGTGACACTGACAGATAGAAACGGTATTGTAGCCTATCTTAATAGATTAGTGGCCGTGCCAATTCTGAACACAACACACACATGAGTACAGATAAGGTGACACTGACAGATAGAAACGGTATTGTAGCCTATCTTAATAGATTAGTGGCCGTGCCAATTCTGAACACAACACACACGTGAGTACAGATAAGGTGACACTGACAGATAGAAACGGTATTGTAGCCTATCTTAATAGATTAGTGGCCGTGCCAATTCTGAACACAACACACACATGAGTACAGATAAGGTGACACTGACAGATAGAAACAGTATTGTAGTCTATCTTAATAGATTAGTGGCCGTGCCAATTCTGAAAACAACACACACATGAGAACAGATAAGGTGACACTGACAGATAGAAACAGTATTGCTGCCTATCTTAATAGATTAGTGGTCGTGCCAATTCTGAACACAACACACACATGAGTACAGATAAGGTGACACTGACAGATAGAAACAGTATTGTAGCCTATCTTAATATATTAGTGGCCGTGACAATTCTGAACACAACACACACATGAGTACAGATAAGGTGACACTGACAGATAGAAACAGTATTGCTGCCTATCTTAATAGATTAGTGGTCGTGCCAATTCTGAACACAACACACACATGAGTACAGATAAGGTGACACTGACAGATACAAACGGTATTGCTGCCTATCTTAATAGATTAGTGGTCGTGCCAATTCTGAACACAACACAACACACACATGAGTACAGATAAGGTGACACTGTCAGATACAAACGGTATTGTAGCCTATCTTAATAGATAGTGGTCGTGCCAATTCTGTGTCCAATTCTGAACAAGACGCTGTTTCATTTTGTGAAGAAGATTAGGTGTGTTTGTATGTGTAAGAGAGAGAGAGAGAGAGAGAGAGAGAAAAAAAGAGAGAGAGATTGAGAGAGAGAGAGAGAGAGAGAGACTGTAAGTGGCATGGCTCGTTAAATAGCACACTTGTTATTTAAGTTCAAAATTTTCAACAAAATCCCCCCCTCCATTACCCTGTACATGTGACATTTTATCAAAATTACTTACACGAGTTTTATTAAAATATCATATGTTTAAGATATATGCTGACAAACGTAATGTATATCTTAAAATAACTCGGAATATCCTCTAAAGACTTCTTCATTCTGGATATGTTTGTATGTAAGAGAAAGACAGAAACTCAGGCACAAAACATGTAGAATTCATTAGAACACACACCTTATGACATAGACATTTTTTAAATACATATATCCGTATTATTCTTCGTATAACGGTAGCATTAAACTCATTGATTTACGCAATAATATGTTCTGGTCTAGTTTTTCTTCCTTTCCCAAAATTATGACTATTTTCTCCTGTTGCCCGCAGCTGTTTCCTCTCTTTATCGTTGTCAAGGCCACACCATCACTATAATATGGAACAGCTTGTGGATATAAACACTGTTTCCTCTCTTTATCGTTGTCAAGGCCACACCATCACTATAATATGGAACAGCTTGTGGATATAAACACTGTTTCCTCTCTTTATCGTTGTCAAGGCCACACCATCACTATAATATGGAACAGCTTGTGGATATAAACACTGTTTCCTCTCTTTATCGTTGTCAAGGCCACACCATCACTATAATATGGAACAGCTTGTGGATATAAACACTGTTTCCTCTCTTTATCGTTGTCAAGGCCACACCATCACTATAATATGGAACAGCTTGTGGATATAAACACTGTTTCCTCTCTTTATCGTTGTCAAGGCCACACCATCACTATAATATGGAACAGCTTGTGGATATAAACACTGTTTCCTCTCTTTATCGTTGTCAAGGCCACACCATCACTATAATATGGAACAGCTTGTGGATATAAACACTGTTTCCTCTCTTTATCGTTGTCAAGGCCACACCATCACTATAATATGGAACAGCTTGTGGATATAAACACTGTTTCCTCTCTTTATCGTTGTCAAGGCCACACCATCACTATAATATGGAACAGCTTGTGGATATAAACACTGTTTCCTCTCTTTATCGTTGTCAAGGCCACACCATCACTATAATATGGAACAGCTTCTGGATATAAACACTGTTTCCTCTCTTTATCGTTGTCAAGGCCACACCATCACTATAATATGGAACAGCTTGTGGATATAAACACTGTTTCCTCTCTTTATCGTTGTCAAGGCCACACCATCACTATAATATGGAACAGCTTGTGGATATAAACACTGTTTCCTCTCTTTATCGTTGTCAAGGCCACACCATCACTATAATATGGAACAGCTTGTGGATATAAACACTGTTTCCTCTCTTTATCGTTGTCAAGGCCACACCATCACTATAATATGGAACAGCTTGTGGATATAAACACTGTTTCCTCTCTTTATCGTTGTCAAGGCCACACCATCACTATAATATGGAATAGCTTGTGGATATAAACACTGTTTCCTCTCTTTATCGTTGTCAAGGCCACACCAGGACTATAATATGGAACAGCTTGTGGATATAAACACTGTTTCCTCTCTTTATCGTTGTCAAGGCCACACCAGTACTATAATATGGAACAGCTTGTGGATATAAACACTGTTTCCTCTCTTTATCGTTGTCAAGGCCACACCATCACTATAATATGGAACAGCTTGTGGATTTAAACACTGTTTCCTCTCTTTATCGTTGTCAAGGCAACACCAGTACTATAATATGGAACAGCTTGTGCATATAAACACTGTTTCCTCTCTTTATCGTTGTCAAGGCCACACCATCACTATAATATGGAACAGCTTGTGGATATAAACACTGTTTCCTCTCTTTATCGTTGTCAAGGCCACACCATCACTATAATATGGAACAGCTCGTGGATATGAACACTGTTTCCTCTCTTTATCGTTGTCAAGGCAACACCAATACTATAATATGGAACAGCTTGTGGATATAAACACTGTTTCCTCTCTTTATCGTTGTCAAGGCCACATCATCACTATAATATGGAACATCTTGTGGATATGAACACTGTTTCCTCTCTTTATCGTTGTCAAGGCCACACCATCACTATAATATGGAACAGCTTGTGGATATAAACACTGTTTCAACTCTTTATCGTTGTCAAGGCCACACCATCACTATAATATGGAACATCTTGTGGATATGAACACTGTTTCCTCTCTTTATCGTTGTCAAGGCCACACCATCACTATAATATGGAACAGCTTGTGGATATAAACACTGTTTCCTCTCTTTATCGTTGTCAAGGCCACACCATCACTATAATATGGAACAGCATGTGGATATAAACACTGTTTCCTCTCTTTATCGTTGTCAAGGCCACACCATCACTATAATATGGAACAGCTTGTGGATATAAACACTGTTTCCTCTCTTTATCGTTGTCAAGGCCACACCATCACTATAATATGGAACAGCTTGTGGATATAAACACTGTTTCCTCTCTTTATCGTTGTCAAGGCAACACCAGCACTATAATATGGAACAGCTTGTGGATATAAACACTGTTTCCACTCTTTATCGTTGTCAAGGCCACACCAGGACTATAATATGGAACAGCTTGTGGATATAAACACTGTTTCTTCTCTTTATCGTTGTCAAGGCCACACCATCACTATAATATGGAACAGCTTGTGGATATAAACACTGTTTCCTCTCTTTATCGTTGTCAAGGCAACACCAGCACTATAATATGGAACAGCTTGTGGATATAAACACTGTTTCCTCTCTTTATCGTTGTCAAGGCAACACCAGGACTATAATATGGAACAGCTTGTGGATATAAACACTGTTTCCTCTCTTTATCGTTGTCAAGGCCACACCATCACTATAATATGGAACAGCTTGTGGATATAAACACTGTTTCTTCTCTTTATCGTTGTCAAGGCCACACCAGGACTATAATATGGAACAGCTTGTGGATATAAACACTGTTTCCTCTCTTTATCGTTGTCAAGGCCACACCAGGACTATAATATGGAACAGCTTGTGGATATAAACACTGTTTCCTCTCTTTATCGTTGTCAAGGCAACACCAGGACTATAATATGGAACAGCTTGTGGATATAAACACTGTTTCTTCTCGTTATCGTTGTCAAGGCCACACCAGGACTATAATATGGAACAGCTTGTGGATATAAACACTGTTTCCACTCTTTATCGTTGTCAAGGCCACACCAGGACTATAATATGGAACAGCTTGTGGATATAAACACTGTTTCCTCTCTTTATCGTTGTCAAGGCAACACCAGTACTATAATATGGAACAGCTTGTGCATATAAACACTGTTTCCTCTCTTTATCGTTGTCAAGGCCACACCAGCACTATAATATGGAACAGCATGTGGATTTAAACACTGTTTCCTCTCTTTATCGTTGTCAAGTCAACACCATCACTATAATATGGAACAGCTCGTGGATATAAACACTGTTTCTTCTCTTTATCGTTGTCAAGGCCACACCAGTACTATAATATGGAACAGCTTGTGGATATAAACACTGTTTCCTCTCTTTATCGTTGTCAAGGCAACACCATCACTATAATATGGAACAGCTTGTGCATATAAACACTGTTTCCTCTCTTTATCGTTGTCAAGGCCACACCATCACTATAATATGGAACAGCTTGTGGATATAAACACTGTTTCCTCTCTTTATCGTTGTCAAGGCCACACCAGGACTATAATATGGAACAGCTTGTGGATATAAACACTGTTTCCTCTCTTTATCGTTGTCAAGGCAACACCATCACTATAATATGGAACAGCTTGTGGATATAAACACTGTTTCCTCTCTTTATCGTTGTCAAGGCAACACCAGCACTATAATATGGAACAGCTTGTGGATATAAACACTGTTTCCTCTCTTTATCGTTGTCAAGGCCACACCAGGACTATAATATGGAACAGCTTGTGGATATAAACACTGTTTCCTCTCTTTATCGTTGTCAAGGCAACACCAGTACTATAATATGGAACAGCTTGTGGATATAAACACTGTTTCTTCTCTTTATCGTTGTCAAGGCCACACCAGGACTATAATATGGAACAGCTTGTGGATATAAACACTGTTTCCACTCTTTATCGTTGTCAAGGCCACACCAGGACTATAATATGGAACAGCTTGTGGATATAAACACTGTTTCCACTCTTTATCGTTGTCAAGGCAACACCAGTACTATAATATGGAACAGCTTGTGGATATAAACACTGTTTTGTCTCTTTATCGTTGTCAAGGCCATACCAGGACTATAATATGGAACAGCTTGTGGATATTAACACTGTTTCTTCTCTTTATCGTTGTCAAGGCCACACCAGGGCTATAATATGGAACAGCTTGTGGATATAAACACTGTTTCCTCTCTTTATCGTTGTCAAGGCCACAGCAATACTATAATGTGGAACAGCTTGTGGATATAAACACTGTTTCTTCTCTTTATCGTTGTCAAGGCCACACCATCACTATAATATGGAACAGCTTGTGGACATAAACACTGTTTCCTGTCTTTATCGTTGTCAAGTCAACACCATCACTATAATATGGAACAGCTCGTGGATATGAACACTGTTTCCTCTCTTTATCGTTGTCAAGTCAACACCAGTACTATAATATGGAACAGCTTGTGGATATAAACACTGTTTCCTCTCTTTATCGTTGTCAAGGCAACACCAGGACTATAATATGGAATAGCTTGTGGATATAAACTCTGTTTCCACTCTTTATCGTTGTCAAGGCAACACCAGTACTATAATATGGAACAGCTTGTGGATATAAACACTGTTTCCTCTCTTTATCGTTGTCAAGGCCACACCATCACTATAATATGGAACAGCTTGTGGATATAAACACTGTTTCTTCTCTTTATCGTTGTCAAGGCCACACCAGGACTATAATATGGAACAGCTTGTGGATATAAACACTGTTTCCTCTCTTTATCGTTGTCAAGGCCACACCATCACTATAATATGGAACAGCTTGTGGATATAAACACTGTTTCCTCTCTTTATCGTTGTCAAGGCCACACCATCACTATAATATGGAACAGCTTGTGGATATAAACACTGTTTCCTCTCTTTATCGTTGTCAAGGCCACACCATCACTATAATATGGAACAGCTTGTGGACATAAACACTGTTTCCTCTCTTTATCGTTGTCAAGGCAACACCAGTACTATAATATGGAACAGCTCGTGGATATAAACACTGTTTCCTCTCTTTATCGTTGTCAAGGCCACACCAGTACTATAATATGGAACAGCTTGTGGATATAAACACTGTTTCCTCTCTTTATCGTTGTCAAGGCCACACCATCACTATAATATGGAACAGCTTGTGGATTTAAACACTGTTTCCTCTCTTTATCGTTGTCAAGGCAACACCAGTACTATAATATGGAACAGCTTGTGCATATAAACACTGTTTCCTCTCTTTATCGTTGTCAAGGCCACACCATCACTATAATATGGAACAGCTTGTGGATATAAACACTGTTTCCTCTCTTTATCGTTGTCAAGGCCACACCATCACTATAATATGGAACAGCTCGTGGATATGAACACTGTTTCCTCTCTTTATCGTTGTCAAGGCAACACCAATACTATAATATGGAACAGCTTGTGGATATAAACACTGTTTCCTCTCTTTATCGTTGTCAAGGCCACATCATCACTATAATATGGAACATCTTGTGGATATGAACACTGTTTCCTCTCTTTATCGTTGTCAAGGCCACACCATCACTATAATATGGAACAGCTTGTGGATATAAACACTGTTTCAACTCTTTATCGTTGTCAAGGCCACACCATCACTATAATATGGAACATCTTGTGGATATGAACACTGTTTCCTCTCTTTATCGTTGTCAAGGCCACACCATCACTATAATATGGAACAGCTTGTGGATATAAACACTGTTTCCTCTCTTTATCGTTGTCAAGGCCACACCATCACTATAATATGGAACAGCATGTGGATATAAACACTGTTTCCTCTCTTTATCGTTGTCAAGGCCACACCATCACTATAATATGGAACAGCTTGTGGATATAAACACTGTTTCCTCTCTTTATCGTTGTCAAGGCCACACCATCACTATAATATGGAACAGCTTGTGGATATAAACACTGTTTCCTCTCTTTATCGTTGTCAAGGCAACACCAGCACTATAATATGGAACAGCTTGTGGATATAAACACTGTTTCCACTCTTTATCGTTGTCAAGGCCACACCAGGACTATAATATGGAACAGCTTGTGGATATAAACACTGTTTCTTCTCTTTATCGTTGTCAAGGCCACACCATCACTATAATATGGAACAGCTTGTGGATATAAACACTGTTTCCTCTCTTTATCGTTGTCAAGGCAACACCAGCACTATAATATGGAACAGCTTGTGGATATAAACACTGTTTCCTCTCTTTATCGTTGTCAAGGCAACACCAGGACTATAATATGGAACAGCTTGTGGATATAAACACTGTTTCCTCTCTTTATCGTTGTCAAGGCCACACCATCACTATAATATGGAACAGCTTGTGGATATAAACACTGTTTCTTCTCTTTATCGTTGTCAAGGCCACACCAGGACTATAATATGGAACAGCTTGTGGATATAAACACTGTTTCCTCTCTTTATCGTTGTCAAGGCCACACCAGGACTATAATATGGAACAGCTTGTGGATATAAACACTGTTTCCTCTCTTTATCGTTGTCAAGGCAACACCAGGACTATAATATGGAACAGCTTGTGGATATAAACACTGTTTCTTCTCGTTATCGTTGTCAAGGCCACACCAGGACTATAATATGGAACAGCTTGTGGATATAAACACTGTTTCCACTCTTTATCGTTGTCAAGGCCACACCAGGACTATAATATGGAACAGCTTGTGGATATAAACACTGTTTCCTCTCTTTATCGTTGTCAAGGCAACACCAGTACTATAATATGGAACAGCTTGTGCATATAAACACTGTTTCCTCTCTTTATCGTTGTCAAGGCCACACCAGCACTATAATATGGAACAGCATGTGGATTTAAACACTGTTTCCTCTCTTTATCGTTGTCAAGTCAACACCATCACTATAATATGGAACAGCTCGTGGATATAAACACTGTTTCTTCTCTTTATCGTTGTCAAGGCCACACCAGTACTATAATATGGAACAGCTTGTGGATATAAACACTGTTTCCTCTCTTTATCGTTGTCAAGGCAACACCATCACTATAATATGGAACAGCTTGTGCATATAAACACTGTTTCCTCTCTTTATCGTTGTCAAGGCCACACCATCACTATAATATGGAACAGCTTGTGGATATAAACACTGTTTCCTCTCTTTATCGTTGTCAAGGCCACACCAGGACTATAATATGGAACAGCTTGTGGATATAAACACTGTTTCCTCTCTTTATCGTTGTCAAGGCAACACCATCACTATAATATGGAACAGCTTGTGGATATAAACACTGTTTCCTCTCTTTATCGTTGTCAAGGCAACACCAGCACTATAATATGGAACAGCTTGTGGATATAAACACTGTTTCCTCTCTTTATCGTTGTCAAGGCCACACCAGGACTATAATATGGAACAGCTTGTGGATATAAACACTGTTTCCTCTCTTTATCGTTGTCAAGGCAACACCAGTACTATAATATGGAACAGCTTGTGGATATAAACACTGTTTCTTCTCTTTATCGTTGTCAAGGCCACACCAGGACTATAATATGGAACAGCTTGTGGATATAAACACTGTTTCCACTCTTTATCGTTGTCAAGGCCACACCAGGACTATAATATGGAACAGCTTGTGGATATAAACACTGTTTCCACTCTTTATCGTTGTCAAGGCAACACCAGTACTATAATATGGAACAGCTTGTGGATATAAACACTGTTTTGTCTCTTTATCGTTGTCAAGGCCATACCAGGACTATAATATGGAACAGCTTGTGGATATTAACACTGTTTCTTCTCTTTATCGTTGTCAAGGCCACACCAGGGCTATAATATGGAACAGCTTGTGGATATAAACACTGTTTCCTCTCTTTATCGTTGTCAAGGCCACAGCAATACTATAATGTGGAACAGCTTGTGGATATAAACACTGTTTCTTCTCTTTATCGTTGTCAAGGCCACACCATCACTATAATATGGAACAGCTTGTGGACATAAACACTGTTTCCTGTCTTTATCGTTGTCAAGTCAACACCATCACTATAATATGGAACAGCTCGTGGATATGAACACTGTTTCCTCTCTTTATCGTTGTCAAGTCAACACCAGTACTATAATATGGAACAGCTTGTGGATATAAACACTGTTTCCTCTCTTTATCGTTGTCAAGGCAACACCAGGACTATAATATGGAATAGCTTGTGGATATAAACTCTGTTTCCACTCTTTATCGTTGTCAAGGCAACACCAGTACTATAATATGGAACAGCTTGTGGATATAAACACTGTTTCCTCTCTTTATCGTTGTCAAGGCCACACCATCACTATAATATGGAACAGCTTGTGGATATAAACACTGTTTCTTCTCTTTATCGTTGTCAAGGCCACACCAGGACTATAATATGGAACAGCTTGTGGATATAAACACTGTTTCCTCTCTTTATCGTTGTCAAGGCCACACCATCACTATAATATGGAACAGCTTGTGGATATAAACACTGTTTCCTCTCTTTATCGTTGTCAAGGCCACACCATCACTATAATATGGAACAGCTTGTGGATATAAACACTGTTTCCTCTCTTTATCGTTGTCAAGGCCACACCATCACTATAATATGGAACAGCTTGTGGACATAAACACTGTTTCCTCTCTTTATCGTTGTCAAGGCAACACCAGTACTATAATATGGAACAGCTCGTGGATATAAACACTGTTTCCTCTCTTTATCGTTGTCAAGGCCACACCATCACTATAATATGGAACAGCTTGTGGATATAAACACTGTTTCCTCTCTTTATCGTTGTCAAGGCAACACCAGTACTATAATGTGGAACAGCTTGTGGATATAAACACTGTTTCCTCTCTTTATCGTTGTCAAGGCAACACCAGCACTATAATATGGAACAGCTTGTGGATATAAACACTGTTTCCTCTCTTTATCGTTGTCAAGGCCACACCATCACTATAATATGGAACAGCTTGTGGATATAAACACTGTTTCCTCTCTTTATCGTTGTCAAGGCAACACCAGGACTATAATATGGAACAGCTTGTGGATATAAACACTGTTTCCTCTCTTTATCGTTGTCAAGGCAACACCAGTACTATAATGTGGAACAGCTTGTGGATATAAACACTGTTTCCTCTCTTTATCGTTGTCAAGGCAACACCAGGACTATAATATGGAACAGCTTGTGGATATAAACACTGTTTCCTCTCTTTATCGTTGTCAAGGCAACACCAGCACTATAATATGGAACAGCTTGTGGATATAAACACTGTTTATTCAGAGCTTCTTCATCACATTTTCTATGGCCGCGCCGTGACCGCGTGGTTAGACCACTCGCCTCTCACCTAGATGTTCCGGGTTCGATCCCAAGCGACCGCATGTGAGATTTGTGGTGGACAAAGCGGCGCTGGGTCCGGTTTTCTCTGGGTTCTTCGGTTTCCCCCGTCATTGCATTCCACCGGTGCTCCATCTTCATTCATGTATCATCCTGCGGTACCCAAAAATTAGATACCGAGATTTCACCGGAAATATACGTTTTAGGGTCCTCTGAATAAAGAGTGTGACCATGTGTCAGTGAACACTTTGGTTTGGTATCTTCTAGGGATGTGACACGAAGATTTGGCGAAAAAAAATACATGGAAAAAAATAAAAAATTGCTATTACGATTTTTGTTAAAACATTACATATTAAAGATATTTATATTGCAAACAAAATGTATATCTTGAATTTCCTGGGAATGACCTTTAAAGATCTTTTTACTCTGAATAAATTCTGCTGAGTTTTGCGTAACTAGTAAACCGTAAGAGATAGGCAAAAACTTACCACACAAAAATGTAGAGCAGATTAAAATAGATAATTTATGTTACATACATTTTCTGCGTGGAATTGACAATTTCTGAGATATTCCTTGTTATTTGTTTCATCTTTAAAATAACTACTTTCCTCACACGGAAAGCTGTAAACTCCTGTCCATGCATAGAAAAGGATTTCAACTACATGACTACCAGCTTCTAAAAGATATGACTATCGTTTTAGCCTAGTGTACGGCCTATAAGTTCCGGGCCTCACACAGATATGTCGCCACTAGGTCAGTTAGACGGTAGCATCGTATAGTTTAACTCTAGACCAGCTTGTATCCATAGTTACGGGTCAATAGCTTGTTTAGTTTTCCAATGACAGTATTTTAAACAAGACAACTTTAGAGTTTTCACGAACATGGAGGATTTGGAAAAACGAGCAGTGATTAAATACTTTCATTTGAAAGGCTTAACGCCTAAAGAAATCAAGAAGGAAATGGACAGTACATTGAAAGACTCTGATCCTTCATATTCAATGATTAAAAGGTGGGTTGCACAGTTTAAAATGGGACGTACGAGCACTAGTGATGAGCCTCGCTCTGGACGCCCTGTAGAAGTGACAACTCCAGAGATCATTGAAAAAATTCATCGTTTAGTTCTGGAAGATCACAGATTAAAGTTGTTTGAGATAGCAGAGGCTGTAAACATATCAAAAGAACGTGTAGGTAATATTTTAAGTAATGTTTTGGGCTTTCACAAGGTCTGTGCTAGATGGGTGCCGAGTCAGTTGACACCTGATCAAAAGTTGCAAAGAAAAACTGTTTCTGTTAAGAGCTCTACCGTAAAAGCTCCAGTGAATTTTTGAGACTGCTTATTGCCATGGATGAAACTTGGATACATCACTACACTCCAGAAAGTAAATCACACTTAAAACAGTAGATAGCGCCAGGTGAACCAACTCTAAAAAAGGCAAAGTCAATTTTGTAAGCTAACAAGGTTCTGGCGAGTGTTTTCTGGGATGCACAGGGAATTATTTGTATTGATTACTTGGAAAAGGGTAAAAGTATCACTGGTGAGTACTAGGGAAGCTTACTGCACAGTTTGTGTGACGAGATGAAAAGAAAAAGATCTCATTTGGAAAAAAAAAGTTGTTTCATCACAAAAATGCTCCGGCACATCGTTCAGTATTTGCAATGGACTATTAAAACTGGAAATGCTTGAACATCCACCCTATTCACCAGATCTAGCACCCAGTGTGTACCACCTGTTCCCAAACCTCAAGAAATGTCTATGAGGACGGAGATTTCACAGCAACGAAGTCATTTTGTGAACCTTGCTAAATCTTGCTTCAGAGATGGTTCAATTACATTAGAACACTGATATGACGAATGCATTAGCCTTTCTGGAGATTATATTGAGAAGTAACGCAGAAAAATTCCATTCACATGATTTTCTCTACATCTCTGCAACAAATTATTGTTACAAAGTTTAGGCTTCTATTTACTTCATGCTAATTGAGAAAATATTAGCAGTAATAGTATTATTACTTGCTTCCTTAAAGTAGAAGTAAAATATGGGAGTATCATAGGTTAAAGTGACAGTCAAAAGCTGGTTACTATGTAACTGAAGTCCCTTTGTTTGTATGGATAGGAGTTGACAAATTCCTGTATGAAAAGTATAAGTTTTTGAAAGATGAAACTAAAAACAAAATTCGTCCAGAATAAAGTAGTCTTCAGAGGCTATTCCCAGGAAATTCAAGATATACATTTTATTTGTCAAGTAAATATCTTGAAAATACTAGATTCTAATAAAAATAGTTACAGCCATTTTTAAGAAAATGAAAATGTTCGAACATCTATCCATGTAAAGGGTAGTTTGGGATGGGGGGATTTTCTTAAAAATAGCTCTAACGATTTTGATTAAAATATCGTATATTAAAGACATGTACTTGACAAATAAAATGTATACTTTGAATTTTCTGGGAATAGCCTCTGACGACTACTTTATTTTGAGTGAATTTTACGGAATTTTGCATAACTGGCAAACCGTAAGAGATGGACAAAAAAGTTACTGCACAAAAATGTAGGGCACATTAAAACACAATTTATTTTGTACACTTTTTTTAGTGGAGATTATCCTTTTTTTTTTTTTGGTGATATTCCTTGTTTTTGGTTTTAGCTTTGAAAAACTTATACTTTTCTCATACAGGAATTTGTCAACTCCTGTCCACACAAACAAAGGAACATCAGTCACATAGCAACCAGTTTTTGACTATCACTTTAACCTAAGGTACTCCCTTATTTCACTTCTACTTAAAGGAAACACGTAATAAGACAATTTCTGCTAATTGTTTCTCGATTAGCATGAAGTAAATAGAAGCATAGGCTTTTTACTTTACAATGTACATAGGAATAGAGAAGTAGTGTATTCCACCTAAAAATGCGATGTCGAGATTTCATCGGAAATACATGTTTTAGGACCCCCTTGTTCCAAAAAAAAAAAAACATTTTTTGAAACAGGTCCATGTGTGTGTGTGCCTGTCTGTGTGTGTGTGTGTGTGTGTGTGGACAGCATATCCCAAAAACGAAATGGCGGCTAAATACCAAACTTGAAATTTAATTTGTTGTCTTCCAAGGATGCGACACGAAGATTTTCAAGAAAATCCATCCACCCCTAACTACCCTTTACATGGAACAATTTTCGAAAATTTTGATTTTTTTTAAAATCGGCTCTAACGATTTTGTTTAAAATCTGGTATATTTAAGATATTTAACTGTCAAATAAAATGTATATCTTGAACTTTCTGGGAATGGCCTGTGAAGACTACTTTATTCTGAATGAATTTTGCTTAATTTGGCATAACTAGTAAACCGTAAGAGATAGACAAAAACCTACTATACAAAAAATGTCGATCTTGTTAAAATACACAAGTTTTGTCATATATATATCTTTTTTTTTTCGTGGAGCTTACCGTTCTCGAGGTATTCCTTACTATTAGTTTCTATTGTGAGGTACTTCTACTTTTCTCAGAAGGAAGTGTGTGTGTTTCTTTTGTTCTACTCCTGGTCAAGCAAAGAAACGATTTGCGATGAAAATCGCATAAGACAGCTTTTAAAACATTTGACTATCACTTTAGCCTAGTGCATTCCCTCAGTTCCAGTCTACTTATAAGGAACTAAGTAATGAAATTCTGCTAATGTTTATCTCGATTTGCGTGGTATTGAAATATCAATTATCTTTAGTGAGAAGCTTGTTTGTAGAGTAGCTAGGGAAAGTCATGTGAATGTAACACCTCATATTTTTATGATTACTGAGGCATGTTTTGGTGCTACTGAGTTTGAGGATGATTGGATTAATGATGGCAGGAGGCGTTGTAAAGGAGGCTCAAACTAATTGAGCGAACACTTTCTCACCTGGGTGACGACGGGAGGTGCTCTGGTGGAAGTGACAAGCACTGTGCCTGCAGCCACAAGCAGTAACCCATACAGTCCGGACAAGATGCTAACCACAGCTTTCCTGAAACATGATTCAACAAAGTAAACTTGTCAACTCAAACGTAATCAAAGACTTCATGCAATAACATATATCACAACAGAATTGTTCCAGAAAGTTCTTGTCTATCTTGATTTATGTTTCCACATTAATGTGTAACTTTTTAAATTTTACCTTCTCTATGCACTACGTACGCAGAGCACAAATAGTAATAGACATCGAATTTCTGATTGTGTGTAGGGAATTTCTAGGGCGTGTGTTGTGATATCCGCTGGCCCCTCTAATTGGGGAAGGTTGTAGCTTACTGTTGTAGTACACGTTACCTAACCTCACTTCCAGTTGAGGGAGGTGGCTATTCGTATTAGCGAATGAGTTGACAAACCCAGCATAGGTATGCTCTATTGGTTCCATATAGAACAAGGTGACAGTATCAGCCAGTAACATGACGTAATAAAGTACCCTATAAACGGTACGGAACAAGACAGTGTCGGTTTCTTTCTGTGCCTTGTGTACGTGTAGAGTCATGGACAGAATGATTGAGCGCTGTAAGCTTTCTTTTACTTCGGCCTCACGGAAGCACACGAAGTTACACGCTGGGTTCACACGTGCGCGTGCACTATGCTACAAAACATGCTTTTATACAGCGAGTTAACACGTAGTTTATTGCTTTATAACATAAAATAGCAACCGGGGAAGAATCAAAATAACTGTTTTTCGCTAATATGCGCAGAAACACTACAAAATAAGCCAAACGTTGATAGTTGAGCTGTCCACTTTAGTTATTTATAAACAGGGAAGAAAGCTCTCAGAGTTAGAAATGGCTCAGTGATGTGCTGTAATTGAAACTTTGTGTGCTACCTAGCGTAAGTTCGAGCCATTAACATGCTTAGTCTTTTTATGATTATTATTTGGTTTTTAGTTCATATTAGTACGCTTTACAACCGACGTAGGTTACGTTAGACAAATCATTTACTCTGTGAAATGTGAAATCTTTTATTTGCTGATCTCACAAGCTAGAAAACAAAGAAAAACACTGCAACTAGATCTCCGATTGCTTTTACATGCAACAAAAGGCTAATAAAACCAGAGAAAACAAATTCCAGTACTAGTGCAGTCCCCATTATTTGCTATCACTGCCCTCAATCTTCGGGACATAGAATCCACTAGCGTTTTAAAATAATGTCTTCTGTTAGTGAATTCCAAGTGTCTGTCATGGCACACCAGAGCTGTGTAGCATTATTCAATCTGGAACCTCAAGAAAGCACCTGCTTTACTTTCGTCCAAACATGTTCAATTAGGCTGAGATCTGCTGACTTTGGAGGCCACGGTATCTGCTCTAAGATATCCGTATGTTTCGAAAACCACTTTTGAACCTTGGCGGACTTGTGGACCGAATGATTATCCCGTTGGAATTTAATAATACCTTCAGGGTAACCTTCTTGGGCAGATGGAAGCAGAACGTGTTCTAGAATTTCAGAATAGGCTTCCTCATTCAGCTTTCCATGAACACGTTCCAGAAAACCTGCACCTTCCCGAGATATCCATGCCCAAGCAGTAACGCTCTTCGACCACTCTTTGCACGAGTGGCCAAATAGTGCAGATCATATCGAGTACCTCTAGGCCTGTTAACAGACACAGTCGAATTGGCAGTACAGAACGTAGCTTCGTCGGAGAAAACTACTTCGTTCCAATCGAAGTTCTCGTACTGTATATACAGCAAATGCCAATCTGTCAATTTCGTGGGTTTCAGTTAGCACTTTCTTCACTGCCGCACATCTACGCCGAATTTCGGCATGTTTTCAGGGGTTGCTAACCGGCCGTGCTCTACCCGAGAATAAAGATAAAGCCTTGCATTCAGCGGCAGTATTCATTCTCGGTAGATACACGCGAGCAACCAGTACTCTTCCTTGCGGCAACCTGTCCCTCTTCAGGGTATAACTTTGCCCACCTCCTCGCAGTGGACTGTGGAAGATCACGCCCTCTGGTGGCCGTACAATCCTGTGAAACTAGGGCGAGAAGAGTAAAAGATCATCAACGGCCTCTGTCAGTGCTAAAGTATGAATGAGTACGTGGTTGTAGTAGTGACTGAGGACCTCTCTCTGTGACTAATGGAACCAAGCACAAACATTTGACCAACACAGAAAGAAACACAATAACGACAAAGGAATCAAGCTTATCACCAGTAGCTGTAAACTTAGCTGTTATACATAACATATATCTGCATATTATCTAATACTCAAATTATAACTAATATAGCAGAAACTCTGTATTAGTATAAATTAAGAATGTGAAATAGAAAATATGATAGAAGAAACAACATAAATGGGGGAGAAACAATTTATGTTGTTGCAAAGGTTTGAACTTAGGTTGAGCAATTTTCAAAGCGCTTGCGTTACCTCTGAGCTATATTTGTTTGGAGCAAAATGTGTTTCCTGCCACATTCATAAATGCGCTGTAATACTAGTCAATGGTTCTTATGATAACGTGATTCATTTATCGTATTCAGGGCACTTCATGGCTTCTGAACCGCTCATTGGTTGATTCAGTTGATTGGGAATTGGTTGCTCCTCCTATATGTACAATGAGCATTGCACCAGCTAGAAACACTTTTGGTTTTGTTTACTAATTGGCTAACGAAGCATGGCGCTTGTTGTCGCATTCTTTATCAGGAACCAATACGAATGCGAGACAGACGATGACGTATGTCGCAGCCACTGCTAGGGAAGTCTAGCTGCATACTGGAAATAGCGACCAGTGTAAACCTCGCTGCGATACGAAGCATGGCGCTTGTTGTCGCATTCTTTATCAGGAACCAATACGAATGCGAGACAGACGATGACGTATGTCGCAGCCACTGCTAGGTAAGTCTAGCTGCACACTGGAAATAGCGACCAGTGTAAACCTCGCTGCGTTAAGAGGTGGGACTGAAATATTCTGTTCTCAGAGTGCGCTCAATCATTTTTTCATGACTGTACATTGTGGATAGAGAAGGCATTGTCGCGATTTCACCCCAAATACATGTTTTAGGGCCCCCTGAATCCAAAAGAAGCATTTACAGAAAAAGGTCCGTATGTGCGTGTGTCTGAGCAGCATAGCTCTAAAACGAAAAGACGTTGAATACCAAACTTGGTATTTAAGTTTGGCATCCTCCACGGATGGGACACAACATTTTCAGGAAAATCTCCCCACTTCCAACTACCTTTTACATGGCAAAACTTTTGAAAACTTTGATTTTCTCAAAAATGGCTCTAATGATTTTGATTAAAATCTCTTATATTTAAGATATTTGTGTGACAAATGATATGCACTTCTTGAATTTTCTGGGCTTAGCCTCTGAAGACTACTTTATTCTGTATCAATTTTACGGAATTTTGCATAACTGCTAAACCGTAAGAGATGGACAGAAGCTTACTTCACAAGAAATGTAGATCTCCTTAAAACACACAATTTATATCATATTTGTTTCAGATTGAAGATAACTTTTTTACACGGAAAGTTGTCAACTCCTGCCCTGCATAGAAACGGGTTTCAAGCACAATGCAACCAGCTTTTAAAAGATTTGACTATCGTTTTATCCTAGTGTATTCATTTATTTCCCCTCCACTTACAAGGAAGCAAGTAATTAAGACAATTTCTGCTAATGTTTATCTCGATTATCATAAAGAAGATAACAATAATGCTTTTTAAGAGTATTTGTAACAACGATGTAGAGAAAGTCACGTGAACAGAGCACATCAATTTTTTTTAATTTAATTACAACAAATTACATGTAAGCATGAGCTTATCTACTAATATTTATTTCAAATAAGTTCACTGTTATAGGTAGATCTACCAGTGAAGGTCCGCAAATCTTTATGCACCACTTCTTGTGATCACATATTAATTCAAGTCTAATGATTTGGTACTTTTCTGTTGTCGGACTTTACATTTATTTAACACTTTCAAAATTTCTGAGTTTTCGTGACATAAAACTCTTTTCCGTTGTTTCTTTGTAGTGTTTTTACTTTCTCTACACGTACTATGTACATAGTTTGTAGAGGAAGTATTGTATTCCACCCAAAAATTCGCTAGATTAGATTAGGTTCGTTTAGGCCAGGAAGCCACTGAACATAGAACTTGTCAAGGCATATACATATGTTTATACACCAGCTGTAGTGATAAAGCACGGGTTACAAACAACAGAACAGACATATAACCTCATCATTTGCTTTTGAGGCCTGTACGCCACTGCACTATACTTAATGTGCTCTATCAAAGCATATGTACTTCCTTTTTTATACATAAAAACAAAGAGTATAAAAAATTAGTGTCAAAATGTATAAATAAATCTAATTTCATTACATGTAACACTGATGTAATGCCAGATGATAGTTTTCTAATTATCATCATAATAATAGTTACTACTAGTAATTATATAAAACCAAATATGATTATTGTATTATGTACTCTTCATAAATGTCAACAAATTACAATACATATTTACAAATATATTATGGACTTTCCAATGCAAATATTTACAAATATATAATAGAATGTAAAGCATTAGGCTTTACAGACCTTGTGTCATTCATTTGACACATTCGTGCAAATCAAAGTATACATCAGTTTAATTTCAATATAAAACACACACACACTAATATATAATACTTATAAATACAATGATTATTGCGGTATTGTTAGACAAATTTTTCACTTAAATATTCATCTACAGAGTAAAATGATTTATTGCAAAAGTACCCCTTAAGAAGTACCAACATTTTCTTTGAGATTACTGGGCAGAGCATTAAATATCTTGATTGTTTCATAATATACACCTTTCTGAAAGCAACGAAGATTGGCATTGGGACGATCAATACATCCCTTGTGTCTAGTATTAATGTTATGAATTTCCATGTTAGTTATAAAACTATGTCGATTAACTGCATACTGACCTCATACTGAGACTTCACCGGAAATACATGTTTTACGACCCCCTGAGTCCAAAAAAGGCCCGTATGTGTGTCTGTGGACAGCATAGCTTACAAACGAAATACCGTTAAATACCAAACACAAATACCAAGGTTGCGAAACGAAGGTTTTCAAGAAAATCCCCTCCATCCCAAATTATCCTTCTCTACCGTTATTGTCTATCTCTGACGGTTAAATAAGATTCGGCAAAACTCATCCTAAAAAAGATGTCTTCAGAGACTATTCCCTAAAAATTCAAGATATAAATTTTATTTACGACGTAAATATCTTTAATATACTGGATTTTAATCAATACGTATACAGCCATTTTTGAGAAAATCGAAATTTTGGAAGATTTTTCCGGGTAAAGGATAGCTTGTGGTGGGGAAATTTTCTTGAAAACCATAATGTCGCATTCGTGAAATATGCTAAACTTAAATAAAGTGTTTGTTATTTTACCGAATTTTTGTTACTTATTCTATACGTACTATGTACATACCGTATAGAGCAGGTATAGTATTGCACCCAAAAATTCGATACCGAGGTTTCACAGGAAATATATGCTTTAGGGTCCTCTGTATCCAAAAAAAGTATTTACAGAAAAAGGTCCGTGTGTGTGTGTGTGAACACGATAATTCAGAAACGAAAAGTCGGTAAAACCCCAAACTTTGTATTTAAGTTTAGTATCTTCCAGGGATACGACTCGAGGATTTTGAGAAAAATCCCTCCACCCCAAACTACTCTTTACATGGAAATGTTTTTGAAAATTTTGATTTTCTTATAAATGGCTCTAACGATTTTGACTAAACTATGATATATTAAAGATAAATAAAATGTATATCTTGAATTTGCTTGGAATAGTCTCTGAAGACTACTTTATTCTGGATGAATTTTACGGGATTTTGTGCCACTGGTATTCCGTAAGACATAGACGGAAACTTAACACACAAACAATGTAGATCACACCAAAACACACAACTTATGCTATGTACATTTTTTTCGTGCAGTTGATCGTTTTTTTAGATATAACATGTTTTTGCTTTCAGCCTTGAAAAACTTATACTTGTCTCAAACAGGAATTTGTCAACTCCTGTCCATACAAAGGAACTTCAGTCACATAGCAACCAGTTTTTGTCTATCACTTTAACCTATGATACTCCCTTATTTCGCTCCTACTTACAAGGAAGCAAGCAATTAGACTATTTCTGCTATTTTTTTCTATATTAGTATGAAGTATATAGAAGCAAACTTTTTATTAATATTTTTTGCAGAAATGTAAAGAAAGGCATGTGAATGGAACCCATCAGATTTTTATGACTTTATGTGCACACACACGCGCGCGCGGATCTTTTCTAGAAACACTTTTTTATAATGGGGACCCTAAAACGTGCATTACCAGTGAAACCTCTGTTTCAAATTTTTGGCTGCAAAACAGTACCTGCTCTATATATATATATATATATATAGTACGCGTAGAGAAAGTAAAAATTGATCGATACTGATTACAATGTTTTTGCTTTTTATTGAAGGATAATTGATAGTATATTATTCATGGGTTTGACTTAAACGAACAGCAATATGTAGCGTGTGTATTTGAGTGTGTATGTGTCTGTATGCATGTATGTATGTTAGTGTTTGTATGTGTGTATGTATGTATGTATATATGTATGTATGTATGTATGTATGTATGCATGTATGTATGTATGTATGTATGTATGTATGTATGTATGTATGTATGTATGTATGTATGTATGTATGTATGCATGTATGTATGCATGTATGTGTGAATATGCGTGTATGTGTGTTAGTGTTTGTATGTGTGTATGTATGTATGTGTGTATGTATGCGTGTTAGTGTTTGTATGTATGTATGTATGTATATATGTATGTATGTATGTATGTATGTATGTATGTATGCATGTATGTATGCATGTATGTGTGAATATGCGTGTATGTGTGTTAGTGTTTGTATGTGTGTATGTATGTATGTGTGTATGTATGTGTGTTAGTGTTTGTATGTATGTATGTATGTATGTATGTATGTATGTATGTATGTATGTATGTATGTGTGAATGTGTCTGTATGCGTGTATGTGTGTTAGTGTTTGTATGTGTATGGGTTTATGTGTGTATGTGGGTGTATGTGTGTATCTATGTGTATATGTGTGTATGTGAGTAAGTGTGTATGTGGGCGTATGTGTGTATGTGGGTGTATGTATGTGTATATGTGTGTATGTATGTGTATATGTGTGTATGTGAGTAAGAGTGTATGATTATATGTGTGTATACGTGTGTATGTGGGCGTATGTGTGTATGTGGGTGTATGTATGTGTATATGTGTGTATGTATGTGTATATGTATGTATGTATGTGTATATGTGTGTATGTATGTGTATATGTGTGTATGTATGTGTATATGTGTGTATGTATGTGTATATGTGTGTATGTATGTGTATATGTGTATGTATGTGTGTATATGTGTGTATGTATGTGTATATGTGTGTATGTATGTGTGTATATGTGTGTATGTATGTGTATATGTGTGTATGTATGTGTATATGTGTGTATGTATGTGTGTATATGTGTGTATGTATGTGTATATATGTGTGTGTATGTATGTGTATATGTGTGTATGTATGTGTATATGTGTGTATGTATGTGTGTATGATTATATGTGTGTATACGTGTGTATGTGGGCGTATATGTGTATGTGGGTGTATGTATGTGTATGTATGTGTGTATATGTGTGTATGTATGTGTATATGTGTGTATGTCTGTGTATGTGTATGTTTGTGTATGTGTGCATGTATGTTGTGTATGTTTGTGTATGTGTGTATGTTTGTGTATGTGTTTATGTGTGTGCGTGTATGTGTGTATGTGCGTATGTGTGTATGCGAGTGTATGTGTGTATGTATGTATGTGTATATGTGTTTGTATGTGTGTATGAGTGTATATGTGTGTATGTGTTTGTGTGTATGTGTGTATGTGAGTGTATGTGAGTGTGTGTGTATGTTTGTGTGTATGTTTGTGTGTATGTGAGTGTATGTGAGTGTATGTTTGTGTGTATGGGTGTATTTGTGTATGTTTTTATATGTGTATATGTGTGTACGTTTGTATGTGTGTATGTGTTTGTATGTGTGTATTTGTGTATGTGTGCATTTGTGTATGTGTGTATGTGTTTGTATGTGTGCATTTGTGTATGTGTGTATGTTTGTATGTGTGTATGTGATTGTATGTTTGTATGTGTGTATGTGTGTATTTGTGTATATGTGTGTATGTGTGGATTTATGTATGTGTATGTGTGTATTTGTGTATATGTGTATATGTATGTATTTGTGTATGTGTGGATTTATGTATGTGTATGTGTGTATTTGTGTATATGTGTGTATGTGTGTATTTGTGTATATGTGTGTATGTGTGTGTATTTGTGTATGTGTGTATGTGTTTGTACGAGGGGCATACTGAAAGTCATGAGCAACACTGTTTTACAATCTTAATATTTATTTTTAAGCCAAACCAAATACATCATCATAATCTACAGACTTTCTTTCACTTTTCGACATAGCCGTCATTGTTTTGCACACATTTTTCCATCGTTCTACAAGTTTGAAAATGCCCTTGTGATAGAACTCCGTTCCAGCTGCCCGCAGACCCTGACGCACTGCTTTCCGAATATCCTCCAGCGTCTCGTAGTGTTGGCCACGCATCTGCTCCTTCACAGAACCGAAAAGATGGTAGTCGGAGGGTGCCAAGTCGGGACTGTAGAGAGGATGTGGAAGAGTTTCCCACCCTAATGCCCTGAACTTCTCCATAGTGGCACGGGCAGTATGCGGACCCACATTATCCTGTTGAAGGATGATCCTCTTTCCAGGACGCTTATCACGCAAAGCCCGACGGAGCTTCAGAAGTGTCTTGATGTAGCGGGCAGAATTTATGGTTTGTCCAGGTTCAAGAAAGTCAACCAGAATGCAACCTTGTGCATCCCAAAAGACACTTCCCATAACTTTTCCTACAGACTGCACTGTCTTCGCTTTCTTCTTCGATGGTGAGTTCAAGTGGTGCCATTCCATACTCTGACGTTTCGTTTCTGGCTCATAGTGATGGAACCAGCTCTCATCTCCAGTCACAATACACGTCAAAAATTCATCACCTTCATTATGAAATCTCTGAAGAAGGTTTTGTGCAATGGTTCTTCTCTGAAGTTTGTGGTCTTCAGCCAATAAACGGGGGACCCAATGGGCACAGACCTTTGGATAACCCAAGTTGTGGATCATTTCTTGCACTGCACTATGTCCTATTCCAAGTTTCGCAGCAATTTCATTCACAGTGAAACGCCTATCTCCTGTAATGAGCTCATCAACTCTTTCCTTGTTGCGTTCTGTAGAGGCAGTTCGAGGACGCCCGCTACAAGGCGCATTTTGCAGATTCGTGTTTCCATCTTTGAAATGTTTCACCCATCTTCTAACACTGCTGGCACCCATGCAGACACCTCCATACGCACGTTGAAGTCTGAGGTGAATTTCAGGAGCAGATTTTCCTTCTTTCACAAGGAATTCAATGACAGCACGCTGTCGAAACGAAACATCAATGTCAGCCATTTTTCAAACACCGTCTGTGGTCACGTGATAGAAGCTAATGACGTCACAATATATCACCACGTGGCTTAAAGTCTGTAGATTACGATCCTCCAATTCGTTTCGTTACACTGTTGAAATTTAAATTTTTACAATGGGTTGCTCGTGACTTTCAGTATGCCCCTCGTATGTGTGTGTATGTGTATATGTGTGTATGTTTGTGTATGTGTATATGTGTGTATGTGTATATGTGTATTTGTGTGTTTGTGTGTTTGTGTCTTTTTATACTCACAATTATTTTAATTGTTATACACGTACCTTGTATATAGTGCATATGGAATATATTATACTGCATAGAACAACTCCATGCCGCGATTTCACAAAAATATATGCTTTAGAGTCCCCTGTATCCAAAAAAAGCATTTTCAGAAAAATGTAAGTGTGTGTATGTCCGTGAACACGATAATTAAAAATGAAAAGTCGGTATTATAGAAATTTTTTCGAAAATTTTTATTTTCTCAATAATGGTTCTAATGATTTTGATTAAATATCATATATTAAAGATATTTACCTGACAAATAAAATACATATCTTGAATTTTTTGGGAATGGCCTTCGAAAACTACTTTATTCTGGATGAATTTTACGGAACTTTGCATAACTGGTAAACTGTAAGAGAGAGACAAAAGCCAACTTAACAAAAAATGTCGAGTACGTTAAGACTCACAATTTATGTTATATACATTTTTTTTTTTTTCGTGGGGGTGATCGCTTTTCGGATATTCCTTATTATTGGTTTCAGCTTTAAAGAATTCATACTTTTCTCATACAGGAATATGCCAACTCCTGTCCATACTAACAAAGGCACTTCAGTCACATAGCAACCAGCTTTTGACTATCACTTTAACCTATGTTACTGCCTTATTTCGCTTCTACTTACAAGGAAGCACGTAATGAGACTGTTTCTGCTAATTTTTTTTGATTAGCATGAAGTAAATAGAAGCATAAGCTTTTTATCAATAATTTGTTGCAGAGATGTAGAGAAAGTCATGTGAATGGAACACATCAGATTTTTAAATAAATGTATTCAAAGATAATAATTATCTGAATAACAATATTAAGTGTGCTGGGAGTATACTCCATATGAGTAATTATCTGCAACATGTCATTCAATTAGTTCCAAATAAAATACAGTTAAGAGTACACATTTTGGGTCTCGTTTTGGATGAGAAAGTATTTAGTATAGATTAATCTGATTTGCTCTATCAGTATGACTTTTCTACATCTCTGTAACAAATCATTGTTCATAAGCTTATCCTTCTACACAATGCTAATCGAGATAAACATCAGCAGAATGTTCTTATTACTTAGTTCCTTATAAGTAGAAGGCAACTAAAGGAATGTGCTGTGCTAAAGTGATATTCAAATGTTTTAAAATGTGGTTCCTATGCGATAGAAATCCGTTTCTTTGCGTAGCCAGAAGTTAAAACGCATGAAAAAACCTGATGTGTTCCATTCACATGACTTTCTGTGTAACAAATTATTGTTAATAAGCTTATTCTTCTATTTATTTCAAGCTAATCGAGAAAAAAGTAGCAGAAATAGTCTTATTACTTGCTGGCTTATAAATAGAAGCGACATAGGTTAAAGTGATAGTCAAAAGCTGGGTACTAGGTTACTGAAATTCCTTTGTTTGTATGGACACGAATTGACAAATTCCTGTATGAGAACACTATACGTTTTTGAAAGCTGAAACCAAAAAAAAAAAAAAAAAAAAAAAAAAAAAAAAAAAAAAAGGAATAGCTCAAAAACGATCATCTGCTCGAAAAAAAAAGCATATAACATAAATTGTGTGTTTTAATGTGCTCTACATTTTTGTGTGGTAAGTTGTCCATTTCTTAAGGTTTAGGAGTTATGCAAAAATCCTCCAGAATAAAGTAGTCTTCAGAGGCTATTCCCAGAAAATTCAAGATATGCATATTATTTGTCAGTTTAATATTTTTAATATACAATATTTGAATCAAAATCGTTAGAGCAATTTTTGAGAAAATCAAAATTTTCGAAAAAAGTTCCATGTAAAGGTTAGTTGGGGGTGCGGGGATTTTCTTGAAAATGTTGTGTCGCATCCTTGGAACATACCAAACTTAAATACCAAGTTCGTTATTTAACCGTATTTTCGGTTTTGAGCTATGCTGTCCACAGACACGTAGACACACGCATACACACACGAACCTTTTTCCAAAAATGCTTTTTTTATTCAAGGGGACGCAAAACGTGTATTTCCGGTGAAATCTCGGTATCAAATTTTTGGGTGGAATACAATACCTATTCTATACACTATGTACATAGTACGTGTAGGGACAGTAAAACGTTTTAAGTATTTTAAAACTGAAACCAATAACAAGGAATATGTTAAACTCGAGGAAAAAAATGCATGTAACATAAATTGTATGCTTTAACAAGTTCTACGTTTTTGTGTGCTAAGTTTTTGTCTATCTCTTATGGTCTACCAGTTATGCAACATTTTGCAAAATTCATTCATAATAAAGACGTCTTCAGAGGCTAGTACCAGAAAATTCAACATATACATTCCGTCAAGAAAATGCCGGGAATTGATCATTCAAAAATCCTGTTTAAAAGGGGATTCGAAATTATTGTTGTCGCTAAGTTGGTACAACTTTCCTCTTTACCCACTCGGAGTTTGATCGTCATCTGTCATCTAATTTGTTTACAGTATGCCATTTTTTGGTCGAGAAGTGGTGGAAGATTTGCCTCGCTCTGGTCGGCCATCAACGATTTCAACTGGACTGAACATCGCTAAAGTGAAGAAAATGGTGTCTGAAAACCGTCATTTAGGTCTGAGAGAGATTGCCGCTGAACTTTCTGTGTCTCACGAATCGATTGTTTGGGCATGACACGCGTTGCAGCTCGGTTTGTTCCGAAAGACTTGAATTTTCTACAAAAAGTCAATCGCATAAGGACTGCTGAAGACATGCTAGAACGAGCCAGTTCCGACCCCACATTCATGAAACGCATTGTAACTGGTGACGAGACGTAGGTTTACGAGTTTGACACTCAAACCAGTCAACAAGCTTCCGAATGGCGCCTTCCAACTGAACCGAAACCTAAAAGGGCACGTCAAACTCGATCAAAACTTAAGGTCATGTTGACAGTTTTTTTCGATTATCACGGTGTCGTGCACTCCGAGTACTTGGCAGAAGGTCAGATGGTAAATAAAGACTATTATCTGAGCGTTATGCGGCGTTTGAGAGAACAAATATGGCGAAAAAGGATTTGTGGAACGACAACTCTTGGATTCTGCACCACGATAACGCACCAGCTCACAAGGTTTATTGTGAACGAATTTCTGGCCAAAAACTCAACAGATTTCATCGAACAACCACCGTATTCACCTGATCTGGCTCCTACTGATTTCTTTCTCTTTCCGAAACTCAAGTTACCACTTCGAGGCACCGTTTTCAGTCGATAGAAGACGTAAAGGAAAATTCGCGGCGACAATTGACATCGATTCCTAAAAGTGCGTACAGAAAATGTTTTGATGATTGGGCTATTCATTGGCATAAATGTATAATTTCAGAAGGGGCCTACTTTGAAGGCGATAAAATAAATTTGGATGAATAATTCAATTTTTGTGTTTTATTGGCAAATTCCCGGAACTTTCTTGACGCAGTAGTACATTTTATTTGTTATATTGTATATACGATATACGATATTTTAATCAAAGTTGCTAGAGCCATTTTTGAGAAAATCTAAGTTTTCGAAAATTTTTCCACGTAAAGGATAGTTGGGGGTGGGGGATTTTCTTGAAAATCTTTGTGTCGCATCCTTGGAAGATATTGAAATTAAATTTTAAGTTGTGTTTTTGAGCTATGTTGTCCACACACATACACCGACATTTTTTTAAAAATGTTTTTTTTTTTTTGGATTCAGGGGGTCCTAAAACATATATTTGGGTTAAATCTTGATATTGAATTTTTGGTGGAGTACAATACCTTTTCTATACACAATGGACAGTAGTAGCACTAATTCTGGACAGTGTTTGGTTAAATTAACTTTCAAAATACAATACTGCATTAAAACCTTATTGAGGATTATTTTTATCCATAAACTATAGCCAGAAATGATAGTATAATACAATATTGAGCCTTTACAATAAATTAGAGGCTTTTTGGCTCTTAATGAGCTAATTTGGGTCAAATTTTGAAAACATTTTTAATCATATACAGTTATAAATCTTATTTTCTATTGTGTCTAGTATTAAAGTTCGAATTTTTGTGTAGTAAAAATCGAAGAACCCAAAAATTTGGAGAAGTCCATTAATTTTGGGGATTGTGACACTTCAACACCATAATCTTCAATATTCAAGATTTCCACTCCCTGCTATAAGAGAGTACTAATTCATTATATTTCATATTGGGTGCAATATAAACTGAAAAATATAATTTATAAGTATACTTTTTATTATATTTTGCATCCTACATTAAATATAGATATTTACTGTTCTCATATACTAGGAGGTTCAGGGAAATATTTAATAATGTGATGTTGATGATTTTGAAATGTGATAATCCTAAAATTACTAAATTTTGAGTTCGTTTATATAATAAGAGAGCAATGATAGCTTCTTCGCGTTAGATGCATTACAAAATAGAATATGTGTGTGATATATTTGCGACAGTATATTAGTGCGCTATGTGTCTTATTAGTTTCCTATAGGTTTAACCTTTGTTGCCTATAAGTTCCGCTTTGTTTAAACGTATTTATACAAATACGGTTGTACTCTAGCATTAATTTCATGTTATACTAACCTTCAACCAAAAACGACAAGTAATCAAGATATATACATTGTAAAAATATGTACCAATTTGCCCTAAAATTGGAATGATGTCTTTTAAATAAATAAATAAAAGAGTAAACCCCATATAACTACAGTCAAATGCAAGCGATTAGCTTCCAAGCATCACACCGATTATTTTACTTGGGCTCTTCCCATCCTTTACCACAGTCACTGGGATTTGAACTTAAAACTGTCCATTACCATCAACTAACACTCGCCATTTGAACCACATTTTTGGTAGTGCCTTTTGAGACAGTACGTCAGAGCGTTGAAGGGGTGAATATGAATGGACCCTGCCCGAGGGGACTAACGGAACAGCAAACAATGCTCGCACACAGTAAGGCACTTGGTGAAGATGTGATATTTGAACGAGTGGTGTAACCCTTAGTTGTGACGGAAGTGAATCCGATCATAGTACGAGACATATCACTGCATCACACTAATAATAGTCGACGACTCAGTTAATAAAGCACTTGTGTGTCACCACAACCTGAAAGAGTCTCCATGCTAATAAAAACCCTGAGCAAAGCCAACCACATATCCACACCTTTCCAATACCAATAACCCGCGCCCGGGAGACGAACCCACTTTGGCAAGATTATGAAAACTGCCTTACAATAATTTAAACTTTAATTGGCAAGAAAAAAATAATAAAGAATCTACATTTCTATTCATTTCTATTTTCTCTATTATTTTGTATACTAATTTTATAGGTTTATTCCCATATATTTTTACTAGAACTCCAGTTTTAAACTTGAATTAAAAGGAAAATGGCATATGTAGCATACTAATGCAGGCAACTAAGAGTTAATATGAGAAATATCTGCTTCAGTAGAACGCAGAACGTTAGAGTGTAGAAGCTCGCCAAGGTTACTTGCTTTGTTAAGCCTAGAGACACAATGTCATTGTGGAGCAAGACTTTTAGAGTATCAGAGACACAAGTAACAGGCTGAAGGTTAAAGGAAGGTTTAGCCCATAAGATTCTGGAAACCGGTACTTTCTCATTGTAAAGAATGGTCACGTGGGTGGAATACAAAGAAATTACCCAGTTAGTCACGTGACAACGGTATCTCTCGCGCTTATTTTTAGCCAATCAGAAAGCAGTGCAATATTGGAGGCTTTAGGTATTTAAGGGATACATAGGCAAGAAATCGGGCTACTCGTTACTTGCTTAGTATGATGTTATCTTGTTACTTGGTTATTGTTACTTTCTCTACACGTACTATGTACATAGTGTATAGAGAAGGTATTGCACTCCACCAAAAAATTCGATACCGAGATTTCACCGGAAATATATGTTTTAGAGTCCCCTCTATCCAAAAAAAAACAAAAAAAAAACAACGTATTTTCAGAAAAAGGTCCATGTGTGTGTGAGTGTGTCCGTGTGTCTGTGAACACGATAACTCAAAAACGAAAAATCGGTAAAATACCAAACTTGGAATTTAAGTTTAGTATCTTCCAGGCATGTGACACGAAGATTTTGAGAAAACCCCCCAATCCAAACGATATGGAACATTTTTCAAAAATTTTGATTTCTGAAAAATGGCTCTAACGATTTTGATTAAAATGTCGAATATTAAAGATGCTCCTGACAAATAAAATGAGTATTACGAATTTCTTGGGAATAGCCTCTGAAGACTACCTTATTCTGGATGACATTTACAAAATTTTGCATAACTGCAAAACCGTAAGAAATGGACAAAAACTTATCACACAAAAACGTAGAGCACATTAAAACACACAATTTATGTTGTATACACTTTTTTCGTGGAGTTGATCATTTTTGAGATATTCCTTGTTTTTGTTTTCAGGCTCGAAAACCTTTTCTCATACAGAAATTTGTCAACTCGTGTCCATACAAACAAAGGAACTTCAGTCACATAGCAACCAGCTTTTGACTATCACTTCAAGCTATGCTACTCGCTTATTTCCCTTCAATTTACAAGGAAGCAAGTAATAAAACTATTTCTGCTAATTTTTTGTCGATTAGCATGAAGTAAATAGAAGTATGAGCTTTTTAAAACTAATTTGTTGCAGACATGTAGAGAAAGTCATGTGAATGGAACACATCAGATTTTTACTTTCTCTACGCGTACTATGTACATAGCGTATAGAGAAGGAATTGTACTGCACCCAAAGATTTGATACCGAGATTTCACCGGAAATATATGTTTTGAGACCCCCTGAACGCAAAAAAAGCATTTTTAGCAAAATTTCTGTGTGTGTGTGTGTCTGTCTGTCTGTGTGTGTGTGTGTCTGTGGGCAGCATTGCTCAAAAATAAAAAACCCGTTAAATAAAACTTGGTATTTAGGTTTGGTATCTTCCAAGGATGCGACACGAATATTTTCAAGAAAATCCCCCACCCCAAAATACCCTTTACACGGAAAAAAATTCGAAAATTTTGATTTTCTAAAAAATGGCTCCAAGGATTTTGATTAAAATCTCGTAAATTTATGGCATTTGCTTGACAAATAAAATGTATATCTTGACTTTTCTGGGAATAGCCTCTGAAGACCACTTTATTCTGGATGAATTTTACGGATTTTTGCATAACTGCTAAACCGTTAGAGATGGACAAAAACTTATCATACAGAAAATTTAGAGCACATTAAAACTCACAATTTATATCTATACATTTTTTCGTAGAGTTGATCGTTTTTAAGATATCCATTGTTTTGGTTTTCAGGTATGAGAAACATAATTTTTCTCATACAGGAATTTGTCAACTCCTGTCCATACAAACAAAGGAGCTTTAGTCACATAGCAATCAGCTTTTGACTATCACTTAACCTTTGCTACTCCCTTATTTCGCTTCTGCTTACAAGGAAACAGGTAATAAGGCTATTTGTGTTAACTTTTTCTCGATTGGCATGAAGTAAATAGAAGTAAGAGCTTTTTAACAATAATTTGTTGCAGATATGTAGAGAAAGTCATGTGAATGGAACACATCAGATTTTTTTTTGAGTCTATCACGTGCTACATAGCTCAGTCTATCTTTTCTCCCCTGAGTAACAGACAACTTGTGTTCTACAGGAACGAGCACAGCCGGCGCAACAAGGGACTCTTCATAAGGTATGTACACGTTTGTTGATAGAGTATTTTACAGTGCTAATACTTGACCGACTCCGAGGTTGACCAACACGACAGTGGCATACTGGCGCCACACACGAAATAGCCACATATTTATAAAAGAATATATTTTCAAAGGTTGGGCCAAATAAAGTGCATTTTGTGGTAAAATGTTCTGTAATGTATCATTTTAACACTTTCTGGCTAAGGTTTATCGGATAAGAACAGTCCTGAATAAGAATTTAATGCACTATTGTAGTGCGATGGTTAATTTAACCAAGAATGTTAAAATTAATGGCAGTACCATACCTATTACGTGTAGAGAAAGTAAAAATGTTCTATGGTAATGGTTATAAATACGAGTGTCGCCAATAGGAGGTATACCCGTTACCACAGAGGTAGCTTTTTGAGTTCATTCCAAGAAAGGAATGATGTAAAGGTTTTGTGTGTAAGTGCCTGGGCTGAACCCGAAAAGTCACTGGAACTGCTTTTGCGAGCGAACCCGTTGGGAATCGGTGCGACGCCACACATGTGCGCCCAGACACCTGCTACCCCCTAAACCACACATGTCAATTCGGATTTTCTGCGGTGCAATCTGATTATCACTCTCTGCATTCGCTTCTTATTTAAAGGAGCAGAAAAGATTCCCTGATGGCGTCTTTGCGTCACGTGTGTGCGTAGTTCCATTCATGCCCCTAGCAGCGTAATATCCACGTTTCATCCGAAAAAACTGGGAATAAAGCATCTTAGTGGTAAAGACGTGCACATAATAATAATAGTAAAAATAATATAATAATAATTATAAATAATTCGCTTCGTTCTCGGCTTATCCTACCCATGTTTGTAGGAATGACACGCCCCTAGGACTTACAAATCAGTGCCTAGAGGTCAGAAGCCTGTCGGTGAGCCAATGGCACGAAAACACAGAATGGAGAACCTGGTATGAGTGGTCTGAC
Organism: Hymenopus coronatus; assembly: GCA_030762935.1. NCBI lineage: Eukaryota > Metazoa > Arthropoda > Insecta > Mantodea > Hymenopodidae > Hymenopus > Hymenopus coronatus. The sequence goes on along the minus strand of CM060882.1, from coordinate 181,938,147 downwards.
AGGTGCCAGGTATGAGCATGAGGAAGTGGATGATATGAAATGAAAGCCAAATTGATAATTGCAAAGGGGTTGATGGAGCAATTGGTGGAATGAGTGGCGGGGGAAACCTAAGGACGCGGAGAAAACCCGTCCTGACGCCGCTTCGTATACCACAAATCCCATATGCGGGCACTTGGGATCGAACTCGGGCCACCTAGAGGCGAGCGGTCTACAACAAATGCTATTTGCTTGGTCACACTGATACATCATGCGAGTGGAACAAACTTTTTCACATTACAATCTTGTTTATCAGAACGTAGAATGAGGTATTCATTTGAAAGACTTCAGAAGTACATATAGTTCTCAGTAATACGGCTGCAGTTGAGTAAAGATTTAGTTCAATTCCTACTTTAGGTTTTACCTGGTAAGAGTCTGAAGATATTTAAGAAATTAATTTTACTATTGGGATATTATTTTACATTCGATCAATAAATATTACAATTAGTGTGATAATTGCTTGGGTGTTTTCATAATGTATATATGTAGAAACAAATCACTTATATATGTAATATTAGGTTCTCTCATAAGCAATGTCGGTTTTTTGATTTTGGTGTTCTGAAAATTTATTTGGTTTCTTCTGTTTGGCAATGCTATTTATAGGATGCTATGGCTAGTGTTGCGAGCATGTATCAGTCTTCAGTTGTTAATACCAATCACAAAATGGAGACAACAAAGTTGGAGTCCTTCTAAAGCACTGCTGGAAACAAGATTATATGGCCGCTGCTTTAGTGGAAGGAGAAGATGTCGTTAGTGAGCGAGTGGCACAACGATGCTTCCAACCTTTCAACGATGAAAAACACTAAAGACTTACCACGTTCTGGAAGACCTAAAGTATCGAATATTGCTGATACACGCCAAGTTTTACGAGAAAGTCCATAAAAAAGTCCCCCAGGCTTCCAGAAGAACTTGGTGCATCAAACGATACCACACATCGCCACATTAAGACACTTGGAAAGTCACACAGAAGCTGTAGATCTGTAGCTCATGAACTGACACCTCAACAGGCTCAACGTAGAGTGGATATCTGTCGTCAGCTTATCCGTAATCCCATGGATGATAGGTGTGTCAGGAGAATTGTCACTTGTGATGAAAAATGGGTATATTACCGAAACCCTGATGCCTCGAAACAGAGGCTTGATCCCCGCCAACCTGCCAAAGTCATCGTTAAAAAAATCGGTTCGGTCGCAAAGTAATGTTGTGTGTCTGGTGGAATTTTGGAGGTTTGATTCACTGGGAGTTTGTTCTAAACGGGCGAGAGATTGATGCAGATCTTTATTCTCAACAACTGGAACGAGTTCATGAAATTTTGGCACGGAGATATCCAGCATTAGTTAACCGAAACAGAGTTCTGTTGCAACAGGACAATGCAAGACCCCATACTGCACGAACAACCATGGAAAAAATCAGGAATTGGGAGGAATCGAACTGCTACCACACCAAACATACAACCCTGATCTCGCACCATCAGATTATCATCTTTTTCGATCCATGGAAGTGATTTTGACAACATTGAAGCAGTGCAAGTGGGTCTCACCGAATTCTTCGCATCAAAAACCAGAGACTGTACCATTGTGGGATAATAAACCTCGCAGAAAGATGGCTCAAGAACATAGAATCTAATGGTCTGTACTTTGAAGATTAGTTAATTGCTTGTCAGAACACATTTCAAATACTTGTTTTTCTTTAAAAACTACATTACTTATGAGAAAGTATCTATACATTTTATGCTGTGCATAATGATCTAAATAGCTGCGCTCTTACGGATGTCTCTTAACTCATTTTTGTTCTCTGGAAACAGTACTGTCACTTGTCAATAGGTTTGTTTACCTCTCCACCGTGCGCTCTTATCTTCGACTTGTTTTGATGCGGCCAGATGGTCAGTGGCAAATATATACTGAAGGCAAACGGCACGAAATTCCTATCTCTGGTAATAACGAACTCCTAGAAATCTTCAAATATTTAATGTAGGCATTAAACAGAGACATACCATTTAACTGCATACCGCCTTTTAAGAATTGCAGCTCCCTATGGTCGCGCTCGCTAAAATGTCTCGCTATAGTTATTCGTGGCGCAGGGGATACTGGGTTTGAGTCCCGCCTTGGGCATGGGAGTTTATGTATTTGTGAAATGTGTATATACATATATATATATATATATATATATATATATATATATATGTGTGTGTGTGTATCGGAAGAAAATAGCAAAACATCTGATGTGTTCCATTCACATGACTTTCTCTACATCTCTGCAACAAATTATTGTTAGAAAGCTTATGCTTCTGTTTACTTCAAGCTAATCGAGACAAAATTAACAGACATCGTCTTATTACTTGCTTCCTTGTAAGCAGAAGCGAAATAAGGGAGTACCATAGGTTAAAGTGAAAGTCAAAAGCTGGTTGCTATGTGACTGAAGTTCCTTTGTTTGTATGGACAGCAGTTGAAAAATTCCTGTATGAGAAAAGTAAGTTTTTAAAGCTCAAAACGAAAACAAGGAATATTCAAAAAACGACCAACTGCACGAAAAAAAAGGTATATAACATTAATTTGTGTGTTTTAACGTGCTCTACATTTTTTGTGTTGTAAGTTTTTGTCCATCTCTTACGGTTTAGAGGTTATGGAGTATTCTGTAAACTTTATCCGGAATAAAGTAGTCTTCAGAGGCTATTCCCAGAAATTTCAAGATATACATGTTATTTCTCAGAAAAATATCTTTAATACAAGATATTTTAATCAAAATCGTTAAATCCATTTTTGAGAAAATAAAAATTTACGAAAAAAGTTCCATCTAAAGGGTAGTTTGCGGTGAGAGTATTTTCTAAAAACTTCGTGTCGCATTCCTGGAAGACACTAAATTTAAATACCAAGTATTGTATTTCACTTGTCGTTTTTGAGTTATGTTTACACAAGGACCTTTTTCTGAAAATGCTTTTATATACATATATATAAAACAGGTTACACTAAAATATGTATTTCCGGTGAAATTTCGGTATCGAATCTGGGGTGGAATGCAATACCTTCTCTATACACACCTACATAGTATAAAAAATCTGATGTGTTCCATTCACATGACTTTCTCTACATCTTTATAACCAATTATATTTAATAAGCTTGTTCTTCTCTGTACTTCATGCTAATCGACGTAAACATTAGCAGAAATGGTCTTATTACTTAGAAGATTTTGAGAAAAATTCCCCCATCCTAAACTACCCTTTACATGGAACTTTTTTCGAGCATTTTAATTTTCTAAAAAATGGCTCTAAAATATTAATTAAAATATCGTATATTAAAGATATTTACCTGACAAATTTTACTGAAAATATGTTTTGAGACCCCCTGAATAAAAATAAACTTTTTTAGCAAAAATGTCATGTGCGTGTGTGTGTGTGTGGTTGTGTGTGTGTGTCTGTGTCTGTGGGCAGTATAGCTCAAAAACGAAAAGTCCGCTAAATGTCAAACTTGGTATTTAAGTTCAGTATCTTCCAAGGGTGCGACACGAAGATTTTCAAAAAAATTCCTCCACCCGCATTTACCCTCTTAAAGGTAAAAGTTTTCAAAAATTCTCATTTTCTCAAAAATGCTTCTAAAGGTTTTGATTAAAATATCGGATATTATAGATATTTACACCACGAATAAAATGTATATCTTGCATTTTCTGGGAATAGCCTCTAAATAGCTCTTTATTCTGAATGAACTTTGCCGAAGTTTTCGTAAACCGTAAGAGCTATACAAAAAGTTATTTAACATAAAATGTATATCTCGTTAAAACACACAATTTATGTCATATACATTTTTTCGTGGAGTTGACCGTTTTTTAAGCACTCCTTGTTGTTAGTTTCAGTTTTAAAATACTTATCTACCTTTGTTTCATACAGGAATTTGTCAACTCGTGTCCATACAAACAAAGGAACTTCAGTCACATAGCAACCAGCTTTTGACTGTCACTTTAACCTATGGTACTCCCTTATTTCGCTTCTACTTACAAGGAAGCAATTAATAAGACTATTTCTGCTGATTTTTTCTCGATTAGCATGAAGTTTTTTTATGTATAATTATAAAGAACTCTGTTCTAAAACTAGCCAAACCTCTTGTCTATCTATATCTTCAGTTCTTGCCTGACTTCATTTCAAAACCCTATTTTGCCTTATGTTAAAATGTTCATTATTATCCATTAAAATTGTACATACTTGAACTATGCAACTCTTACTTCTCATTAGTTCTATTTGTAATTTTATACACCCTTTTAAAACCTGCTATCTGCTAATTTAGAAAGAATAAAAGACTGTCTAATACGATATCAGAAACTTACCAGGTACTTGTGTCTTCCTTGTAGACTTGAGGCATACCTGAAAGCATGTAAGAGATCTTCTCGGGGTTCTCCTGGCTCTTTGCATGAAGTAAAGACACGGAAGATCCATTCCTGAACAAAAGAAGCAAATATGTATTTGATTGTTTAAAGAGATAATACAACAAAGTTATTCTTATTATACTTTTCATTTTCTCTATACGTACCTCATATCTACATAGTATATACAGACATTATTGTATTGCACCCAAAAATTCGATACTGAGGTTTCACCGCAGCTCCAGAATACAAAAACCAAAATAATCTGATGTGTTCCATTCACATGACTTTCTCTAGCTACTCTACAATACAAGCTTCTTACAAAAGATAATTCTTCTTTCAACACAAAGCTAATCAAAATAAACATTAGCAAACTTTTATTACTTAGTTCCTTATAAGTATACTGGAACTAAGGGAATGCACTGTGCTAAACTTGATAGTCAAATGTTTTAAAAGCTGTCGTTATGCAATTGTTATTACAAATCGCCTCTCTGCTTGGCCAGGAGTAGAACAAAAGAAAAATGGACACTTCCTGTATCAGAAAAGCATAAGTACTTCACAGCTGAAACTAATAACAAGGAATACCTCGAAAACGGCAAGTTCCATGAAAAAAAAATGATTATGATATAACTTATGTATTTTAACAAGACCTATATTTTTTGTAAAGTACCCTTACCGTTTACTAATTATGCAAAATTAAGCAAAATTCATCAAGGATAAACAGGTCTTTAGAAGCTATTCCCAGAAAATTCAAGACACATTTTATTTGTGATAGAAATGTCTTTAATATGTGGTATTTTAGTCAAAATCGTTAGTCATTTTTAAGAAAATGAAAATTTTCGAAAAATGTTCCATGTAAAAGGTAGTTGGGTGTGGGGGGATTTTATTGAAAATCTTCGTGTCTCGTACTGGGAAGATACTAAACCTAAATACTAAGTTTGGTTTTTAACGGTCTTTTCGTTTTTGAGCTACGCTGCCCACAGACACACACACAGACAGACAGACAGACATACATACACACACGGATATTTTTCTAAAAATGCTTTTTTTTTGGGGATTCAGGAGGAGCCAAAACATGTATTTCCGGTGAAATCTCGGTATCGAAGTTTTGGGTGGAATACAATACCTTCTCTATACATTATGTACATAGTTCGTGTAGAGAAAGTAAAATAATTTTAGAAAAACATCCGTGTGTGTCTGTGAACACGCTAACTCAAACACGAAAAGTCGGCAAAATACCAAACTTGGTATTTAAGTTCACTATCTTCCAAAGAAGCAACACACGAAAATCCACCCACCCCCAACTACTCTTTGCATGGAAAAAGTTTGGAAATTTTTGATTTTATCAAAAATGGATCTAATGATATTGATTAAAATCTCTGATTTAAGATATTTACATGATATTTACAATAGTATGAAATGTAAATCTTCAATTTTCTGGGAATAGCCTCTGAATACATGTTTATTCTGAATGAATTTTGCGGAAATTTGCATAACTGGTAAACCGTAGTTATCAAAAACTGTAGATCTTGTTAAAACACACAATTTATGTTATATGCATTATTTTAATGGAGTTGATCGTTTTTGAGATATTCCTTGTTATTAGTTTCAGCTTTACAATAACGTGCTTATCTGACACAGGAATTTGTCAACTGCTGTTCACCCAAACAAAGGAACTTCAATACCATAGTAACTAACTTTTAAAATACTTGACTATCGATTTAGTCTACGGCACAACTCCCTTATTTACCGTATACTTACAAGAAAGCAAGTAATAAGTGCTAAGTTTTTCTCGATTAGCATTAAGTAAATAGAAGAATAAGCTTTTTAACAATAATTTATTGTAGAGATAGTTATGTGAATGTAACACATCAGATACTTACATAAAGAAATAATCATTTAGTTCATTTACAGATATTATGTTAATTAGACAATATTTATTTAATACTCTCTTGGCAATTTAAGAGGAACTATTTTGTAATGGAGAAAAGTGGTACAGCATCCAGCAACCAATCAGAGCCTTTGCAATCTTTTGCTTTCGTTTACATTAACTATGAAGTAAGGATGGATGGAAATATACGAGGTACGTCCAGAAAATAAGTTCCGTTTCAATTTATCTCCGCTGCAGCGCTGCGATCGCAGTTCCGCACATGCGCGGTAGACGCTCTGTATCAAGGAGAAGAAACGTGCGCCATTTTGAGATCGCTGTCAGCCACATACGCTTTGTTGTGCTTGTTTACAATGTCGGTGTTGATTGAAAATCCCGCCGCTTGTGAAATCAGATCTGTGATTCGTTTTCTGAATGCTAGGAAAGTGTAACTAATTGGAATTTATCGGCAAATTTGCGAAGTTTACGGATAAAATGCGATGAGTGATTCAATGGTGAGAAGATGGGTCCGACAGTTCAATGAAGGACGTAGTGCAGTGCACGATGAAGAACGAAGTGGGCGTCCATCTTTGGTTACAGAAGAACTGGTTCACGCGATTGATGACAAGATCCAGGAAAACCGCGTTTACAATTAGTGCTCTCGCTATGGAATTTCCCCAAAGCTCACGATCACTAATTCATGAAATTGTTACCGAAAAACTGAAATTTCGTAAACTTTGCTCACATTGGGTACCAAAGATTCTTACTGAGCAACACAAACAAAACGGATGGGTAGTGCACTTCAGTTTTTAACCCGTTATGATGAAGACAGCGAAGAATTTCTGACACAGATAGTCACAGGAGATGAGACTTGGGTTTCTTACGACACCCCTGAAAGTAAGCGGCAATCAATGGAATGGCAGCACACTTCATCCCCAGCAAAGGTTAAGCCGAAACAAATCTTGACACCTCGAAACATGATGTGCACAGTTTTCTGGGACTGGAAAGGCATCTTACTCATTGATTTCTTACCGCGTGGTCAAACAATCAAAGCAGATGTTTATTGCGATACACTTAGGAAATTGTGCCGCACAATACAGAATAAGCGCCGAGGATTGCTGTCAAAAGGTGTTGTTTTTCTTCACGACAACGCACGACCACACACTGCAAATGTGACGAAAAACCTTCTACAGGGATTTGGCTGGAACGTGTTTGACCATCCTCCGTACAGCCCTGACCTCGCTCCTAGCGACTTTCATCTGTTTTTACATCTCAAGTCTTTCCTTGGCGGTCAACACTTCAACAATGACGAAGAGCTGAAAGAAAATGTTTCTAACATTTTGAAGACGCAGGCGGCAAACTTCTATTAAGAAGGTATACAAAAACTTGTGCCACGCTATGACAAATGCCTGCAAAATTTCGGCAGTTATGTGGAAAAGTAGTTTAAGAATTGTAGAATTTTGTGCAATAAATAATTATTCTGTATCTGTACACAATTTAATTTTATTACCAAACGGAACTTACTTTCTAGATGTACCTCGTACTTTATTTAAGCAGGAATTCTGCTAGCTATGCCTCTGGTTTCCCCTGAAATTTGGGTATTGAGTTATAGTGCAAAATCAATAACTTCTTTACCCACTATGTACACAGAGCACAAATAGTATTAGACATGGAATTTCTGATTGTGTGTAGGGAATTTGTAGGGCGTGTGTTGTGATATCCGCTGGCCGCTCTAATTGGGGAAGGTTGTAGCTTACTGTTGTAGTACACGTTACCTAACCTCACTTCCAGTTGAGGGAGGTGGCTATTCCTATTAGCGAATGAGTTGACAAACCCAGCATAGGTGTGCTGTATTGGTTTCATATAGAACAAGGTGACAGTATCAGCCAGTACACGTTACCTAACCTCACTTCCAGTTGAGGGAGGTGGCTATTCCTATTAGCGAATGAGTTGACAAACCCAGCATAGGTGTGCTCTATTGGTTCCATATAGAACAAGGTGACAGTATCAGCCAGTAACGTGACGTAATAAAGTACCCTACAAACGGTACGGAACAAGACAGTATAAATCTGATATATTCCGATCACATGACTTTCTCTGAATCTCTTTAACAAAATTTTTTTAATAAGCTTATCCTTCTATTTAATCCTAATGGAGATAAACATAACCAGAAATGCTTTCTTATAACTAGAGAGGAAATAAGTGAATACACTGGGCTAAATCGATAGTCAACTCTTTTAAAAGCTGGTTGTCATGTGGTTGAAATCCGTTTCTATGCAGGACCAGTAGTTGACAAATTCCCCTATGTGAAAAGTTTATAGCATTTTAAAACTAAAACTAATAATAATAAATACCTTAAAAATGGCCAACTTTCCAAAGAAATGTATTGACGTAAATTGTGTGTTTCAACGAGATCTACATTTTTTGTGTAGTAAGTTTTTGTCCAACTAGTTACAAAAAAATCCAGCAAAATGCATCCAAAATAAAGTAGTCTTCAGAGGCTATTTCCAGAAAATCCAAGATACACATTTTATTCGTCAGGTAAATATCTTTAATATATGATATTTTATTCAAAATCACTAGATGAAACTTTTCAATCTTTTTTTCCATTTAAAGTGTAGTTTGGGGTGGGATTTTTCTTAAAATCTTCGTGTCGCATTCTTGGAAGATACTAAACTTAAATACCATGTTTTGTTTTTTACCGACTTTTCGTTTTTGAGTTATCGTGTTCATAGACACACTGTCACACACTTTTTTCTAAAACTGCTTTCTTTGGATTCAGGGGACCCTACAACATATATTTCCGGTGAAATCTCGGTATCAAATTTTTGGTACTTTCGCTAGCCCGCCTGGGTAATATGGTGGTAGCCTATCTGTTTCACATTCAAAAGGTCGTGAGTTCGAATCTCGCTTAGGATGAGTTACCCGGATAAGGTTTTTTTCGGGGGTTTTCCCTTATCCTAAGAAGACGAATGTAGAGTAATTTTAAGCTCCATGGAGCATCATTTCACCAATTACATTCATCGTCCGATATGTCCAACCAGGTTAAAGGACGTTACGTCACAAAAAAAAAATACCTTCGCTATACACTATATACATAGTATGTGTAGAGAAAGTAAAAGCTGGAATGGTGGCCTTTACTAGTGAATATGCGTTAGTTAATACCGGAGCTATACACTATATACATAGTATGTGTAGAGAAAGTAAAAGCTGGAATGGTGGCCTTTACTAGTGAATATGCGTTAGTTAATACCGGAGCTATACACTATATACATAGTATGTGTAGAGAAAGTAAAAGCTGGAATGGTGGCCTTTACTAGTGAATATGCGTTAGTTAATACCGGAGCTAAGTACTTTTCCATTAGAAAAGGAGAACACAATAACTTGCCTGTTGGGAACGAATAAATGTCATATGCAGAGAGAATGAAAACGTTTAAGGCTTTAAAGAAAACTCTCAGCAGAAAATACTGTTTGCAAAGTTTTCGTGTCGTCGCAATTTAAGTAAGGAATTACTAAAGTCGTGGTGGAGTGGGTAGACGGCTCCCCTCCTATCTAGGCGGCCCGGGTTCGATCTGGGTTTTCTCCAGGTCCTCCGGTTTCCCGCGTCACTCACTCCACTATTTGCTCCATCATCACTATAGCCCGGATGTTTGGGCATTTTTAATAGTTAAAATAAGCAGGGAAAGACAACAAAACGTAAAAAAAAAAAAGGCACGGTAAATTTTCTAAAGGTCATTATAAATTTAAAAAATCTGATGTGTTCCATTCACATGACTTTCTCTACATCTTTGAAACAAATTATTGTTAAAAAGCTTATGCTTCCATTTACTTCATGCTAATTGAGAAAAAAATTAGCAAAAATAGTCTTATTACTTGCTTCCTTGAAAGTAGAAGGGAAATAAGGGAGTACTATAGGTGAAAGTGATAGTCAAAAGCTGGTTGCTATGTGACTTAAGTTCCTTTGTTTGAATGGACACGAGTTGAAAAATTCCTGTATGAGAAAAGTATAAGTCTTTCAAGGCTGAAATCAAAAACAAGGAATATCTGAAAAACGATCAACTCCACGAAAAAATGTATTTGACATATTATGTGTTTTAATGTGCTCTACATTTTCTGTGTGGGAAGTTTTTGTTTATTTCTTACGGTTTAGAAGTTACACAAAATGCCGTAAAATTCATCCAGAATAAAGTAGTCTTCAGAGGCTATTCCCAGAAAATTCAAGATATACATATTATTTGTCAGGTATATATCTTTAATATTCGATATTTTAATAAAAATCGTTAGATCCATTTTTTTAGAAAATCAAAAATTTCAAACAATTTTCCATGCGAAGGGAAGTTGGGGGTGGGGGATTTACTTGAAAATCTTTGTGTCGCATCCTTGGAAGATACTGAACTTAAATATCAAGTTTGACAGACAGTCAGGGGACACACGGACATTTTTCTAAAAATACTTATTTTTGGATTCAGGTGATCTCAGAACATGAATTTCTGGTGAAATCTCGGTATGAAATTTTTGGGTGCAATGCAATAATACCTTCTCTATACACTATGTACACTGTGTAGAGAAAGTAAAAGCATAATATATTTACGAAAAAATTGCAGTGCATCAATATAAGTTATTACTGGTTGCACATTACCAAAAAATATTGCTGTAAATGTTCTTGTGTCATACTTCACCTTCTACCCGACAAAACATTGTTCTACCTCTGTTGGTATAGTTGTTGATTCTCTCGCACATCTCTGCAGTAACAAACACTTTCTTATCTAAAACATGCTTAAATGCAAAGTTGCAAATAAACAAGAAATATTGTTTAAAATGGCACCAAAAATCATTTATTATTGAATGAGGCTAAAATACCATAAAAATCTTATGTGCTACTCTCACATGATTTTCTCTAGCCACTCTACAAACATACTTCTTACGAAAGATAATCTTTCAACACCATGATAATCGAGATAAATATTAACAGAATGCTATTACTTAGTTCCTTATAAGTAGAATGGAACTAAAGGATTGCACTAGGCAAAGCGATAGTCAAATGTTTTAAAAGCTGTCGTTTTGCGGTTGTCATTGCAAATCGCTTCTTTGCTTGGCCAGGAGTAGAACAAAAGAAAAACGGACACTTCCTGTCTGAGAGAAGTATAAGTACTTCACAATTGAAACTAATAACAAGGAATACCTCGAAAACGGTAAGCTCCATGAAAAAAAAAAAAAAAAGTATATGGCTTAACTTGTGTATTTTAAAAAGATCTACATTTTTGTCTATCTCTTACGGATTACTAGTTGTTCCAAACTAAGCAAAATTCATCCAGAATAAACAGGTCTTTTAAAGCTATTCCCAGAAAGTTCAAAGATACACATTTTATTTGTGATAGAAATATATTTAATATGTAGTATTTTAATCAAAATCGTTAGAGCAATTTTTAAGAAAAACAAAAATTTCGAAAAAATTTTCCATGTAAAGTGTAGTTGGGGGTGGGTGGGATTTTCTTGAAAATCTTAGTGTCGCATCCTTGAAGATACCAATTTAAATACCAGGTTTGGTATTTAATCGTCTTTTCGTTTTTGAGCTATGCTGTCCACAGCCACACACACACACACACACACACGCACACACACACACAGAGGACCTGTTTCTGAAACTACTTTTTTTTGTTTCAGGGGTCTTAAAACATGTATTTCCGGTGAAATCTCGACATGGAATTTTGGGGGGAATACAATACTTCTCTATCTCTATGTACCTTGTACATGTGGGGCTAGAGAAAGTAAAAAAGTAAAATAGAAGTTGACCCTATCAATTCTATTTATTCTGAACTATGTTTAAATCTACGGAACTGTTCGTTTACTTTCACCAATTAAAAAAAAGGAATGTTGCCTAACATCTGAGCTCTTTCCTATTATCAATTTCGCTTACATTTCATATCATCCACTTCCACATGTTGATGCCTGGCTACAGGCCGACCCCTCGTTCAGGTTCTCCATTCTGTGGTTTCGTGCCGTAGGCTCCCCGGCAGGCTTCTGACCCCTAGACATCCACTTGTAAGTCCAAGGAGTGTGTCAGTTCTACGAATACGGGCAGGGTAAACCGATTACGCCAACCTACTTAGTACAGATATGAAAGTGACCACTTACAATAAGCAGAGAAGTACTTATTCCATCCAAAACTCGATACCAGGTATTCACTGGAAGTACATGTTTTGAGGGCCACGCGCCCATGCGCCTTTGAACAACACAGCTATGCTTTATATGGAACATTTTTCCAACTTTCTGTTCCCTCAAGAATGGTCCCAACAACTTTGCTTAATACCATATTTTAATGACAAATTAAATGTATATATTTAACATTCTGAGTATAGCCTCTTCATTCTGAAAACTTCTTACACAATTGATAATTGTAATGCATATACAGTTGTACAACATAAATATATACATCTCGTTAAACTAATTATTATTATTATTATTATTATTAGTTTGTGTGGAAATAACCACTTCCGAGATATTCTTTAATATCGGTTTCAGTTTTAAAGCTCTAATTCCCATTGTTCTTTTTGGATGAAAATGTGGAAGTCTCGTTGCTCCAACTAGCAGAATCCAATAGTATGAGGCAAATATGAGCCAGGTCAGCGTATCTGACAGCTGCCTGTTTGTCTGTTTGAATTCCAAGTTTAAATAGAGTTCACGTTTTTCCTGTGCCCCACCACAGATGACACAGATTCTGCCATATACCCAGTCCCAAATAGAGGGCGCAGTCCACAAGTTTGTTTTGCAGTGTCTCCACCTCATTACAGCGGGAACAGAGATTAGAAGTTGATCTGCCATAATTTGTCTGCTGTGGGTATAACATCATTGAGAGCAAGATATACTGTAGCCCTCCAGCCTGTGGGGATCTTCGGTAAATGTCTTCCAGATGATACTCCACGAACGCCGCGGATCGTTCCATTGCACCCGGGGTAGAACACGAGTTGAAGCCATAAGGTGTCTATAAAAGTAAGCTGACTGTTTAAAGCGGAGTCGTTGAGGATCTATGTCCGGTAGTGTTGCAAGAGTCTGCCACCAGCGTCGAAATGCGCTGAGGCGCTTATCTGGGTGACTTAGATGTGCTGTCCAAAGAGCTTGCGGAAGTGGAAGGCCTTCGCCATCCAAAACACGCAGTAGCGACTTTCCAAGAAGTGCCAAACATTTCGCATCTACTGCTATCAAGCCTCAACCATCTTTAGTAGTGGGAAGACGCAGTTGCTCCCTTGCAATCCGATATGCGGTGTCAGACCACAAAAAATAGCCAATGAGACATTCAATCCTTTGAGAAAAGTGCTTAGAAATGGGCAACACTTGGGCAATGTACCAAATCCTACTGAGTGCATAAGTGTGTACACGTTGAAACAGCGTTAGTGTCCGCGTCCGCTGCTCGGCTAAGAGAAACCGCATCTTCGTCAATGTTGCAGTCCAATTGAGTGTCATAGTCTCATGCAAGCAGTGTATAAGCACAACCCCAAGATCTTCGTATGGTTGACAAGCCTCATACCTAAAGGATGAAGAGGCTCTTGCCAATGACCAAACTGTAGCACTTCCGATTTGGTAAGATTCAATCTGGCCTCAGAGACGGCGCTATATTCTCGAAGACACCAATGTAAGGTTTGCATATCAGCATTACTGGCCAGGAATACCGTCACATCATCAGCATATGCCTTAAGCTTGAATCGGTGACCGTAGAGTTCCAGACCGCCCAAGGATGACTGCAATTGTCGCAGAAGAGGATCGAGGCTCAAAGTGAACAGACACATTGACTAGGGACAACCCTGTCGGGCTGACCACCCTATGCGGAGGCTCGGAGAAAGATGGCCGTTGCAGAGTATCCGGAAGTTGCAGCAGCGTAGAGGTTTTTTAAGAAGACAACAAATCGTCCCGGAATCCCCAAATTTCGCATAATAGTCCAGAGATAACAAATTTTCAAAAATCGAGATTAACCAAAGCCGCTGGAAGCTTCTCGGTTTAAGCATGAGAAATAATATCTCTCAACAATCCAACATTCTATATGATGTTCCTGCCACTCGGCACGGCAGTCTGGACCTCGCAGAGGATTGCCTCATAAACAAAATTGAGTCGTGAAGATAACACTGTAGTCAACAATTTATAATCACAGTTCAGCAGGGTGATCGGCCGAAACTCGGCAACGGTTCTAGAACATCGATGCTTTGGGAGCAGAGTAATTACACCTTCAACAAATTTTTCTGGAATCACCGCAGTTCGACGCACTTCTTCAAAACACCACGGTTAGTTCGGCAGTAATCATATCCCAGAATGTAGAATAGAAAGCATAGGGAATACCATCTGGCCCAGGAGCAGCGTTTTGTTTTACCTTTTCAGACTTGCAGAAAGTTCCTCGGTAATAAGAGGGCACAAAAGAGAAGAGCCGAGTTGCAAAGGTACCCGAACAGGCAGTGGAGACAAGGCGGGATTACTGTCAACACGTTTGGAAAAGGAGTCCCTAAAACAGTCTTGAAAACAGTTCAGGATGGCAGCGGTCCCAGAAAGCACACGTCCATTGTCACAAAATTGTGGTATAAAACGTTGATTGTATTGCTTGCGGTCGCCGGCAAGGTGAAAGAGTGAGAATTTTTCTTCTGCAGCCATTTGGCGACGATGGGACACATCAGGAAAGCGAAGCATTTCCAAATGTTTGAGGGAGATTTGCTCCTTGATGGCATGAAGATGGTGTGAGACGTCGCGACCGGCCGTTTGCAGATTGGCGAGATCCTGTAGAACAGTATAATAGAAGTCGAGCAGTTCACGGTGTTCTCTAGCCCGTTGGAAAGCTATCTGTTTGAAGAAGGAAATAATTGCTGGCTTAGCCTTATAAAGCCACCAAGAGAGTTTGTGTGGGAGGCAATAAAGGAGGGTTGTAACTTCCCCCACAACAAACCGAACTCTCGTCGCCACTGCTCCTCCAAGATAACATACACAGGAAACCTCCAGTAACATCTCCCAGGAGTGGGAATATGCTCAATCCGTTTGATTGAAACTACAACTGAATGATGGTCACTAAAAGCAAGAGGGAGAACTCGGACATGATGGACAGTAGAAACAAAAACACGAGAAAAATAAAATCTGTCAATCCTAGAAGCCGACAAACTACGGAAAAAAGCAAAGTCCACACGAGAACCATATTTCGATTCCCAAGTATCCACAATATAAAATAGCGTAGTAATCTGCCTGAGCATAGGACCAATATTGGGCATCCCACGTTGATCTTTGGCTCCAATAGTGCAGTTAAAATCTCATCCAATGAGAGATTTTGAACCTTTAGAAAGGGCCGTAAGAAGAGCTTTTTTGAAGAAAGATTCACGTTCACATCTACGTTGGGATCCAGAAGGTGCCTATAAGTTCACTAAGACTATATCGGTGTACATCGCGGAAATGAGGCGTCCTGAAGGGTGGAGGTCGACATTAGTGATGTGCATCCCTTTTCTCTAAATCAACGCCGTTCCGCAAGATTCACAATGTTCTCATAATTATACAGAAAATCAAGAGTAGGCACATTAATTTCTTGCAAAAATCCCACGTCTGTAGAAGCTGTGCGAGTAGAGTGTGAGTCACTGGATTTCGAATGCCGTTAACATTAATACTGACACGGACATGAAGAGGTATCATTAGAAAATACGGGAAGAAGGGAGAATAAATATAAGGAAGTAAGACGTATATGCTATATATCAGCAGACCGGAAAAAGTTTAAATGGTTCCTCCGCTGTCCTGGCTGGGAGTGTTCCGTAGAGCCGTCGGTAATGCAGACGAATGCACTCAGTGATGTTGCGAAACGCTATCTGTTTGCTGATCAGTCATGTTATAATCATCATCCGGGGCTATTGCGGTGAACAGAGACACGTCGGAAGAATCCATACGTTGAACTACCAACGGCAAGGAACGGTCCACTTACTCTGACCAGGGGGGAGGATCTTTGTCGCCTTCGAGGTGCGAAGGTTCCATTCTACGAAGTCTGGGATCCCGCGACTGCGGTTCTTTCTCTAGTGGCAGTTTCCGATGTACAGTTTCAGCCCTCAGTGACTGGAAGTTCTCCCCTTTTAACTTCTTGGAGTCTGGTTCTCCTTCCGGACGACTGCTCTGTAAGGAGTCTGAGGCAGCACCGTCGGACGAAGTAGAAGGGGTCGTCGCGATGACAGTATTGGGATATTTCGAGGTTGCCGATGTCGGTACTGCAATATCCATATTGGAAGTTGGATCAGTAGTAAACTCGGACACATCCTGCTGCGCGTCTTCTGCAGGAGAAACTTCATCATTTTGTCACACCGTCATTGGCGGTCACTGGCATAAACAGATCACTCAGAAGCCTCCGCTGAAGTCGGGACTGAGAAGAAATAGGACAATCTGCTTTCAGATGCGTGTTATCCTTGCAAATGAAGCAAATTTGTTCCTGTCCAATGTAAGTGACGTAGGCCTCAAAACCTGCAACCTTTAATACTGAAGGAATTGGCTTGCTAAGCTGGATATGGAGCAGGCGTATTCCAGTATAAACTGGAAATCTAAAACGACCAGACCAACCGTCAGCATGGATGTTCAGACTTTTTCCGTATTGCTGCAGCTAGTATACAACCCGGTCATTGCTGATTTCCGGTGGCACATTGTAGACGCCAACCAAGGTATACTCTTTGTCTACTGCCGTAATTTGACCACCTGTCATCTCACCGGACATTAGAGAAAACTGAAGGACTCCCTCATGCTTATGTAAGATGTCTTCATAAACATTGCACTGCTGAAAATGTATATAAACTGCATTTTCTTTACCTACCAATTGAATTGTGTGTACCTGTTCTGGAAGGAGTTACAATGTACGATGCATCCATTTGTGTATTTCAAAAGCTGTAGGCCGTTGCACACTCTTACTAAACTGCACTTTTATGGTATTTTTCCGTACTGCTTTCTGTTGCTCCATTTCACTGCCAGCACAATGTAACATAAACTTTTGTCTATCTTTTAGGGTTAACCGGCTGTGCAAATGTCTCTCGGAAAAGAAGATTCAGAGATTATTATGAGAATTCAAAATATACATTTTATTTGCAATATGTAATGTACGGTATTTTAATTAAACTCGTTAGCCATTTTTGAGAAAATGCTTCTCGAACTTTTTTTTTTTTCCATAGAAAGAGTACTTTGTGGTGGAGAATTTTCTTGAAAATATTCCTTTCTCAAGCTTGGAAGATGTAGAATCTACGTTTCGAGTTTCGTTTTCAACCGACTTTTCGTTTTTGACATTACGATCACAGACACATAGATTTTTTTTTCAGGACTCAGGGGACCCACAAACGATATTTCCAGCGATATCTCGGTATCGAATTTTTGGGTGGAATGCAATACCTTTTCTACGTGTGTACTAAATACGAAGTAGAGGAAGTACAAGCAGGTGGATACGGAAGGGAGTATTCATTGACCATGTTCTCCTCTGTAACCTGTTTAGGAACGTAAACCTAATACATTCTACTCTAATTTTATAGATAAATAAAGTGTAGCTTCTTATGTAACCAACTCTTCGTTTTTAAGATACTTTGTTCACAGACGCTGAAATTTGGGACTGAAGGTCAGCTCAAAATATAAATTTTGTAGTGAAATCTCGACATGATGTACTTTGCTTCCTCTACCTTAAGTATCTGTAGACATTCGAGGACAAAAGAGAAGCCCTCGTACCATTAAGATTCGGCGTCAAATAATTCCATATCATTTGATGTTCTACGTCGCTAATACGCCTTCTTGAATTACCCTGTGTGTAGTTTCGGACCTATCCACCAAGCATGTGCGTCAAGCGATTCTTATATGGTTCATGAATAATCAATTTGTCACCGTGAGAGCTGAAACTATTCACTTACTGCAAATTTGCATGTTATTGTATCTCTGTTTCCTTAGTTTATTCACGGAAAGCACAGACGTTTAGACAGTTTGACTTTAAAGTATTTGTTTCTGTATTATTCTTTGAATTTTACGTATAAAAGGTCCCAAGAGAGACAGTGATGCTGTACAGCTGAAGTATATCTCTAAGTGAATTACTCGCTTTCTTTTTCCTCGTTAGTTGTAAATCGCAATATTTCGTTGTCTATGATCATAAGATGTGTAAATATCAACCTGAAGACAATGCCTGAGAAATTATTCATCACTATCAATGTAGGTGGTAGGACGGTAGTTAGTATTCCGTTGTATTTGTACGTTAGAATGTAGTTGGTTTTCATTTATTATCATTTAATATCACAAGTTAATCTTTCAAGAGTATATTTTAGTGTAGGTATCTGTTGCATAAAGGTATAAATATGGTCTAGATATTATACATTAACTGTATACCTTTAATTATGCGGAAATTACAATAGGTTAAACAAAGCCCCTGTGTTCCAATTTGTAACGACGAAGAAGAGTAAAGCAGGGCATAAGAAGGGAGAACTTCAGTCCTAACAAGAATTCTGTGATAAACAATAACAATTCATACAGATGTGCTAGTAATTTCGATGTCTGTGAATCTGCGTTTTTGTAACCTTGACAAATAAGCTAGCAGCCAGAATACTTGGGTTTCCATAGATCTGTGACCGTCTCGGTATCTGTGTAACTATCCTGTGACTCCTGTTTAATACGCAATTATAGGTATTTCATATAACCAAACTCCTTTCAGTGTTACAGTAATGTTGGCAAGCCATATATCGTAACTGCAATTGTTACCTTGTAATGTAACTGTCACAGAGTGGCTAGTTGGAGTAAATATATAGTGCACTAACACCATATTATGGGTTTGTTTCTTCCCGCGCCATAATATTGGCGGAAAGCCTCAGAAACACTGCTATATATCGTACATTCATTCCATTACCCCATCTTGTTTAACTATTCCAGTGGCATTTTAGGTTAAGTAAATAGTGCACTAACACCTTATGGATAGTTACAGAACATTTATTTATTTTAAAGCCAGTTTTTTTTTCCTAATAACATTGCCGAATAACCTCAGCGGCCCTGTCACATAACCCATTTTCATTACATTATCTCAAACTGTATAACTGATACAATGTATCTTAGGTTAAGCAAATAGTGCACTAACACGGAATGGGTAGTTTAGTGAGACATTTTGAAATTCCGTTGTTTTCATAATAACATTGGCAAATGTAACCTAACTGGTATGATTATCTTGACTTGTCTCAGACCATCCTTCTTCCGGCCTCTCAGGCAGGGAAGGGTATATTCCCACGCTGCTTTGCGGGTCGCCTACAGCCCGTGGTAAATCACCGATATATTGTCTCACCTAGGCAGGTTGTGATCTGGTCCAAAAGTCCTCCTTGCCAACCAACCCTCGGTTCATCAGACACAATGGCTCTGTAAGTCAAATAAATATTGCACTAACACCATATGATAGTTGCCATGAATTCATGTTTCATTATATCGTTGGGAAATAATCTCAGGAGCCCTACAATCCCATTTTGTTAAACTGTAACAGAACCTCTTTAGGTTAAGTAAATATTACACCAAAATATTATGGATAGTTACAGAGAATCACTTTAACTAAAACCGTTTAGTGTTTTATAATGATACTGGAAATTACTTCAGCAGCCTGTAATCTGTATAACTAATTGGTAGATTAGAAAGCATTCTGTTGGTTCGTTTAGGCCAGCAAGCCACTGAACATAGAACTTGTCAAGACATATACATGTATACATATGTTTATATACTTTGAAGAAAAAATGTATAAAGCTCGTGCTTAAAGCTTGGGTTACAAAACCAGCAGAATATACATATAATCACACCATTTGTTTTTGAGGCCTCTACTATACTTAATGAGCTCTATAAAAGCACATGAACTTCCTTTTTTTCAATCACATAAAAACAAAGAGTATCAAAACTTAGTGTTGAAATGTATAAGTAAATATAATTTTATTATATGTAACACTCATGTAATGTCAGATGACAGTTTTTTAATTATGGACATAATAGTTAATACTAGTAATTATATAAAACAAAAACATGCTTATTATATTATGTACTCTTCATAAATGTCAACAAATTACAATACATATTTACAAATATGCTATAGAATTTCCAATGCAAAAATTTACAACTATGCACTAGAATGTAAAATATCAAAGCATTAGGCTTTACAGACCTTGTGTCATTACTAAATACTAAAAAATTCATTTGACACATTCGTGCAAGTCAAAGTATACATCAGTTTAATTTTAATATAAAACACACACACCAATATACACAAAATGCAATACATTATAATACTTATAAATACAATGATTATTACGGTATTGTCAGACAGGTTTATCACTTAAATATTCATCTACAGAGTAAAATAGTTTATTGCAAAGGTACTCCTTAAGAGAGGCCTTAAAGCCCAACATTTTCTTTGAGATTACTGGGGAGAGCATCAAATATCTTGATTGTTTCATAATATACACCTTTCTGAAAGCAACGAAAATTGGCATTGGGACGATGAATATATCCCTTTTGTCTAGTATTAATGCTTAGAATTTCCATGTTAGTTATGAAACTATGTCGATTAACTGAATAGAATTTTAAAATGCATAGTATATAAACACAAGGTAAGGTGAGTGTGCCCAATTTGTAAATAGTTTTTTTGCATGAATGTCTGCTATAACCAATACAGATTATTCGTATAGCTTTCTTCTGTATCCGGAATATGCATTTACTATACACAGAATTACCCCAGAATATTATTGCAGTTAAAGTAGGCAAAATACACCAATTTAAGTGTATCGATTGAGTGAAATTTAACCAGTGCACGGAGAGCATAACATGCTGAGCTGAGTTTAGGTGTGATGTAGCTAATATATGACTTCCAGTCCAAATACTTATCTACCTGAAGGACAAGAAATTTAGCTGTTCTAACAGTGTATCATAAATTAGTATTTCAATGTGTGTTTGTGGTGAGCGAGTAGTTATAAATTTAATTGTTTTTGTTTTTTCAAGGTTTACTGAGAGTTTGTTTGCTTTGAACTAATTTGACATACAATTTAGAGCATAGTTTAATTTTACTACACAGTCATTGAAATCTTTACTTGTTACTAGAACACTAGTGTCATCTGCGAATAAATAAATGCTTGCAATACAACGTTGCCTTAGAGGTCGACGTATAATGGCAGACGCTGTTATTGCGAACTATCACGTACCAACTGTTGAGCAGAAAAACAGTTGTGCCTATGGGAAATGCAGAATAGTTGGTGCAGTTGCGAAATGTAATATATTATGGCAATAGAAAAGAGCACAGTAATACATAAATGCCAAAAAAGTTGCGAGAAATCCAAAGAAAATGTAGAAAAATAACCACCACGAAACAGTGTACAAATGTAAATAATCACGAGGTATAAATAAATATAACACAAATTAATAATACTAGATGTAAAGTGCAAACCCGAAAGCAACTTTGCCTGTAATTCTGCAAAGTTTTTTAAGTCTCACTTTTTATTCAGCATTGCATCACTATTAAACATTTCTTGGTCCGCAACAATGCGAAGGTTCTCTATGTTTACAGCTGACAAACTCTCGCAACAATAAATATCCGCAATAGAATAAATCACCTCAGAATGCGTAATCGGAAGCCATTTAACAATTTTCGTGCATTTAAAAGGCACATTGATAGGTATATTAGATTTTTAGCAAGTTTAATTTCTGCAAGGTTTCGCGGTACTCGCCATGACACGTCGACTTCTGTGGCAACATTACCAAGCATAGGTTAGTGGCATAGAAATCTTTCTTGTAAAACAGTTTTGTCGTAAAGCTGTACTGGTAAACATCTGCAGCCCTTTAATCCCATATTGTGTAAATATCACAGTGGCTCTTTAAGTTGAATAAATATTTCATCAAAATATTCTGGGTAGTTGCATAAAGGAATTTCATGTACAACAGTTTTGTGTTTAATAATAGCATTTGGAATAACCTCATCAGCCCTGTAACCTAACCTCACTTATTCCATTGCGCCATCTTGTATAACTGTACAGTGGGTGTTTAGGTTAAGTGAATACTACTCTAAGACTTTATGAACATTCTCATAGGAATGTAAAAGTGTTTTGTTTCATAATAGCATTGCCGAATAACCTTAGTAGCCCTGTAAACTAATTTGCTTTCATTCCATTGTGCCCGCCCTACGTGTCGTAGGTAGAGAGGTCTCTGGGCAAAATCAAGCACTCTTTCACGTCCAGTATAGAATGGGACGCTGAGGACAACAGCAGTTAAAGAGCGTCCATAAATAACACGCAATTTCATTTCATTTCCATTTAGGCCATTAGGTTAACTGAATATTCCATTTTATGGTCGATACAGAGATTAATTCATGTAAAACTGTTTTTTACTTTCTCTACACATATCTACTGTGTATGGCAATGTGCATAGCGTATAGAGAAAGTATTCTATTGCACCCAAAAATTCGATACTAAGGCTTCACTGGAACTATATGATTTGAGACCCCCTAGATAAAAAAAAAAAAGCATTTTCAGAAAAATGTCCAATGAATACGTCAAGGTGTGTGTGTGTGTGTGTGTGTGTGTGTGTGTGTGTGTGTGTGTGTGTGTGTTTGGGGGGGCAGCATACCTCAAAAACAAAAAGTCCGTTAAATACCAAACTTTGACTTTAAGTTCAGTATCTTTCAAAGATGCGACACGAATATTTTCCAGAAGTACACTTTACATGGAAATATTTTCGAAAATTTTCATTTCTTGAATAGCCTCTGAAGAGATCCTTATTCTAGATGAATTTTGCACAAAAATTTACATAACAAGAAATGTACAGCTCCTTAAAACACATAATTTATGTTATATACCTTTTTCGAGGAGATGACGGTTTTTAGATATTCCTTGTTATTTGTTTCAGTTTTAAGATACGGGAGTTTGTCAACTCCTGGCCATACAAACAAAGGAACTTCAAGCACATAGCAACCAGCTTTACACTAGTGCACTCTCTTATATCCCTTCTACTTACAAGGAAACACCTAATTACATCATTTCTGCTATTTTTTCTCGATTATCATGAAGTAGATAAAAGAATAAGCTTTTAACAACAATTTTTGCAGAGGTGTAGATAAAGTAATGTCATTGGAACAGAACAGATTTTTGTTGTAAACTTTGGAAAATAACTTCAGCACAGTGCAATCTTATTTTCCTCATTCCATTACCTCATCTTGTAGGATTACGGAATTTTGCATAACTGCTAAACCGTAAGTGATGGATAAAAACTCACCACACAAAAAATGTAGAGCACGTTAAAACACACAATTTATGTTACATACATTTTTTTCGTAGAGTTGATCAGTCACATAGCAACCAGCTTTTGTCTATCACTTTAACCTATGGCACTCCCTTATTTCGCTCCTACTTACAAGGAAGCAAGTAATAAGAATATTTCTGCTAATTTGACTAGCTTGAAGTAAATAGAAGCATAAGCTTTTTAACCATAATTTGTTGCAGAAATGTAGAGAAAGTCATATGAATGGAACACATCAGATTTGTTTCATGGAGTTGAACGTTTTCAAGTTTTTCTTTGATATTGGTTTCAGTTTTAAAATACTTTTACAAGTTCCGGTAAGAGAATACTTTTGTATTCTCTTACCGGAACTTGTGAACGCTTGGCCATGCAAAGAAACGGATTTCAGTCCCATAGCAACCACATTTTAAAACATTTGACTGTCGGTTTACTCTAGTGTATTCCCTTATTTCCCTTCTACTTATAAGGAACTAAGTAATAAGAACATTCTGCTGATGTTTATCACGACTAGCATTAAGTAGAAGAATAAGCTTGCTAACAATAATTTGTTACAGATATGTACAAAAAGTCATAAGGTTGGAACATATCAGAATTTTAGAAAAATGTACGTGTGTGTCGGTGCATTGCTCAAAACTAGAAGACCGTTAAATACCAAATTTGACATTTATGTTCAGTATCTTTCAAGGATGCGACACGAAGATTTTCAAGAAAATCCCCCACCCCTATCTACCTCAAATACATGTTTAAGGGTCCCCTGTATCCAAAAAAGTATTTTCAGAAAAGGGTGCGTGTGTGTGTCCGTGTGTCTGTGAACACGATAGCTCAAAGTCGAAAAGTCAGTAAAATACCAAACTTGATATTTAAGTTTAGTATTTTCCAGGGATGCAACACGAAGATTTAGAGAAAAATCCCCCACTCCAAAACTACCCTTTACATGGAAAAAATAAGAAATTTTGTTTTTCTCAAAAATGGTTTTCACGATTTTGACTAAATTCTCTTATATTTGAGATGCTTACATATTAAATAAAATGTATATCTTGAATTATCTGGGAATAATAAAAAAAATCTGATGTGTTCCATTCATATGACTTTTTCTACATCTCTATAACAAATTATTGTTAAAAAGGTTTCCTTTGTAAGTATAAGGACAATAATGGAATACACTAACTTAAGCTGATAGTGAAATATTTTAAAAGCTGATTGTCATGTGGTTGAAATCCGTTTCTATGCAGGGTTAGGAGTTTACAGCTTTCCGTGTGAGAAAAGTTTAAGTGTTTAAATCTGAAACAAATAACAAGGAATATCTCAGAAATGGCAAATTCCACGAAAAGAAATGTATATGACATAAATTGTGTGTTTTATATTGATCTACATTTTTGTGTATCTCTTACGGTTTACGAGCTACGCAAAATTCAGAAAAAAATCATTTAGAATAAAGAGGTATTTGTAGGCGATTCCCAGAAACTTCATGATATACATTTTATTTACCATATAAATATCTTTAATACATTACATTTTAATCAAAATCGTTAGAGTCATTTTTGAAAAAATCAAAATTCTCGAAATTTTTTCCATGTAAAGGGTAGTTTTTTGGGTGGGGGATTTTTCTTAAAATCTTCGTGCCGCATCCCTGGAAAATACTAAATTAAATAACAAATTTGGTATTTTACCGATTTTTCGTTTTTGAGCTATCATGTTCACAGACACACGAACATACACACAGACACACAGACACACACGGATCCTTTTCTGAAAATACTTTTTTGGATATAGGGGACCCTTAAACGTGTATATCCGGTGAAATATCGGTATCGAAATTTTGGGTGGAGTGCAATGCCTTCTCTATACACTATGTGCATAGTTCATGTAGAGAAAGTAATAACATAAAATGCTTTTTAGGCTGGAATACAATACCTTCTTTATCCAATGTGTACATTGCATGTATGGGCTAGAGAAGGTACAAATGTACACGACATAAATTGTGTGTTTTAACGATATCTACATTTTTGTGTAGTAAGTTTTTGTCCATCTCTTGTGTTTACCAGTTATGCATAATGCATCCAGAACCCCCCGTCGTCATATTCCCCTGGTGCTCCATCTACATTGCATCAGAGACACCGCCTGCGGTGCCAAAGTAGTTTCCAAAAGCGGGCGTTGTATATATAAAAATAATCCACATGTGACCAGCTTTTAAAACATTTGACTATCGGATAGTGTACACCCCTGTTTCCCTCCCAATTGCAACAAATAAAGTAATAAGACAGTAATTTTATTTCGATGAGCATGAAGTAAAAATAAGCACAAGCTTTTTAACAATAATTTGCTGCAGAGAAAGTCACGTGAATGGAACACATCAGATATTTACTTTCTCTACACGTACTATGTACATAGGTATAGAGAAGGGATTGTATTGTACCCAAAAATTCAATACTGATATTTCACCGGAAATACACGTTTTAGGGTCCACTGTATAAAACACATTCTTAGAAAAAGGTCCTATGTGTCGGTGAGTCTGTGATACGATAACTCGAAAACGAAAAGTCGGTAAATTACCAAACTTGATATTTAAGTTTAGTATTTTCCAGGGTTGCGACACGAAGATTTTGAGGAAAATCCTCACACCAAAACTACCTTTTACATGGAAACATTTTTGAAAATTTTGATATTCTCAAAAATGGCTCTAATGATTTTGATTGGAATATATTAAAATTATTTACACGAAAAATAAAATACACATTTTGAATTTTCTTGGAATAACCTCCGAAGACCTATTTGCTCTGCATACATTTTGCTGGAATTTGCATAACTAGTAAACCGTAAGAGACAGACAAAAAACTTAATATTCAAAAATGTAAATCTCGTTGAAACTCATAATTTATGTCATATGCATTTTTTTCGTAGAGTTGACCATTTTTGAGATATTCGTTATTATTGGTTTCAGCTTTAAAATACGACTTGGGTATATTCCCTTATTTCCCTTCTTTTACAAGAAAGCAGTCTACTAATGTTTATCTTTATTAGTTTGGCGTAGACAGAAGAATAAGCTTTCTAAGAATATGTTGTTACAAAGATGTTGAGAAAGTCATTGAATGCATTTTTTTATAATAGGTATATGTTATGAGCAGAGCTAGGAAGTTGGTACCGCTCGCCTCCCGTATATAGGTTGCGTCCGACCGTCTCGCCGCATCAAAACAAATCATACATAAGAACGCAGGTTGGAGAGGTGAACAAACCTGTTGTCAAGTAAACAGTACTGTTTCCAGAGAACAAAAAGGACTTAAGAGACAGTCGTAAATGCACAGCTATTTAGATCATTATGTAAAAATACAAATTGTTGCATATTTACAGGCTGAGTTACTGATTTTCTTCTTTACATATTTACATTATGAAAAAAACCCAAGGAATTATAAACCAGATTGTAATATTTACTAATTGAATGAATAATAATATACAAATAATAAAATAAATATTTTAAGACTCTTACCAGGTAATAACGAAAGCAGGAATGAAACTAAATCTTTACTCATCTGCAGCCGTATAATGCACTTCTGAAGCCTTTCAAATAAAAATTCATATAACGTTTCCGACAAACAAATTTTATAATGCGAAAGAGTTCATTCCACTTCACGTGATGCATCAGGACACATTTAAAATATTATATCAGTTCCGTTTCAGTATGACCAAGCAAATAGCATTTGTTGGGATCTAAAAGTGCAGCTTGTGTGTGATACATCACACTGAATCCTGCGTTCTTTTCATTTCCATCTTTATTTGAGGTAGGGTGCTCGTGGATTAGTAGATCCGTCTTGACAGTTCTTCTACATGCCGCAGTTCACCTCTGGACTATAACAGTGTGGGTAACTTTCTCAACAAATTTACAATCAATAATATGTTTCTGTGAAGCTGTTCTGTTACTAGACGTTTGTTTACTAGAACTGTCATCTGTTTCTGAATAAGTACACGAATAAGTTTGCTGTTGGAAAACTTCCTAAGGTTATAAAATACATTTTACCCATTTTGAGCAGAACAAAGATGTTATTCGAACGCCTTGCTTCCTAGCAACGTGTTCTGTGTTATACAGTGATAGCTGTTTTACAGTAATGGGTTGCACTCTAGCTGACCTTTGCTGGAGCAAGTAGCCCACATGGTATTGCCAACCCTGGCCACTCTTACTTCCTAACGACGTGTTCTGTGTTATACAGTGATAGCTGTTTTACAGTAATGGGTTGCACTCTAGCTGACCTTTGCTGCAGCAAGTAGCCCACATGGTATTGCCAACCCTGGCCACTCTTACTTCCTAGCGACGTATTCTGTGTTATACAGTTATAGCTGTTTTACAGTAATGGGTTGCACTCTAGCTGACCTTTGCTGGAGCAAGTAGCGCCGCGTGTTATTGCCAACCCTGGCCACTCTTACTTCCTAGCGACGTGTTCTGTGTTATACAGTGATAGCTGTTTTACAGTAATGGGTTGCACTCTAGCTGACCTTTGGTGCAGCAAGTAGCCCACATGGTATTGCCAACCCTGGCCACTCTTACTTCCTAGCGACGTGTTCTGTGTTATACAGTGATAGCTGTTTTACAGTAATGGGTTGCACTCTAGCTGTCCTTTGTTGGAGCAAGTAGCGCCACATGGTATTGCCAACCCTCGCCGCTCTTACTTCCTAGCGACGTGTTCTGTGTTATACAGTGATAGCTGTTTTACAGTAATGGGTTGCACTCTAGCTGTCCTTTGTTGGAGCAAGTGGCGCCACATGGTATTGCCAACCCTGGACACTCTTACTTCCTAGCGACGTGTTCTGTGTTATACAGTGATAGCTGTTTTACGGTAATGGATTGCACTCTAGCTGACCTTTGCTGCAGCAAGTAGCGCCACATGGTATTGCCAACCCTGGCCGCTCTTACTTCCTAGCGACGTGTACTGTGTTATACAGTGATAGCTGTTTTACAGTAATGGGTTGCACTCTAGCTGACCTTTGCTGGAGCCAGTAGCGCCACATGATATTGCCAACCCTGGCCACTCTTACTTCCTAGCGACGTGTTCTGTGTTATACAGTGATAGCTGTTTTACAGTAATGGGTTGCACTCTAGCTGACCTTTGCTCACGCAAGTAGCGTCGCATGATATTGCCAACCCTGGCCACTCTTACTTCCTAGCGACGTGTTCTGTGTTATACAGTGATAGCTGTTTTACAGTAATGGGTTGCACTCTAGCTGACCTTTGCTCGCGCAAGTAGCGCCGCATGGTATTCCAAGTCTGGCTGCTCTTACTCTGCACAGAGAAATGGGTACGAACTTCTTAGCTCTGGTTATGAGATAGTCAAAAATGTACCACTGTTTAAAACGCAGAATTTATTTCCAATAATGTTTTGGGGGATTAGCTGCTTCCGAGTTATTCGTTACTATTGGTTCAAGTGGTGAATACTCTTGTCATTGTCGCCCTCGTGATGTAATGGTTACCATGCTTATTTCATATATCCAAGGTCAAACCTGGCGGAGGACGATGGATTTTTTTGGGTGTAAAAATCCTTTGGAAGGGAAGTAAAGTCGTTGGTCCCGTGTCGTAGATTTACTGTACATAAAAGAACCTCAAGCCTGATAGAGAGGTCTCTGAGCAAAATTAAGCGGTCTTTCACGCTCAATATAGAATGGAATGCTGAGAACCACGACAGTTAAAGAGCGTCCTTAATAACACGCCATTTCTAGTTTACTCTTGTCATGTCTCAAAGTACGTACTTTTCTCCTCAGATGTTCTCACGATATCACGGAAAGAGTATGGAAGTTGGGCCCACAACTTTGGGCTTCAGACTAGAGACTCGGGTTCCTCTGTTCTCCTTGTACTCTCAAGGAAATGCATAATGAACCTATGTTTGCAAATATTTCGATTAAAATGAAATAGATACACAAAAATATTCTATGTGCTCCAATCCATGACTAGGGACAGTATCTTGGAGACCGATAGCGGGGAACATACGGATACCCGTCGCATACCTACCGACCTGCACGCGCCGCATGTAAACAACCTGTAGTAATGCGTTGGGGAACGTGGCTCGACGCAGCAATATACTGTGTTGTATATTACAATACTGTTTTACTGCTAATTAATGCTTTTGATGATAGTGCATGCTCTTTAATTAAGATTGTAAAATCTCTTGCTTCAAATGGATTACATGAAGATTAGCAATTCATACAGAAGAACTTTGCAGACATGTCTAAGACAATAACACATATTTGGAAACATTGAAATACCTCGAGCCCTGAAGGCTATTGATGAACTAGTGCAAGCAATTAATCAGAGACACGTGAAACCTGCTTTAGACCGTGTGAAAAAGAAAGTAAATACAGTTTGGAAATAATGTCAGAACTTCAATAATGCGTGAAATAAGAATGATGCTACGAAAATAATTGTTGATGTGTACCTTACCCAATAGTCGATGATGTGTACTATTTTCGTTTTGCTCCAATCACATGGAGCGAAGATTTTCACAATCTACAACCTGTTTATATGCCAATCGGAGACGATTCACTTTTGAGACGTTACGAATGTATGCTGTTATGCATTGTAATCTCTGTATGTTGAGAGAAAATGAACCGGATGATGATGCTATTGACTTGTTGAATGTATAAATATTAAAATTGTTAGTTGCCGTAAATCAGTGGTATTTATGTTTACCTCACACTGCTAGTGAAAACATTAGTCTGCCTTCTATTAGTACACACAACACATCACAACTATATACCACGCTGCGCTAACTGTCCCGCTATCGGTCCCCATGATGCTAAAAAATTAGAAAAAATTGTCTTAATACTAGTTTCCTTGTAAGCAGAAGGGAAACAAAGGAGTATCACAGGCTAAAGCGAAAGTCAAATATTTTAAAAGCTGATTGGTATGTGATTGACATTCCTTCTATTTATATGACCAGGAATTGGCAAATTCCCATGTGAGAAAAGTGCAACTATTTTAAAACTGAAACCAATAAGAAGGAATGTCTCAAAAATGATCAACTCCAGAACAAAATGTATACAAGTTTTAAGGAGCTCTACTTTTTTTTCTTAACTAAGCTTTGTGTACCTCTTGCGCTTTACCAGCTAAGCAAAATTCATCCAGAATAAGGATTTCTGCGGATGCTTTTCCTAGAAGATATACATTTTATTTGTTATGCAAATATCTTTAATATACGACATTTTCATCAAAATCGTTAGAGACATTTTTGAGAAAATCTAAAATTTCGAAAACTTTCTATGTAATGATTAGCTGGGTGTGGGAGGATTTTCTAGAAAGTCTTCGTGTCGTATCGTTAGAAGATATTAAATCTAAATACCAAGTTTGGTGTTTAACAGAATTTTCGTTTTTGAGTTAAGCTGCACACACACACACACACACACACACACACACACACACACACACACACAACATACACATGAATATTTTTCTAGAACTTTTTTTTTTTTTTTTTTTTATTCAGGGAGTCTCAAAACATATTTCCGGTGAAATCTCGGTATGAAATTTTTGGGTGCATTACAATACCTTCTCTATACACTATGTACATAGTGCGTGTAGAGAAAGTAATAAGTTGGGATAGCATCTTGGGGGCCGATAGCGGGACAGTCAGCGTAGCGTGGTATATAGTTGTGATGTGTTGTGTGTACTAATAGAAGGCAGTGGCAGACTGTGATGTTTTCACTAGCAGTGGAAGGTATTGAAATAAACATAAATATCATGATTTACGGCAAATAAAACTAGTAATATTTACATACATTCAATTGCAACAAGACATCAGCAACGTTATCCGTTTCATTTTCTTTCAAGATAAATAGATTACAATGCATAACAGCATACATTCGTAACGACTCAAACGTGAATCGTCTCCGATTGGCATGTAAACAGACTTTATATTGTGAAAAACTTCGCTCCACATACAAGATGTGATTGGGGCAAAACGGAAATCAGACAGATCATCGGCTATTGGGTAAGACACTCCATCAGCAATTACTTCCATAGCAACACTTCGTAGTATATTTCACCCATTAA
Source organism: Hymenopus coronatus (assembly GCA_030762935.1). NCBI lineage: Eukaryota > Metazoa > Arthropoda > Insecta > Mantodea > Hymenopodidae > Hymenopus > Hymenopus coronatus. The sequence goes on along the minus strand of CM060882.1, from coordinate 181,906,612 downwards.
TTGAAATCTGATATTTTTTTCCAAACACTGTTTTCACGCAGTCTAAAACAGGAGTCACGGGTCTGAGATTACTTGCTTGTTTATAGGGCTTGAGGCATTTCAATGTTCGATGCTTCCAAATATCGTGTCGCAAAGTTCTTTTGTATGAATTGCTAATCTTCATGTAGTCCATGTGAAGCAAGATGTTTTACAATCTTGATTGAAGAGTATACACTATCCTCAAAGACACTAATTACCTGTATAACAGTATAGTAATATACAACATAGTATACTGCTGCGTCGAGCCACGTTCCCCAACGCGTTACTTACATATTGTGTACATGCGGAGCGTGCAAGTCGGTCTCTACTCGGTAGGCATGCAACAGTAATCGCATGTGTCCCGCTATCGGTCCACAAGATGGTATCCCTAGTAATGTTTGCAGAAAGTATGTAAAATAATTGACAATGGGTAGAAAAGTGTTCATGAATGCAATGTAAAGGAGTATTTAAAGTTGAAAGTGCATACCCAAGAGTGAAGTTGGTCCTGTACGGAGAGGAGGATCGCCGACGGCGTCTTGCTTCAGATGCCAGTGTTGACCGTGAAGACGTGGTTTTGCTACGGCGAAGATCTGTAGTAGCACGCTCTTCCTCCATAACTGCCTCTGCGGAGCAAAACTAGCATCAAGTCACTTATAATTCGCTTTTATGCAAATTACATTATCATTTCAAGTCCTGTTCAGCTATAATTTAAAACTTCGTCTTTTAACCCTTTGTTGCCTGTCGGGACCTATAAGCTCCGCGTAACTATACAAATAGGGTTGTACTCTAGGATTAATTTCATGTTAAACTGACCTTCAACCATAAACAACAAGTAATCAAGCCTGTTTTATATTGTAAAAATCTGATGTGTTCCATCCATATTACTTTCTCTACATCTCTGCAACAACTTAGTTTTAAAAAGCTTATTTTTATATTTACTTCAACAAAAAATTAGCAGAAATAGTCTTATTACTTCTTTGTAAGTAGAAGGGAAATAAGGGAGTAGCATAGGTTAAAGCGATAGTCAAAAGCTGGTTGCTATGTGACTGAAGTTCCTTTGTATGGACAGGAGTTGACAAATTCCTGTATGAGAAAAGTTAACCTGAAAACAAAAAACAAGGAATATCTCAAAAACGACCAACTCCACGACAAAAAATGTGTATAACATAAATTGTGTTTTAATGTGCTCTACATATTTTGTGTGGTAAGTTTTTGTCTATTTCTTACGGTTTAGCAGTTATGCAAAATTCCGTAAAATTCACTCTGAATAAAGTTGCCTTCAGAGGCTATTCCCGGAAAATTCAAAATATACAATTTATTTGTCAGGTAAACATCTTTAATATACGATATTTTAATTCTTAGAAAATAAAAATTTTTGAAAAAAGTTCCATGTAAAGGTTAATTCGGGGTGGCGGGATTTTTCTCAAAATCTTTGTGTTGCATCCCTGGAAGATACTAAACTTAAATACCAAGTTTGGTATTTTACCGACTTTTCGTTTTGAGACACACACACGGACCTTTTTCTGAAAATGCTTTTTTTAGATACAGGGGAATCTAAAACATATATTTCAGGTGAAATCTCGGTATGGAACATTTTTGGCGGAGTGCAATACCTTCTCTATACACTATGTACGTGTAGAGAAAGTAAATATATATATACAATTTTTGTCATAAAACTTCAGTGATTTTCTTTATAAAAGAGTAAACCGACATAACTACAATCAAATGTTCCCCTATTAGCTTCCAAGCATCACACCGATTATTTTACTTGGGCTCTCCCCGTCATTTATCACAATCACTGGGATTTGAACTTGCAACATTTGACTTTGAACGGATGACCAGTCCATTACCTATCACCTAACACTCACGACCACTTAAACTACTTTTTTGGAAGTGCCTTTATTAGCATTATGAAAACCGGTTTAGAAGAATTCAAACTTTTAATTGGGAAGACAAATATTAATAAAGAATCTACATTTATTTCCATTTCTATTCCCTCTATCATTTTGTATAATAATTTTATAGGTTTATTCTCATATTTTTTCACTATAAATCCAGTTTTAAACTTGAATTAAAGGAAAACCGGCATACATAGTACACTATTGCAGGCAACTAAGGGTTAAACTTCCCTTCCATTCACACGACTTTCTCTACATTGCTGTGACACATTATTGCTAAAAAAAACTTATTCTTCTATCTACTTTATGATAATCCAGACAAGCAATGGCAGAAATTGTCTTAATTACTTGCTCCCTGAAGTAAGGGAACACACTAGACTAAAGTGATAGTCAAATGTTTTAAAAGCTGGTTGCCATGTGTTTGAAATCCGTTTCTATACAGGGCCAGGAGTTTACAACTTTCCGAGAGACGAACATTAAATCTGAAACAAATAACAAGGAATAGCTCAGAAATTGTCAATTCCTCGATAAAAACGTATGTGGTAGCTATAAATTGTGTTTTAACGCGATCTTCATATTTTGTTTAGTAAGTTTTTGTCTGTTCCTTATAGCTTAGCAGCTACACAAAATGCATTCTCAGAGAGTTAAAAAAAAAAAAACATTGAATTTGTAATATATCTTTATTATGCGACATTTTAATCAAAATCTTTAGAGCCAATTTGAAAAAATAAAAATTTTCGAAATTTTTATTGTAAACGGTAGTTTGGGGCGGGGGGATTTTTCTCAAGTTCTTCTGTCGCATCTCTGTAAGGTACTAAACTTAAATACCAAGTTTGGTATTCTACCGACTTTTCGTTTTTGAGTTATCGTATTCATAGACACACGGAAACATAAACACACACAAGGACATTTTTCTAAAAATGCTTTTTTTGGATACAGGAATCCTAAAACGTGTATTTCCGGTGAAATCTCGGTATTGAATTTTTTGTTGGAGTGCAATACCTTGTCTATACACTATGTACATAGTACGAGTAGAGAAAGTAATAAAATTTTGAGATATTTTTGTGCCATCTATACAAAAAATGTGATGCTTGAAGTTTCTATAATTTTTTATTTCTCTACACGTACCATGTACTGGTGTATAGAGAACATATGGCTTTCCACCCAAAACTTCGACACCGAAATTTCACCGGAAATGCACGTTTTAAGATCCTAGTTTCCGAAAAAAAGCATTTTTAGAAAAAATGTTCCTGAGCGTGCCTGTGAACACGATAACTCAAAAACGAAAAGTCGGTAAACTACCAAACTTGGTATTTAAGTTTAATATCTTACAGAGATGCGACATTAGATTTTGATAAAAATTCCCCTACCCCAAACTACCCCTTTACATGGAAAAACTTCGAAAATTTGTATTTCTCAAAAACAGCTGAAACGATTTTGATTAAAATAGGGCATAATAAAGATATTTATATTGCAAATGAAATGTATATTTTGAACTTTCTGGAAATAGCATATAAAGACCTCTTTATTCTGAAAGAATTTTACTGAATTTTGCGTAACTGGTAAATGGTAAGACCTACTACACAAAAAAGTAGATCACGTTATAACACACAATTTATTTCATATACGTTTTTTTCGAGAAGTTGGCCGTTTCTTAGACAGTCCCTGCTTTTTGTTTCAGATTCAAAACACTTAACTTTTCTCACACGGAAGGTTGTAATCTCCTGAAAACCACACACCAACCAGCTTTTTAAAGATTTGACTATCACTTTAGCCTGGTGTTTTCCTTTATTTCCCTTCTACTTACAAGGAAGCAAGTATTTAAGACAATGTCTGCCAATGTTTATCTGGATTATCATAAATAAATAGAAGAATATGCTTTTAACAATAATTTGTTACAACGAGGTAGAGAAAGCCTTTTGAATGGAACACATCAGATCAATGGCATTGTCTCGTTATTTGGGATATACACTAATGGAATTTTAGCTAAAATTTAAAATAATCTAAATAGACGAATTATAAAACAAGCACTCGTAGTTCAATGTCCTGTTGTCTTTGTTACTATGCGGGGCTTAAAATCATATCACGTGATGATTTAAATGGATGACTGTAAATGGGTGTGGTGCTTTAACCTTTTTACTTTGGTGAAAAATTGCTAAAAATCCGATATTTAGTCTTGACCAATAACATTTGACCTTGAATTTTTCTATTTCAAGTTGAAAATACAAATACACTAATGACTAAAAAAGCGAGTATAGTAATATGTTTCAAAATTCACCAAACAGGTGTCACATCGGGTGCTAGTACCTGCCACGTCATCATCCTGGCATGTCGTACCACTGATTATTTAACCTGCGCCCTCCCCATCCTAAACCACACGCGAGATAGAGGGCCTCCCCACACACCACCAACAGCATATTCCCGGCAGTGAAATAGACTGTTTTGGCGGCAGAGTGCAGCTTGACTCGGACCAAATGACTTGAAGTTTCTCTTTGCTTTATATATTACTCGGAATTGATGTAACCAGTCCGTGAGAGTTGACAGATGTTCATGGTTTGAAAATATACAATTCTAAGTCTTATAAAGAAAAAGTGTTAAATTGTGTGAAAAAGTTTAAAACCAATTTTCTCGTGTTTTTATTTTTCAGCGTTTTCAAAACTTCAAATTGATCCACACCATGCAGTTTCCGAAACAGAAGCTTGAACATTTTATGCTTGTTTAAAAATAGTATAAAAGAAAATTAGTGAGACGATTTTTATCTATTATTACCAATGCTTGTGTAGTTAAATAATAAACTTCGTATTTCCATAGCAAAAATAAAAACTCTTATGTGTACCATTCACATGACTTTCTCTACATCTCTGCAACAAATTATTGTTAAAAAACGTATGCCTCTATTTACTTCATGCTACTCGAGAACAAATTAGCAGAAATAGTCTTATTACTTGTTTACTTGTAGGTAAGTAGAAGCGAAATAAGGGAGTATGTACCATAGGTTAAAGTGATAGTCAAAAGCTGGTTGCTATGTGAATGAAGGTTATTTATTTATATGGACAGGAGTTGACAATTTCCTATACGAGAAAAGTAAAATTTTCATAGCTGAAACCAAAAACAATGAATATCTCAAAAACGATCAACTCCACGAAAAAATGTATATAACATAAATTGTGTGTTTTAACGTGTTTTACATTTCTTGTGCAGTAAGTTCTTATCTAAGTGTTTTGGTTTACCAGTTATGCAAAATTCCGTAAAATTCGTCCAGAATTAAGTAGTATTCCGAGGCTATATCCTGAAAATTCAAGATATGCATTTTGTTTGTCAGGTAAATATCTTTAATATATGATATTTTAATCAAAATCGTTAGAGCCATTTTTGCGAAAATCAAAGTTTTCGAAAAAGTTCCATGTAAAGGGTAGTTTGGGGTAGAGGGATTTTTCTCAAAATCTTCGTGTCGCATCCCTGGAAGATACTAAACTTAAGTACCAAGTTTGGTATTTTACCGACTTTTCGTTTTTGAGTTATCGTGTTCACAGACACAAGGACACACACACACAGACCTTTTTCTGAAAATGCTTTTTTTTTTATACAGGTGACCCTAAAACATATATTTCCGGTGAAATCTTGGTATCGAATTTTTGGGTGGAGCGCAATACCTTCTCTATACACAATGCACATAGTGCGCGTACAGAAAGTAAAAATTAATAAAATGACAATTAAATAATTGTTTTCTCCTAAACCAATAGTCATATGAACATTTCATCTCATCAATTTACTAATACTGTTTTTTCAGTATAACTGCAGAGTATTATATTTCTGTAACTGAAATTGCATCGTGCAATGATTTAATTAAATGACAATAAATGTTGCTCATTTACAGCTTGCTCAAAATAATGCATCAGTGAAATACTCGCAATATGTGAACACATATTTGAAATGTATGCCACATATTAAAGTAAAACGACCACTTTTTGGCCATGTTTCAAAGCATAATTCATTTTTATAGTAAATGGATTTAAAATTATATAATATAATAGATTGTTTACATTAGTTCCTAATTATAGCAAGAAACTATAAATTTTTGCACTCCAAATTTTTGATTTCTCAAAACTTAATTATTTATTTCTCAAAATTTGAGTTCTAAGAAAAGTATGTTGTACTCTTCTTTAAAATAGTCCTATCAGAAAGTGCCAGTATTATAAAACAAATTCATAAACAAAGAAAAGGCCTGGTGTAGAAAAATGTTAGATAAATGTTTAAGGTTAGCATTCTTAACTGCGCCTGCATATTAAGGTTCAAATCCCGGCTATGCTATTGAATTATGTCAGTCTTAATGCACATAAAGCAATTGTTTTTACTTTCTCTACACGTACTTTGCAATAGTGTATAGAGAAGGTATTGTATTAAATCGATAAATTCGAAACGAAATTAGAGCGGAAAAATATGTTTTAGAACCTACTGAATAAGCTCCGCGTGTGTGTCTGTGTCTGTGTGTGTATGTCTGTGTGTGTATGTACGTGTGTGTCTGTATGTGTCTGTGTGTCTGTGTGTGTATGTCTGTGTGTGTATGTGTGTCAGTTGTGTATGTCTGTGTGTGTATGTCGGTCTGTGTATGTGTGTATGTCGGTGTGTGTCTGTGTGTCTGTGTGTATGTGTCTGTGTGTGTCTGTGTGTATGTCTGTTTGTGTCTGTGTGTATGTGTCTGTGTGTATGTCTGTTTGTGTCTGTGTGTGTCTGTCTGTGTCTGTGTGTATGTGTCTGTGTGTGTCTGTGTATGTCTGTGTGTGTCTGTGTGTATGTCTGTCTGTGCTGTGTGTGTATGTGTCTGTGTATGTCTGTGTGTGTCTGTGTGTGTGTGCATAGCTCAAAAAGGCAAAGTCTGTTACATATCAAACTTGGCATTTAAGTTCGTATCTTCCAAAGATGCAACACGAAGATTTTCAAGAAAATCCCCCCACCCCAACCTACCCTTTACAAGGAAACATTTGCGAAAAATTGTATTTTCTCAAAAATAGCCCTAATGACTTTAAAACTCGTATATTAAAGATATTTATTTGACAAATAAAATGTGTATCTGGAATTTTCTGGGAATATCCTCTGGTGCCTTTTTATTCTGGAAGACTTGCTGAATGTTGCGTAACTGCTAAACAATAAGAGATAGACAAAAACTTAATGCAGATCACGTCAAAACACACAATCTTTGTCCTTTACGTTTTTGTTGTGGAGGTAACCGTTTCCGAGATATTCCTTGTTAATGGTTTCAATTGTAAAGTACTTAGACAGGAAGTATCCGCTTTTCTTTTGTTTTACTCCTGCCAAGCAAAGATGCTATTTAAAATGGCAATTGCATAACGACAGCTTTTAAAACATTTGACTATCACTTTAGCATAGCACATTCCTTTAGTTGCCTTCTACTTATAAGGAACTAAGTAATAAGAACATTCTGCTAATGTTTATCTCGATTAGTATGATGTAGAAAAAAGCTGATGTATTCCATTCACATGACTTTCTCTACATCTCTGCAAAAAAAGTATTAAAAAGCTTATGATTCTATTTATTTCATGCTAATGGAGAAAACATTAGCAGAAATAGTCTTATTACTTGCTTCCTTGTAAGTAGAAGCGAAATAAGGGAGTAGCATAGGTTAAAGTGATGGTCAGAAGCTGGTTGCTATGTGACTGAAGTTCCTTTGTTTGTATGGACATGAGTTGAAAAATTCCTGTATGAGAAAAGTGTAAGTTTTTCAAAGCTGAAACCAAAAACAAGGAATACCTAAAAAACTATCAACTCCACGAAAAAAAGTTATATGACATAAATTGTGTATTTTAATGTGCTTTACATTTTTATGTGCTAAGTTTTTGTTCATCTCTTACGATTTACCAGTTATGCCAAATTCCGCAAAATTCATCCAGAATAAAGTAGTCTTAAGAGGCTATTCCCAGAAAATTCAAGACATACATTTTATTTGTCTTTAATATACGATATTTTAATCAAAATCGTTAGAGCCATATTTTAGAAAATCAAAATTTTCGAAAAAAAATCCACGTAAAGGGTAGTTAGGGGTGGGGAAATTTTCTTGAAAATCTTTGCGTCGCATCCTTGAAAGATACCAAACTTAAATACTAAGTTTTGTGTTTAACGGTCTTTTTGTTTTTGCGCTATGCTGGCCGCACACGCACACATACACACAAACACACACACACAAACACATACACACAGACAGACAGACACACACACACGGACAGTTTTCTAAAAATACTTTTTTTTGGGGGGTTTAAGGGAACCCAAAACATATATTTCCTGTGGAATCTCGGAATCGAATTTTTAGGTGCAATACAATAAGTTCTCTGTACACTATGTACATAGTGCGTATAGAGAAAGTAAAAATAATTAAATTATGTAGGAAGTTTGTAGAGCAGCAAGAAAAAGTTACGTGAGTGTGAAATTTAGATTTTTTTTTTTTTATTTGTATTCAAAATTAACCCATAATCCTGATATAAATATTGTTAAAACAGAAACAACTGCTAACAATTTTAATAATCATCTAGGAAAAGTAGTCAAGCACCTCTTTTCCAGCTGGTGTCCTACACGCGGCTTTTGTGAAACAAGCAATTAATTATATCAGACTATTTGGTGAAATTTCATAGAGGCATTACCTCTAATGTCCTTATACATTCTCTGGAAAGCTGCTGGTGTTTGTAATAATTTCTAATGGTACCACATTAATATTCTTTATGTAACTTCGTTTTCTAAATGAGTTAAAGCTACTAAAATATTCTACTGTCAAGTGTTTTACCAACGTTTTGTTCTCGTAACGAATTTAATCAGGAACAGGCCATTACCAAAAGAGTCGACCTCTCCCGAATAAAACACTATCTGCTGAACATGGCGCGGACGGATTTTGTTTCATATTTTTCACCTAAGTGTTACCAACAATATTAACTTACTAATGAAGTTTGTGATCGATACTTTACTCTGTCATGAAACATGGAAGATAATTAGGTTTGCATGGAAATATAAAATGGATGTGTGCATTGTTTTGTTGTCTGGGAACGCGATGAATGAATTAAATGTAAGGGAAAAATAATGAGAAGCCGCCATGTAACGTGGATATCGCTTAGTTGCATGTGTTTTGTTTTCCAGTGCTTTTAAACGGATATAGCGTTATGAGTTAGTTACCTCTTTGTAAACATTAATATATTTGCTTTTGTAGATTTGTTTACTAATATCTGCAGTGTTTATTAAAAGATTAATCTTTTATTTGCATAATGTTAATCAAGATAAACATAAGTAGAATTATCGTAATTCTTTCTTCTTTGTAACTAGTAGGGTAATAACAAAATGCCGGTCGCTATGTGAAACAATTGAAATTCTATTCTCTTTGATTCTCAGTAGTAAACAAACAAGAAACGAAAACAAATATTACTTCCTATTCGAGAAAACTTTAAGTGGCTTAAAATTGAAATCAGTCATCCGGAATATCTCGAAAACGGTTAACTCTACAAAAAACATGATTATAAAATTAATTGCGGTTTTAATCAGTTCTACATTTTAGTGGAGTAAGTTTTTGTATATCTCTTACGGTTTGTCAGTTATACATAAGTTACCCAGAATGTACAGGCTATTCCCAGAACATTAAATATATAGACTTCGTTATCATAAACATATCTTAAACATAAAGTATTTTAATCAAAATCGTTAGAGCCATTTTTGAGAAAAAAAAAACTGAAAAATGTTCTTTGTAAAACGTAGCTTAGGGTAGGGGGATTATTATTATTTTTTAAATCTTCGTGTCGCATGCTTGGAAGATACCAAACATAAATAACAAATTTGGTATGTAATGATCTTTCGTTTTTACTTTCTCTACTCGTACTATGTACATAGTGTATAGAGAAGGTATTGTATTGCACCCAAAAATTCCATACCGAGATTTTTCCCCTGTAACCCTTTTGTTTCCTGTAAGCAAAAACAAAAAAAGCATTTTCAGAAAAAGATCAGTGTCTGTGAACACGATAACTAAAAAACCAAAAGTCGGTAAAATACAAACTTGCTATCTAGGTTCAGTATCTTTCAGGGATGCGACACGAAGATTTTGAGAAAAATCCCACAACCCCCAACCGCCCTTTATATAGAACTTTTTTCGAAAATTGTGATTTTCTCAAAAATGGCTCTAACGATTTTGATTAAAATATCCTATATTAAAGATACTTACCTGACAAATAAAATGTAGGTATATCTTCAAATTTCTGGGAATAGCTTCTGAGACTGCTTTATTCTGGATGAATTTTATGGAACTTTGAATAACTGCTAAACCGTAAGAGATGGACAAAAACTTACCACAAAAAATGTAGAGCACTTTAAAACACACAATTTATGTTATATGCATTTTTTTTCGTGGAGTTTGTAGTTTCTTTTTTTTTTTTTTTTTTTTTTTTAGATATTTCTTGTTTTTGGTGTCAGCTTTAAAAACTTATTCTTTTCTCCCACAGGACCTTGTTAACTCCTGTTTATACAAACAAAGGAACTTCAGTCACATAGCTACTAGCATTTGACTATCACTTTAAACTATGGTACTCCCTTATTTTGCTTCTACTTACAAGGAAGCAAGTAATAAGGCTATTTTGGCTAATTTTTTTCGATTAGCATTAAGTGAATAGAACTAAAAGCTTTTTAACAATAATTTGTTGCAGAGATGGAGAGAAAGTCATGTGAATGGAACACATTAGATTTTTGAGCTATGCTATCCACAGACACACACATACGGACCTTGTTCTAAAAAGTCTTTTTTTGATTCTGGGGGTCCCGAAACAGTGAAATCTCGGTATTTAAAATTAGGTTGCAATACAATACTTTCTCTATAATTTGAATATAACTGTTTACAGCCCTATGTGTGAAGAAAAGGACAGCAGATGAACTATTGGTTGATGTATGGTGTATGCTAATTGATTATATTACAACAATTTACTATAATCTTAATAATTGGTATGTAGAATGGCACAAAGTATTTCAAAAATTGAATGTGAAGTACTCAAGTTCAAGGTCTATTTATGTGCAATTTTACTTTCTCTACACGTACATGGTGCAAAAGTAGAGAAGATATTGACTTCAACCCAAAAATTCGATCATTGAAAATACATCTTTTAGACTCCTGTATAAAAATATTTTGAGAAAAAGTTCTGTGTGTGTGTGTATATATATATATATATATATATATATATATATATATATATATATAGGTAAGTGTAAAACTTAACACAAAGACGCATAGTTCTTAAACACCAAACTTAACAATTAACTTCAACTTCTTTCAAAAATACGACACGAAAAGAGTTTTGAAAAAATGGATTTTTTTAAACTTTTATTTGCGGTATTTTGATTAAAAAGCATTTGATGTGTTCCATTCACATTAATTTCTCTACATCTCTGCAACAAAGTATTGTTAAAAAGCTTATGCTTCTATTTGCTTCATGCTAACCGAGAAATAATTAGTAGAAAAAGTCTTATTACTTGCTTCCTTGTAAGTAGAAGCGAAATAAGGGAGTACCATAGGTTAAAGTGATAGTCAAAATCTGGTTGCTATGTGACTGAAGTTCCTTTATTTTTATGGACAGGAGTTGACAAATTCCTGTATGAGAAATGTATACGTTTTTTAAAACTGAAACCAATAACAAGGAATATCTCAAAAACGATCAACTTCACGAAAAAAATGTATATGGCATAAATTGTGTGTTTTATCGAGATGTGCATTTTTATGTAGGAAGTTTTTGTCTATCTTTTATGGTTTAGCAGCTATGAAAACTTCAATAAAAACCATCTAGAATGATTAGGTGTTCAGAGGCTATTCCCAGAAAACTCAAGATATACATTTTATTTGTCATGTAAATATCTTAAATATAAGAGATTTTAATCAAAATTGTTAGAGCTATTTTTGTGAAAATCAAATTTTTGAAATTTTTTTAATTTCGCGTAAAGGGTAGTTTGGGGCACCCACCACAGATTTTGTTGAAAATCATCGTGTCGCATCCTTAGAAGATACCAAACTTAAATACCAAGTCTGGTATTTAACGGTCTTTTCGTTTTTTTATCTATGCTGTCATACACACACACACACACGCGCGCGCGCGCGCGCGCAGAGACATTTTTCTAACAATGGTTTTTTTTTGGATTCAGGTGGGCTCAAAACATATATTTCCGGTGAAATTTTCGCATTGAATTTTCGGGTGTAATGCAATATCTTCTCTATAGACCAAGTACATAGTACATGTAGAGAAAGTAATAAGCTTTTGTAATAAAGTAGGCAGAGAAAAGGAATATGAATGAAAGACATCAGGTTTCTAATTTTATATTTCTGCAGCTCTCACCGCGTATAAAACCACTACAGTTTTGTAAACATTCTATAATCAGTGAAGAAAGAAAGAATTGTAACTGTGCAGGATATTCATAATTAGGGATAGCATTTTGGGGACCGATAGCGGGAAACATACGGATACCAGTTGCATACCTATCGAGACCGACCTGTATTAGCGACTGCACGCGCCGCATGTAAACAACCTGTAGTAACGCGTTGGAGAACGTGGCTGTATATTACAATTCTATTTTACATGTCTTTGATGATAATGCATGCCCTTCACTCAAGATTGTAAAATATATTGCTGCAAATGGACTGCATGAAGTTTTGCAATTCATACAGAAGAACTTTACAGATATATCTACGACAATAACACATATCTGGAAACATCGAAAATTGAAATGCCTGGAGTCCTGAAAGATGTCAATGAACTTGTGCAAACAATTAATCAGAGACACGTGATTCCTGTTTTAGACCGTGTGAAAAAGAAAGAAAAGACAGTGTTTGGAAGGAGTTTCAACAATACGTGAAATATGAAATGAGGTGTTGCTACTGGGCGTGAAAGACCGCTTAATTTTGCTCAGAGGCCTCTCTATCAGGCTTGAGGTTCTTTTACCTGCCGTAAATCTACGACACGGGACCCATGGCTTTGCTTCCCTTCCGAAGGAAGCCATGCTAAGGATTTTTACGCCCGAAAAAACTCCATCGTCCTCCGCCGGGTTTGAACCCGCGACCTTGGGTATATGAAGTTGGCATTGTAACCATTACACCACGGAGGGCAAAGTTGATGGAGTATTTTACCCAATAGCCGATGATGTGTCCTTTTCCCGTTTTGCTCCAATCACATGGAGCGAAGTTTTACACAATATACAACCTGTTTATATGCCAATCGGAGACGATTCATATTGTAGAGTTAAGAATGTATGTTGCTGTGTATTGTAGTCTATGTAATTTGAGAGAAAATAAAACGGATAATGAATGTATGAAAATATTATAATTGTTAGTTGCCGTAAATCAGTGATATTTATGTTTACCTCACACTGCTAGTGAAAACATCCCAGTCTACCACTGCCTTCTATTAGTACACAGAACACATCACAACTATATACCATGCTGCACTAACTGTCCCGCTATCGGTCCCCAAGATGTTATCCCTAGTCATAACAGAAATAATAATTTAAATACCAATCGGCCAAAATTGAAAGTTGGAATCAGCAAACTTGTGCATAGAGTTTTGTTATTAAAGCTACTAATGAAGCAAATACCAAATTGTTGCAGCGAAATGCTGGAATACTTACATGCAATGTCAGGCTACAGTGTAGCGAACACTAATGAGCACAAGAAGGTAAGAGGCGCTGTTCTAATTAGCTAGAATTACCAACAATTACTGCAGCTGTAATAGACGCTCATAGCAGATTTGTGGTGGGGAAATATTCAGCACAAGCACTCTCCTCACAAAGGAGCCCGGCGAGGTGCTTCAGATTTCTAGCAAATGCTCTTTTCTTCCTCTCCTGCTTATTTCTTTATTTATCGCGTTGATTTTTACTTTCTCTACACGTACATAGTGTATAGAGAAGGTATTGCAATCCACCGAAAATTCCATACCAACATTTCACCGGAAATACATGTTTCAGGGTCCCCGTATCCAAAGAAAGCATTTTCGGAAAAAGGCTCGTGTGTGTCTCTGAACACGATAACTCAAAAACGAAAAGTCCGTAAGATACCAAACTTGGTATTTAAGTTTAGTATATTCCAGGGATGAGACACGAAGATTTTGAGAAAAATCCCCCCACACCAAACTGCCCTTTACATCGAAATTTTTTCGAAAATTTTGATTTTCTCAAAACTGCTCTTACCATTTTGATTAAAACATCATTAATTAAAGATATTTACCTGAAAAATACAATGTATATCTTTAATTTTCTTGGAATGGCCTCTGAAGACTACTTTATTATGGATGAATTTTGCATAACTGCTAAACCGTAAAAGATGGAGAAAAAGTTACCACACAAAAAATGTAGAGCACGTTAAAACACACAATTTATATTATATACATTTGTTTCGTGGAGTTGATCGTTTTTTATATATCCATTGTTTTTGGATTCAGCTTTAAAATTTTTTTTTTCTGATACAGGAATTTGTCAACTCCTGTCCATACAAAATAAAGAACTTCAATCACATAGCAACCCGCTTTTGACTATCACTTTAACCTATGCTACTACCTTATTTCGCTTCTACTTACAAGAAAGCAAGTAATAAAACTTTTTCTGCTAATTTTTCTCGATTAGCATGAAATAAATAGAAACATAAGCTTTTTAACAATAATTTGTTTCAGAGATGTAGAGAACATCATGTGAATGGAACACATCTGATTTTAACTTTTTCTACACGTAAACAGCGAATAGAGGTCTTCCATTCCACTCAAAAATTCGATAGCGAGATTTCACCGGAAATACATGTTTTAGGGTCCCCTATATCCCAAAAAAATCTTGTGTTTCACTCACATGATTTTCTCTACCTGCTCCACAAACTTCTTACAAAAGATTATTCTTCTTTGTACACAATGCTAATCGAGATAAACATTAGCAGAATGTTCTTATTACTTAGTTCCTTATAAGTAGACATGGAACTAAAGAATGTGCTATGCTAAAGTGATATTCAAATGTTTTAAAAGCTGTCGTTATGCAATCGTCAATGCAAATCGCTTCTTTGTTCGGCCAGGAGTAGAACAAAAGAAAAACGGACACATCCTGTATGAGAAAAAGTTTAATTACTTTACAATTGAAACCAATAACAAGGAATATCTCGGAAACAGTTACCTCCACAACAAAAACGTACAGATATAACACATGTCTATTGAAGAGATCTAAATTTTTTGTACAGTAAGTTATTTTCTATCTCTTACAGTTTAGCAGTTAAACAAAATTCCGCAAAATTCATCCAGAATTAAGTGATCTTCAGAGGCTATTCCCAGAAAATTCAAGATATTAATTTTATTAGCAATGTAAATATCTTTAATATATGGGATTTTAATAAAAATCGTTAGAGTCATTTTTAGAAATTCAAAATTTTCGAAAATTTCTCCATGTGAAGGATAGATTGTGGTAGGGGAATTTTCTTCAAAAATCTTCGCGTCGCATCGTTGAAAGATGCTCAACATAAATACTAACTTTGGTATTGAACGGTCTTTTCGCTTTTGAGCAATGATCTCCAAACAAACTTACATACACGCACACATTTTTTCCAAAAATGCTCTTTTTTCTGATTAGGGGACCTCAAAACATATATTTACGGTGAAATTCGATGTCGAGATTTAACCGGAAATATATGTGTTAGAGTCCCGTATGCATCTGTCTGTGAACACGATAACTCAACTTTGTATCTCTCAGGGATGCGACCCGAAGAGTTTGAGAAAAATCCCTCACCACAAACTGTCCTTTACATGGAGACATTTTCGAAAATTTTAATTTTCTAAAAATGGCTGTAACGATTTTGATTAAAATACCGTATATTAAATATATTTATATGGAAAATAAAGTGTATATCTTGAATTTCCTGGGAATAGCCTCTAAAGACCTGTTTACTCTCAATGAATTTTGCTGAATTTTGCATAACTGGTAAACCGTAAGAGATAGACAGAAACTTACAACACAAGAAATATAGAGCACAATTTATGTCATATACGGTTTTTTCGTAGACTTGGTCGTTTTTGAGATATTCCTTGATGTTGTATACAGCTATAAAATAATTACTTATACTTTTCTCCTACAGGAATTTGTAACTCGTGTCCATACAAACAAAGGAACTTCAGTCACATAGCAACCAGCTTTTGACTATCACTTTAACCTATGCTACTCCCTTATTTTGCTTCTACTTACAAGGAAGTAAGTAATAAGACTATTTCTGCTAATTTTTTCACGATTGGCATGAAGTAAATAGAAAAATAAGCTTTTTAATAAGAATTTGGTGTAGAGATGTACGAAAGTCATGTGAATGGAACACTTCAGGGTTTTTCACCTGTTGGTTGTGCTCAGTACCAAGGTCGCGCCGTGGCCGAGTGGTTAAATCACTCGCTTGTCAACTAGACGGCCCACTTTTGATCCCGTATATGAAATGTATTGTAGACTAAACGCCGCAGGGGCGCTTTTCTCCGGGTGCTCCGGTTGCCCTCTCTATCTCCTTCCACCCTTCACCATCTTCGTCTCATGCCATCGCCTGCGGTGCCATGTACTGAAAGAGGGCATTAAACACTACAAAAAGTGTTCAGTACACTTTTTACTTTTTTTACGCTGTTCAATTCTCAAAAATTCGATATCGTAAATGAACCTTTGAGGCTCCCTGAAAAAAAAAAAAAAACAGTTATTTAATTCCAATCAAATACTTCCATGTCAAGATTTCAGTGGAAGTATTTGTTTTAAGATACCCTGAATCCAAAAACTTTATTACTTTATTTAGCACGCATATACAATTTACATAGTGAATAGAGAAGGTATTGTATTCCACCCAAAAATTCAGTGTCGAAATTTCACCGAAAATGTATGTTTTGGGGCCACGCAAGTGAAAAAAAAGCAATTTTAGAAAAAGGAGCGCGTGTGTATAAGTGTGTTATTTTTCTGTGCGCAGCATAGCACAAAAACGCAAGACCGTTAAATACCAAACTTGGGTTTTCATGAAAATCCCCCAACCCCTACTATCTTTTACACGAAACTTTTTTTCGAAAATTTTCATTTTCTCAAAAATGGCTCTAATGTTTTTGATTAAAAGCTCTTATATTTAGGATATATATAAATTTTGTGTAGCTTATCGTTCCTTAGCCTAGTTCGTCATATCGAACGATGAATGAACTTGGTGAAATGATGCTGAAATGATCTCGGGGCCCATGGAGCTTAAAGTTAATCGACATTCGTCTTCTCAGGATAAGGGAAAACCCCGAGCAAAACCTTATCCGGGGTAACTCACCCTAAACGAGATTTGAACTCACGACCTTTTGAATGTGAAGCAGACACGCTACCAGGTGGGATTTTAAAATATAGGGTAAGTAAAACGTATATGTTGAATTCTCTGGGAATATCCTCTAAAGACCTCTTTACTCTGGATGATTTATATTGCATTTTGCATAACCGGTAAATCATTAGAGAAAGAAAAATACTTATTACACCTACACATGACTTTCTCTACATCTCTGCAACAAATTATTGTTAAAAAGCTTTTGCCTCTATTTACCTCATGTTAATCGAGAAAAAATAGCAGAAATAGTCTTATTACTTGCTTCCTTGTAAGTAGAAGCGAAATAAGGGAGTACCATAGATTAAAGTGATAGTCAAAACTGATTGCTATGTGACTGAAGTTCCTTTGTTTCTAAGGACAGGAGTTGACAAATTCCTGTATGAGAAAAGTATGTTTTTCAAAGCTGAAAGTAAAAGTAAGAAATATCTTAAAAACGATCAACTCCACGAAAAAAATGTATTTAACATAAATTCTGTGTTTTAACGTGCTCTACATTTTTTGTGTGGTAAGTTTTTGTCCACCTCTTACGGTTTAGTAGTTATGCAAAATTCCGTAAAATTCACCCAGAGTAATGTAGTCTCCAGAGGCTATTCCTAGAAAATTCAAGATAGACGTTTTATTTTTAAGGTAAATATCTTAAATATACGATATTTTAAATAAAATCGTTAGAGCCATTTTTAAGAAAATCAACAATTTCGAAAAAGTTCCATGTAAAGGGTAGTTGGGGGTGCGGGATTTTTTTTTTTAAAATCTTCGTGTCGCATCCTTGAAAGATACGAAACTTAAATACCAAGCTTGGTATTCAACGGTCTTTTCGTTTTTGAGCTATGCTGTCCACAGACAGACAGACAGACAGACAGACACACACACACACACACACACACACGGACTTTTTTGTAAAAGTGCTTTTGTACTTTCTCTACACGTACCATGTATATAGTGTATAGAGAAGATATTGCACTCCACCAAAAAATTCGATACCGAGATTTTACCGGAAATACATGTTTTGAGACCACCTGAATCCAAAAAAAGCATTTTCAGAAAAATTTCTGTGTCTGTCTGTGTGTGTCTGAGGGCAGCATAGCTAAAAGACGAAAAGTCCGTTAAAATCCAAGCTTGGTATTTTGGTTTGGTATCTTCCAAGGATGCGACACGAAGATTTTCAAGAAAATCCCCCCACCCCAAACGACACTTTATATGGAAAATTTATTTTGGATGAATTTGATGGATATTTGCATAACTGCTAAACCGTAAGAGATGGACGAAAACATACCATACAGAAAATGTAGAGCACGTTAAAACACATAATTATGTTATATACATTTTTTTTTCGTGAAGACTGTGGTTTTAAATATATTCCTTGCTTTTAGTTTCAGCTTTAGAAAACTACTTTTGACACATACAGGAATTTGTGTATTTCTGTTCATACAAACAAAGGAACTTCAGTCACATAGCAACCAGCTTTTGACTATCACTTTAACCTATGGTACTCCCATATTTCACTTTTACTTACAAGGAAGCAGGTAATAAGACTATTTCTGATAATTTTTTCTCGATTGTGATTAAGTAAATAGAAGAATAAGCTTTTTATCAGTAATTTGTTGCAGAAATGTAGAGAAAGTCATGTGAGCGGAATACATCATATTTTTTAAATTCAGGGGGTCCTAAAGCATGGTGAAATCTCGGTATGGAATTTTTGGGTGGAATACAATACAGCCTCTATACACTATGTATATATTACGTGTAAAGAA
Organism: Hymenopus coronatus; assembly: GCA_030762935.1. Lineage (NCBI taxonomy): Eukaryota > Metazoa > Arthropoda > Insecta > Mantodea > Hymenopodidae > Hymenopus > Hymenopus coronatus. The sequence continues at coordinate 181,887,593 of CM060882.1, read as the reverse complement.
AGTCAAATGTAGATCACGTTAAAACACTTAAGTTATGTCAGAGAGCAGTTTATACTTGTTGCGTGTCACAGAATAACAAGTGACATACGTCAGAGGGCTTGTAACGTATAGTTCAGGATGGAAGTATACGAGAGTTTTAACTGAGCTTGCAAAAATTCACACGTTTACAATACACAAACAGAGAGATGTAAATTCAATAAGGATACCGGCTCTAATGGTATTAGTCAAGGTTCCAAACAACTCAATGACATGCGCATTACTTGCTTCCTTGTAAGTAGAAGCGAAATAATGGAATACACTAAGCTAAAACAAGAGTCAAATCTATTAAAAGTTGGTTGCCATGTGGTTGAAGCTCAATTGTTTTCATGGCTAGGAGCTGACAAATTCCCAAACGAGAAAACTGTAAGTATTTTAAAACTGTCAACTCTACGAAAAAACATGAATATAACATAAATTATGTGTTTTAACGAGCTCTACATGTTTTCACTTTCTCTATACGTACTATGTACATTGCATTGCGCCCAAAAAATTCGATACCGAGATTTCACCGAAAATACATTTTTTGGGCCCCCTTGAACCAAATAAAGAACACTTTTAGAAAAACGTCCGTGTGTGAGCCTGTGGACAGCATAACTCAAAAAATGAACGACCGTTGAATACCAAACTTGGTATTTAAGTTTGGTATCTTCCAAGGATGCTACAAGAAAATCCCCCCAACCCCAAATACCCTTTATATGGAACTTTTTTAAAAAAATTGATTTCCTTAAAAATGGCTGTAACGATTTTGATTAAAATATCGTAAATAAAAGATATACACCTGACAAATAAAATGAATGTCTTGAATTTTCTGGGAATAGCCTACGTAAGCTACTTTATTCTGGATCAATTTTACGGAATTGTGCATTATTGCTAAACTGTAGGAAGTGGACAAAAACTTAACACACAAAAAATGTAGAGCACATTTAAACACACAATTTATGTTGTATCGATTTTTTCCTGGAGTTCGTTTTTGAGATCTTCCTTGTTTTTCGTTTCAGCTTTGAAAAACTTAAACTTTTCTCATACGGGAATTTGTCAGCTCCTGTCCATTCAAACAAAGAAACTTCAGTCACATAGCAACCAGCTTTTGACTATCACCTTAACCTATGGTACTCCCTTATTTCGCTTCTACTTACAAGGAAGCAAGTAATAAGACTATTTCTCTTAATGTTTATCTCGATTACATGAAGTAAATGGAAGCATAAGCTTTTTAACAATAATTTGTTACAGAGATGTAGCGAAAGTCATGTGAATGGAACACATCAGATTTTTATGTCATGTAGGTATGTTTTTGTCAATTTTTTAATGTTTATCAGTTATGTGTAGTTCCGCAAAATTCATCCAGAATAAAGATGTCTTCAGAGGTTCTTCCCAGAAAATTCAAGATATACATTTTATTTGTCCGGTAAATATCTTTAATATGTGACTGAAGTTCCTTTGTTTGTATGGACAAGAGTTGACAATTTCCCGCATGAGAAAAGTATAAGTACCTAGTTTAAAACTGAAACCAAAACAAGGAATATCTCAAAAACGGTAAACTGCACGAAAAAATTGTATATAACATAAATTGTGAGTTTTAACGAGCTCTACATTTTTTCTCTCGTTCTTGTATATCTCTTACGGTGTACCAGTTATATAAATTTCCGCAAAATTCATCCAGAATTAACAAGTCTTCAGAAGGTATTCCCAGAAAAGTAAGGATATACATTTTATTTGTCAGCTAAATATGTTTAATATACAATATTTTAATCAAAATCGATAGCCATTTTTGAGAAAATCTAAAGTTTTGTAAAATGTTTTATTGGGGTGGGGGATTTTCTTAAAAATCCTCGGATCGCATCCTTTGAATATACTAAACATAACTACCAAGTTTGGTATTTAATGATCCTTTCGTTTTTGAGTTATGCTGTCCACAGATACTCACAGTCGGACATTTTTCTAAAAATGCTTTTTTTGGTATCCGGAGGTGTCAAAACGTGTATTACTATTTAAACCTTGGCACTTATCGAATTTTCGGGTGCTCTACAATATGTTCTATATGCATAGAAGAGAAAGTAAACAACCAAGTTAACATATTCGAAACGAAGTGTAAATATTTACTCTGACAGATAAAATAGAATATAGAAGACAATATCTGTAGAATAAACCACAATGGAAAAGTTTCAATTATCAACGAGAAACGGAAAAAGAGAGCAATGACGCACAAGGAAGGAATAATATACATCAGCTAAATAATAAAATTTGAAGTGTTCCATTCACATGACTTTCTCTACATCTCTGCAACAAACTATTCTTAAAAAGCTTATGCTTCTATTTACTTAATGCTAAGTTTTTCAAAGTTGAAACCAAAAACAAGGAATATCTCAAAAACCATCAAATCCACAAAAAATGTATATAACATAAATGGTGTGTTTTAATGTGTTCTACATGTTTGTGTGGTAAGTTTTTGTCCATCTCTTACGGTTTAACAGTGATGCAACATTTCGTAAAATTCATCCAGAATAAAGTATTCTTTAGAGGCTGTTCCCAGAAAATTCAAGAGATACATTTTATTTTTCAGATAGTTATGTTTAATATACAATATTTTAATCAAAATCGTTATAGCCATTTTTAAGAAAATAAAAATTTTCGAAAAAAGTTCCATGTAAAGGCTAGTTGGGGGTGGGGGAATTTTCTTGAAAATCTTCATGTCACATCCTTGGAAGACACCAAACTTAGATACCAAGTTTGGTACTTAACGATCTTTTGGTTTTTGTGACATGCTGTCCACACACACATACACACACTGACCTTTTTCCAGAAATGCTTATTTTTGGATGGAATACAATACCTTTTCTATACTCTATGTACATAGTGCCTATAGAGAAAGTAAAAAAGACATGGCCCTAGGAACCTTGAACAAAAAATCTGATGCGCTCCATTCACATGACTTTCTCTACATCTCTGCAACAAATTATTGTTAGAAAGCGTATGCTACTATTTACTTCATGCTAATCGAGAAAAATTAGCTGAAATAGTCTTATTACTTGCTTCCTTGACAGTAGAAGTGAAATAAGGCAGTATCATAGGTTAAAGTGACAATCAAAAGCTGGTTGCTATGTGATTGAATTTCCTTGGTTTGTATGGACAGGAGTTGACAAATTCCAGTATGAGAAAAGTATGTTTATTAACGCTGAAACAAAATACAAGGAATGTACAAAAAACGATCAACTCCATGACAAAAATGTATATAGCATAAATTGTGTGTCTTAAGGTGATCTACATTTTTGGTGTAATAAGTTTTTATCTAAATCTTACGGTTTAGCAGTTATGCAAAATTCCGTAAACTTCATCCAGAATAAAGTAGTCTTTAGAAGCCATTCCCAGAAAATTCAGGATATACATTTATTTGTCAGGTAAATATCTTTAATATACGACATTTTAATCAAAATCCTTGGAGCCATTTTTAAGAAAATCAAAAATTTCGAAAAAAGTTCCATGTAAAGGGTAACTTGGAGTGGGAGGGATTTTTCTCAAAATCTTCGTGTTGCATCCCTGGAAGATACTAAACTTAAATACCAGTTTGGTATTTTACCGACTTTTCGTTTTTGGGTTATCGTGTTCACAGACACACGGACACACATATACACACACACGGATCTTTTTGTGAAAATGCTTTTTTTTTATACAGGGGACTCTAAAACATATATTTCCGGTGAAATATCGGTATCGAATTTTTTGGGTGCAGTGCAATACCTTCTCTATACACTATGTACATAGTACGTATAGAGAAAGTAAAGGTTGTTGCCGGTACGAACTAATAAGCTTAAACCCTGAAAGCAGAAGAGCAACATGTCGGCCTTGATCCTTTTAATATAATTAAATTTGTGAATAAATAAATATATAAAGTGCTGCATTGTATAAGAAATCTAAAAAGAATAGGGTTAATCTTCATGTAGACTAATTTGTCTTTTAAATAATGCGGCACTTTTTACTTTCTCTGCACGTAATATGTACATACTGATTAGGGAAGATTTTGTATTACACCCAAAAACTCTATGTCAAAATTTCACTGGAAATATATGTTTTTGAGTCCCCTGAGTCCGAAAAAAGTGTTTTTAGAAAAAGGTCCGTGTGTGGACCGCTAGCTCTAAAACGAAAAGATTGTTAAATACCAAATTTGGTGTTTACTTATAGCATCTTCCAAAGATACGACACGAAGATTTTAAAGAAAATCCCTACACCCAAACCACTCTTTGCAAGCACAGTTTTTCGAAAATTTTCATTTTCATAAAAATGGCTCTAACGATTTTGATTAAAATACCGTATATTAGAGATGTTTATGTGGTAAATAAAATGTATATCTTGAATTTTCTGGGAATAACCTATGAAAGCCTCTTTATTATGAATGAATTTTACGTAACTGGTAGGGTTTTCTCAAAATCCTCGTGTCGTATCGTTTTTGAGTTATCGTGTTCACAGACACACACACGGACCTTTTTCTGAAAATACCCTTTTTTGGATACAGGGGACCCTAAAACATATATTACCGATGAAATCTCGGTATCGAATTTATTGGTGGAGTGCAATACCTTCTCTATACACTATGTACATAGTACGTATATAGAAAGTAAAAAGTGGTTTTAGAAAAAGATCCGTTGCTGGCGTGTCCATATGTATGTACTGGTGTGTGTGTGTCTGAACAACAGAACTCACATGTGTTAAATACCAAACTTTATAATTAAATGTTGCAAAGAGACCCCAGAAAGATTTTCAGGAAAATCCTGTCCCAACTACCTCTTATTTGTAATATATCTGGAAAATGTTGCTGTTCTAATACATGGCTCTAACGATTTCGTCGATTACAATATCGTATGTTAGAGATATTTACTGGCAATAGGCTTGAGGAGGTCTGCACTCCGAATGAGTTTTACATGACTAGTAAACCGTCAGAGATAGACAAAAACTTACTCCATAAAAATGTACAACTCGTTAAAACACACAATTTATGTCATATGCTTCTTACTTTCTCTATACGTATAACCAAAAATTCGATACCGAAGTTTCACCGGAAATATATGTTTTGAGACCCCTTGAATCCAAAAAAAGCATTTTTAGAAAAATGACCGTGTGTCTGTCGTTTTGTATGTGTGTGTGTGTATGTAGGCAGCATAGCTCAAAAACAAAAAGACCGTTAAAAACAATATTTGGTAATTAAGTTTGGTATCCTCCAAGGATACGACACGAAGATATTCAAGAAAAGTTCCTCACCCCAAACTACCCATTACATGGAAAAAAGTTCAAAACTTTTGATTTTCTTAAAAATGGCTGTAACGATTTTGATTAAAATATCGTATACTTAATATAGTTACCTGACAAATAAAATATATATCTTGAAATTTCTGAGAATAACCTCTGAAGACTTCTTTATTCTGGATGAAGTTTACCGGTTTTTGCATAACTGCTAAACTGTAAGAGATGGACAAAAACTTACCACACAGAAAATGTAGGGCATGTTAAAACACACAATTTATGTTATATATTTTTTTTTTCGTGGAGTTGATCGTTTTTAAGATATTCCTTGTCAACTCCTGTCTGTACAAACAAAGGCACTTCAGTGAGATAGCAACCAGCTTTTGACTATCACTTCAACCTATGGTACTCACGTATTTCCCCTCTATTTGCATGAAAGCAAGTAATAAAACTATCTTCGGTATTTTTTTTCTCGATTATCATGAAGTAAATAGAAGCATTAGCTTTTTAACAATAATTTATTTCAGAGATGTAGAGAAAGTCATGTGAATGGAACACATCATATTTTTTTGATGAGTTGACCATTTTTGAGACATTCTTTGTTATTTGTTTCAGGTTTAAAAAACTTAAATTTCTCTCACACGGAAAATTGTAAACTTCTGGCCCTGCATAGAAACGGATTTTAACCACATGGTAACCAGATTTTAAAAGATTTGACTATCGTTTTATCCCAGTATATTTCCCTTCTACTTAAAAGGAAGCAAGTAATTAAGACAATTTTTGCTAATGTTTATCTCGAATATGCTTTTTAATAATAATTTGTTACAGTGATGAACAGAAAGTAATATGAATGGAGGACATCAGATTTTTACCAATGCTGCGCTATTCATTAATCGAGATGTGATACAATACTTTCACTTGAAAGGTCTTAGTCCAGTTAATATTAAAGCCGAGCTAGATTCTACTTTGGGGGAGTCTGCTCCTTCGTTTACAACACTGAAATATTGGGTGGCAGAGTTTAAGTGCGGCCGTATGAGCTGCCAAGACGAACATCGTCATGGTCGACCAAATGAGGTTACCAATCCAGAAATTGTAAAGAAAAACCACAAAATGGTATTGGATGACCGTCGACTGAAAGTGCGCGATCTAACAGACATTGCAGGCATTTCAAAAACTTCTGTACATTTCATAATGACTGAAAATTTGAATATGATAAGTTGCTTACAATAGATTATAACAGCGAGGTGAGGATGCTTCAGTTGAGTGTTTGGCTGCAATAAAACTGAGTTTTGCGTCGACTCGTAACAATGGGGTCCATCACTTCGCACCTGAGACGATAACATTATCAGCGATTCGGCACACAAAATACCATTTGCAATGCAAAATTTGAGACAGATTCTTTGTTCAATATTTGTATCCATCGAAAAATCGCAAATCACCTTTGAGATGAACTAACAAAATGGCATACTGTAAATAAACAGATGACATACAAACTCCGCGTGGGTATACAGGAAAGTTGTATCAATTTAACGACAACAACAATTTCGAATCCCCTTTTAAACAGGATTTTTAAACGATAAATTCCCGTTACTTTCTTGACAGAGAGTTTGTAGCTTGAATTTCTGAACACACTGTATACAAACGTTTCGTGGTGTTCGGTTAGGTAGCGACAGTAATACAATAAATGAAACAGACGCTCAGGTTTGTTCTGAAAGGCTTGTTGCCTTTTTCGAAACTCTGACTGAAAAGGGCACCTCATCGTTTCGGAATGACTGTTGTTTCGTTTGAAAATGTGACTTCCAAACGATTTTATCAGCAGCGTTTGGTCCAAGTGACAGGAATTAAATCTCCTCTATGCCTGTGTAATTTCGTTAAAATCGGTCTGTCGGGATGAAACCGTAATGCGCTTAGGGGATACTCGGTTCTTACGTGCGCAGCTTCGTATCGCTACCAGCGCCCACAAAAATTAATTTACGTACCTTTGTATAACATTACAATAGGCAATCTGCCTTTGAGGCTTCTTTTACCGGAATTAACCATTTAAGTTTCAATTGCTATTCCCTCTAACACTTTTAATTCCTTAATGCAATGTGTTCTATTCACATGACTTTCTCTATGTCTCTGCAACAAATTATTGTTTCAAACTTATTCTTTTACTTACTTCATGCTAATCGAGAAAAAATAGCAAAAATAGTGTTATTATTAATTGCTTCCTTATAAGTAGGAGCGAAATAAGGGAGTACCATAGGTTAAAGTGATAGTCAAAAGCTGGTTGCTATGTGACCGAAGTTCCTTTATTTGTATGGACAGGAGTTGAGAAAAGTATATGATGTATATTGTGTGTTTTATCGTACTCTACATTTATTGTAGTAAGTTTTTGTCTATCTCTTACGGTTTAGCAGTTATGCAAAATTCATTCAGAATAAAATAGTCTTCATAGGCTATTCCCAGAAAATTCAAGATATACGTTTTATTTTTCATGAAAATATATTTAATATACGATATTTTAATCAAAATCGTGAGAGCAATTTTTAAGAAAATAAAAATTTTCGAAAAACGCTCCATATAAAGGGTAGATTGATGTGGGGGGATTTTTCTTAAAATCTTCGTGTCGCATCCCTGGAAGATACTAAACTTAAATACCAAGTTTGGTATTTTACCGACCTTTTGTTTTTGAGTTATCGTCTTCACAGACACACGGACACACCAACACACGGACCTTTTTCTGAAAACGCTTTTTTTGGATACAGGAGATGCTAAAACACATATTTCCGGTGAAATCTCGGTATCGAATTTTTGGGAGGAGTGCAATACCTTCTCTATACACTATGTACATAATACGTGTAGAGAAAGTAAAAATATGGAATTACGATTTACTACAACAGGCAAGCTGCAACCCCTCCTCCTTCCCCAATTAGAGTGACGAAGGGACCAGCGGATATCAGAAGACACGCCCTATAAATCTCCGACAGACAATCAGAAATTCGATGTCTATTACTATTTGTGCTCTGTGTACAAGCGCGCTAGATAAAGTAAATCATATCAGAATGAATTCAAAACATAAATATTATAATGCATTTATAGACGCTTAGGATTTCGAAAGCCTCAGGTCTGGAACATTGGTTTCAGCGAATCTGTAGCACTTAACGCCAGGTATTCTAAAAAGCAGAATGAAAATGTATTTTGGAATCGCTGACCTGGAGTCTGGTTAATGGGCTGGTTTAGCGATGGCAACGCGCACTACTCATGTTTCATTTAAAACAATCAAATTTACATGACACACCACTCCAAGTTCAGAATCTCCTTCCTTGCTGAAAGCTTTCAAAAAATTGCAATGCCATCAGATTGAAAGCTATCCATTTCCACTTCATTTGGACGCGAAATCAAATTATGTGCCATGTAGTTTTTAAAACATGCTCCCCGTAAAAGAGCCTGAAGAATTTGAAATAATTTTAACTTTAGACTCGTAAACGTTTCCACGGTAATGCAAAATAATAATAATAATAATAATATCATTACTTTCAGACATTTATTTTGGTTACAATCCCGCGTATTGGGAACTTACTTTCAAAACTATTAGAGATTCAAAACTATTTCAGATTGTATATCCTACTTTGAAGGCAACTAAAGGAATGCGCTATGTTAAAGTGATAGTCAAATGTTTTAAAAGCTGTCGTTATGCGATTGTCATTGCAAATCGCTTCTTTGCTTGGCCAGAGTAGAACAAAAGAAAAACGGACTCTTCCTGTCTGAGAAAAGTATAAGTACTTCACAATTCAAACCAGTAACAAGGAATATCTGGGAAACGGTTACCTCCAAACAAAAACGTAAACGATATAAATTGAGTTTTTTGACGAGATCTGCATTATTTTGTGTAGTAAGTTTGTGTCTATCTCTTACGGTTTAGCAGTTAAACAAAATTCGACAACATTCATTCAGAATGAAGAGGTCTTCAGAGGCTATTCTCAGAAAATTGAACATAAACATTTTATTTTGGATGTAAATAACTTTAATATACGGCATTGTAATCAAAATCGTTAGATCAATTTTTGAGAAAATCAAAAATTTCCAAAATGTTTCTATGTGAAGGGTAGTTTTTTTTTGGTGGAAAATCTTCGTGTCGCATGCTTGGAAGGCAATGAACTTAAATACTAAGTTTGGCATTTAACGGACTTTGAGCTATGCTGTCCACAGACACACTGACACACAGACAGATAGACACGCACAAGGGCATTTTTCTAAAAATACATTTTTTTGGATTCAGGGGGACCAAAACCATGAATTTCCGGTGAAGCCTCGGTATCGAATTTTTGGGTGCATTACAATAGCTCTGTGGGTGTGTTTCTGAGGGGGGGGCAGCAAAGCTCAAAAACGAAGAGGCCTTAAATATAAAACATGATATTTAAGTTTAGTATCTTCCAAGGGTGCGAGTCGAAGAACTTGAAAAGAATTCCCCACCCCCAACTACCCTTACATGGAAAAAACATTCGAAGTTTTGATTTTCTCAAAAATGTCTCTAACAATTTTGATTAAAATACGGTATCTTAAAGATATTTATAAGTCAAATAAAACATATATGTTGAATTTTCTGGGAACACATCTGAGGGCCTCTTTATTCTGGATGAATGTTTTTAAAATGTTGCATATCTGGTAAACCGTGAGAGATAGAGAAAAACTTACTTCATAAAAATACAGATCTCGTTAAAATACACAATTTACGTAACATACCTTTTTTTTTTTCGTGAAGGTGGCCGTTTTCGAAATATTCGTTGTTATTGGTTTCAGTTTTAAAATTATTAAACTTTTCTCATTCGGGAACTTGTCAACTCCTGGTCACGCAAAGAAAGGGATTACAATTCTATAGCAACCACGTTTTAAAACATTTGAATGTCGGTTTAACCTAGTGTATTCCCTTTTTCCGTTCTACTTATAAGGAAATATGTAATATGACCGTTTCTGCTAATGTTTTGGTACTAAATAGATAGAAGATTAAATTTACTAACAATAATTTATTACAGAGATGTAGAGAAAGTCATGTGAATATAGCACATTAGATTTTTACTTTCTCTACACATACTATGTACATAGTGTATAGAGCATTTTTGGAAAAAGGTCCGTGTATGTGCGTGTGTGTGTATGTGTGTGTTTGTGTGTCTGTGGACAGCATGGCTCAAAAACGAAAAGACCGTTACATACCAAACTTGGTATTTAAGTTTGGTATCTTTCAAGGATGCGACACGAAGATTTTCAAGAAAATCCCCCCACTTCCAACTTCCCTTTATATGGAACTTTTTTGGAAAATTTTCATTTTCTCAAAAATGACTCTAACGATTTTGATCAAAATATCGTATATTAAAGATGTTTACCTGATAAATAATATGTATATCTTGAATTTTCTGGGAATAGCCTCTGAAGACTACTTTATTCTGGGTGAATTCTACGAAATTTTGCATAACTGTTAAACCGCAAGAAATGGACAAAAACCTACCACACAGAAAATGTAGATTACATTAAAACACACAATTTATATTATATACATTATTTTCGTGGAGTTAATCGTTTTTAAGGTATTCCTTGCTTTTAGTTTCAGCTTTGAAAAACATACTTTTCTCATACAGGAATTTGTCAACTCCTATCCATACAAACAAAGGAACTTCAGACACATAGTAACCAGGTTTTGATAATGACTCTAGCACTCCCTTATTTCGCTTCTATTTACAAGGTAGCAAATGTTTTCTCAATTAGCATGAAGTAAACAGAAGCCTAAGCTTTTTAACAATAATTTGTTGCAGAGATATAGCGAAAGTCATGTGAATGGATCACATCAGATTTTTTTTTTGATAAAGGGGACACTAAAACAAATATTTCTGGTGAAATCTCGGTATGGAATTTTTGGGTGGTGTGCAATACCTTCTCTACACACTGCGTACATAGTACGTGTAGAGAAAGTAAAAACGCATTGTTATTTTTTAGAGTAGATGGCCTAGTTAGGCAGGGAGTAAAAGCGGATTGGAGGTTGCGAGCTGAGCTAAGATGTGGGCTGATAATTGTCTTGATCGGTGTTCGGAGCTGAGACACGCTCGCTCGCTCGCTCGCTAGGTCGTGTCGGAAAAGCCGAGCGTGTTGCTTATTTTCTGCCTGGGTCACCTCTTTGACCTTCAGTTCAAGCCCGATGAGTCTTCAAGCTCCCCCTCACACGTTACCATCATCATAAATCGTTTTATACAGGCGCTGCTTGCTTTTCCACACATTAGCGTGTTTGTTTGTGTTTACAGGCGAGTGGTCGCGAACCCATCCAAGAGATCATCGATGTTCACACATGCATATCTGGCGATTACTTTGTACTTTAGGGAAATTTCCCAGCGTTAATTTGGCACCACTGGTTGCGCTGCGCTCACACTTCTTCCCTCTGGTGATAAGCCACATAACCTCTAAATCAAACTTCTTTCCGTTATTACTAGGGCTCAGATTTTTAGGTGCTAAAAACTTGGGAAATATTTATTTTTTATGCATTAAAAGTTAAAAATCTTATGTGTATAATTCACATGACTTTCTCTACATCTCAGCAACAAATTATTATTACAAACTTATAGTTCTTTTTACTTCATGCTAATCAGATAAAATTAGCAGAAATAGTCTTATTATTTGCTTTCATGTAAGTAGAAGCTAAATAAGGGAGTACTTAGGTTAAAGTGATAGTCAAAAGCTCGTTGCTTTGCGACTGAAGTTCCTTTGTTTGTATGGACCGGAGTTGACAAATTTCTGTATTAGAAAAATTAATTTTTTCAAAGGTGAACCCAAAAACAAGGAATATCTCGAAAACGATCAACTCTACGATAAAAACGTGTATAACATATATTGTGTAATTTAACGTGCTCTACATTTTTCGTGCAGTAAGTTTTTGTCCATCACTTACGGTTTAGAAGCTATTCAAAATTCCGTAAAATTCATCCAGAATAAAGTAGTCTACAGAGGCTATTCCCAGAAAATTCAAAATATACAGTTTATTTGTCAGGTAAATATCTTTAATGTATGATATTTTAATCAAAATCGTTGCAACCATTTTTAATAAAATCAAAATTTTCGAAAAACGTTCCGTGTAAGGGGTAGTTTGGGGGGATTTTTCTCAAAATCTTCGTGTGGCATCCTTGGAAGATATGAAACTTAAATACCAACTCTGGCATTTAACGGCGTTTTCGTTTTTGAGCTATGCTGCCGACAGACAGACAGACACACACACACACACACACACACACACACACAGATAGACGCACACAAGGACATGTTTCTTAAAATACTTTTTTGGATTCAGGGGGACCCAAAACATGTATTTCCGGTGAAAACTGGGTATCGAATTTTTGGGTGCTTCACAAAGTACGTGTGCAGAGAAAGTAAAATGTGTATTACATAAATTGTGTGTTTTAACGCGCTCTACAGTTTTAGTGTGGTAAGTTTTGTCCATGTGTTACAGTTTAGCAGTTATGCAAAATTTCGTAAAATTCATCCAGAATAAAGTAATCTTCAGAGGCTATTCCCAGAAAATTCAAGATATACATTTTATTTGTCATGTAAATATCTTCAATATACGATATTTTAATCAAAATCGTTACAGAGAATTTTGAGAAAATCAAACTTTTCGAAAATAGTTCCATGTAAAGGGTGGATGGCGTTGAAGGGATTTTCTTGAAGATCTTCGTGTCGCATCCTTGGAAGATACCAAACTTAAATACCAACACACACACACACACACACACACACACACACACACACACACCCTCGCACACAGACGGACTTTTTTTAAATGCTTTTTTTAAATTCAGGGAACTCAAAACATGTATTTCTGGTGAAATCTCGGTATCGAATTTTTGGGTTGAATGCAATACCTCCTCTAAACATTATGTTCATAATACGTGTAGAGAAAGTAAAAGTTACTCGAAATTGATTCTTTAAAGCGAGTAGGAACTTAATAGGTTATTTGAAATAAATTCAATATAAATGTTATTCATAATATAAGTATGTCATTTTAGTCAATATTATTTGTCATTTTATAGAAAATGAAAAATTTGAAAGAAACTTCGTATAAAATTTAGTTTGTGGTGACGCGATTTTCTTGTAAATCTTCGAATCACACGTTTGGAAGTTACCTAACTCAAATACCAGGTATAGTGTTTGCTGCACTTTTTTTTTCTGAGTTTCGACACACACATGAATCATTTTATAAATCTGTTTTGAGGCTTCAGTGTACCCCAAAACCTCATATTTCCGGTGAAATATAAATATCGAATGCTTCAAACTTCCTCTTTTTAACAGTAAATATTAGCCGATATTGTCTTGATTACTTGCTTCCTCGTAAGTAGAAGAGAAAACAAGGGAATACACTAGGCTAAAACGATAGTCAAATGTTTTAAAAGCTGGTTGCCATGCGGTTGAAATACGTTTCTATGCCTAGCCAGGAGTTTACAACTTTCCCTGTGAGAAAAGTGTAAGTATTTTGAATCTGAAACAAATAAGAAGGGATATCTCAGAAATATTCTATTTCAGGGGAAAAAATGTACATGACTTAAATTGGGTGCTTTAACGTGATCTTCAATTTTTGTGTAGTAAGTTTTTGTCCATCTCTTACGGTTTGCCAGTCACGGAAAATTCAGAAAAAGTAATTCAGAATAAAGAGGTCTTTAGAGGCTATTCCCAGAATATTCAGGATATACATTTTATTTCCAATATAAATATCCTTATTATATGGTATTTGAATCAAAATCGTTAGAGCCGTTTTTGAGAAAACCAAATTGTCGACATTTTTTTCATGTAGTTTGGTGTGAGGGGAATTTTCTCAAAACCTTCCTTTCGCATCCCTAGAAGATAGTAAACTTAAATACCAACAGTGGTATTTTACTGATTTTTCCTTTTTGAGTTATCGTGTTCACAGACACGGAAACACTCACGGATGTTTTTCTAAAAATCTGATGTGTTCCACTCACATGACTTTCTCTACATCTCTTTAACAAATTATTGTTAAAAAGCTTATGCTTCTATTTACTTCATGCTAATCGTGAAAAAATTAGCAGCTTTGAAAAATTTATACTTTTCTCATACAGGAATTTGACAACGTCTGTCCATACAAAGAAAGGAACTTCAGTCACATAGCAACCAGCTTTTGACTATCACTTTAATCTATGGTACTCCCTTATTTCGCTTCTACTTACAAGGAAACAAGTTATAAGACTATATTTGCTAATTTTTTCTCGATTATCATGAAGTAAATAGAAGCGTAAGCTTTTTAACAATAATTTGTTGCAGAGATGTAGAGAAAGTCATGTGAATGGAACACATCAGATTTTTGTAATTAAAGTCTCCCTTATTGACGCTAAAGTTTTCTTTTCAATAATTTCGTATAACAGCTAAATAAATACACTAAATTATACTCTTAAGTAGTTGAAGGTAATATTAGAGTCTTTATAAGGAATATGACAAGCATTACAATTTTAGATGTTAATTCACCCGAAGAATTATTTGCGGCATAAGCTACATTCAGCTGTTATTAAGCGGTATTTTCTTAAAATTTTTGAAAATTTTAACGAGATATTTTTGAAAAATAGTTATATTAATTATTTTATAGTAATTATTGATTATTGAAAAATTAAATTTTTCTAGTTCTTGCTTTATTAATAAATATAGTTGATTTTTAATACTAACCGAGAAAAAAATTAGTAGAAAGGGTTTTATTACTTGCTTCCTTGTAAGTAAATGGGAAATAAGGGAGTAGCATAGGTTAAAGTGATAGTCAAAAGCTGGTTGCTATGTGACTGAACTTCCTTTGTTTGTATGGACAAGGCATATCTAAAAAACGATCAGCTCCACGAAAAAAACTGTATATAAAAAAATTGTGTGTTTTAACGAGATCTAAAGTTTTTCTTAAGTAAAATTTTGCATATCTCTTACGGTTTATGAGTTCTGCAAAATTCATCGAGAATAAACAGCTATTCAGAGGCAATTCCCAGAAAATTTAAGATATACATTTGATTTGCCATTAAAATATTTTAAATATACGAGATTTTAATGAAAATCGTTAAAACAATTTTTTAGAAAAACATAACTTTGGACATTTTTTCCATGTAAAGGGTGGTTGGGGGTGGGAGGATTTTCTTGAAAATTTTCGTGTCGCATCCTTGGAAGGTGCCGAACTTAAATACCAAGTTTGGTATCCAATGGTCTTTTTGTTTTTGAGCTATGGTGCCCACAGCCTCAACAGACACACACACACACACACACACACACACACACACACACATACACAGATATTTTTTCTGAAAAGTTTTTTGTGGATTCAGGGAGTCTCAAAACGTGTACTTCCGGTGAAATCTCGGTATGGAATTTTTGGGGCAATACAATACCTTATCTGTACACTATGTACATAGTACGTGTAGAGAAAGTAATTACATTTTTTGCAAATTACCATTTTCCGAAAACTACCAATTAAAAATTCCAAAAACTGCCAGTTTTAAATTCTAAAAATTCCAGTTTAACAATTCGATAAACTATCAGCTAAAATTACAAAAACTTTCAGAAAATACCATTTAAAACTACTCTAAAATAGTTGCTGCGGCAAATAACCCTAAAGACGAATTAACACGTAAAATGGCATTATTCCTTGTAAAGTGTTTAGTATCAGCTTCTACTACTTGAGTTCAAATATCACAATAATGTATTACCGTTTTTGTGTTCTCCTTTGACGAGAGTCTTTGGTATTCTTACAATATCTGTTCTCAGAGACGCTGTATACACAAGTATATAAATTATGTTTTCACCTCTCACAAAATTTGAGGAAAATCACCCGCCCAAAACTACTCATCATATGGAAACATTTTCGAAAATTTTGATTTTCACAAAAAAGGCTCTACCAATTTTGATTAAAATACAGTATACGAGGGCCTTTGTTTTAAACTTCCGATAGGCTATAAATAAAACAAAGTTCACAGAAAACACTTATTTTATTACTAAAAGTTTTGTTCACTTATGGTTACTTTTCAACATAATCACCGAAAAGAATGAAACATTTATCGTACCTGTGCACAAGCTTTGGTTTGAAAGTGCTGCCGTCCTAGCCACGTCTTCAGTTCAGGGAAAAGGTGAAATTCGCTGAGTGCCAGGTCAGGACTGTACGGCGGATGATCGAAGATGTCCCATTGAAATTGTTCAAGGAGCCGATGCGTTGTGTGGACGAGCGTTGTCATGGATCAACACAATTCCTCAAGTCAGCATTCCTCTTCGTTTGTTTTGAATTTCTCTCCGCAAACGTCGTAAAGTACGAAGATCTTCAAAACAACGTCAATGCTCATTTGAAATCATTGGCGGCAACATTTTTTGAAGCGGGTATTGCAAAGCTTGTGCACAGGTACGATAAATGTCTCAATCTTTTCGGTGATTATGTTGAAAAGTAAGCATAAGTGTACAAAACTTTTAGTAATAAAATAATTGTTTTCTATGAAATTGTCTTTTATTTATAGCCTGTCGGAGGTTGAAAAACAAACGGCCCTCGTATTAAAGATATTTACACGACAAATAAATGTGTATCTTGAATTTTCTGTGAAAAGCCTGCGAACACCTCTTTAACTCTGGAAGAATTTTGCTGGGTTTTGTATAACTAGTAAACCGTAAGAGATAGACAAAAACTGCTACATAAGAAACGTAAATCTGAGTGAAACACACAATTTATATTATACACATCTTTTCCGTGTAGTTGACCATTTCTGAGATATTCCTTGTTTTTGGTTGCAGTTTTGAAATACTTGAACTTTTCTTCACATAGGGGGATTTGTCAATTTCTGGCAATGCAAAGAAATGAATTTCAACAGCATAGCAACCAGCTTTTAAAAGATTTGACTATCGTTTTATCCTAGTGTACTCCATTATTTTCCTTCTACTTACAAGAAATCATTTTTGCTAATATTTACCTTGTTTAGCATAAGTAGACAGAGGAATAAGCTTTTAAACAATAATTTGTTACAGAGATGTAGAGAAAGTCATTTGAGTGTAACATATCACATTTTTACTTTCTCTACACGTACTACGCACATAATGAATTGAGATGCTATTGTATTCTACCCAAAAATTCGATAACCAGATTTCACTGGAAATACATGTTTTGGGTCCTCCTGTATCCAAAAAAAAGCATTTTTGGAGAAAAAAAAAAGTGTGTCTGTGTCTGTGCGAAGCATAGCTAGAAAAAAAATACCAAACTTGGTATTTGAGTTTGGTATCTTCCAAGGATGCGACAGCAAGATTTTCAAGAGTATTTTCTCCCCCCCCCCCTCAACTACAATTTACATGGAAAGAATTTCGAAATTTTTTATTTTCTCAAAAATGGCTATCTAATTTGATTAAAATGGCTTATATTTAACATATTAAATGGCAAATAAAATGCATATCTTCAATTTTCTGGGAACAGCCTCTGAAGACATTTATTCTGAATGAATTTTGCATAACTGGTAAGAGATAGACAAAATCTTACCTGACAAATAATGTGGAGCCTGATAAAACACACAATTTATGTTGTATTCATGTTTTTCGAGAGGTTGGCCGTTTTTGAGATATTCCTTGTTATTAGTTTCAGGGGCTTTAAAATACCTATACTGTACTCTTCTGATACAGGAATTTGTCAACTCCTGTCTATACAAACAAAGCAACTTCAGTCACACAGCAACCAGCTTTTGACTATCACTTTAACCTATGGTACTCCCTCATTTCACCTCGTACTTACAAGGAAGCAAGTAATATGACTATTTGGTCTATTTGTTTCTCGACTAGCATGAAATTAATAGAAGCATAAGCTTTTTAAAACGAATTTATTATAGAGATTAGAGAAAGTCATGTGCTTTTTTTATGGCGTTAGACTCAAAGGATCTGCCACTATATAACAAGAACTACAATAACATAAATTGTAATTTGGAATACGTCCTGAAGATTGACCTCCTCACTAGCTTAAAAGGGACCGAGAACACTTAGTTCTTTTACTTTCTCTAGCCCCAAATGTACAATGTACATAGGGATAGAGAAGCTATTGTAATGCACCCAAAAATTCAATACCGAGATTTCATCGGAAATATATGTTTTGGGGTCCCCTGAGTCCGAAAAAAACATTTTTAAAAAAAGGTCCGTGTGTGTGTGTGTCTATGGACAGCATAGCCCCAAAACAAAAAGACCATTAATTACCAAACTTGGTATTTAGGTTTAGTATCTTCCAAAGATACGACACGAAGATTTTCAAAAAAAAAATCCCCCCACCACAAACTACCCTTTACATGGAAAAAATTTCGAAAAGTTTGATTTTCTTAAAAATAGCTCTAACGATTTTGATTAAAATCTCGTATATTAAAGCTATTTATGTCCGAAATAAAATGTATATCTCGAATTTTTTCGGAATAGCCTCTGAAGACCTCTTTATTCTCGATGAATTTTGCTGAATTTTTTTTAACTGCTAAACCGTAAGAGATAGAAAAACGTACTGCACAAAAAATGTACCTCATGACAAAACACGACATTTTTTTCCTTTACGTTTTAATTGTGGAGGTAACCGTTTTCGAGATATTCCTTGTTATTGGTTTCAATTTTGAAGTATTTAAACTTTTCTCACACAGGAAGTGTCAGTTTTTCTTTTGTTTTTCTCCTGGCCAAGCAAAGAAGTGATTTGCAATGACAATCGCATAGCGATAGCTTTTAAAACATTTGACGATCACTTTAGCATAGCGCATTCCCTTATTCTCTTCTACTTATAAGGAACTAAGTAATAACATTCTGCTAACATTTATCTTGTTTAGCATTGTGTACAAAGAAGAATAATATTTTTTAGGAGTTTTGTAGAGCAGCTAGAGAAAGTCATGTGAGTGTAACACATCAGATTTTTTTACCTTCTCTAGTGTCATGTGTACAATGTACAAAGTGAGTAGAGAAGTTGTATTGCACCCAAAAATTCCATACCGAGATTTCGCCGGAAATAGCTATATATTTTAAGACCCCCTGAATCCAAAAAAAAAAAAAAAAAAAAGCATTTTCAGAAAAAGGTCCATGTGTGTGTGTATCTGCCAGACTGTCTTGTCAGTCTGACTTTGTGTCTGTGGACAGCATAGCTCAAAAACGAAAAAAAAAAACGGTTAAATACCAAACGTGGTATTTACGTTTGGTGTCTTCCAAGGATGCGACACGTAGATTTTAAAGAAAATCCCCCACCCTTTATCATCCTTTACATGGAAAATTTTTCGAAAATTTTGTATTTCGTAAAAATGGCTATAACGGTTTTGATTAAAATACTGCATATTAAAGACATTCCATCAGAAATGAAATGTATATCTTGAATTCTATGGGAACAGCTCCTGAAGATCCGCTTATTCTGGATGAATTTTGCATAACCAGTGAGCCGTAAGAGATAAATAAAAACTTACCAGACACAAAGTGTAGATCTCGTTAAAATACATAATTTATGTTATATACAATTTTTCCGTGGCATTTACCGTTTTCGAGATATTCCTTGCTATTAGTTTCAGTTGTAAAGTACTCATACTTTACTGAGACAGGAGGTGTCCGTTTTTACCTTCTCTATACGTAGTATGTACCTACATAGTGTATAGAGAAGGTATTGCACTCCACCCACAATTTCAACACCGAGATTTCACCGGAAATATATGTTTTAGGGTCCAAAAAAGCATTTTCAGAAAAAGGTCCGTGTATGTGTGTCCGTGTATCTGTGAATACGATACCTCAAAAACTAAAAGTTGGTAAAATACCAAAGTTGGTAAAATACCAAAGTTGGTATTTAAGTTTGGTATCTTCCAGGGATGGGACACGAAGATTTTGAGAAAAATCCCTCCACCCCAAACGGCCCTTTACATAAAACTTTTTTCGAAAATTTTGATTTCCTCAAAAATGGCTCTAACGACTTTGATTAAAATTTCGTATATTAAAGATATTTACACGACAAATAAAATGTGTACCTTGAATTTTCTGGGAATAGCCTATGAAGACTGCTTAATTCTGGATGCATTTTACGGAATTTTGCATAATTGCTAAACCGTAAGAGATGGACAAAAACTTACAACACAAAATTGTAGAGCACCTTAAGACGCACAATTTATCTTATAAATATTTTTTTCGTGGAGTTGATCGTTTTTGAAATACTCCTTGGTATTGGTGTTTTCATCAAACAGGAATTTAGCAATTGCAGTCCAAACAAACAAAGGGACTTAGCAACCAACTTCTGACTATCACTTTAACCTACGCTACACTCTTATTTTAATTCTACTTACAAGGAAGCAAGTAATAAGACTATTTCTGCTGATTTTTTCTCGATTAACATGAAGTAAATAGAAGCATAAGTTTTTTAACAATAATTTGTTGGAGATGCAGAGAAAGTCATGTGAATGGAACACATCAGATTTTTTTGATAGTGTTTAACGGCCACTTTTACTACTTGTGGCACTACAGGCGATGATGATAAATGAATGAAGATGAAGTACTGGTGGAATGCGGGAAACGGCAGAACCCGAAGGAAGCCCGCCCTGCACCGCTTTGTCCACCATAAATCTTATGCGGTCGTTCGGGATCGAAAACGGGCCCTAATAGATTGCATTTAGCTTAAATAGCCACAAAACACATGAAGCGGTAAAGCTATCATTTGTGAGAAATTGCCTTGTGATAGACATTCCTGCTGACACGTGGCTGTCTCGGTACACTGTTGACATATTTACTCGCTGTCCAGCTACAGTGTCACATGTTCCACTGCTTCCTCTAAAATTCCTTGTTTCCAAGCATTTTCTATCACACTTCTCGCATATCGAACTACTTTTCCCCATTTCTCACTAGTTTCGTCATATATTCCTTGCAACATTGCTTCCTGTACTTCACTAACGTAAACGTTTTATTATTTCGGCTAACATAACCTCAACTCGATATTTTCAAATCACAGTATCATTCGTGATAGTTCTAGGATGAGAACAAGAGCATTGTCCGCGATATATAAAAGGTAGTAACGATGATTAGTGTTAATCCTTAGGGAATCACTTTGTATAACATAACCAAACTTTTCACAGCATGAAATCCAACAGTCAGATCAATGCGTGCGTAAATTTCCATTGAACTCATAGGTATTGCAACTAGTGATGGGACAAAAATAACAGCTATTTTGAAACAGTTTCGCTAACTTAACAACTATTTGAAACTGTTTCACCACTAAAACTGCTTCATAAAACTTCTTGAAATTGCGTGCATTGTGTTATTCTTTCGAGTATCGCTTCCCCACAACAGATTCATGTAACAATAACAGTATCGCCTGAGTAGTTGTTTCACTTGTTGCAACAATTACTATGTGTGGTTGTTGTGGTCCGCTAGCGTAACCATTTTGTCATTGCTTACTGCAAGGTGTGCCTTCGTACCTTGTAGCGCGCAGACGCAATGTAAGCGCAAGAGTTTGGACTCATAGTATTTAATGTAAGCATTCACATAGAAACACGCAGGTTTCTCGACGCATTATAGGAGAGATCTTCTCTACAGTACGTACACGGTTTCAGTCGGTTTGGGCAGGCGGTTTCACGGTGCTTCGGTTCCTGGGTACTTCAGTTCCTGCTCTTCAGGCCATCTCTGGCATTCCAGGCACTTTTTAGCGCCACATGCAGAAGCCTGCCTTCCTTGCTACCAACCGCAGACGCCAGCTAAACAACACCAACTAAACACCGAGGACCCTGATTGGCCGGCCACCACTCCAATAAGAGCGGAGTGCACTTCCAGACCATCGGAAGTGCAAAGGCAGCGGGTTGCCGAAACAAGGCCACAGCCACCCAACCTCTTAGGTTCGGGTAAGGCGCGCTAATCAAAGCGTCCGGTCCTCTGTTTCGGCCTGCTTCTTAGCCCCTGCTGCCTGCAGGTGAGGATAAACCAAGGTGTGTTTTTGTGCACTGCACCCGGGTGCAGGGCAAGTATCCCTGTCCTTGTCCTCTTCCACCATGACCAGGAGCAAATCAAAACCATCCAAAGGCAAAGCCCCAAGCGGGCCTGCCTATGATGAAGCAACGGCCGTTGCCAGCACCAGCACTGGTGCAGCCACCCTGCCCTCCAGTGGCCCTGCCACTGTAGAGGGCAAAAAGAGATCTAGCCAGGAACGCCAAAGCGGTAAAGGCAAGATTATCTGTTTGGACTCATCCAAGCAAGACACCAACGAGGGCCTCCCGCGCGAACCAGTTTCACGTGCAGGCCAAATTCCGGAGCACGACTCCGACGACGACTGCGCCAGCGTGTGCAGTAATATTTCACATCGCAGCGGCAGGACCTCGGTCCTGTCGTACCACTCATCCTCCATGATGGTAGATCATGAGGAGTCCTCTTCCGGCCTCTCCACAGACGGAGAGGACGATTTTCGTGTAGTGGCCTCGAGGAAGGAGAAGAGGCAAACCCGATTGGCTGCAGAGGGCGTGCCCTCTGGCCAATCCCAGGCAACATCCCGCCCCGGAGATTCTGGGCCCGCCCAGAATCCTGGGTCGAGGAGGCACGTTCCACCGATTATCGTGGACGACTTTAAGGGGGTGGTAGGCTTCCTCAAGGAGGTTATGCCATCCCTATCGAGTCAGTGCACGGTTCGGAAGAACAAGCACCGCTACGTCTTCCAGGCGAAGATTATAGAGGATTATAATCTCATCCTGCAAGCCCTCAAGAGGAAAAGTGTTCCCCATTTTACCTTTGGACTGGATAAGTCCCGTGACATCCGCAGGGTCATTCGTGGCCTACCAGTCGACACCTCGGTGGAGGATATCTCGACAGACCTCATCCGCCAGGGCATCACCCCAAGACTGGTGAAGCAGCTCACCAGGTCCGCTCCAGACCGCAAACTTCCCCACATTCACGTACCTCAGACGAAGGATACAATGGACCAACACCATCACCTACTTGGGGGTGAAGCTTGACAAGGGCGTCACTTTTAGGGAGCACGTCCGGGGGCTGTGGTGCCTGGGCAATGGGGCTGCGGCCTCACTGTACCCGATGCTGAGGTCCTCGATGACGGTTCCCCTTAGGTTGCGCCTTTTGAGGGCTCTTATTATCCCCTTATTAATCTACGCCTGTGAGATCTGGGGCATGGCGGCAGACTCCAGTCTGCTGTTGCTTCAGCGGGTACAGAATAGGTGTCTCCGGGCTATCTATTCTGTGCCTCGAGGCTTTCCAACGAGACTCCTGCACGAGGCCTCTGGTCTACCATACCTGGAGGACGAGATTAGGCGTCGGGCAACAAAATTCAACGAAGGGTTACCATTCCATCGGAGCGCCCTCGTTAGGTCTCTTGGGGATTACGATCCCACAAACCGCCGCTTCAGGCGATACCGGCTTCCCCGCATGGCTTGCGGGCATCCCCGGTAACGAAGGAGCACCACCAACAGCTGCTACGGCTAAGCTCCTTATTATCCTTCAAGAGTTGCTTGGATTCAAAATTTAACCTCAAGAAACATTTTGATAAAAACACACCAGCGGTGCACAAGGGCCGTTGCACCATCAAGGCAACCGTCGAGGAGCAACATTCGCCTCCTCCTGTCACTCCACAACCCCAATACACACCCGCCATTCTACAAAACCCACAATCCCGTCAGAACGTGGTTAAGTTCTCTCTGAGAACAGGGACACGTCTAACACACCTCGGGCTGCCCTCAGCCTGCCAATCACACTGGAGAAACACGCAATACGCAATGCAACGCAAGAGTTTGCAAACTCCAAACTTTAACCTTGCGCTGCAAGCAAAGAGGAAGAATTCTGTTTATTTTCTCTATGCATTGCCTATGAATTCGAAAACAAACGATTGCACTGCAAGATTTTACATGGCCTGCTGTACATGCATGCTCTTCTGTTTGGCCGTGCCGCGCCATCTCTAATCTCCCTCAAGAGGTTATGACAGTCTCCTTGCGAATCCTTCTTTGATTTAATGGATGTAACTATCATCTGTGTCTAGATTTCTTGGTTCTCATACTCGAAGACGCAGAGAGATAATTCTTAGTTCATTAAATGTGTAGCTTTATCACTTTCTGCAGTCTCTATGTTTGTGCTGTTTTCAATAATTTTGAATGAGCAATTTTTGTTACGTCACTGGCGCGAGTGTCAGTTGTTGGAATGTAATGTATTTATTTTGTAAAAGATTTAGTGAATTTTCTTATGTCATATTGTTGTTTATGATATTCAGTTTGTAACTTGGAAGATATCCGCGTGTAACTTGCGGATCTAAGAAACCCGTGACAACTTCTTGCGTTGCGCTTACGATTGCATTGTGACTGGTGTGGCTGCGCTTGCATCTCATTGTGAATGTAGCAATAATCCGCAAAATTCGAATGTACTAATGAAACCCACCCTCTCTCGTTAGCGCGCAACAATGGTTTGCTTCTGTAGTGCACCTGGCGACTGGTTTCATTTGACGTATTGTGATTTTATCGATGGACTGTATTAATCTCAATAGGATTTGGTGGTAGACGACATGCCTGCAACAGTTTAGGGAAGTTCTGTTGCAGGAAAGTGTTTCCTGGTTGCAACACTTCTCCCAGCACTAATTGAAACTCCGATAACACAATGTGTCTATGATTGGTGAGCAAGCTGACGAGCCCCTGATAGCAAGTGCCAATCACAAAGAAGTTCCTCAGCGCAACTGCTACTACACACATTCGTGCCCGAACAAAGGCTCCGAGACACTGACTAGCAGTGATGGGACAAAAAATAACGGAACAGTTATTTTGAAACAGTTTCATCAACACAGCAACTATCATCACTGAAGCTGTTTCATAAAACACTTCTGGAAATTGTGTTATTCTTTCATGTATCGCTTCCCCGCAACAGACCCGTGCAACAATAGCAGCAGCGCCTGAATATTTGCAACAGTTACTACGCTTCCGAAGTTTACCGCAAGGCGCGCCTTTGTACCTCGCGGTATGATATTATCGCGAAATTCGAACAAACTCATCTCCTCTCGTTAAATCCTGTATAGGATAGTGGTAAGTACATATATTACATAACACAAGATTGAACAAAAGCACCACAACATAAATAATTTAATCTTTATCAACAGTTTTAGTGTTCCTAAATGAACAGTGGTCATTTGCAACACCACCTGCATGTGACATTGTTGGCAGCGCTGTGGATTCTCCAATCATAGCAAGCCTGTCTTTCGCGCCGTTTTCGCAATAAATGGTTTTATAACTCCTCTCTCGGTAGTTTTATTTCAAAATTTATGTAACTGAAGGTATGTATGTATTTATGTATATAAACTATTTTACGTAACTTAAATTAGTATTTATGTGAACGAAATCAACAAAAACAAAATAATACTGAATAAATCATGCAAGCTTCTCTTTCCATGTCAGATATGCCCATCACTTTTTGTGATACTGTATGAAAATTATATATTTTTAAAACATTAGCGATATGTTACAGTTAATTTTTAGTTTTATTCAATACTGACAATGGTTTATAGT
This sequence comes from Hymenopus coronatus, assembly GCA_030762935.1. Taxonomy (NCBI): domain Eukaryota; kingdom Metazoa; phylum Arthropoda; class Insecta; order Mantodea; family Hymenopodidae; genus Hymenopus; species Hymenopus coronatus. Next base: position 181,861,842 of record CM060882.1, on the reverse strand, counting down.
ATAATTTTTGCATCTGGCTTTCGAGTTGTTTTAGTTATTATCTTATACTATAGTGGACAGCCATAACCTCAAAAACACATCCCCCCCCCCTAGTGTGGATGAAAGAATATCATACAAACAGCTTGAATCCATGTGTGATAATGACTTTATTGCATTTTTAAACTCAATTGGCGAAGATCAGCCTGTTGGTTCTGATTTAGGAGGTGATTCAGACGCAGTTACGAGAGCAACCTATGTTGGGAACTCTGAGGTACAGGAGTGCTCTAGCAAATCAGCTAATTGGCAGCTTTGTGTGTAAAGTAAAACGTGGTCCAAAAGCTTCGTCATATCAAAAACAAAATTTGCCAGAAAAGCCGCAGCAGACCAAACCTTGGCAAATCAAAAGGTAATGAAGATAACCAAAGTAGGAGTTCATTTGCCGGAAAAAACACACCTAGAAGATGTGCATTTTGCAGTACGAAAAAGCAACAAAAGCGTGGCAGAGTAATGTGCAAGGAATGTAGGATTGGCAGTAAATGTAAATAATGTAAAACGAGGTTAGATAGAAACAAACTGTTCCAATTGTCAAAATGTATATACTTTATATTTTGTTTTTTTAAGAATGTTAGTATGCTGTATCACATAATTATTAATGTAAGCTTTGTCATGCATTAAAGAGTAAGTATAATAAAACATCTTAATGTGTTCAGTTAACTGAGTTATGATAAGGCGGTAGACATAGTGACCGCCATCCAAATAAGGTTGTAAGTTAGCAGGAACACATGGTGCTAGCTATAATTACATTTTATCCTCAACTATAAAAATAATGCAAGTTTACTGTTATTATGTTGATTCATGGACCTTCTGCATTGCTATGAATATAAAAGATTGTGTAGTTTTAGAAAATTTAGTTTTGTCCTATAAAGAGTTAACGTGTTAGTTCCGTATTGATAAATTCCTCTTCAGTGCACCTGGTGAGTGGTTGTATTGTGATTTTGTCGATGGACTGTGTTTATGTCAATAGTATTTGCTGCTACACAACATGTCTGCAACAGTTTAGGGAATTTCTGTTGCAGGAAACTGTTTCATGGTTGCAACAGAAACAGACTAAACTGTTTCGCAAAGAGAACAACTTTTCCCACCACTACTACTGACTGTAGGTAACTTTCTTCTATCGCCGCGTCCACTCCAAACGAGCGCTGCGCTAGACGGAGTTAAACCGCCAGTGATTGGACATCCCAAGTGGCGTATTCTTCCAACTGACCTAACTACATAAACGGTCACTAACGAACTTTTCTACAAACTCTCATTAACGAACAATTCTCAAACAATGCTCGTCTGTTAACCCCCTTCCCGAACTGCGGCATCAGAATGTTTCTTGTGTGGTGGTAACATGTCTGCCTCACATGCAAGGTCGCGAGTTCGAATCTCGCTTCGGGTGAGTTACCCGGATAAGTTTTTTTACGGGGTTTTTCTTTATCCTGAGAAGAATGTCAAGTAACTTTAAGCTCCATGAACCCCAAGATCATTTGAGCATCGTTTCACCGATTTTATTCGCCGTCCGGTATGACCTACCAGTTAAATGACGTTAAGGCTAAAACTGACGAATTTTTCCATTTTCTTTATTTCACTGATTAATTGTTAATACCTTCAGCTTTATGTTCCCAAAGTTTCATAGCCTAATTCAATTTCTTTGTGGTCCAAATAAATTAAAAAGTTAGGACTTGTCATGCCACGCCCACTTTTTCTGCTTGCTTTGGTTCCTTGTTTCTCTCTCTACATTTCTTACAGGCAAACATAGTTATAAACATTTAGAAGGAATGTTTCTTTAGTCTCTGACCTGGAAGAAGTAGCCGACTACAGTTATGGTGGATTTTAGGCAGTATCTAAAGTATGTAGATCGTTCCGTAAATAAAACAATCATACAAAATCACTTTTCTCGTTTTCTCAGGTTTATAATTTTTCGCACTTATGTTCCTTTTTCTTGGAAACTATTTGAGATATTGCAATGCAATTTTGTACACATATTTCAGTCCATAATAAGTATTTTGGCGCAGCTAGTTTTCTTTTGATTTAGATTCTATAGGTATCGTGCTATGTAATACATAATAATTTGAAATAAAAACTCATATACGTTGAAAAATACTTTAAAAATCATTGAAGCAAGATAGAGAAAACACTTCTATGCCAAAATATAGCATGTTTGTAATACTTTATGTACACTTATTTTCAAGCAACTTCACCAAAGGGATACTAAGGAAAAGGTACCTAAGTTTTTTGATGTTTTGAAAATTCCAATGTAGTGTAATTTCTTTATTCGTTGACAAAAGTACTTATAAAATAGCACAGTCATAGAACGTATCAAGACAATTAACTGCTTTAGGACAAAAACTATGGCCATGGTAGAATTTTGGTTGTGTCAAGGTATTTCTGCCTAATAAATAAATAAAAAAAGTTTCTAATTTGCTCTGTCGGAGTCACATTGGGTTAACCTGATCACAAAGAGGAGGCACGTCATAAAATGGTGGTCACGAAAGGTTGGGTTACCAACTGAAGCAGCTCGTATTGCTGTGGTGGCTGTTTAACATGATAGAGCAGCAAGTTGAGGATGTCTGTGGCAACATGAGGCAGCATCGTCCTGCAAGTAACAATAAAACGATTTCAGCAGTTCCCTGAGCTGTCGTTTCCTCTGTGCCGCCGCACGACCGCTGCACAACACAGAGAAAGTATCTCGAATATAAAAAACTTCGAGATAATTCCACGAGACCAGTAAGAAAAGTGAAATTTAATGTATCTGAGGAAAAGGGGAAAAAATCGAATATGTTCCATTCACATGACTTTCTCTACATCTGTGCAAAAAATGATTCTTAAAATCTAATGCTTCTATTTACTTTATATTAACAGAGAAAAATTACCAGAAATAGTCTTATTACTTGCTTCCTTGTAAGTAGAAGCGAAATAAGGGAGCACCATAGGTTAAAGTGATAGTCAAAAGCTGGTTGCTATGTGACTGAAGTTCCTTTGTTTGTATGCACAGGTGTTGACAAATTCCTGTATGAGAAAAGTATGTTTTCTTTTTAAAGCTGAAACCAAAAACAACGAATATTTCAAAAACGATCAACTCCACGAAAACAATGTGTATAACATAAATTGTGTGTTTTAACGTGCTCTACATTTTTTGTGTGGTAAGTTTTTGTCCATGTCTTACGGTTTAGTAGTTATGCAAAATTCCGTAAAATTGTTCCAGAATAAAGTAGTCTTCAGAGGCTATTCCCAGAAAATTCAAGATATACATTTTATTTGCCAGGTAAATATCTTTAATATACGATATTTAAATCAAAATCGTTAGAGCCATTTTTAATAAAATCAAAATTGTCGAAAAAAGTTCCATGTAAAGGGTTGGGAAAATTCTTCTCAAAATCTTCGTGTCGTATCCCTGGAAGATACTAAACTTAAATACCAAGATTGGTACACACACACGGACCTTTTTCTGAAAATGTTTTTTTGGATACAGGGGACCCTAAAACATATATATTCTGGGGAAATCTTGGGATCAATTTTTTGAATGGAATGCAATACCATCTCTATATACTATGTTCATAGTACGTGTAGCGAAAGTAAAAATGGATGCGAGCTTCCTTTTGTTTTTACGCTGTAGTTGTAGGTGCATGCTGACTGAAGACTTCAGCCAGCAACAAACACACACATTGGTCGCGGTGGAATGGACAGTTAATATGATTATTACAGTCCTTTATTTGATAAATTATCCGGGCGTGCCTTGTTTCAATTAAATTAATTTACACAGGCTTTGCATTTCTATGGCAATTAAAGTGAATATAATATATTAAGAGCGCGGCTATTGTGTTAACTATTTCCGATTGTTCCTTTCTTAACCCCGTATGTGCATAGAGGATAGTGAAACTATTGCGTTCTACCCAAAAATGCACGTTTTGGGGTCCCCTAAGGCAATTTTACAAAAAGGTCCGTATGTGTGTCCGAGAGTCTGTGAACACGAAAAGTTGGTGAAGTACCAAACTTAGTATGTAAGTTTATTATGTTCGAAGGATGACACCCGGAGATTTTGAGAAAAATCCCCCATCTCAAACTACCCCTTACATGGAAAAATTTTCGAAAATTTGTGTTTTCTGAAAAATGGCTCTAACAATTTCGATTAAAATCGATTATATTTAAGACATTTAAGTGAGTTATAAAATGTATATCTTGAATCTTCTGGGAATAGCCTCTGAAGATTAATTTATTCTGCATGAATGTTACGGAATCTTTCATTACTGCTAAACCATAAGAGATGGAGAAAAACCACACAAAAAATGTAGAGTACGTTAAAATACACAATTTATGTTATATACATTTTGTCGTGGAGTTGATTGCTTTTGAGATAATCCTTGTTTTTGGTTTCAGCTTTAAAAAATGTGATGTGTTCCATTCACATGACTTTCTCTCTGTAAATTATTATTGTTAATAAGCTTATCTTTTATTTATTTCATGCTAATCGAGAAAAATTAGCAGAAATAATCTTATTTCTTGCTTTATTGTAAGTAGAAGCGAAATAAGGGAGTACCATAGGTTAAAGTGAAAGCCAAAAGCTGGTTGCTATGTGACTGATGTTCTTTTGTTTGTATGGACAGGAGTTGACAAATTTCTGTATGAGAAAACCAAGTTTTTCAAAGCTGAAAACAAGAAAAAGGAATATCTCAACAACGATCAACTCCACGAAAAACATGTATATAACATAAATTGTGTGTTTTAACGTGCTCTACATTTTTTGTGGGTTAAGGTTTTGTCCATCTCTTACGCTTTAGTAGTTATGAAAAATTCATCCAGAATAAAGTAGTCTTCAGAGGCTATTCCCAGAAAATTCAAAATATACATTTTATTTGTCAGGTAAATACCTTTAATATACGATATTATAATCAAAATTTTCGAAAAAAGTTCCATGTAAAGGGTAGTTTGGGGTGGGGGGATTTTTCTCAAAATATTCGTGTCGCATTCCTGGAAGATACTAAACTTAAATACCAAGTTTGGTATTTTACCGACTTTTCGTTTTTGAGTTATCGTATTCACAGACACACGGACCTTTTTCTGAAAGTACTTTTTTTGGATACAGGGAACCCTAAAACATATATTTTTGATGAAATCTCGGTATCGAATTTTTTGGTGGAGTGCAATACATTCTCTATACACTATGTACATAGTGAGTATAGAGAAAGTATAAACTTATACTTTTCTCATACAGGAATTTTTCAACTGTTCATACAAACAAAGGAACTTTAGACACATAGCAACCAGCTTTTGACTTCACTTTAACCTATGGTACTCCCTTATTTCACTTCTACTTACAAGGAAGCAAGTAATAAGGCTCTTTCTGTTAATTTTTAAAAAACGGTCCGCGCGTGTCCATGTGTCTGTGAAAACGATAACTCAAAAAGGAAAAGTCGGTAAAGTACCAAACTTAGTATATAAGTTTAGCATCCTCGAAGGATACGACACGAAGAGTTTGAGAAAAGACCAAACTACCCTTTACATAAATAAAAATTCAAAATTGATGAATTTCTAAAAAATGGTTCCAAGGATTTTGATTAAAATCGTGTATATTAAAGATGTTTTCATGGTAAATAAAATGTATAGCTTGAATTTTCTGGGAATAGCCTCTGAAGACTCCTTTATTCTGGATGCATTTTGCTTAACCGCTAAACCATAAGAGATAGAGAAAAACTTACTACACAAAACACCTAGATTCCGCCAAATCGCTCAAATTGTGTCATATACATTTTTTTCGTGGAGTTGACCATTTTTAGATATTTATTCCTTTTTATTTGTTTCAGATTTGAAAAAAAAATTCTAATGTGTTCCATTCACCTGACTTTCTTTACATCTCTGTAACAAATTATTGTTAAAAACTTATGCTTCTATTTACTTCATGCTAATTGAGAAAACATTATCAGAAATAGTCTTATTACTTGCTTCCCTGTAAGTAGAAGCGAAATAAGGAAGTACCATAGGTTAAAGTGACAGTCAAAAACTGGTTGCTATATGACTGAAGTTCCTTTGTTTGTGTGGACAGGAGTTACAAATTCCTGTATGTGGAAAGTGCCTTTTTCAAAGCTGAAACTAAAAACAAGGAATGTGTTATAAATGACCAACTCCATGAAAAAAATGTTTAATACAAAAATTGTGTATTTTAATTTGCTCTACATCTTCTGTGAGGTAATTTTTTGTCCGTCTCTTACGGTTTAGCAGTAATGCAAAAATCCGTAAAATTCATCGAGAATAAAGTAGTCTTCAGAGGCTATTCCCATAAAATTCAAGATGTACATTTTATTTATCAAATACCTATATATCTTAAATATACGAGATTTTAATCAAAATCGTTGGAGCCATTTTTAAAAAAATCAAAGTTCTCGAAACTTTTTCCATTTAAAGGGTGGTTTGGAACGGGGGGATTTTCTTGATAATCTTCGTGTCGCATCCTTGGAAGATACCAAACTTAAATACCAAGTTTGGTTTTTAACGGTCTTTTCATTTTTGAGCTCTACTGCCCACACACAGAGACACACACACAGACTGACAGACAGACAGACACACACACAGACTGACAGACAGACACACACACAGACTGACAGACAGACAGACAGACAGACAGAGAGACGGACATTTTTCTAGAAATGTTTTTTTTTGTTTTTTTTTTTGTTTTGTTTTTTATTCAGGGGGTCTAAAACATATATTTCTGCTATGGTATCGAATTTTTGGGTACAATACAATATTTTCTGTATACACTATGTACAGAAAGTAAAAATGAAATGGCATTTTATTTATGGACGCTCTTTACCTGCTGTGGTTCTCAGCGTTCCATTCTATTCTGGGCGAGAAAAACCACTTAATTTTATTCAAAGACCTCTCTATCAGGTTTGAGGTCTTTTACGGGATCACCGGCTTTACTTCCCTTCCGAAGGAAGCCAGGTTAAGCATTTTTACGCCTGAAAATATCCATCGTCCTCCGCCGGCTGTATCAGATTTGAAATACTTAAAACTTCTCACACTGAAAGTTGTAACCTTCGGGCCCTGCTCGTAGATAAGGATTTCAACCACATGGCAACCGGCTTTTAAAACATTTGACTATCGTTTTATTCTAGTGTATTCCCTTATTACTTTCTCTACACGTATTATGTAAATAATGTATAAAGAAGGTATTGCATTCCACCCAAAAATTCGATAGCGAGATTTCACCGGAAATACATGTTTTGGGTCCCCCTGAATCCAAAAAAAGCATTTTAACAAAAAGGTCCGTGTGTGTGTGTGTGTCTGTGGACGGCATACTTCAAAAACAAAAAGTCCGTTAAAAACCAAACTTGGTATTTAGGTTTGGTGTCTTCCAAGGATACGACACGAAGATTTTCAAGGAAATTTCCCCATCCCCAACTTCCCTTTACATGGAACTTTTTTCTAAAATTTTGATTTTCTAAAAATTAGCTCTAAAGATTTTGATTAAAATATCGTATATTACAGATATTTACCTGACAAATAAAATGTATATCTTGAATTTTCTCTGAATAGCCTCTGATATACTACTTTATTCTGGATAAATGTTACGGAATTTTGCATAACTGCTAAACCGTAAGAGATAGACAAAAACTTACTACGCAGAAAATGTAGAACACATTAAAACACACAAGTTATGTTATATATATTTTTTTCGTGGAGCTGGTCGCTTTTTATATATTCCTTGTTTTTTGTTTCAGCTTTAAAAAACTTAATTTTTCTCATACAGGAATTTGTCATTCACGTAGCAATCAGCTTTCACTTTAACCTATGTTACTCCCTTATTTCGCCTTTACTTACAACGGAGCAAGCAATAAGACAAGGAAGAATTTCTGCTGATGTTTGTTTAGATTAACAGGAAGTAGATAGAAGAATAACCTTTTTAACAATACCACTTGGCAACAATGATTTCATTGAATGGAACTTTTGAACAATTCTAGGATGAAACTTACCCACAGAAACTAGATTTGAACTCAGAAAAATCCTATCAAATTACGTTGCCTCATTAATTATAATTTACTAATTTCCATTATATGCAATTTTCTGAAAAACCTTGATCCACATTTATGTCTAATGCTTGTGTTACTTTCCTTTAGGTTTGACAACATTGAAATAGCGAGGTGCAGTGATGAAAACAAAATGTCGCAGGGTGCAAAAACATTCCTGACATTTTCTGTTATGTGCTTGCTCGTACCAACCTGACGGAACACAAGTACGTGCGTGAAGAAAGCATGTTGTGCTTATTTTGGCGTATACCGTATAATGCAGGCGCAACAGATGTGGATATCTGGAAATGTTAACGCGAGCTAGGAAGCGAGTTGTACTTTCAGTTCACCAGTCGATGGCAAATATCTGTCACCTGCACTGATAAACACGTGTTATATTCATATCTATACAAATGGCCTACTATATAAACAATGTCAAATATCTGTCACCTGCACTGATAAACACGTGTTATATTCATATCTATACAAATGGCCTACTATATAAACAATGTCAAATATCTGTCACCTGCACTGATAAACATGTGTTATATTCATATCTATACAAATGGCCTACTATATAAACAATGTCAAATATCTGTCACCTGCACTGATAAACATGTGTTATATTCATATCTATACAAATGGCCTACTATATAAACAATGTCAATCGTCTGCCTTCCACACCTGACAGTCCTTCGTCTTCACTCACGTCATTGTCATCATCAACGTTATCGCTACTTTCTGCAACATTATCCTGGATTAGAATTCTTTCTAATGATTTTCAATGTTCTCAACATGTCGACATACATTTTCCCATTGTGGCCTGCCAATTTCTGCAATTCGCTGGCGACACAACTGTTCCACATCTTTTAATTTAAAAGTGATATATTAAGTTTTATTTTTCTTTCTTTCTTATCTTTGAGAACCCTGGAAACGGAACTCAGTGAAATATCAGTTGCCTTGGCTACTCTTTCATTCACTTTCTATAGGCTTTTGAAGAACTCGGGGAACATACATTTTCTTCCTTCTTCTCTGCCTCTTGTTTCATCAAGTCAGGACATTTGCAATTATTTCTCTGCTCTGAGTAAGTAAAACCTTGCCACTGAACTTTGAAAACGCAGAAGCCAGTTAAAGAAATAAAATGAACACTATTTACTGTCCAGTTTGAATACAATCATACGCGGAACACTTTCGATACCGACTTACAAAGTTTGCTCGCTGTGACTTTAAGTAAGCAAAGTATCATAGCACAAACTCCGATAAGCTAGGTTTGATAGCTGGGTTGGCGGTCAGGGCCACGATATCAGAAGTTTTACTCCGGCAATACCCAAACATTCCACCCACGCCGCGTGGTCCAGACAATGTTTCCTCTTCTATATCTGAGTCAGAAATCTGCTGCAGTGAAATATGTTGTGACTGAACCGAACGATGCTTCAAACATTCCCAAACCTTTGACTCAAGCAAAAATTGAATGATCTAGTTCGTGATCTTGGGCTCTCAAAAGAAGCTACAGAATTACTGGCTTCACGAAGAAAATTTGCTCAGTGCAGAGACCTCATACAGTTGGTACAGAAAGCGAGAGTTAGAATTTGTTCCTTATTATTCAGAAGAAAATAAAGTAGTATTTTGTAACAACATGCAACAAGTGATGTTTAAGATGGGATTGCCTAGTTATGACTTTACAGAACAGAGATTTTTATTGATGCGTCAAAACGCAGTTTGAAGGATGTCCTTCTACATAAAGGAAATGTATATGCTTCACTTCCAGTTGGTTATTCAGTGATTCACAAAGAGTGTTATGAAAATCTGGAAGTTGTTGAACAAGGCAAAATATGAAGAACATAAATGGCCAATGTGTTGAGATTTCGAAGTTATTTCACTCTTGTTGGGTCAACAGGTTTTATAAAATATCCGTGTTTCATTTGCGAGTCGAGCAAAGCCACAACATTGGATAAACGAAGGAACGGCCCCGAAGATGATGGAATCTGGGTTCAAACATCATTAAAAAGAAGAGTTTTATTGAGGCATCTGATGATCTCTTACCCCAAAATGAAACAAAAGGCTCATTAAACAATGTGTCAAGGCCTTGGACAAGAAAGGGAATTGCTTCTTGTACACAAGGCACAGAAAGAAGCCGGCACTGTCTTGTTCCGTACACCGCATTCCTTACCATTTGTAGGGAACTTTATTGCGTCATGTTTTTATTTTATTGGCTGATACAGTGACCTTTTTCTATATGGAACCAATAGAGCATACCTATGCTGGGTTTGTCAACTCATTCGCTAATAGGAATAGCCACCTCCCTCAACTGGAAGTGAGGTTAGGTAACGTGTACTACAACGGTAAGCTACAACCTTCCCCAATTAGAGCGGCAGCGGATATCACAACACACGCCCTACAAATTCCCCTACAGACAATCAGAAATCGATGTCTAATACTATTTGTGCTCTGTGTACATTAGTGAAAAGTTCCCAGGTTTAAGCAACGTAAAAGAAGGTATATTTACAGGTCCAGATATTAAAAAGCTGCTCCGTGATGATTCTTTTGAAAGTAAAGTTAATTCTAAAGAGTTGTGAGCATGACAACCTCCCCAGATGTTGTTACAAAGTCTCTAGGTAATATAAAGGATTCAAATTACATAAACGTGATGATGAATGATTCAAGGAACTTGGATCTAACATGACTCTCAAGGTCCACATTCTCACTTGGACTGGGAACTACAGGGAAGAACTTGGGGAGAGAATCCACCTGGATCTCAAGGAATTAGAAACAAGGTAACAATGCTCGCCGACTCCTGTCCGAAGATTAAGAGAGAAACTCCTAGAACTGCTGTTAAAAGGAAACCAACAAGAAAAAGCTTCACGTCCAAAAAACAAGGTCGCATTCAATACTGAAGATTAACTGTCCTATATATTAACTTGACAATAAATTTACAATATTGCAATACAAGACTTGAAGCTTTCACGGCGAATGCTATTCATGATGGCTTCACGGGTGTATAAAATCCTGACACGGCTGATCACCCGTGAAGCCGTAATGAATATTGCAATATTTTGTCATTTCTAACAGTTACTGCATTATTATTTTGCTTAAAAAATCATAAAGAAGTTTGTCATAAAATTACTGAATTTGTGCATTGAGCATTACACTAATCTCTGTTTTACAAAAAAATTTGATGTGTTCCATTCACGAGATTTTTTTTTTTACTTTATCTATACGTACTATGTACATAGTGTATAGATGAAGTATTGTATCTCATCCAAAAATTCGATACCGAGATTTTACCGAAAATACATGTTTTGGGTCCCGCTGAATCCAAAAAAAAAAAAAAAAACATTTTCAGAAAAAAGGTCCGTGTGTTTGTCTGTGTACAGCATAACTCAAAAAGGAACGTTAACTTGGTATTTAAGATTGGTAAGAAAACCTACCCCCAACTACTCTTTACATGGAATTTTTTTCGAAAATTTTTATTTTCTTAGAAATAGCTCTAACGATTTTGATTAAAATATCGTATATTAAAGATATTTACCTAAAAAATGAAATGTATATCTTGAATTTTCTGAGAATAGCCTCTGAAGGCTACTTTATTCTGGATCAATTTTACGGAATTTTGCATAACTGCTAAACCGTAAGAAATGGACGAACGAAACCTTCTCCAAGAAAACTTCGACCGCGCCACTGAAGATGTCCACTGTAGTTGTGGACGAAACGTCTGGGACTTCTAACACCAGCAGACCAAAGCAAAACAGCCCGGAAACATTTCTTAGTGACACTGACTCCGGCCGTGAAAGCCTACGTTCTCTCAAATGGACGAAAGCTCACCACAAAAAAAAAAAAAAAAAAAAAAAAAAAATGTAGAGCACGTTAAAACGCACAATTTATGTTTCATACATTTTTTTTTTTTTTTGTGGAATTGATCGTTTTTTAGATGTTCCTTGTTTTTGGTTTCAGCTTGGATAAACTTATAATTTTTCTCATACAAGAATTTGTCAACTCCTGTCCATACAAACAATGGAACATCAGTCACATAGCAACCAACTTTTGACTGTCACTTTAACCTATGGTTACTCCCTTATTCCGCTTCTACTTACGAGGTAGCCTGAAGTAAATAGAAACAAGCTTTTTAACAATCAAAATCGTTAGACTGACTTTTGAGAAAATCAAAATTTTCTTGGAAGTCTCCGTTTCACATCCGCGGAAGATACTAAACTTAATTAGCAAGTTTGGTATTTCGTTTTTGAGCTACGCTGTCCACAGGGACACACACACACCTTCTTCTGAACATGTTCTTTTTCTTTGATTCAGAGGGTCCCAAAACATGTGTTAAATCTCGGTATCGAATTTTTGGGTGGAATACAATACTTGCTCTATAGCTTATAAAAGATAAAAAAGCTGATGTGTTCCGTTCACATGACCTGCTTTACATCGCTGTAACAAATTATTTCCAAAAGTCATAATTACTTGTAAGTAGAAGGCATACAGTAGGCTAAAACGATAGTCATTCTTTTAAAAACTGGTTCCATGCATGGCCAGAAGTTGACAAATCCCCTTACAATGTAAAAGTAATAAGTAGTTTAAACTGAAAGCAATAACAAGCAACATATAAAAATGGTCAACTCTACGAAAAAATTCATTTGACTCCAATGGTGTGTTTTAACCAGCTCTACGTATTTTGTCTGATATGTCTTATGGTTTACTAGTTATGGAAAATCAAGCAAAATTCATCCAGAATAAAGAGGTCTTCAGAGACTATTTCTAGAACATTCAAGATAATCATTTTATTTACGATATAAATATCTTAGAGGCATTCTTCAGAAAATCAAAGTTTTCGAAATTTTTTCCATGTGAAGGGTAGTTTGGGATGGGAGGATTTTTCTCAAAATCTTCGTGTCGCATCCCTGGAAGATACTAAACTTAAATACCAAGTTTGGTATTTTAGCGACTTTTCGTTTTTGAGTTATCGTGTTCCGGACACACACACACACCCGGACCTTTACCTGAAAATGGTTTTTTGGATACATGGGACCCTAAAATGTGTATTTCCGGTGAAATCTCGGTATCGAATTTTTTATTGCAATACAATATCTTCTCTATACACTATGTACATAGTAGGTATAGAGAAAGCAAAAATTACTAAAGTAAAAAATATTGAAGTTGAAGCGTACAATAAAGCAAGTGTTAGTGAAAGAAGAGAACCATATTATAGTGTTTTACGTAGTCAAGCAGTGACAATTAGTTATTATTGCCATTTAGGGTAAAGGCAGGTATATTCGTGATATATTTACTATTTTGTTAATATAATTTTATGAGTAGCAACTTAACTACATCTCTATGTTTGCAAGTTACAAGTAGGTCCTCCTGCACTGATTAACAATGAAACTTTTCTCCAGCACAGTTTTAATTACTATTTATTAAGACTGTTTCAGACAAAAAATTGTGGGTAATTTCGTGACATGGTTAGTGAATTTCGTGATATAGGAGAGGTAAGTTCGTGATAAACGAAAAATAATTTGTATAGAATAATAGTTAGGCACTATTTCTATGAGGTCGTCTCCTTAGCGCGGTGGTAGCGCAGCTGCTTACCAAGCGGGAGACCTGGGTTCGATCCCCAGTACCGGCGTGGGGATGTTTTCCCCGCTGGGAGACCTGGCCCGGGGTGCACTCAGCCTCGTAAGGTTCCTAGGGAGCCAATTGAGGAGCTACTTGATGGAGAAGTAGCGGCTCCAGGTCATGAGGACCGCATTAACCGGCCGGGGGGGGGGCTCGAGGCGCTGACCACGTCTTACCCTTCAATACTGCACCCCATCCATGGCGTCTGTAGTGGACGGAGATGGGGGACGCAGCGGCCGGGCGGTAGGCCAAGGTTCCCCGTGAGCTGTCGTGCTATGGAGTAACTATTTCTATGAACACCAAACATAGTAAAGAAGTGTGTGTTTGTTATGTTTTGTTATCACAAGCGAGATGGGCCTGTGAGAAGCACGGTAAAACAAATTGCAATTTGCTGTGCAAATGAGCAGATCTGTTGTGCAGTATTGGATTAAACGTTTCCAGGAGCGCTGAAGGTGGATTAAAGACGCGTCCAAAATCGGGAAAGCCAAGAAAAACAACGGCAGAAGTCGAAGCTAAGATTATAAACTCAAGCAGAGAGAACCATTTAAACTGTCTATAAGATTGCGCCGTGATCTGAAGCTATCTTGCTCCCTTACTGCGGTGAGAAACCGCCTCCAGGAAGCTGACATCCATCATCGAAAGTCAGCAAAGAAAATAGACTTGACTGAACAGCACCGCAACAGTCAAATGGGGTTGGTCGTGAATACTTGGTCAAACCAGACAGATTTTGGTAGCGAGTGATTTTCTCAGACGAAAAGGTTTTTTGATCTGTTGAGGATGGGCGAATGTTAGTATTATGGCGACCAGACAATACTCGCTGTATTCCAGAACACGTAGTTGCCAAGAGAAGAAGTGTGGGATTTTGGGGTTGGAGGTTCACAACAATACTAATTACTGCCTACTTTAACATCAGATCAAACCCATCCCCGCCGTAACTTTAGGCATTATACCAAAAGCAAAATGTTCTCCCAGACGCACATAAGACAATTGTGCAAACTCCAGACATCTCGAGAACCTGCTTATATTCATGTAAATTCCGAAACATGCATTTTCTCTGTTGTACCGATTAACCAAGCGAAAGATCGCCAAAAATCGGTCTCCACCATGTTGAAAGGAGACACGTTACCTAACCTCACTTCCAGTTGAGGGAGGTGGCTATTCCTATTAGCGAATGAGTTGACAAACCCAGCATAGGTATACTCTATTGGTTTGATACAGAACACTCACCTGCAAAGTGACAATAGCAGCCAATAAAATAAAAACGTGACGTAATGAAGTACTCTACAAACGGTAAGGAATGCGGTGTACGGAACAAGACAGTGCTGGTTTCTTTTTGTGCCTTGTGTACCACCAAATACTATTGAGATAAATACAGTCGATCAATAAAATCACAATACAACCACTCACCAGGTGCACTGAAGAGGAAATTATGAAATTACGGAAGTAAAGCATTGCGTTAAGGAGAGGGAATGAATTTGTTTAGTACAGAAAGCACAACAAGAAAGCAATACTGCCTTCTTGCGTACACCGTATTCCTTACCGTTTGTAGGGTACTTTATTACGTCATGTTTTTATTTTATTGGCTGACACTGTCACCTTGTATGGAACCTATAGATCATACCTATGTTGGGTTTGTCAACTTATTCGCTAATAGGAATAGCCACCTCCCTCAACTGGAAGTGAGGTTAGGTAACGTGTCCCCTTTCAAAATGGTGGACACCGATTTTTGACGATCTTTCGCTTGGTTAATCGGGACTACAGAGAAAATAGCTTATCCGAAATTTACATGAATATAAGCAGGTTCTCGAGATGTTTGGAGTTTGCACAATTGTTTTATGAGCGTCTGATAGAACATTTTGACTTTGGTGTAGTGGCTAAAGTTACGGCGGCTTCTCACCGTATTAAGGGAGCAAGGCAGTTTCAGTCGGTTTAAATTGTTCATCTCTGCTTCATTTACGTCAGCATTGACTTCCGCCGTTGTTTTTCTTGGCTTTACCGATTTTGGATGCATCTTTAGTCCATCTTCACAGCGTTACTGGAAACGATTAATCCAATACTGCACAACAGAACTACTCATTTGCACTGCATTACCGTGCGCCCTGCTTCCAGCGTGCCCACAATATGGCCGCGGGTCACCTCGCTTGTGTAAGGCATTGCTGACTGTCATCAAGCAGAATTACATGTTACAACAGGAAAGCTATAACCCCTCCTCCTATCCCGGAAGGGCCAGCGGATATCAGAAGACACGCCCTATAAATGCCCCTACAGACAATCAGAAATTGATGTCTATTACTATTTGTGCTCTGTGTACATTCGAATTTCGCGATAATATCAGGTCACCGCTACAAGGAACAAATGCGCAGCTTGCGGTACACTTCGGAAGCAATGACAAAATATTTACGTTATGGAACAAAACAACCGGTGCCTAGTAACTGTTGCAGTACAAGTATTCAGGCGTTGCTGTTATTGTAGCAAGAATCTGCTGCTGGGATCGAGAATGTAGATTCTAGTTCAGTTTCAGACTAAGGCTCTTTCCTGAGCCTTTCCTGTTCGTTACAGAGACAATATGGCTACGTGGACGACAGGTTTCGAAATTTCGTCGAGGTTAGCTTAGGTTAGGTTAGGTGTATGTAAATGAACTGGATCGAAATAAGGGTTAAAAATCTGATGTGTTCCATTCACATGACTTTCTCTACATCTCTGCGACAAATTATTGTTCAAAAGCTTATGCTTCTATTTACTTCATGCTAATCGAGGAAAAATTAGCAAGAATAGTCTTATTACTTGCTTTCGTAAGTAGAAGCGAAATAAGGGAGTACCATAGGTTAAAGTGATAGTCAAAAGCTGGTTGCTAAGTGACTGAAGTTCCTTTGTATGCACAGGAGTTGACAAATTCCTGTATGAGAAAAGTATTTGAAGTTTTTTAAAGCTGAAACCACAAAACAAGGAATGTCTCAAAAAACGACCAACTCCACGAAAAAAATGCATCTAACATAAATTGTGTATTTTAAAGTGCTCTTCATTTTTTGTATGGTAAGTTTTTCTCCATCTCTTGCGGTTTAACAGTTATGCCCCATTCCCTAAAATTTATCGAGAATAAAGTAGTCTTCAGAGGCCATTCCCCGAAAATTCAAGATATACATTTTATTTGTCAGGTAAATATATTTTATACACGATATTTTAATCAAAATCGTTAGAGCCATTTTTGATAAAATAAAAAATTTCGAAAAAGTTCCATGTAAAGGGCAGTTTGGTGTGGGGGATTTTTCTCAAAATCTTCAAGTCGTATCCCTGGAAGATACGAAACTTAAATACCAAGTTTGATATTTTACAGACTTTTCGTTTTTGAGTTATCGTGTTCACAGACACACACACACACACAAGTTATAGTTAGATAACCGTGTTGTGTTTACTTCCACGACACAACAGGAGCTTCAAGCACTCAGTAACAAAATGGAGTTGGCGGGAAACGGACGTGCCTAATAATGTCGAAATGGCAACAAACACATTCACTACGCCATTGTTGATTATCTTTGTAGAAAATCCCTTCACCTAAAAATACGTTTCAAGAGTGTTAGCACACAAACTGTTATATTACACTCACATGGCTTTCTCTAGCTGCTCTACAAACAAACTTCTTACAAAAGATTATTCTTCTTTCTACACAATGCTAATCGAGAACAACATTAGCAGAATGTTCTTATTACTCAAATTACTTAAACTGAGTCAAATGTTATACGCTATCGTTATGTGATTGTCATGCAAATCCCGCTTTTTTTTTTACTTTATCTACACGTACTATGTACTTAGTGTATAGAGGAAGTATTGTATTCCTCCCAAAAATTCGATACCGAGATTTCGCCGGATGCCCTTAAAAAAAAAAGCATTTTTAGAGAAAGCTCCGTGTGTGTGTGTGGACAAGAAGATTTTCAAGAAATCCCCCCCCCCACTACAAATTACCCTTTACATGAAAACATTTTGATTTTCTTAAAAATGGCTGTAAATATTTTGATTAAAGTCACGTATATTAAAGCTATTTGCACCCCGAATAAAATGTATATTTTGAATTTTCTGGGAATAGCTTCTGAAGACTTCTTTATTCTGGATGAATTTTGCCGCATTTTGTATAACTGAAGGATAAAAACTTACCACACAGAAAATGTAGAGCACATTGAAACTCACACGATACTTTATAACGAATGTGTTAATGTGAATTTTTCTTCTGATGTTGAAAGTGCTAGTGAAAGTAAACAAGGTGGACCGAACATAGCCGTCAAAGAGGGCAGTTGGTCTACTGGAGTAAAAAAAATAATAAAAAAGTGAACAGGAACAGGTGATCGTGGGTGTTAAGAATTCCAATCAGGTTTCTGGTTTAAAAACTGTCCCCAAGAGAGGCTTTCTTTTTGTTTCGAGGTTGGATCCACCTACGGCATCCGTGCAGTTAGAAAACTTTCCTGAAGCAACTTGTGAGCCCCTTAAATCTAAATACATATACATCTTTCAAGGTTACTATTGACGCAAGTATTATAGACAAGGCAATTGCTATTTCAGTCTGGCCTCTTGGTACATTAGTTACTAAGGTTTTTCAGAAGAGACCCGCCCCATTGGAAGGTACCTAATAGCTCGTAATGCAAATTGGTCTACTTTTAAACCCGTTTGTGATAATAGAATTAATATGCTATACTGGAATGCTGAGGGCAATTCCAACAAAATTGGTTATTTGTTAATTTTACTGAATCAGTTGCAAGCAGATATTGTCTGTATTACAGAACATTGGTTAACTTATGATGAGGTCAACCTAATTAAAGTACCTGGTTATTATTTGTCTGGCAGTTACTGTAGATCAAAGGGTAGTCGTGGTGGTTCAGCTATTTTTATTAAAGATGAACTCTCACCATTGACACATGTTCAGATTTTGTGCTTGAAATATGTTCTACTTTTATTGCTTCCTGCAACCTATTGTGCGTAACAGTTTATAGAAAGCCTGATAGTAAAAGGGCTCAAATTGATGAATTTTTAGTAGATTTTATGAATTTTTAAACTTAGTATATGACCAGTATAATTCCAATGTACATGTGGTTGTAGCCGGTGATTTTAATTTTGGTTTTCTTACTGTTTCAAATGACATTATTGAATTCCAAAACTTACTTGACAGTTTTGGATTACGTTTAACTGTTAATGAAGTTACTAGACCAGGTTTAAGTGCTTCTATTGGAACCTGTTTGGATAATATTATCACATCTATCAGATGCTCCTCAAAAGTATTTAATACTGTTTTATCTGACCATCATGCAATTTTATTTTATTTTAATCCTGGCAAAATCACAAAAAGTGATAATAATTCTAAATCTAATTTAAATCTTATAAGGCCGGTTAATGATTATAATCAATGTCATTTTATTAACCAATTAAAATCCATAAATGGGATTTATTTTTATAGCAGGTGTCCTGCAGATAAACCTGAGTATTTTCTTAAAATGTTTTTAGATGTCGATAAATCGTTTCCTTTAACTCATTGTAAACCTTAACGGTCAGATGAGCACAATAAATGGTATACAGATGAACTCAGGATTTTAAAACAAAAATGCCTTTATTATTAAGATCTCTGTGAGTATTTTGGGTTCTCTCAACTTAAACATACATACACTAAATCAAGAAAACAATTCAAATATATAATCTTAAAACAGCTAAAATCAATTACTATTCAATTTAATTAATAACAGTGAGAATAAAACTAAATTTATTTGGTCAGTTGCATCCATGTTTTTAAATACCAGTTCCAAAGTACCTCTTAATTTGTCTCCAGACTGTTTTAATTCATTTTTTATTGATAAAGTCGAGGATATTATTTCTAATTTACCTCATGTTAATCATGATGCTTTTAACTTTTTGGATAAGTTACCCAGAACAATGAGAACCTTCCGGTTCAGTCGTGTTAGTGTTGAGCATGTCTATCTTACCATTTTAAAACTTAACAACAATGCATGCCTGGATGTTTATGACTTGAATTCTAAAATTTTAAAATTGGCAGCGCAATTTATTTGTGAACCTTTAACTGATCTATTTAACTATTGTATTGATTCATGTGAATTTCCAGACATTTTTAAAATTGCCAAAGTAATTCCTATTTATAAAAAGGGGGCTACATCTGATTGCTCAAACTATAGGCCTATTAGTATATTGCCAATTATGTCAAAGGTTTTTGAAATTATTTTAAATAAACAAATCACACACTATTTTGATGAAACTTCGTTATTTACCAATTGCCAATTTGGCTTTAGATCTTCTCGCAGCACAATTGATGCTCTAATTGCATTTATGACAAAATGTTTTAAATGTATTGAAAAATCTGATTTGGTTCACAGATTGTTCGACTTAACAAAAGCCTTTTACACTTTATCTCACGAAATGTTGTTTAAGAAATTAGAATTTTATGGTTTTGACAAGAACAGCTTGAATTTTATCAAATCTTATTTTTGTAATAGATATCAGTCTGTTTGTATAAATGGTGGTTACTCTGATTTTTCCACTTAACAAAAGCTTTTGACACTTTATCTCATGAAATGTTGTTTAAGAAATGGGAATTTTATGGTTTTGACAAGAACAGCTTGAATTTTATCAAATCTTATTTTTGTAATAGACATCAGTCTGTTTGTATAAATGGTAGTTACTCTGATTTTAGATTACTTAAGCATGGTGTCCCACAGGACTCTGTGCTCGGCCCTTTATTTTTTATAATTTATATTAATGACCTCTCTTTTAATATCCAAGATGATTGCCTAGAAACATATTCATATGCGGACGATTTGACAGTATATCTGTCAATTCTGATGCCAGTCTGCACGATAAACTTGATACACTTACTGAAAAAAATCGATAAATGGTGCAAATGCAATAGACTTGTTCTCAATGAAAACAAAAAAATCGACCTGACTTTTAATATTAGTTGTCCTGTCTTTTTTAACTGAAACTAATATAACATTTCTAGGCATTCATTTCGAACCTGGTCTAGGTTGGCGTTCACATATTAATTATATCGCCAATAAAGTATGCAGAGGTATATTTATGTTCCGTGTTTTAAAAAATAATTTGTCTTCCAATGTTTTATTATCAGTTTATTATGGACAAATCCATAGCCATTTGAGTTATGGTATTTTATTTTGGGGGAACCATGCTTTAGCTAAAAAGATATTTTTGTTACAGAAAAAGGCAATTGAATTTTATGTGGTGTAGCCGCCAGAACTCATTGTAAACCTTTATTTGTTAAGTTGGGTGTTTTAACTTTGACTTCATTGTTTGTGTTCCACTGCCTCTTATTTGCTATGAAAAATAGTCATAAATACAAGCTATGTTCCGAAATCCATCTTCATCACACCAGAACTAGTTCCAATATTTACATAAATAGATGTAAATATAGTAAGATTCAAAATTCCTTTGCAATAATATCATTAAATCTATTTAATAGACTCAGTAACAGCACTAAAGCTCTCTTTATTGAATCTTTTAAGAGGTCAGTGAAGCGCACTTTGACTTTAAATCCATTTTATTGTTTGGATGAATTTTATAATACTGTGAATTGTTTTTGATCTTGCTTGTATTTGACGTTCCTACACAATGTACTTTGTTCTGGCAAATAAACTTATCTAATCTATCCATATACATTTTTTTTCCTGGAGTTGATCGTTTTTAAGACATTCCTTCTTATTAGTTTCCGCTTTGAAAAGTTTATTCTTTTCTCATACAGGAATTTGTCAACTCCTGTCCATACAAACAAAGGAACTTCAGTCACTTATCAACCAGCTTTTGACTGTCACTTTAACCTATGGTACTCCCATATTTTTCTTCTACTTACAAGGAAGCAAGTAATAAGACTATTTATGCTAATTTTTTCTCGATTAGCATGAAGTAAATAGAAGCATAAGCTTTGTTGCGAGATGAAGAGAAATTCATGTGAATGGATCACATCAAATTTTTTTACTTTCTCTACACGTACTATGCACATAGTGTAGGTATTGTATTGTCCCCAAAAATTCGATACCGAAATATCATCGGAAATAATGTTTTGGATCCACCTGAATCCAAAAAAAGCATTTTTGGAAGAAAAAAAAATCCGTGTGTGCATATGTGTATCTGTGGACAGCATAGCTCAAAAACGAAAAGACCGTTGAATGCCAAACTTGGTATTTAAGTTTGGTATCTTCCAGAGATGCGACACGTAGATTTTCAAGAAAAACCCCGCACCCCCAACTACACTTTACATGGAACTTTTTACGAACATTTTGTTTTTCTTAAAAATGGCTCTAACGATTTTGTTTAAAATATCGTATACTAAACATATTTACCCGACAAATGAAATGTATATCTTGAATTTTCTGGGAATAGCCTCTGAAGACTACTTTATTCTAGATGAATTTCACGGAATTTTGTATAGCTGCTAAACCGTAAGAGATGGGCGAAAACTTAACACACAAAAAAATGTAGAGCACATTAAAACACACAATTTATGTTATATAAATTTTTTTTTCGTGGATTTTTTCGTTTTAACATATCCCTTGTTTTTGTTTTCAGTTATGAAAAACTTATACTTTTCTCATACAGGGATTTGTCAACTCCTGTCCATACAAACAAAAGAACATCAGTCACATAGCAACCAACTTTTGACTATCACTTTAACCTATTGTACTCCCTTATTCCCCTTCTACTTACAAGGAAGCAAGTATTAGACTATTTCTGCTAATTTTTTTCTCGATTAGGATGAAATACATAGAAGCTTACGCTTTTTAACAGTATTTTTTTTTTTTGCAGAGAGGTTGAGAAAGTCATGTGAATGGAACACATAAGATTTTTTATTATTGTTTCATTTGTATAGCACCCCTTAACATCAATGGTCCTATCGGGGGCTTTCACTTGTGAAACTGCAGGTTCAGAACATTAGGGTAATAAACTTTATATTGCTAAACACACACACACACACGACACTTACTCTGATACTTAGTCGCTATGGGGGATAATTCTGATTATAGAAAAATGCTCCGCCCCAGCTGGGAATCGAACCCGGGACCACCGGGTAAAATGTCAGCTCGCTGACCACTCATCTACGGAGGCAGTCAATTCGCGTCTTTGTTTGGTCGGGAGTAGAACAAAAGAAAAACGGACACTTCCTGCCTGAGAAAAGTTTAAGTACGTCAATTGAAAACAATAACAAGGAATATCTCGGAAACGGTTATTTCCACAACAGAAACATAAAGGACTTAAATCGTGTGTTTTGACGGGATCTATATATTTTGGGTAATAAGTTTTTGTCTATCTCTTACGGTTTAGCATAAAAGCAAAATTCGGCAAAATTCATCAGGAATAAAGAGGTGTTCAGAGATTTTTCCCAGAAAATTCGAGATATACGTTTCATTTGTAATGTAAATAGCTTTAATATACGTTATTTTAGTGAAAATCATTAGAGATATTTTAGAGAAAATAAACATTTTCGGAATGTTTCCATATGAAGGGTAGTTGGGGGCGGGGGGATTCTCTTGAAGATCTTTGTGTCGCATCCTTGGAACATATTTCTTTTTCATATTTGAGCTATGATGAACACGGACATTTTTCTAATAATGCTTTTTTATTCAGGGGGTCTCAAAACTTTATATCCGGTGAAATCTCGGTATGGAATTTTTGGCTGCAATATAATACTTTCTCTATACACTATGCACGTAGTGCGTGTAGAGAAAATAAAAATTGCATTTAATCAATTGAAAGTTTGTGTACTGCCTTTATATTACCTTATTACAGCTTGTTGAAATTTCAAGTCGCTTAATTGAAAAGTGAATCTATTTTTGTTACTCAGGAGATTAAGAAAAATGTTTCAGGAGTATAGGGGAGATGGATAGAAATGTGTATCGTGTTCTGCGCTCTGTCCGCAAAGTGTAAGTTTACGAGGTTAGAAGTGTTTTTCTGTAGTTGGCAATTTTATTATAAATCAAGTCATCGTAAGTATATTTCATTGTTTTAAATTTGCTCAATCTCTTTATGAAAAGAGTAGCGAATTTATTGCTGATTACTGGAATAATTTTTGTTTTAAGAGAGAACGCACTATTTGTTGGTTATGAAGCATTTTCCGTAACGTTGCTCGTGAAGGTCTTTGCCGTAAGACAATTCAATCTCTTACAATATCAATAACAGCGCTTATGCTGATCAGCTAAAGACCCTAAAAGTAATTTAAATCACTACATTGCAATGAGCCTCATACAGTCTCATGTAACAAGCACGGTGTGGACAATAGCACGGTTAATTCTGTCGGCTGCTGCAGTGGTTAGCGCACCTCTACGGCAAACAGGACATTCAATCATTTAATTTTCGAGATTTTATTTTCCGTTTCATAATTTGCATGACTTGTAGAAGGTATTGTGATGCACCCAAAAATTCGATACCGAGATTTCACCGGAAATATATGTTTTGGGGTCCCCTGAGTCCGAAAAAAGCATTTTAAAAAAAGGTTCGTGTGTGTGTGTGTGTGTCTGTGTGTGTGTCTGTGTATGTGTGTGTGTGGATAGCATAGCCCCCCAAAAAAAGACCGTTAAACACCAAACTTGGTATTTAAGTTTAGTATCTTCCAAGGATGCGACACGAAGATTTTCAAAAACATCCCCCTACCACAAATTACCCTTTACACGGAAAACATTTCGAAAATGCCTCTAATGATTTTGATTAAAATCCCATATATTAAAGCTATTTATGTCCGAAATAAAATGTATATCTCGAATTTTTGGGGAATAGCCTCTGAAGAGCTCTTTATTCTGGATGAATTTTGCTTAACTGCTAAACCGTAAGAGATAGAAAAAAACTCACTACACAAAAAATGTACATCACGACAAAACACACAATTTATGTCCACAAGAATAATCTTTTGTAGGAGGTTTGTACAGCAGCTAGAGAAAGTCATGTGAGTGTAACACATCAGATTTTTACTTTCTCTATACGTACTATGTACATAGTGTATAGAGAAGGTATTACATTGTACCCAAAATTTGATACCGAGATTTCACTGGAAATACATGTTTTGAGACCACCTGAATCAAAAAAAGCATTTTTAGAAAAATGTCCGTGTGTGTGTGTGTGTCTGAGGGCAGCATAGCTCAAAATCGTAAAGACCGTTAAATACCAAACTTGGTATTTAAGTTCAGTATCTTCCAAGGATGCGACACGAAGATTTTCAAGTAAATCCCCCCAACCCCAACTACCCTTCACATGGAAAAATTTTCGAACATTTTGATTTTATAAAAAATGGCTCTGATGATTTTGATTAAAATAGCATATATTAAAGATATTTACTTGACAAATAATATGTATATCTTAAAATTTCTGGGAATAGCCTCTGAAGACTACTTTATTCTGGATGAATTTTACGGAATTTTGTGTAACTGGTAAACGTAAGAGATAGACAAAAACTTACCACTCAAAAAATGCAAAGTACATTAAAACACACAATTTATGTTATATACATTTATTTCGTGGAGTTGATCGCTTTTTAGATATTCCATGTTTTTTGTTTCAGCCTTAAAAAACTTATACTTCTCTTATACAGAAATTTGTCAACTGTTGTCCATATAAACAAAGGAACTTCAGTCACATAGCAACCAGCTTTTGACTACCGCTTTAACCTATGGTACTCCCTTATTTCGCTTCTGCTTACAGGGAAGCAAGTAATAAGACTATTTCTGCTAATTTTTTCTCGATTGGTATGAAGTAAATATAAGCAATAGCCTTATTGCGAGATGTAGAGAAATTCATGTGAATGGATCACATCAGATTTTTTTTTAACTTTATTTCTTTAAGAAATGATCTAATAAAGAAGAACGATAATGTTTAACTTGTCTATTTTACGTTAGTGTATCTTAGCGACCTGCACAAGCTGGCAATAACGGTCAGTGCATTTATATTAACTGTGAATTATTAACACCACTTAGTAATAACTTAGCACCGTAAATTTATATACACAGTTAGTAATGTTTACAGCTATTAACAGAATGTTAACATAATCTGAGATGTTACAATCAGTTAACTTTCGCAGGTCACTCTTCTACAAAAAATGCCTAGTAAAGGTTATTTTACTATCCATTTCTTGTTCATTGATATATCGTTTTATTACAGATTTACAAATTCATTCTATTTGTAACTATGATTTAATACGCTACAGCGATAGTCAGATTTTTAAACATCTTATGTGGTCTATTCACATGACTTTCTCTACATCGCTGTAACAAATTATTGTTAAAAAGCTTATTCTTCTACTTTATGATAATCGAGATAAAAATTAACCGACATTTTCTTAATTACTTGCTTCCTTGTAAGTAGAAGGGTACAAGGGAACACACTAGACTACAACGATAGTCAAATCTTTTAAAAGCTGGTTGCCATGTGCTTGAAATCCGTTGCTATGCAGGGCCAGGAGTTTACAACTTTCCGTGTGAGAAAAGTTTGAGCATTTTAAATCTGAAACAAATAACAAGGAATATCTCAGCAATGGTCAATTTCATGAAAAAATACCGTATATGACATATATTGTGTGTTTTAACGAGATCTACCTTTTTGTGCAGCAAGTTTTTGTCTATCCCTCACGGTTTATCAGTTTCGCAGAATTCGGCAAATTTCATTCAGGTAAAAAGAGATTTTAGAGGCTATTCCCAGAAAAGTCAAGATAAACCTTTTATTTGCCATATAAATATGTTTAATGTACGGCATTTTAGTCAAAATCGTATAACCATTTTTGAGAAAATCAAACTTTTCAAAAATTTTTCCGTGTATAGAATAGTTGGGGTGGTGGTATTTTCTTGAAAATTTCCGTGTAGCATCCTTGGAAGATACCAAGCTTAAATACCGACTTTGGTATATAACGCCCTTTTCGTTTCTGAGCTATGCACACACATACACACTGACAAACACTCAAATGGATCTTTTTCTAAATATCGGATGTGTTCCATTCACATGAATTTCTCTACATACCTGTAATAAATTATTCTTAAAATCTTGTTCTTCTATTTACTTCAAGCTAATCGAGAAAAAATTAGCAGAAAGGGTATTATTACACAAGCGAAATGAGGGAGAACCATAGGTTAAAGTGATACTTAAAAGCTGGTTGCTATGTGACTGAAGTTCCTTTGTTTGTATGGACACGAGTTGACACATTTCTGTATGAGAAAGGCATAAGTATTTTAAATTTGAAACTAATAACAAGGAATGTCTCAAAAATGTCCAACTCCACGAAAGAAATGTATATAACATAAATTGTGCGTTTTAACGAGATCTACATTTTCTATTAGGTAAGTTTTTGTCTATCTATTACGGTTTACCAGTTATGCAAAATTCCGTAAAATTGATCCAGAATAAAGTAGTCTTCAGCGGATATTCACAGAAAATTCAAGATATACATTCTATTTGTCAGGTAAATATCTTTAATATACGAAATTGTAATCAAATCGTTGCAGCCATTAATGAGAAAATAAAAAAATTCTAAAAATGTTCCATGTAAATAGTAGTTGGGGGTGGGGGAATTTTCTTGAAAATCTTCGTGTCACATCGATGGAAGATACTGAAGTTAAGTACCAACTTTGGTATTTAACGGACGTTACGTTTTTGAGCTATGCTGCCTACAGACCCCCCACCTCCAACTACCCTCTACATGGAAACATTTCCAAATTATGATTTTATCAAGAAATAGCTCTGAAGTTATTGATTAAAATATTTTATATGTAAGATATTTACATGGCAAATTAAATGTATATCTTAAATTTTCTAGGAATAGCCTTGAAGACATGTTTATTCCGGATGAATTTTGTGGAATTTTGCATAACTGGTAAACCGTAAGAGATAGGCAAAAACTTACCTAACAAAAAATGTAAATATCGTAAAAACACTCAATTTATGCTATGTACATTTTTTTCGTGGGGTGGCCGTTTTTTGAGATATTGCTTGTTATTAGCTTCAGCTTTAGAATACACTTTTCTAGTACAAAGGTATTTCAAATTTATAGCAACCAGATTTTAAAAAATTTGATTATTTATTTAACCTATGGTACTCCCTTAATTTTCTCCTACTTACAAGGAAGCAAATAATAAAACCATTTTTACTATTTTGTTCCTCAATTGGCATTGAGTAAATAGAAGAATAAGCTTTTAACAATAATTTGTTGTAGAGTTGTAGAGAAATGCATGTGAATGGAACACATCAGATTTTTACTTTTTCTACACGCTCTTTGTACATAGTGTATAGAGAAGGTATTGTATTGCACCCAAAAATTCCATACCGAGATTTCATCGGAAATATTTGTTTTAGGGTCACCTGTATCCAAAAAGTCCGTGTGTGTGTGTGTGTGTGTGTGTGTGTGTGTGTGTGTCTCAGTGTGTCCGTGTGTCTGTGAACACGAATAACTCAAAATGAAAAGTCGGTAAAATATCAAACTTGGTATTTAAGTTTCGTATCTCTCAGGGATGTGACAACATTTTGAGAAAAAAAAAACCCACCCCAAACTACCCTTTACATGTTTTATTTTCGAAAACTTATTTTTCTCAAAAACGGCTCTAACAATTTTGATTAAAATATGGTACATTTACCTAACAAATAAAATGTATATCTTGAATTTTCTGGGAATAGCCTCTGAAGACTACTTTTTTCTGGATAAATGAAGGAATTTGGCATTACTGTTAAACCGTAAGAGATAGATAAACACTTACCATACAAAATGTAGAGCACTTTAAAACACACAATTTATGTTGGATGCATTTTGTCGTAGAGTTAATCCCTTTTGAGATATTCCTTGTTTTTGGTTTCAGATTTAAAAAACTTATGCTTTTCGGATACAGGAATTTGTCAACTCGTGTCCATACAAACAAAGGAACTTAAGTCACATAGGAACCAGCTTTTGACTATCACTTTAACCTCTTCGCTTCTACTTACAAGGAAGCAGGTGATAAGACTATTTCTGCTAATTTTTTCTCGAATAGCATGCAGTAAATAGAAGCATAAGCTTTTTAACAATAATTTGTTGCAGAGACACACAGAAAGGCGTGTGAATGGAACACATCAGATTTTTCAGGTTAGGACTGCTTTCCATAGTTTGAACCAGGGCTTAGTATGCACAGGAAAATCCAAATTTAAAAATAGCTCCATATATCGCTTTTCATCCCCCAGAGGGAGGAAAGAAAATATTACTCCACTAGTGGTAACGATATTAAAGTTCAATCATGCTGCAATGCTAGCAACATAGAAATAATAACAAAAACAGAAGAACGTAGCGAGATGAAGAAAACATTTAGCAGCAGAGCGCGCTCTCGTAGCCTTTCCGCCATTTCATTACACAATAATGATGGTTCAGCATTTCTAGTTATACGCCGGATACATCGCATTACCGAGTAATCCCGATTCATGGCCCCAAATAGCAACGGCTCCCCCCCATACACATCTTCAATTTCCCTTCCCCCTCCCTTTCTTCCATCGCGATGGAATCGAGCGATAGAAAGCAATTGAAGCCAATAGACATCGCTTTCACGCTATGCGCCGCTAGGCTTCGGATATTTTTATCTTTAAAACGTTGGTATTCCTGCTCTTCTGAATGACAGAGAGGCTTTAACGGGAGATTTTTCAGTGCAAAAATAATGTTACGTGCTCGGAGAGATTACAAGCGATGAAAAGCGCCAGAAGTAATCTTAGAAGTGTAAATAGTTATTTAATTGGAAAACAACTTCTTAATCACATCACCTAAAACCCCAACGTTGCTTGAGAGTAGGTATTTGGAAATATTTGCACCTCTGAATTTCTGATTTGAATGCATATAGACTTGCCGAGTAATTATTATAAGGAATTCTGCATCACGGATAAAACAGATTTAACTGAGGTATATGACTGATTTTAAAGTTAAAAACCTATAGTTTTAATTCTGAACCTCTGTGGTGTGTGTGTGTGTGTGTGTGTGTGTGTGTGTGTGTGCGTGTGTGTGTGTGTGTGTGTGTGTGTGTGTGTGTGTGTGTGCAATTCCATGTCTTGTTGATTTGTAATTATTATAAAGGAGCTACAGAGGTTATGCCTAAAAACCTGATGTGTTCCATTCACATGACTTTCTCTACATCTCTGCAACAAATTATTGTTAAAAAGCTTATGCTTCTATTTAATTCATGATAATCGAGAAAAAATAGCAGAAATATTCTTATTATTTGCTTACTTGTAAATAGAAGCGAAATAAAGCAGTAGCATAGGTTAAAGTGAAGTCAAAAGCTGGTTGATATGTAACTGAAGTTCCTTTGTTTGTATGGACACGAGTTGACAAATTTCTATATGAGAAAAGTACAAGTTTTTCAAAGCTGAAACCAATAAAAAGGAATATCTCAAAAAAGACCAACTCCAAAAACAAAAACAAAAAACAAAAAAATGCATAGATACGAGAGATAAGTTTATTTGCCAGAACAAAGTACATTATGTAGCAACGTCAAATACAAGCAAGATCAAAAACAATTCACAGTATTATAAAATTCATCCAAACAATAAAATGGATTTAAAATCAAATTGCGCTTCACTGACCTCTTAAAAGATTCAATGGAGAGAGCTTTAGTGCTGTTACTGAGTTTGTTAAATAGATTTAATGATATCATTTCAAAGGAATTTTGTATCTTACTATATTTACATCTATTTATGTAAATATTGGAACTAGTTCTGGTGTGATGAAGATGGATTTCGGAACATAGATTGTGTATATATTGTATAGTATAAACTGTGTGATTTAAAGAGCTCTACATTTTTTGTGAGGTAAGCTTTTCTCCATCTCTTACGTTTGTCATTTATGCAAAATTCCGTAAAATTCATCCAGAGTAAAGTAGTATTCAGAGGCTATTGCTAGAAACTTCAAGATATACATGTCATTTGTCAGGTACATATCTTTAATATACGATATTTTAATCAAAATCTTAAGAGTCGTTTTTAGAAAATCAAAATTTTCGAAAAATTTTCCACGTGAAGAGTAGTTAGGGGTGGGGAGATTTTGGTGAAAATCTTCCTGTCGCATCCTTGGAAGATACTGAACTTAAATACCAAGTTTGGTAGTTTCACGACTTTTCGTTTTGAGTTATCGTGTTCACAGACACACGGGCACATGGACACACACACGGACCTTTTTTTGAAAAATGCTTTTTTTTGGATACAGGGGAGCCTAAAACATATATTTCCGGTGAAATCTCGGTATCGACTTTTTTGGTGGAGCGCAATATCTTCTCTATACACTATGTACACAGTACGTGTAGGGAAAGTAAAAATCTGATGTGTTACACTCACATGATTTTCTCTAGCTGCTCTACAAACTTCTTACAAAAGATTATTCTTCTTTGTACACAATGCTAAACGAAATAAACATTAGCAGAATGTTCTTATTACTTAGTTCCTTGTAAGTAGAAGGGAACTTGACGCAGAATTTAAGCTTGAAGCAACCTAGGCAACTAAGAACAAAACTATACTGCCCTAAAACAGTATAAAATCATAAAATAATATTGTTTGGCACGTGAAAGCCAAGGAAATATCCGTGACGTTATATATATATATATATATATATATATATATATATATATATATATATATATATATATATTGCTAATGTACTGACGAATTAGCGTCCCATTCTAAATTGAGCGTGAAAGACCGCTTAAATTTGTTCAGAGGCCTCTCTATCAGGCTTAAGGTTCTTTTACGTGCCGTAAATCTACGACACGGGACCAACGGCTTTACTTCCCTTCCGAAGTAAGCCATGCTAAGGATTTTTACACCCGAAATAATCAATCGTCCTCCGCGACTTTGGGCATATGAAGTTAGCATGGTAACGATTACACCACGGAGAGGACGAGTCAACATTATATATTTTATTTTATATTCTTAAATTCATCCTCGTGGCCTCAGCAACATTTATTTTGTCACAATAAAATAAATGGCTATAAATCCCTGTACACATCGTCGTGCGCACTCGGCACTTTTCGTCGAAGCTCGGCTTGGTACTTCCAAAGTTGGAAGCAAGAGAAAACCAAACCCCAACAGCTGCTCACGATTCTTTTTGAACGACGATTCATGTGTCAAGATTCACACGATTCATTCCTTGTAGTGGTTCATATGAACGATTCGTTCATGAATCGCCCCATGTCTATTTCCTAATCACTCTTAGGTTGATTCGCGCCAAAACAGATGCACGTGGCCAGTGCACCGCGGTACAACACAGTAGCAATGCGCGCAAGAATGTAATCCATGCTAACAATCTAAATTACAGAATGAATTTCTTCTTAAATTGTACAATGTTCTATACAAGTGGCAAAGAGTTAAATTGACGCCGTTAAACAGAGCTAGCCACATGTCCCAGCATGCTGTTCGCATGAGTCAGCTGATTTCTAATATTGTTACACAGCAACGGTCGCTACTGTTGAGAATCATGGCGGAGGGCGCTACCGTCAGTTGTCTCTTGCAACTTTCAGTTACATAAAGTAAACCGTTGACAAGTGCTGAGAAAACTATAGTGTGGTAAGTTTTGTGAGAAATATCCAACACTTGCCGTGAGAGAATTAACTTCTGAGTTGACCAGCTGTTTAGGCTGCAGTGCTCATAAAGAAAAACATGAAACGGAAAAAGTGAAATATACGATACAAGAATGTGAAGATTTTGTGAAGAATGCAATTCGCGTACTAGTGGACAATATCTATTTTAAAAATGAGCCGCCAACAGTTAATAAAGTGCTACATGAAACAAAAGAAGAAGCGTGTTTTGGGAGATGACGCCGTTATTGATAGCCTGGTTGAGAGGAAATCAGCAGCAAATATTTCAGACGACGTTTCTGATCTGGAGGGATAGAGTCGCTTCCAGAGAGCGAATAAATGTAAGTTATCGCTTACACGGTGTTTATTGTTTCGCTCGTGTTTTTAGAGTTAAGTTTGTTATGACTATCAATATTATCACTATTATACCTAACAGAACATTTTAATCACCGTTTAAGTCGTGGCAATAAGGACTCTGTTTGTGTTACATTACAAAAAGCCACGTGTACGCGCCACGAGGTCATGAAAGTGTGACTATTTCTGGCGTGAATGGCGGAAGGTTACATTATAACGGTGCGCTGGTCGCCTGGCTTTTGTTTTGGCGAGGATCAACTTAAGGCTGAATAGGTTTAGTTGCTCGTCTTGGTACGCCACGTTATAACAAATTCCACGAATAAAAGTTTTAACGTTGCTAAACGTACTACCAAACCACTTTTAACTCCACTCTCACCTTTAAGATGCCACCAACCAAGGGGAATTGAGATTCTTATACTCACGGACGACCTTCTAGTATTTACTTGAGGTACGTCAGGGCGATCACAAATTAAAGCTACATTCGCAATGAAATGCAAGCGCAGACGCAACATAAGGGCAAGAGTTTGGACTCATACTATTTGATGCAATCATTCACATAGAAACCCTCAAGACGCAACGCAATGCAATGCAACGCAAGAGTTTGGAAACTTCAAACTATATCCTTGCATTGCATGCAAAGAGGAGGAATTCTGCTTCTTTTCTCTGTACATTGGCTATGAATTCAACAACAAACGATCGCACTACGAGACTTTACATGGCCTGCTGTACATGCATGTTCTTCTATTTGGCCGTGCCGCGCCATCTCTAATCTCCCTCAAGAGGTTATGACAGTCTCCTTGCGAATCCTTCTTTGATTTAATGAATGTAACTATCATCTGTGTCTACATTTCTTGGTTCTCATAAATCAAAGACGCAGAGAGATAATTCTTAGTTCATTAAATGTGTAGCTTTATCACTTTCTGCAGTTTCTATGTTTGTACTATTCTGAATGAGCAATTATTGTGACGTCACTTGATAGTATGTAATTTTATAACATATTTATTTGTAAAAGATTAAGTGAATCTTCTTATGTGGTATTGTTAGTTGTTATTCAGTTTGTAACTTTGAAGATAATGCGCATGTAACTTGGGGATCTAGAAACCCGTGACAACTTCTTGCTTTGCGCTTACGATTGTCTTGTGAATGGTGTTTCCTTGCGTCTGCGCTTGCATTCCGTTGTGAATGTAACATAGCGGATTATACAACAGAGAAGTAAGATTAAAACAATTGGTTCGGCACTAAACAGAATTTCCAGTTACGCCAACTGTAAGCGTGACCAACGTAACAGATCCAAACACAGTTATTACCACACCAAGGGTCCAGGACGAGCACAAGATGGAGGTCAGAGCAGCCCAGTCAACTCCGAGTAGGCCTTACCGACTGTCCCGAAATAAATTTCCGCTCAAAACTAAAGGAATGCACTATGCTAATGTGATAGTCAAATGTTTTAAAAACCGTCGTTATGCGATTGTCATTGCAAATCACTTCTTTGCTTGGCCAGGAGTAGAACAAAAGAAAAACGGACACTCCTGTCTGACAAAAGTATAAGTACTTTACAATTGAAAACAATAACAAGGAATATCTCGGGAACGGTTACCTCCACAACAACATCGTAAAGGATATAAATTGTGTGTTTTGACGAGATCTACATTTTCTGTGTAGTAAGATTTTGTCTTTCTGTTACCGTTTAGCAGTTAGGCAAAATTTGTCCAGAATAAAGAAAGACGCCTTCAGAGGCTATTCCCAGAAAAGTCAGGTTACGCAGTACATGCAGGCAAGAGAAAGTAATAAGAGGGGACTATTCCATTTATTTTCGCGTTCAAAATTAAGAAGTGCTACACAGCTCAAAAAGATTTAATGTCATCATAATTTTGTTTAAAGATTAACTTTATGCTGGTTCTATTCTTCTCGTTCCCTAGTTTAAACTCAGCTTTCACTAAGACAAAAAATCTGATGCGTTCCATTCACATGGCTTTCTCTACACCTCTGCAACAAACTATTCTTAAAAAAGCTTATACTTCTATTAACTTCATGCTAATCAGAAAAATTTAGCAGAAATAGACTTACTAATTGCTCTCTTGTAAGTATAAGCGAAATAAGGAGGAGTCAAAAGCTGGTTGCTATGTCACTGAGGTTCCTTTGTTTATATGGATAGCAGTTGACAAATACCTGTATGAGAAAAGTATGTTTTTCATAGCAGAAACATAAAACAAGGAATGTCTCAAAAACGATGAACTCCACGAAAAAAATGTAAATAGCATAAATTGTGTGTTTTAACATGCTCTACATTTTTTGTGTATTAAGTTTTTGTCTATCTCTTAAGGTTTATCAGTTATTCAAAATTCCGTAAAATTCATCCAGAATAAACTACTCTTCAGAAGTTATTCCCAGAAAATTCAAGATATACATTTTATTTGTCAGGTGAATGTCTTAAATATACGATATTTTAATCAAAATCGTTAGAGCCATTTTTGAGAAAATCGAAATTTTCGAAAAAAGTTCCATGTAAAGGATAGCTTGGTGTGGGGAGGTTTTTCTTAAAATCTTCGTATCGCATCCCTGGAAGATACTAAACTTAAATACCAAATTTGGTACTTTACCAACTTTTCGTTTTTAAGTTATCGTGTTCACACACACACACACACACACACACACACACACACACACACACAGACACACACACGGACCTTTTTGTGAAAATTCTTTTTTTGGATATTGTGGACCCTAAAACATCTGTTTCCGGTGAAATTTCAGTATCGAATTTTTGGGTGGAGTGCAATACCTTCTCTATACACTATGTACATAGTGCGTATAAAGAAAGTAAAAATTACTATACAAAACTTTTAGAGCACGTTAAAACACACAATTTATATTATAAACATTTTTATTTCGTGGAGTTGATCGTTTTTAAGATATTCCTTGTTATTGGTTTCAGCTTTAAAATACTTATACTTTTCTCATACTGGACTTGGTCAACTCCTGACCATTCAAACAAAGGAACATCAATCACATAGCAACCAGCTTTTAAAGGTTTGACCATCTCTTTAGCTTAGTGTGTTTCATTATTTCTCTTCTAATTACAAGGAAGCAAGTAAAAATCGATTTCTGTTAATTTTTTCTCGATTAGCACGGAAGAAATGGGAGAGTAAGCTTTTTAAATAATTTGTTACAGAGATGTAGAAAAAGTCATGTGAATGGAACACATCAGATTTTTACTTTTCTACACGTAGTACGTACATAGTGTTTAGAGAAGGTATTGCATTCCACCCAAAAATTCGATACATGCTTTAGGACTCCCTGGATAAAAAAAAAAACATTTTTAAAAAAAGCTCCATGTGTTTGTGTGTGTCCATGTGTCTGTGAACACGATTGTTCAAAAACGAAAGGTCGGGAAAATATCAAATTTATTATTTAAGTTTAGCATCTTCAGGATTGTGACACGAAGATTTTGAGAAAAATCCACGCCCCTAAAACTACCATTTACATGGAAAAAATTTCGAAAATTTTAATTTTCTCAAAAAAACAGTAAAGATTTTGACTAAAATTTGGTATATTAAAGATATTTAATGCCATATAAAATCTATATCTTGAATTTTCTGGGAAGCTCTGAAGACTACTTTACTCTGAATGAATTTTACAGAATTTTGTGTAACAGCTAAAGCGTAAGAGATGGACAAAAACTTACCCCACATAAAATGTAGAGCACATTAAAACACACAATTTATGTTATATACATTTTTTTAGTGGAGTTGATCATTTTTGAGATATCCCTTATTATTGGTTTCAGCTTTAAAAAAAGGTGTACATTTCTCACACCGGAATTTGTCAACTCCTGTCCTTACAAACAAAGGAACTTCAGTCACATAGCAACCAGCTTTTGACAATCACTTTAACCTATGGTACTCCCTTATTTCGCTTCTACTTACAAGGAAGCGAGTAATAAGACTATTTCTGCTAATGTTTTCTCGATTAGCATGAAGTAAATAGAAGCATAAGCTTTTTAACATATAATTTGTTGCAGAGATGTAGAGAAAGACAAGTGAATGGAAAACACCAATTTTTTTTATTCTGAAGCAGTAGTCAAGAAGGGATTAGGCAGTCTATGGATCCAATGAACATGGACCAAGTAGCGCTTCCTAACGGAGAAGTAATGAAACTCAAGTTGCAAAGGGAAGGGAGTTGGGAATATAAGAAATGAAATGAAATAGCGAACGAATAAGATTGAAAGTTAACGAATTATAGCTGAGGTGGGCAAGAAGCGCATAAAAACAAAAACCATGTTTGTTATTTTAGCTTATATAAGCCTTCTGCAGACTTCATGTAACCTCTCACACGTCTTGCCTAGTGTTAGCGCTCGCGTAAACTCATTAAACCAACCTGAAATTAGTTTATGTCATGTGACGTAACATTTTCTCTCACAATTCCAAATCCTTGTCAATTTTGCAAGAGATTGAAGCTCTACTAGGAATCGGTTGGAAGCTAAACGTGTTTAATACTAGCATTCTTACCTAAATTAATTAATACTTATTTAAAAATCTGATGTGCTCCATTCACATGACTTTCTCTACATCCCTACAACAAATTATTGTTAGAAAGCTTATTCTTCTATTTACTTCATGCTAATCGAGAAAAAAATTAGCAGAAATAGCCTTATTACTTGCTTCCTTGTAAGTAGAAGCGAAACAAGGGAGTAGCATAGGTTAAAGTGATAGTCAAAAACTGGTTGCTATGTGACTGAAGTTCCTTTGTTTCTATGCACACAAGTTGACAAATTCCTGTATGAGAAAAGTTGAGTTTTTCAAAGCCGATCAACTCCACGTAATAAATATATATGTATATATGTGACATAAAGTGTGAGTTTTAACGTGCTCTACATTTTTTTGTGTGGTAAGTTTTTGTACATCTTTTACGGTTTAGCAGTTATGCAAAATTTCGTAAATTTCATCCATAATAAAATAGTCTTCAGAGGCTATTCCCAGAAAATTCAAGATATACATTTTATTTGCCAGGTAAATCTTTAATATACGATATTTTAATCAAAATCGTTAGAGCTATTTTTTAGAAAATCAAAAGTTTCAAAAAAAAAGTTTCATGTAAAGCGTAGTGTGGGGAGGGGGACTTTTCCCAAAATCTTTGTGTCGCATCCCTGGAAGATACTAAACCTAAATACCAGGTTTGGTGCATTACCGACTTTTCGTTTTTGAGTTATCGTGTTCACAGACACACGCACACAAACACGGACCTTCTTCTGAAAATACTTATTTTTGAATACAGGGGACCCTAAAACATGGATTTCCGGTGAAATATGGGAATCGAATTTTTATACTCTATGTATAGTAAGCGTAGAGAAAGTAAAAACACAACTTTTAAGGGGATTAGTGGTAAAAATGGGGAAAATGCTCATTCAATTTTTACTTTCTCTACAGTACTATATATAGTGTATAGAGATTACACCCAAAAATTCGATATCAAGATTTCACCGGAAATACATGTCTTAGGTTCCCCTGAATAAAAAAAATCATTTTAGAAAAAGGTTCGTGTGAGTATGTCTGTGGAAGAGTCCGTTAAATACCAAACTTAGTATTTAAAGAAAGTGTCTTGCAAGCATGCGATACGAAGATCTTGAGGAAAACCCCACCACTCCAACTACCCTTTACATGACAGAAATTTCTCAAAAATGGCTCTAACGATTTTGTTTGAATTATGTATATTAAATATATTTATATGGCCAATATAATGTATATCTTGAGTTTTCTGGGAATAGCCTCTCAAGACCTATTTATTCTGAGTAAATAATGCTGGATTTGACATAAGTTGTGAACCGTAAAAGATAGGCAAGGGCTTATTACACAAAAAAGGTAGATCACGTTAAAACACACAATTTATGTTATATAGATCTTTTGTGGAACTGACCATTTCTCAGATATTCCTTGTTATTTGTTTCAGAATTAAGGTACTATAACTTTTCTCACACGGGAAGTTGTAAATTCCAGGCCTTGCTTAGAAACGGATTTGAAACACATGGCAATCAGCTTATAAAAGATTTGACTATCGTTTTATCCTAGTGTATTCCCTTATTTGCCTTCTACTTACAAGAAAGCAAGTAATTAAGACAATTTCTGCTAATGCTTATTCCGATTATCATAAAGAAGATAGAAAAATGTGATTTTAACAATAATTTGTTACAGCAATGCAGAGAAAGTCATGTGAATGGAACACATCAGATTTTTCCAATATTTTTTGAACTAACTTTGCGAAATGTGGTAGCATTTATGTGCTAATAAATGTATACATTACACTCCTAAAAATAGCTTTTTTATTCAAACTAGTATTTATTTATTTAGCTTTTTTATTTCTTGCTCGTTAGCAAGACTTCCAAAGTGTTATTCTCGGTTGTAATTCCTTTTACAGTTTTGAGCATGCCAAGTGTTCCTACGATGCAATTTATTACTTTCTCTACACGTACTGTGTACATAGTGTATAAAGAAGATTTTGTAATGCACCCAAAAATTCAATACCGAGATTTCACCGGGAATACTTGTATTTGGATCCCATGAATCCAAAAAGTGATTTTAGAAAAAAGTGGGTGCTGTGAGTGAGTGTGTGTGTCCGTCGGCAGCATAGCTCAAAAATGAAAATTCCGTTAAACACCAAACTTGGTAATTAGCTTCAGTGTCCTCCAGGATGCGACAACAAACTCTCTTATCATGCAAACCTTATCTCTAACGATGTTTACTACAATGCCGTATGTTACACGCATTTACAGACAAATAAAATGTACCTATATCTTGAATGTTCTAGAATAGTCTGTGAAGACTACTTTATTCTGGATGAATTTTATGTAACTGGTAAACTGTAAGAGATAGAGAAAGACTTACTACACAAACATGTAGAGCATATTAAAACACACAATTTAGTTACATACATTATTTTCGTTTCATCGTTTTTAAGATACTTCTTGTTTTTAGTTTCAGCTTCGATAAAACTTATACTTTTCTCATAGAGGAATTTGTCAACTCGTGTCCATACAAACAAAGGAACATCAGTCACATAGCAACCAGCTTTTGGCTTTCACTTTAACCTATGGTACTCCCTTATTTCACTTCTACTTACAAGGAAGCAAGCAATAAGGCAATTTCTGCTAATTTTTTCTGATTAGGATGAAGTAAATACAAGCACAAGCTTTCTAACAAGAATTTGTTGCAAAGATATAGCGAATGGAACACATCAGATTTTTTTCATGGAGTGGGTTACTTTTTGAGATATTCCTTGTTATTGGTTTCTGCTTCGAATGCTTTTACTTTTCTAATACAGGAATTTGTCAACTCCAATCCACAGAAACAAAGGAACTTCAGTCACCTAGCAACCAGTTTTTGACTGTTACTTTAGCCTATGGTACAGCCTTATATCGCTCCTACTTACAAGAAGCCAAGTAATAAGATTATATTTGGCAGTTTTTTCTCGATTAGCAGGAAGTAAATAAGCTTTACATTCTTATATCTCTTCGTGCTAATCGAGATTTAGCAGAAACGGTCTTATTACTTGGTTCCTTATAAGTAGAAGAGATACACTAGGATAAACCGACAGTCAAATGTTTTAAAATATGTCTGTTATGGGATCGACATACGTTTCTTTGCAAGGTCAGGGGAAACTTGAAATCAATAACAAGAACATCTCGAAAACGGCTAAATCCACGAAAAAATGTATAAGACATTAACTGTTTGTTTTAACGGTCTCTACATTTTTGTGCCGTAAGTTTAGGTCTATCTCTTACGTTTATCATTTATGCAAACTGTAATAAAAAGTTATCCAGAATAAAGTAGTCTTCAGAGGGTATTCCCAGAAA
Source organism: Hymenopus coronatus (assembly GCA_030762935.1). NCBI lineage: Eukaryota > Metazoa > Arthropoda > Insecta > Mantodea > Hymenopodidae > Hymenopus > Hymenopus coronatus. The sequence continues at coordinate 181,821,466 of CM060882.1, read as the reverse complement.
ATTCAAGATATACATTTTATTTGTCAGGTGAATATGTTTAATATAAGACTTTTTAATCAAATTCTTTAGAGTCAATTTTTAAGAAAATCAAACATTTCGAAATGTTTTGCATTTAAAGATTAGTGGGAGGTGGGGGGATTTTCTTGAAAATCTCGTGTCGCATTCTTGAAAGATACTGAACTTAAATGTAAAATTTGGTATTTAATAGTATTTTCCTTTTTGAGCTATGCTGGGCACAGACACACGCACACACATATGAACATTTTTCTAAACTTGCAGTATTGGATTCTGAGGTTTCAAAAAAGTATGCCAATCCCGGTGGCCGCGCTCGCTAAAGTGTCTCGCTTTGGCGCTTCATGGTGCACAGGATCGTGGGTTCGAGTCCCGCCTTGGGTATGGGTGTTTCTGTGTTTGTAAAAGTGTGTATGTTTGTGTAAAAGGAAAACGTTAAGAATAATAAGGTCTACTAAGGAAATATAGGAAAGTGGAAAAATGGAGAAAAAAGGAATACAGCGCCGGAGTCCTGACAACCCTCTTGAAGTGCATTTTGCTTTAAAAAAAAAAACAACATGTATTTGCATAGCTCAAAAATGAAAAGACCGTTAAAAACTTGGTATTTAGGTTTGGTATCTTCCAAGGATGCGAAACGATTTTCAAGAAAATCCCCCCATCCCAAACTACCCTTCTCATGGAAAAAAATCGAAAATTTTGATTTTCTATAAATGGCTCTAACGATTTTGATTAAAATCTTGTAAATTTAAGGTACTTACTTGACAAATAAAATGTATATCTTGAATTTTCTGGGAATAGCCTCTGAAGAATACTTTATTCTTGATGAATTTTACGGATTTTAGCATATCTGCTAAATCGTAAGAGATGGATAAAAACTTACCACCCAGAAAATGTAGAGCACATTAAAACACACAATTTATGTTATATATATTTTTTGATCGTTTTTAAGATATCCCTTGTTTTTGTTTTCAGCTATGAAAAATTTATATTTTTCTCATACAGGAATTTGTCAACTCCTGTCCATACAAACAAAGGAACTTCAGTTACATAGCAACCAGCTTTTGGCTTTCACTTTAACCTATGGTACTCCCTTATTTCGCTTCTACTTACAAGGAAGCAAGTAATAAGACTATTTCTGTTTTTTTTTTTTTTTTTTTTGTCGATTAGCAAGAAGTATAAGCTTTTGAAGAATAATTTGCTGCAGGGAAAGTCGTGTGAATGGACAAACATGTATTTCTGGTGAAATCTCGGTATCGTGTAGACAAGGCAATAGTTGTGTATCGAATTTCCACCAAGACTAGAACTTGCGGCATTTGACAAAGGGATTTTTAAGAAATGTTGCAGAAGACAGTAATGTTATCAAAAGTGAGGGTTGCTGTAATGAGGAGAGTGGAGCAGGAAGTTGCAGGCACTACACCGTATCCGGTTGTCCTGTTTGTCGAGCGGCAACACATTAGATCCTGTAAATGAAGTTTGTAGTGCTGCCACAAGCAATGCTCACCTCTTCCTTAGGGCCCACACCACATTACTCCTGGCAGCTTTTGTCTCCAAACTCATCGACATTTTAACATCAAACCCACTAAACATAAATAAAATACAGTTTAGAAAAATCTGATTATTCCATTCACATGACTTTCTCTTATTACCTGCTTCCTTGTAACTAGAAGCGAAACAAGGGAGTACCTCAGGTTAAAGTGATAGTCAAAAGCTGGTTGCTCTGTGACTGAAGTTCCTTTGTTTGTATGGACACGAGTTGACAAATTCCTGAATGAGAAAAGTATAAGCCTTTCAAAGCTAAAACCAAAAACAAGGAATATCTAAAAAACGACCAACTCCACGAAAATATGCGTTTTAAAGTGCTCTACATTTTTTGTGTGGTAAGTTTTTGTCCACCTTTTACGGTTTAGCAGTTTTGCAAAATTCCGTAAAATTGATACAGAATAAAGTAGTCTTCAAAGGCTATTCCCAGGAAATTCAAGATAAACATTTTATTTGTTAGGTAAATTTCTTTAATATAAGATAGTTTAATCAATATAATTAGAGCCATTTTTAAAAAAATAAAAATTTTCGAAAATTTTTCCATGAAAGATTATTTGGTATGGGGGAATTTTCTTGAAAATCCTCGTGTCCTATTCTTGGAAGATACCAAACTTAAATACCTCGTTTGGTATTCAACAGTCTTTTCGTTTTTGAGCTATACTGACCCCCCCCCCACACACATACACATGGACCTGTTTCTGAAATTGTTTTTTTGGTTTCAGGGGGACCCAAAACTTGTATTTCCGGTGAAATCTCGTGCATATTCGTGTGCAATACAATACCTTCTCTACCCCGCCTGGGTAGTGTGGAGGTAGCGTGTCTGCCTCAAATTCAAAAGGTCGTGAGTTCGAATCTCGCTTAGGGGAGTTACCCGGGTAAGGTTTTTTTCGTGGTTTTCCCTTATCCTGAGAAGACGAATGTCGAGTAATTTTCAGCTCCATGGACTCCGAGATCATTTCACCAATTTCATTCATCGTCCGATATAACCAAGCAGGTTAAAGGACGTTAATCTATATATATATAAAATCCTTGTCTATACATTATGTACGTGTCGATAAAGTAAAGACTGATATACTCCACTCACATGTCTTTCTCTGGCCTTTCGGAAACAAATATACTATTCAAAAAATTAATGTGTTTCTACCTTACACTGACCAAGATAAACATAAGAGAGTTAGTCTTATTGCTAGCTTCCTTGAAACTAGAAGAGAAATAAGAAAATGCTCAGGCTAAAGCGAAAATCTCGACCTTTAAAGGCCGGTCATTATGTCAAACATTTGGAATTCCAATCTCTTTGCTTGCCAGGATTAAACAACGAAAAACGAGAAAAAGATGTCTTACGTATGAGAGAAGTTTAGAAAGCTTAAAATTGAAACCAACAATGCCGTATACCTCGAAAACAGAAAACTTTACATAAAAGTTTTAGATGACATTAATTGTCAGTTTTTATTGGATCTACATTTTTTATGCAGTAATGTTTTGTTTAACTCTTATGCTTTGCTACTGAACAGGTCTTCAGAGGCTATTTCCAGAAAATTCAAGATATACACTTGTTTGTCAGGTAAATACTTTAAATATAAGAGATTTGAATCAAATTCATTAGAGCCATTTTTGAGAAAACAAGATTTTCGAAATTTCCCCATGTAAAGGATAGTTTGTGATGGGAGAATTTTCTTGAAAATCTTTGGGTATCTTTCTTCAAAGATAATCAACATAAATAATACGTTTGCATTTTTTGAGCTATACTGCCCAGAGACACACGCACACACAGACACACACACAAAGTCACACACAGACACACGCGCAGACACACACACAGACACACACGCACACACAGACACACACGCAGACTCACACACAGACACACACACCGACATACACACACAGACACACACACAGACACAGACACACACGCAGACACACATGCCAGACACACACGCAGACATACACACAAAGAGACACACAGACACACACGCAGACACATACACAGACACACAGGTAAAACACACTACAGACACAGGCAGACAAACACGCAGACACACACGCAGACACACACAGACACACACAGACACACACTCAGACACACACAGACACTCACAGACACACACACAGACACACACAGGCACACACGCAGACACTCACAGACACACACGCAGACACACACAAACACACACGCAGACACTCACAGACACACACGCAGATACTCACAGACACACACGCAGACACACACAGACACTCACAGACACACACAGACACCACAGACACACACGCAGACACACACGCAGACACACACAGACACGCACGCAGACACACACAGACACACACGCAGACACACCAACAGACACTCACAGACACACACGCAGACACTCAGACACACACGCAGACACTCACAGACACACACGCAGACACACACAGACACTCACAGACACATACAGACACACACAGACACACCAACAGACACTCACAGAAACACACGCAGACACTCACGCAAACACACACGCAGACACACTCAGACACACACAGACACACACAGACACACGCAGACACACACGCAGACACAGGCAGACAAACACGCAGACACACACAAACACACACAGGCACACACACAGACACACACACGGACACACACGCAGACAACACGGAGACACACACACAGAGAAACACGCAGACACACGCAGACACACACAGACACACACAGACACACACACAGACACAGGCAGACACACACAGACACAGGCAGACACACACACGCAGACACAGGCAGACACACACATACACAGGCAGACACACACAGACACAGGCAGACACACACACGCAGACACAGGCAGACACACACAGACACAGGCAGACACACACAGACACAGGTAGACACACACAGACACAGGCAGACACACACACGCAGACACAGGCAGACACACACAGACACAGGCAGACACACACAGACACAGGCAGACACACACACGCAGACACAGGCAGACACACACAGACATAGGAAGACACACACAGACACAGGTAGACACACACAGACACAGGCAGACACACACAGACACAGGCAGACAGACACACACAGACACAGGCAGACACACACACGCAGACACAGGCAGAGACACACACACAGACACAGGCAGACACACACACGCAGACACACACAGACACACACAGACACACACACAGGCACACACGGAAACACACACAGACACACACAGACACACATAGACACTCACACAGACACACACGCAGACACACACAGACACACACGCAGACACACATAGACACTCACACAGACACACACGCAGACACACACAGACACACACGCAGACACACATAGACACACACAGACACACGCAGACACACATGCAGACACACACAGACACACACGCAGACACACAGACACACACAGACACACAGACACACACGCAGACACACACAGACACACACGCAGACACACATAGACACACACAGACACACAGACACACACGCAGACACACACAGACACACAGACACACACTCAGACACACACAGACACACACGCAGACACACATAGACACACACAGACACACAGACACACATGCAGACACACACAGACACACGCAGACACACACGCAGAAACACACACAGACACACACGCAGACACACACACAGACACAATCACAGAAACACATACAGACACACACAGATACACATAGACACTCACACAGACACACACGCAGACACACATAGACACACACACACACAGGCACACGCAGACACACACGCAGAAACACACACAGACACACACGCAGACACACACAGACACACACAGACACACACGCAGACACACACACAGACACACACAGACACTCACACAGACACACACAGACACACACAGACACACGCAGACACACACAGACAACTTTTACTTGAAGCGATAAGCTTACTTATCGTTCCCTGACTTACGCGTGACAAACCGTGGTGAGTTGCTATCTGAAGGGGTCGATATTAGTGGCGAATAAGAGCAAATCAAAACAGACAACTGAAACGATTAAAATCTCACCTAAGAGAATACCTACGAGATTTCAAATAAGTAAACAGTCGGCAATATAAGAGTCACCAGACCTCCTTTTTTACCCGAAAATTTCACTTTTTTGGATCCTGACATTGCGCCTAGCGGGTTTTTAGGAAAATGGGGAAATGTCCTCTTTTTACTTTCTCTACCACCATGTGTACTCTGCACATAGTGAATACAGAAGCTATTGTATTCCACCTAAAAGGTCCATGTCAAGATTTCACCGGAAATATATGTTTTGGGGTCTCCTGAGTACGAAAAAATTATTTTTAGAAAACGGTATGTGCCTGTGTGTGTGTCTGTGGTCAGCATTGCTGAAAACCAAAAGACCGTTAAATACCAAACTTGGTATTTTGGATTAATATCTTCCAAGGATGCGACACGAACATTTTCAAGAGAATCACCCACTTTAAATTACTCTTCGCATGGCACAATTTTTTAAGTTTGTTTTTCTCAAAAATGACTGTAACGATTTTGAGTAAAGTACAGCATATAAAGATATTTAAATCACAAATAAAATGTATATTTTTATTTTTCTGGTAATAGCTTCTGAAGACCCCTTTATTCTATATGAGTTTTGAATAACGGCTATACCGTAAGAGACGGACAAAAACTTGCTACACAAAAAGTTTGGATCTTCCAAAAATACAAAATTCATGTTATTTACGATTTTTTTTTGTGTGGAGGTAATCGTTTCTGAGATATTCCTTGATATTGGTTTCAATTGTAAGTTATTTATACTTCTCTCACAAAGGAAGTGCTTTTGTATTGTTTTACTCCTGGCCAAGTAAATAAGTGATTTGCAATGACAGTCGCATAACGACAGCTTTTAAAACATTTGACTATCACTTTGACATATCACATTCCTTTAGTTCCCTTCTACTTATAAGGAACTAAGTAATAAGAACATTCTGCTAATGTTTATCTCGATTAGCATTGTGTAGAAAGAAGAATAATCTTTTATGAAGTTTGTATTTAGATCAGCTAGAGAAAGTCATGTGAGTGTAAAAAATCACATTTTTTTTGTTTTATAATTCAGTAACAAAGCGTTTCGTCAAAAGCAATACTTCTCTAACGTCGAGGCAAGTAGAAGCATAAATATTAATATAAAAATAATAGTTGCAACAAATCTTCACTTATCTTTTGGAATCCTTGCTTTGGCCCAGTTTCGCAATAATTTCATTGCATTATCAACATAAATTTCCTTTTGGCAAGGATTCCAAAAGATAAGTGAAGCTTTGTTGCAACTATTATTTTTATATTAATATTTGTGTTATTCTTCACTTTTAGTAGCTTCTTTTTACATTTATAAGTAGAGGCATGCTAAACTCAACTGAACATTTTTCATTATCTCCAAACGTATAACATATTTAGCTATCGAAACTGTTTCACAAAATTATAATTCACTCTTCCTATATACTGCCCCTCCCTAACCTTTGGTTTTCCTTTCCTACGATCGCTTGTTCTTCTTTACATGCTTATGCTCTTCACAATTTGTAGGAAAATTCTCCCTTCTTGAGAAAAAAGTTGACAGTAGGTTTTGACCTCGGTCATTTTATAACTGGCGCACCAGATGTGGAAATGTGAAAACGTTAATGAGAGCTAGGAAGCGAGTTGTACCTTCAGTTCACCAGTCGATGTCAAATATCTGTCACCTGCACTGATAAACACGTGTTATATTCATATCTATACAAATGGCCTACTATATAAACAATGTCAATCGTCTGCCTTCCACACCTGACAGTCCTTCGTCTTCGCTCACGTCATTGTCATCATCAACGTTATCGCTACTTTCTGCAACATTATCCTGGATTAGAATGCTTTCTTTTTGATTTTCTACAATTCTTTGTAATGATTTTCAATGTTCTCAACATGTCGACATACATTTTCCCATTCTGGCCTGCCAGACACTTTCGATACAGACTGCACAAAGTTTGCTCGCTGTGACTTTAAGTAAGCAAAGTATCGTATCACCAACTCCGATAAGCTAGGCTCGGTAGCTGGGTTGGCGGTCACGGTCACGATTCCACAAGTTTTGCGCCGGCAATAACTACATGTTGCTGGTTAAGCTACGAAATCTTGTTTTACAAGCATCACTAAATGCGCATGCGTAAGCATTGTTGTTCCGCAGAGTTGTGCAACTGAGTAAAACCGAACCTGGTTTCCTACTATGATAATCACGCACCTTAAACAAAACTTTGCCAGGAATAAGTGGCATCCGTAGCTTACTAAAACTTCGGCTTAAGCTTAGACAATGAAGCCTACCCTCAATATTATATTTAGAATTACATACAAGTGAAGGTTCGACCAGGAATGGTGAAGTGATATATTAGACTTGTATAACCACATTTATAGTTCTTTAATGAATTGGAAATCTTGTACCCTGTCACCCCAAATGTGATTATCTGGATCTTTCAACAGAATGCATATTACCTATTGGATATTTAACTAATTTCGAAACTATTAAAATAGAACTGTATTGAAACTACGAGGGCTGTCTCAGAAGTGCCCGACCTAACAAAGAAAGAGCAAACTTTTTGGGGAAAAACATCTTTATTTCTCTACTTAGTCTCCTTTCAGCTCGATACACTTTTCCCAGCGATGTTCAATAGCTTCGATACCCTGTTTATAGTGACAACTATCGAGGTCTGCAAAATAGCCATCAACTGCAGACTCCACCTCTTCATTGTTGGCAAGTCTTCTACCACCAAGCCATTTCTTCAAGTTTGGAAACAGGAAATAATCAGAGGCGGCTATATCTGGTGAACAGGGTGCATAAGAAAGCAATTTGATCTTTAACTCATTGACTTTGCCCATGGCGATAATGGACGTGTGAACTGATTCATTGCCTTAATGAAACACTTTCTTGTTCAATAAAGACGGCCGTTTTTACTCGATTTCTTATCAGGCGCTATAACAAGTTCGCCTTCCTTGGAGCCGATTCTCCTCTTCCAATCCGCTGTTTTGATTGCTCCTTCGTCCCAGGTGTGAAGTGATGTTCCCAGGTTCCATCCACTGTTATGAATCAACTCAGCTTTATTGCAGCGAAACACTCGACTGAAACATCCTCACTACACTGTTTTTGTTCTATTGTGAGCAAATGCAGCACCCACCTTGTATACAACTTTCTCGTATCCAAATTGTTAGTCAGTATGCGATGTTTAGAACTTTTTGAAATGCCTGTAATATCTGCTACCTCGCGGTCTTTCAGTTGACGGTCATTCAATATCATTTTGTGGATTTTCTCTACAGTTCCTGGACTGGTAACCTCATTTGGTCGACCACAGCGATGTTCGTCTTGGCAGTTCGTACGGCCGCGCTTAAACTCTGCCACCCGATATTTCACTTGTAAACGAAGGAGCAGACTCCCCCCAAAGTAGAATCTAGCTCAGCTTTAATATTAGTTGGACTAAGACCTTTCAAATGAAAGTATTGTATCACATAACGATGACCAGTTTTATCATGTTTACAAATTCGCTGAGGGCATTCACTAATGATTGCTGCCAAACAAATGCTAAATACTGTAAAGTCGTCAAACTTCAAACTTAATGTTTCTAAGGTTGGTACCTTTTACCATTGTTGTTTGAAACAACAACCGCTATCTATACATCAGGTCGGGTACTTGTGGGACAGCTTCTGTATGTAAGTTCAGTTACGGTTATCGATTGGAGAACATTTTATTTTGTAATTTTCGGCTCCACCTACTTTAGCGCTTGGAACAAATTGGAAGTGTATGACTCCCATATACCAGATTGCGCAACTGCCCCGTGTATGGCGAGTGGAGACATCCTGTCGTGCGCTAAAAGAGTTGCAGCACTCAGAGAGGCTATTTCACGTTAAAACCTGCACATGAGGAACTGCCAATGGCGAATAAGTGTACTTATTGACATAACAATATCATACATTGACTTCAACAATTGCACGGGTCCACACGTGCTTTTGAAATACACACTAAAAAGCAATATTAAAACAACAACAAATAATTAAGAGAGTAAACATGAAAATAAAAATCTGATGTGTTCAATTCACATGACTTTCTCTACATCTATGTAACAAAGTATTGTTAAAAAGCCTATGCTGCTATTCACTTCCTGCATATCGAGAAAAAATTAGCAGAAATAGTCTTACTACTTGTTTCCTTTTAAGTAAAATTGAAATAAGGGAGTACCATAGGTTAAAGTGGTAGTCAAAAGCTGATTGCTATGTGACTGAAGTTCCTTTGTTTTGAGACCCTTTTAATTAGCTTCCCTATAAAACTATTATTAGTTATTAATTATTTATCAATGTAAAGCTAAAGGAGTACAAATGTATGTATTTAGCAGAGTAAATTCAGCTGGAGAAGAAATAGAAAGCTGACGCCAAGAAGTAGAAGGGGATGAGAAGCGCTTTGTTAGAAAGGTTTCTTTTGTCCAGTCACGTACAATCGAGTTACAACGGGGGTGAACCTTAAAATACGGAAGACGGTAATTCTTCATTGTACAAGACATGTCACGTGAGTGTTGCAGTGCACCCTGGGAAGAGAAAATTGACTTTTGGGTAATATTTACATCAATCGCGCGGCCTTTCTGTCCAATCAGAAAGAGGCCGCCATGACGGTAGTTTTAATATATAAAGAGCAAGAAGCCACATCGGGGCCGTGTGTTAATATCTGCTGTCTATTGATATTTCTGTCGCTGTCGGTTGTCGGGCTGAACGTAACTTCTTCATACAAAGTTAAGCACGGTAATATGTAACGAATGCTTAGTAGTTTCTAGTGCTCTTAGTACCTTTAAAGTTAGTGACGTGTGTTAAAGTGTGTTGTATAACGCAGAATAAAGGAAGAAGAAGGAACTATAATTACGTGTGATCAGCCAAGTGTTAAAGTTCACAACAAATGCTCACGTTAGCATAATTGTAAAGCAAAAGTGCTTATCTCGCTTCTCCTAGTAAGAAATAAACTCCAGGAAAGTTACGTATGTCTAATTACAATAAGACCACTCCCAGCCCTATTAGGTGCACCACCCCGAGAGAGTCAACCATCGTGCAGGCTGAGCAACACCGAGGCAAATTCAACGGTAGTAGATTCACCTCACCAGGTACGTGGGTCTAATTCATAGGTAGTGGAGTGAGTCTTGCTAACGTCTTCAATCTGGACTCGAGGCAGAGAACTCAACATCTCTTGTTTTGAGTGTGGGGATAAGGCCACCGCAAAGGGCACCCAACCTCTGAGCTCACCGCATAAGGCGTCGCAAATGTGATACGAAACGATAACACCGCAGTTTGTATGGACAGGTGTTGACAAATTCCTGCATGAGAAAAGTATAAGTTTTTCAAAGCTGAAACAAAAAAACAAGGAATATCTTTAAAACGATCAATTACACGACAAAATGTATGTAACATAACTTGTGTGTTTTAATGTGCTCTACATTTTTTTGTGTGGTAAGGTTTTGTCTATCTCTTGCGGTTTAGCAGTTATGCAAAATTCAGTAAAATTCATCCACAATAAAGAAGCCTTCAAGGGCTATTCCCAAAAAATTCAAAATATACATTTTAATTGTCAGGTAAATATCTTTACTATACGAAATATTAATCAAAATTGTTAGAACCATTTTTTAGAAAATAAAAATTTTCGAAAAAGTTCCATGTAAAGGGTAGTTGGGGGTGAGGGATTTTCTTGAAAATCTTCGTGTCGCATCTTTGGAGGATACCAAACTTAAATACCAAGTTTGGTATTTAACGGTCTTTTCGTTTTTGAGCTATGCTGCCTGCAGGCACACACAGACACAGACACACACACACACACACACACACACACACACACACACAGACTGTCCCACACATGGACATTTTTCTATAATGGCTTTTTTGGATTCAGGGAGTCTCAAAACATATATTTCCGGTGAAATCTCGGTATCAAATTTTTGGGTGTAGTACAATATCTTCTATACAGGGTGTTTCAAAAATACGGGGCATAATTTCAGGTATGTATTTCCCACATGAAGACAATCAAAATAGTTCATTATAACATGTGTCCGGAAATGCTTCATTTCCGAGTTATGGCCTTTGCAACATTGAAAGTCCCACCTGTAGACAATGAAAATAGTTCAAGTCCGGAAATGCTTCATTTGTACGTCTCCATTCCCGTCTGTGTGAGTATGGAACATTCACCTCTCCTGGTTTGGGAAGGGGACGCGCCATTCCCGTCTGTGTGAGTATGGAACATTCACCTCTCCTGGTTTGGGAAGGGGACGACCAAGATCTACAACTCCAGAAGTGCAGGAGGAGATTCTGGAGGCTGTGGACAGGACTCCTTCTATCAGAACACGACAGTTAGCGTTGCAAGTCAATGTTCCTCATACGACTGTCTGGAGACTGTTGAACGAGTATCAATTGTATCCTTATCATTTGCAACGTGTACAGGCCCTGTCACCAGCAGATTACCCTGCACGAGTTAGGTTCTGTCAGTGGTTCTTGCAGCAGTGTGGTGTAAATCCGAACTTTTCTGCCATCGTATTATTTACAGATGAAGCACAGTTCACAAGAGATGGCATAACAAATTTCCACAATCAGCATGTATGGTCGCATGAAAACCCACGTGCAACTGTTGTATCTCATCACCAGGTGCGGTTCTCCCTCAACATGTGGGCTGGTATCATTGGTGATCGATTAGTTGGACCCTATGTACTTGTAAACAGACTTACGGGGCAGGCATACACAAACTTCCTGGAAAACACCATACCTGACATTTTCGAAGACACTCCACTGATCAATCATCAACACTTTCACTTCTTGCAAGATGGCGCTCCTGCACAGTTCAGTCTTACGGCTCGCCGGTACTTGGATCGAAGGTTTCCTGATCGATGGATAGGTAGAGGTGGCCCAATTGCTTGGCCTCCACGTTCACCTGATCTGAACCCTCTCGATTTTTACTTGTGGGGCCATTTAAAATCATTGGTTTATTCGTCTCCGGTGCCGGATTTGGAATCCCTTCGGAATCGAATTGTGGCAAGTTGTGAGGACATACGCAATACTCCTGGAGTTTGGGATCGTGTTCGCAGGTCAATGAGACATCGATGTGAGGTCTGTATTCAAGCAGGAGGTGGACATTTTGAACATCTTCTGTAATGACAACAACCTGCGGAAAGAAAAACGTTCCAGTGAATTTCAATGTTGTGAAGGTCATAACTTGGAAATGAAGCATTTCCGGACACATGTTATAATGAACTAATCTGATTGTCTACATGTGGGAAATACATACCTGAAATTATGCCCCGTATTTTTGAAACATCCTGTATACATTATATACATAGTACGTATTGAGAAAGTAAAAATATAGATCCCGTCAAAACCTACAATTTATGTCCAGGTTTTTGTTGTGGATTAAACAGTTTTTGAGATATTCCTTGTTATTAATTTCAGTTTTAATATACTTAAACATTTCTCATATTGGGATTTGTCAGCACTTGGCCACGCAAAGGTTTCAATCCCACAGCGACCGTGTTCTAAAACATTTGACTGTCGGTTTAGCCTAGTATATTCGCTTATGTCGCTTCTACTTATAAAGGAACTAATTGATAAGACCGTTTTTGCTAACGTGTTAGCAATATACAGATAGAAGGATAAACCTCACAGCAATCATTTGTTAAAGGGATGTAAAAAAAGTTATGTGAATGGAGCACATCACATTTTTATAAATAAAATGTGTGTGTTTGTGGACAGCAAAACTCAAAAACAAAACAGGTCGTTAATAGCCAAGCGTAAAGCGTAGTATTTGGGTTTTATATTTTCCAAGGATGCGACACGAAGATTTTAAAGAAAATCAAACACCCTCCCCACAAACTACCCTTTATATTGAACAATGTTCAAAAATGTTGATTTTCTCAAAAATGGTTATAGCGTCTTTGATTAAAAGATCGTATATTAAAGCTATTTACGTCCCAAATAATATGTATATCTTGATTTTTCTGGGAAAACCCTCTGAAGACCTCTTCATTCTGAATGAGCTTTTTTTTCTCGAATTTTGCTTAGCTGCTATACGATAAGATATAAACAAAAACTTAATACACAGAAAATGTAGATCTCATCAAAACACACAATTTATTACCTTTACGTTTTTTGTGGAGGTAACCGTTTCCGAGATATTTCTTGTTATTGGCTTAAATTGCAAAGTACTTTGTTTATCTCGATTAGGGTTGTGTAGAAAGAAGAATAATCTTATGTAAGAAATTTGTAGAACAGCTAGAGAAAGCCATACGTATAGAATATCACATTTGCTTTCTGTACACGTCCTATGTACATAGTGCATAGGTATTGTATAGCACCCAAAAATTCGATACTCAGATTTCACCGGAAATTTATGTTTTGAGACCTAAATAAAAAAAAAAGCATTTTAGAAAAATGTTCGTGTGTGTGTCTCTCTCTCTCTCTCTCTCTCTCTCTCTCTCTCTCTCTCTCTCTCTCTGTATGTGTGTGTGTGTGTGTGTCTGTGGACAGCAAAGCTCAAAAACTAAAACACCGTTAAATACCGAACTTGGTATTTAAGTTTGATATCTTCCAAGGATGCGACACGAAGATTTTCAAGAAAATACCACCAGCCCTAACTACCCTTTATATGGAAAATTTTTCGAAAACGTTTTTCTTAAAAAAGGATCAAACGATTTTGATTAAAATACCACATATTAAAGACATTTGTATCACAAATAAAATGCATATCTTGAATTTTCTGGGAATAGCTTCGAAAGACGTGTTTATTCTGAATGAATTTTGATTAATTTGGCATACCTTATAAATGTTAAGAGATAGATAAAATCTTACTATACAAAAATATAGACCTTGTTAAAATACACAAGTTATGTCAGATACATTTTTTTTCTTAGAGCTTACCGTTTTTGAGGTATTCCTTCTTATTGGTTTCAATTATGAACTACTTATAATTTTCTCAGACGGGAAGTGTCCGTTTTTCTTTTGTGCTACTCCTGGCCAAGCAAAGAAGTGATTTGCAATGACAGATATTAAAACATTGGACTATCGCTTTAACCTAGTGCACTCCTTTGGTTGCCTTCTACTTATAAGGAACTAAATAATACAATTCTGCTAATGTTTATCTCCATTAGCAAAGTTTTGAAAAAAGAATTTTTCGTGAAGTTGGTCGTTTTTTATATATTCCTTGTTTTTGGTTTTAGCTTTAAAAACTTATATTTTTCTCATATAGGAATTTGCCAACTGCTGTCCATACAAACAAAGAAACTTCAGTCACATAGCAACCAGCTTTTGACTATCACTTTAACCTATGCTACTCCCTTATTTCACTTCTACTTACAAGGAAGCAAGTAATAAGACTATTCCTCCTAATTTTTTCTCGATAAGCAAGAATTAAATAGAAGCATAAGATTTTTAACAATAGTTTGTAGAAGAGATGTAGAGAAAGTGATGTGAATGGAACACATCAGGTTTTTATTTACACATATAGTAGGAGTGGAGGTGTGCTTGCAGCGCGGTGCGTGTGAGTTTAATGAAACCACAATTGGCAGGCAGGCTATGGCTCGGAGCTATGTGCAGTCATCTCCTCTAGCGTCGCTGCTCATTCAATTTTATTACAAATTGTTCAGAACGGAACCTCATATCCGGTCTACACCTTCCACAATTTTCCCCCACTTGTTTTTACCTTTACAAAATAGAAGTTAAGGGCGTAAAAGGGCATGGCATATACCCGAAGTCTTTCGTGTTCAATCCCTCGTTTTTCTATAGAAAAAATCTGATGTGTTCCATTCACATGACTTTCTCTGCAACAAATTATTGTCAAAAAGCTTATGCTTCTATTTACTTCATGCTAATCAGAAAAAATTAGCAGAAATAGTCTTATTACTTGCTTCCTTGCAAGTACAAGTGAAATAAGGGAGTAGCACAGATTAAAGTGATAGTCAACAGCCGGTTGCTATGCGACTGAAGTTCCTTTCTTTGTATGAACAGCAGTTGGCAAATTCCTGGATGAGAAAAATATGTTTTTCATAGCAGAAACCAAAAACAAGGAATGTCTCAAAAACGATGATCTCCGCGAAAAAAATGTATATAACACAAATTGTGTGTTTTAACGTGCTCTACATTTTTTGTGTGGTGAGTTTTTGTCCATCTCTTACGGCTTAGCAGTTATGCAAAATTCTGTAAAATTCATCCAGAGTAAAGTAGTCTTCAGAGGCTATTCCCAGAAAATTCAAGATACACATTTTAGTTATCAGGTAAATATCTTTAATATACGATATTTTAATCCAAATCGTAAGAGCCATTTTGAGAAAATCAAAATGTTCGAAAATTTTTCCATGTAAAGGGGAATTCGGAATGGGGGAATTCTCTTGAAATTCTTTGTATCGCACCCTTGGAAGACACCAAATTTAAATACCAAGTTTACTATTTAACGGTCTTTTCGTTTTTGGGCTATGCTGCCCACAGACACACACACATACACATACACACACACAAGGACATTTTTCTAAAAATGCTTCTTTCGGATTCGAGGCTCTCAAAACATGTATTTCCGGTGAAATCTCGATATCGAATTTTGGGTGCATTATAATACCTACATAGGACATGTAGAGAAAGTGAAAATTTGATGTGTTCCATTCACATGACTTTCTCTACGTCTCAGTAGCAAATTATTGTAATTAAGCTTATTCTCCATTCTATTTCATGCTGAAACATTAGCTGAAACTGTCGTGTTCCTCAGTTCCTCATAAATAGAAGTATAATAAAGGAAGTTCAGAAGGCTACACCAACAGTCAAATGTTTTAAAATGTTGTTGCTATGGAATTGAAATCAGTTTGTTTGGCCAAGCGTTGACAAGTTCCTAAATGAGAAAAGTATTTTAAAACTGTTATCAATATTAAGGAATATCTCGAAAACGGCCAATTCCATTGTGTGTTTTATTGAGATCTCTGTGTTTTGTAGAATAAGCTTTTGTGTAGCTCTTACGGTTTACCAGTTATGCAAGATTCAATAAAAATCATCCAGAATAAAGTGGTCTTCAACAGCTATTCCCATAAAATGCAAGATATACTTTTAATTGTCATATAAATATCTTAAATATAAGAAATTTTATTCAAAATTAGTGAAGCCATTTTTGAGAACAACATTTGCGAAAAATTTTTCCATGTAAAGGGTAGGTTGGGATGAGAGGATTTTCTTGAAAATCTTCGTGTCGCATCCTTGGAAGATAGGAAACTTCAATACCAAGTTTTGGTATTTTACCAAGTTTTCGTTTTTGAGTTATCGTATTCACAGACACAGATACACATGAACCTTTTTCTAAAAATTATTTTTTTGTATACAGGGGACCCGGTATCGAATTTTTGGATGGAATACAATTTTTTCTCTATATACTATGCACATAGTACGTGTAGAGAAAGTAAAAAGCAGATATAAAAATGATATAGTACAGGTATATACTCTCAAAATACGTTAAAGCAGGGAGATGGAAAACGTGGTGATAAAGAAGTTGGTATAAGAGGAAAAAAATCTACCGAGATATTTCTTTATAAAATGCGCGTAGAGAAAAGTTTGCCAGGGGAGACAATATTCAAATGTCAACAAGTTTTTCCAACGCCGCAACCCTGCAAATAAAGTTACATGAAATAATATTACAAGAAAAAGTTCCGCTTCTCCATCTACCTCAGTTTAAACCTATAAGGAGATGCACAAGCCTAAATAGCAATTAAATTTAGCTGGCTGAGGGAAAACTCAATTTCTAAGGAGTACACCTCGAGATGTATCAACCACCTTGATGCTGACGTCACTGCCTAATCCTTCTTACGTCTTCCAACAGTCGGCGCCATGACAACACGCTGTGAAAGA
This sequence comes from Hymenopus coronatus, assembly GCA_030762935.1. NCBI lineage: Eukaryota > Metazoa > Arthropoda > Insecta > Mantodea > Hymenopodidae > Hymenopus > Hymenopus coronatus. Next base: position 181,804,047 of record CM060882.1, on the reverse strand, counting down.
GCTAAATATGACGTAACAACTATTAAGATAACCTCAAATAACCAGAATAACAACTTTACAAATCTGGTGTGTTCCATTCACATGACTTTCTCTATATCTCTGCTACAAAGTATTGTTAAAAAGCTTATGCCTCTATTTACTTCATGCTAATCTAGAAAAAATTAGCAGAAATAATCTTATTGCTTGCTTCCTTGCAAGTAGAAGCGAAATATGGGAGTACCATAGGTTAAAGTGATAGTCAAAAGCTGGTTGCTATGTGAATGAAGTTCCTTTGTGTGTATGGACAGGAGTTGACAAATTCCTGTATGAGAAAAGTTAAGTTTTTCAAAGGTGAAACCAAAAACAAAGAAAACGATCAACTCCACGAAAAAATGTACCTATATAACATAAGTTGTATGTGTTAACATGCCATACATTTTGTAAGCTTTTGGTAAGTTTTTGTCCATCTCTTACGGTTTAGCAGTTAGGGCAAATTGCGTAAGTTTCATCCAGAATAAAATAGTTTTCAGAGGTTATTCCCAGAAAATTCAAGCTATACCTTTTTATTGTCAGGTAAAATATCTTTAAGATATGATATTTTAATGAAAATCGTAAGAGCTATTTTTGAGAAAATCATTTTTTTGGAAAAAAGTTCCATGTAAAGGGTAGTTTGGGGTTGGGAGATTTTTTTCAAAATCTTCGTGTCGCATCCTTGGAAGATACTAAACTTAAATACCAAGTTTGGTATTTTACCGCATTTTCGTTTTTGAGTTATCGTGTTTACAGATACACGTACACTCTGACACACACACAAACACACACACACACACACACAAACACACACACACACACACGCACACACACACACACACACACGCACCTTTTTCTGAAGTTTTTTTTTTGGGCATAGGGTACCATAAAACATATTTCCGGTGAAATCTCGGTATTAATTTTTGGGTGAAATGTAATACTTTCTCTGTACACTATGTCCATATTACGCGTAGAGCAAGTAAATATATGTAAAATACCTTATTGAAATTTACATCATTTGGTATGCACAATATTAGTTATATTTCTGGCACGCATCAAAATACTAAATTTATTGTTCTGGTACAGATGAGACACGTGGTCCATTTTTACTTTCTCTACATGTACTATGTACATAGAGCATAGAGAAGATATTGCACTCCAACCCAGAATGCGACACCGAGATTTCACCGGAAATATATGTTTTAGGGTCCCCTGTATCCAAAAAAAGCATTTTCAGAAAAAGGTCCGTATGGATGAGTGTGTGCGTGTGTCTTCGAACACGATAACTAAAGGCGGCAAAATACCAAACTTGGTACTTGGGTTTAGTATCTTCTAGGGATGCGACACGAAGATTTTGAGAAAAATCTCCCCACACAAAGTACCCTTTACATGGAACTTTTTTTGAAATTTTGATTTTATCAAAAATGGTTCTAAATATTTTGATTAAAATGTCACATATTAAAGATATATACCTGACAAATAAAATGTACATTTTGAATTTTCTGAGAATAGCAGCGTACTTTATTCTGGACGAATTTTACGTAATTTTGTATAATTGCTAAGCCGTATAAGATGGACAAAAACTTAGCACACACAAAATATAGAGCACATGAAAAGATACAATTTAAGTTATATACTTTTTTTTTTTTTTTTTTCGTGGAGTTGAACGTTTTTAAGATATTCCTTTTTTTGGTTTCAGCTTTATAAAGCATACTTTTCTCATACGGGAATTTGTCAACTCCTGTCCATGCAAACAAAGGAACTTCACTCACATAGTAACCAGCTTTTGACTATCACTTTAACCTATGGTACTCCCTTATTTCGCTTCTACTTACAAGGAAGCATGTAATAAGACTATTTCTGCTATTTTTTTCTGGATTAGCATGAAGTAAATAAAGCATAAGCTTTTTAACAATAATTTGTTGCAGAGATGTAGAGAAAGTCATGTGAATGGAACACATCAAAATCTTAAAATATTTGCTTAAAGTACCTAATTATTGCATGTTAACATATTTAGTGTAGAAACACTTCTACTTCTCTAACTGCACAAAATTCTGTCTCTCTCCCGGGCTTGAACCGGCAACATTGTAAACCACAGGTTGGCATGTTATCCACAACCATGGTGAGATGTAACTGTCCTTACTATATGGGATTTTAACCAAAACCACTTAAAGCCAAGTTCATTGGTGTTAAGACTTTGATGGTCACTGATTCAGTTCTTCAAGGAAATCGTGTGATATTAGAGTAACTTTCTGGTACACATTTACGATCAGCTGTGCGTCCAAATCTGGTGAACGCTCTTCCTATTGTGTCACATGACTGTGCTCGCTCTCACACGGCTGTCAGTTTACTGGGCAGATGGAACTGCAGCATCCTCCATACTCCCCAGATATGAACACATGTGATTTCAGGCTTCTTTTTAAGAAAATGAAATTGCCATTTAGAGCAGTTTGCTTCAGAACCAGACAGACAATATAGCAGCAGTAGAGCGAACATTAGGACAACAAGATGGCGTCCGTCGTCTCCCTGAGGCGAATTGCAGCACATTACTGCAATAATGAGACTGCTCCAAACATGTCTTATTGTTATTAATTCAAATGTTGCCACTAATTATTGCATGACTCACGTATTAGGCACACAAATAAAATAAAATTAATGATAGTGGACAGTCCTTTCACACACCTCCGTTATAACTGGCTCTTAACGCGAGCTAGGAAGCGAGTTGTACCTTCAGTCGATGTCAAATATCTGTCACCTGCACTGATAAACACGTGTTATATTCATATCTATACAAATGGCCTACTATATAAACAATGTCAAATATCTGTCACCTGCACTGATAAACACGTGTTATATTCATATCTATACAAATGGCCTACTATATAAACAATGTCAAATATCTGTCACCTGCACTGATAAACACGTGTTATATTCATATCTATACAAATGGCCTACTATATAAACAATGTCAAATATCTGTCACCTGCACTGATAAACACGTGTTATATTCATATCTATACAAATGGCCTACTATATAAACAATGTCAAATATCTGTCACCTGCACTGATAAACACGTGTTATATTCATATCTATACAAATGGCCTACTATATAAAGAATGTCAATCGTCTGCCTTCCACACCTGACAGTCCTTCGTCTTCACTCACGTCATTGTCATCATCAACGTTATCGCTACTTTCTGCAACATTATCCTGGATTAGAATTCTTTCTAATGCTTTTCAATGTTCTCAACATGTCGACATACATTTTCCCATTGTGGCCTGCCAATTTCTGCAATTCGCTGGCGACACAACTGTTCCACATCTTTTAATTTAAAAGTGATATATTAAGTTTTATTTTTATTTCTTTCTTATCTTTGAGAACCCTGGAAACGGAACTCAGTGAAATATCAGTTGCCTTGGCTACTCTTTCATTCACTTTCTACAGGCTTTTGAAGAACTCGGGGAACATACATTTTCTTCCTTCTTCTCTGCCTCTTGTTTCATCAAGTCAAGGACATTTGCAATTATTTCTCTGCTCTGACTAAGTAATACCTTGTCACTTAACTTTGAAAACGTAGAAGCCATGGTTAATAGCATAAAATAAATAAAATGAACACTATTTACTTCCCACTTTGAATACAAACATATGCGGAACACTTTCGATACAAAGTTTGCTCGCTGTGACTTTAAGTAAGCAAAGTATCATATCACCAACTCCGATAAGCTGGGTTGGCGGTCACGGTCAGGACTGCACAAGTTTTTCGCCAGCAATAATGCCTCTCTCTTGTATTATATGTATATAAAATTGAGACTAGATGTTGAGGAATATCTCTCCCGTTATTTAGAGCGCAAGGATTGTCGAAAGCTTTTTCATAGTCAGCACACTTTGCCATTCTAAATGATGGGAAATAAACAGGTACACAGACCATGACGTCTTTAGACTATTTTACTTCAGAGGAAGCAAAGGGCTCTGGTTTATTCACAAGCGATGACTACTGAGATACCGGCGTCCTCTACGAACAGACGCGATGTAAAGCTGACGGATTTTATCAAGAAAACTGTTCCATTCACCGCTTAGAGCAGGTAATCTACAGTAATACAAACTGTGACTAAAAGGAACGTTAACTTCAGGCAGCAACAACTGCAAAGTCTGATGTGTTACATTCACATGACTTTCTCTACATTTCTGCAACAAATTATTGTTAAAAAGCTTCATGCTAATAGAGAAAAAAATAGCCGAAATAGTCTTATTACTTGCTTCCTTGTAAGCAGAAGCGAAGTAAGGGAGTGCTATAGGTTAAAGTGACTAAAGTTCCTTTGTTTGTATGGACAGCAGTTGACAAATTCCTGTATGAGAAAAGTAGGAGTTTTTCAAAGCTGAAACCAAAAAACAAACAATATCTAATAAAAAACGATTAACTCCAGGAAAAAAATCTGATGTGTTGCATTCACATGACTTTCTCTATATCTCTGCGACACATTTTTGTTAAAAAGTTTATGCTTCTATTTACTTCATGCTAGGTTAGAAACAATTAGCAGAAATAGTCTTATTACTTGCTTCCTTGTAAGCAGAAGCGAAATAAGGGAGTACCATAGGTTAAAGTGATAGCAAAAGCTGGTTGTTATGTGACTGAAGTTCCTTTGTTTGTATGGACAGGACTTGACAAATTCCTGTATCAGAAAAATATAAGTTTTTAAGGCTGAAACAAAAAAAAACAAGGAATATCTAAAAAACATTCAACTCCACGAAAAAAAACGTATATAACATAAATTGTGTGCTTTAATGTGCTCTACATTTTTTGTGTGGTAAGTTTTTGTATATATCTTACGGTTTACCAGTTACACAAAATTCCGTAAAACTCATCCAGAATAAAGTAGTTTTCAGAGGCTATTCCCAGAGAATTCAAGATACACATTTTATTTGTCAAGTATATATTTTTAACATATGATCTTTTTAGCAAAATTGTTGAAGCCATTTTTTAGAAAATCAAAATTTTCGAAAGGTTTTCCATGTGAAGGGTATTTGGGGGTGGGGGGATTTTCTTGATTCCAGCTTCTGGATGAATTTTGCTTAGGTACTAAACCGTAAGAGATAGAAGAAACGTACTACACAAAAAAATGTACCTCATGACAAAACACACAATTTTTGTCCTTTTCGTTTTTGTTGTGGAGGTAACCGTTTTCGAGATATTCCTTGTTATTGGTTTCAATTGTGAAGTACTTAAACTTTTCTCACACAGGAGGTGTCCGGGTTTTCTTTTGTTCTACTCCTGGCCAAGCAAAGAAGTGATTTGCAATGACAATCGCATAACGATAGCTTTTAGAACATTTGACAATCACTTTAGCATATTGCATTCCCTTATTCCCTTCTACTTACAAGGAACTAAGTAATAAGAACATTCTGCTAATGTTTATCTTGATTAGCATTGTGTAGAAAGAAGAATAATCTTTTGTAGGAGTTTTGTAGAGCAGCTAGAGAAAGTCATGTGAGTGTAACACATCAGATTTTTTTATGCACATCTTACATGTGGTAACGTACGGTATTATTATCATTAGGGGACCGATCTGGATAGAGACCGACCTGCATTGCCGACTGCACGCGCCGCATGTAAACAAAAACTATCAAATAGTAACTACTCAGATATAGCTACAACAATAACACATTTTTGTAAACATCGAACATTGAAATGCCTCGAGCCCTGAAAGCTGACGATGAACTTGCGCAAGCAATTAATTAGAGACCCGTGACATCTGTTTTAGACCGTGTGAGAAAGAAAGTGAAAGACAGTGTTTAGAAAAAAATGTCGGATTTTCAATAAAGCGTGAAATACGAAATGTACCTCGAGGTGTTGCTACGGAAATACTTGCTGATGGAACAATACCCAATAGTCGATGATGCGTCCTATTTCCGTGTTGTTCCAATCACATCTTGTGATGATGAGCGAAGTTTTTCGCAATATAAAGCCTGTTTACGTGCCAATCGGAGACGATTCACATTGGAGACGTTACGAATGTATATTGTTATGCATTGTAATCTCTGTATGTTGAGAGAAAATGAACCGGATAATGATGCTGATGACTTGTTGAATGTATGTAAACATTAAAATTGTTAGTTGCCGTAAATCAGTGATATTTGTGTTTACCTCACACTGCTAGTGAAAACAGTGCCCCATTTTCCTTTTATTAGTGTACACTACATTGTGAAACACATCACGATTATGTTACATGCGGCATAACTTCCATTCTGTCCCGCTATCGATCCCTAAGATGCTACCCCTAATTATTATAAATATTACTATTGATGTAGTGGATATCAAGGATTTTAAAAATATGATCTCATACCTAATTTTGTGGCCAGCCTGGGTAGTGCGGTGGTAGCATGACTGCTTCACATTCAAAAGGTCGTGAGCTCGAATCTCGCTTAGGTTGAGTTATCTGGATAAGGTTTTTTTCGGGGTTTTCCTTTATCCTGAGAAGACGAATGTCGAGTAACTTTAAGCTCCATGGACCCCGAGATCATTTGAGCATCATTTCACCAATTTCATTCATCGTCCAATATGACCAAACAGGTTAAAGGACGTTAAACTAAAAAAAAAAAAAAAATTATACTTTATAGGTCAGTAGTGTCTCTCAGTGAACAAGAGCGTCAAGATCACCTTTACAAAGAGTGTTGAAGGAAAGATCATAGCATCAGTACTAGCCATTCTATGATTTGCCCCTTAGGGTCGGTTATTTTATTGAAAATTTATACTGTACGATGAACACCTACTATTTGAGCCCCTGCGAACAGATTTCTGGGCCCCTCACAATCCTTATTGGAAGTATTTGGGGATTAAAAGCCCGATGTGTTGTTCTTGGGCTTTACCACGGTATTTGCAATTTCAGTAAACCGAGCAGCACGATTTTGTTAATTTTGCAACGGTTTGCTGATAAGTACCGGGCCTCTCAATGAAAACAGCATTTAAAAGCAACATTTTTGCTTTATTTCTCAACAAAATCTCCAGAAAGGCTAATAAATTTGTCATATCGGTGTTCTAATTTAATTAAACCATCCCTGTAGTGCGATTTATCAAGGTCCTCCAAATAACTATTTACCACATCAATGACCTCCTCGTTGCTGTGAAATCTTCGTCCTCCAAGATAATATTTGAGGTTTGGGAACAGGTGGTAGTCACTGGGTGCTAGGTCTGGCGAGTAGGGTGGATGTTCAAACTTTAATTCGCACATTTTTCGCATTGCAATGACTGGGCGATGGCCCGGAGCATTGTCGTGATGAAACCAGATTTTTTTTTCTCCAAATGAGCTCTTTTTCTTTTTACCTCGTCTCTCAAACGTTGTAGAAAGCTTGCGTAATAGTCGTCAGTGATACTTTTACCCTTTTCCAAGTAATCAATAGAAATAATTCCCGGTGCATTCCAGAAACCATTCCCCATAACCTTGTTAGCTGACAAAATTAATTTTGCCTTTTTTTTGGAATTAGTTCACCTGGCGCAATCCACTGTTTTGACTGTGATTTTCTTTTTCGAGTGTAGTGATGTATCCAAGTTTCATCCATGGAAATAAGCTGTCTCAAAAATCCGCTGGGATTTTTACGGTAGAGCTCCACATCAACTCCACGAACAAATGTATATAACATATATATTGTGTGTTTTAATGTGCTCTGCATTTTTTGTGAGGTTCTTACCGTTTAGCAGTTATGCAAAATTCCGTAAAATTCATCCAGAATAAAGTAGTCTTCAGAGGCTATTCCCTGAAAATTGAAAATATACATTTCATTTGTCAGGTAAATATCTTTAATATACGATATTTTAATCAAAATCGTTAGAGCTATTTTTGAGAAAATCAAAATTTTAGAAAAAAGTTCCATGTAAAAGGTAGTTCGGGGTGGGGGGATTTTCTTGAAAATCTTAGTATCGCATCCCTGCAAGATACTAAAATTAAATATCAAGTTTACTATTTTACCGACATTTGGTTTTTGAGTTATATTCACACACACACACACACACACACACACACACACTCACACACATATTCACACACATATTCACACATACAGACCTTTTTGTGAAATTTTTTTTCTTTTTTTTGGATACAGGGGACACTAAAACATATATTTCCGTGAAATCTCCGTATTTTTCTATGCACATGTACATAGTACGTGTAGAGAAAGTAAAAAAATATTTTCCATAAAACGAAAGGAACTCCAGTCACATAACAACCAATCTTTTGACTATCACTTTAACATATGCTACTCCCTTATTTCCCTTCTACTTACAAGGAGGCAAGTAATAACACTATTTTTGTATTTTTTCTCGATTAGTAGAAGTAAATAGAAGAATATGTTTTTTAACAATAATCTGTAGCAGAGATGTAGAGAGAGTCATGCGAGTTAAAACATATCAGAATTTTTTTGGGATACAAGGGACCCTAAACGGTCTATGTCCTGTTAAATCCCGGTATCGATTTTTTGAGTGCAATGAAATACTCTCTTTATACGTTATGTAGATAGTACGTGTAGAGAAAGTTAAATAGGCAGCAGTATTCACATATTCGTACACAGTTTCAACTTATTTAGTTCTGAACATCCGCTTTTTAGCAACAGAAATACTCTGTACCATTTTTGTGGGGGAACTAAGGGCTATTTTTGACTTGGGCTCATGCATTTCAGCTATGTAACAGAATTTGTATGCAGATTAATGGACAAATGAAATGGAAAACAATACGAAGGAGCCAAGACGATTACGCCAAATCTCGGGGTTCAGTTATGTAACTAGTGCAACAGAATAGAAGCCCTTTCCCTCAGCCGGCCGGCATTTTGCTTCATCACAATAACCCCACCCATTGTTGAGGTGATTGATTTTTTATGCATCAGGGAACCCGGACTCAAAAATTAAAACAAATACAGGCGGTCGTCTGAGTTGAATTGTTGTTTACTATCAGTTGAAAAACACTCGCCTCCCCGTCCACAATTTACTTTTGTTTTTGGAAAATTCCCCTCGCGTTGGCAACCCTTCTCTGTGCTAGTTTAGCAAACTGACGAACACGCAGTTGTGTCGGAGCGTGTGATAGATTAGTTTCCAATTATTGCAAAGCTCTCCATAGTGACGGATTGGTCAGTCGCCAAAAATACGTACGTATGCATTTACGACAGAATTTCATGCTTTTTCCTCATTCATGCTTTTAATATATTTCGAATCTCCTGCTCATTTTGGTATAACTTTCACTGAGATACGCTATTTGCAAATAGTTTTAAAATGTTGTTGAAGATAATCCTGCATGGTGGTTTTTAGATCATTTTGGTAACAAATCATAAACTTTGTAAATGTGAATAGGAAAGGTTATTTGTTTTAATCGGAAACTTCACTTCAGCTTCTCGTAGCATTGCCAGCCCGCTCATGCTTTCTTCATGTGAGAGGTTCGAGGTACTGCGAGCTTGTGTTTCTAAAGTTAAGTCACATTTTACTTTCTGTACACGTACTATATACATAGTGTATAGAGAGGGTATTGTAATGCACACAAAAATTCGGTGTCGAAATTCCACCGGAAGTATATGTTTTGGGGTCCACTGAGTCCGTAAGAGGCATTTTAGAAAAAGGTTCCTGTGTGTCTGTGGACAGCATAGCTCAAAAACGAAAAGACCATTAAATATCAAACTTGGTATTTAAGTTTAGGCGACACGAAGATTTTCAAGAAAATTCCCCCCACCACTAACTACCCTTTACATACAACAATTCTCGAAAAATTTTATTTTCTCAAAAATTGATTCAAACAAGTTAAATAAACTCCCGTATATTAAAGCCCAAATAAAATGTATATCCTGAATTTTCTGGGAATAGCCTCTGATGCTCTGCTTATTCTACAGACTTTTGCATAACTGATAAACTGTAAGAGGTAGACAACATCTTACTCCACAAAAAAAGTAAAGTATTTGTCATATACACTTTTTTTTTACGTTAACCATTTCTGAGATATTTCTTGTTATTGGTTTAAATTTTAAAATACTGTAGAGTACCTGATATGGCCATTTTGAGTAAATTATAATTCATTTACTAAGAGGTAATGTTGTATTAGTTTCAGCAATGGATATTGATACAAGATGTCGAAATGCTGACATAGCTGTGTCCTCCTAAAGCAATGCTGGTATAAGTATGGGTTTTATTATAATATCTTCAGTAAGCAGGTCAGAAGAGCCTTGTTCAGTCTTGTGTATCTGAGCTACTGACGTACCGAGATGTACAGTCCGATGGTATAGTTTTATTTTAAATTTTAAACTGCAAAATGCATAATGTAGAGAATGGAGTTTGGGTAACCCTTGAATTCCCCCTAACATACATTAACTTTTTAACAGTGGCGCCGGTGCTTGCATGCGTATATACAGACCGTTAATGAACTACACGGAAATAGTTTGCGAGATTGTGCACGTGACTGATATAAGTAATTTGAGATCGGCGATGCATGGCCCCCGGATAAACATAACGTTAAATGTGTGGGTGTCAGGTGCTGATAAGTCGGTGTTAAAGCAAAGCAGGTTGGAAAAATCTGATGTGTTCCATTCACATGACTTTCTCTACACCTCTGCAACAAATTATTGTTATAAAGCTCTTGCTTCTATTTACTTCATGCTAATCGAAAAAAATTAGCAGACATAGTATTTTTACTTGCTTCCTTGTAAGTAGAACGAAATAACGGAGTAGCCTAGGTTAAAGTGAAAGCCAAAAGCTGGTTGCTATGTGACTGAAGTTCCTTTGTTTGTAGGGACACGAGTTGACAAATTCCTGTATGAGAAAAGTTAAGTTTTTCAAACCTGAAAACAAAAACAAGGAATATTTAAAAAATGATCAGCTCCACGAAAAAAATGTATACATCATAAATTGTGTGTTTTAATGTGCTCTACATTTTTTGCGTGGTAAGTGTATGTCCATCTCTTACGGTTTAGCAGTTATGCAACATTCCGTAGAATTCACTCAGAATAAAGTAGTCTTCAGAGGCTATTTCCAGAAAATTCAAAATATACATTTTATTTGTCAGGTAAATATCTTTAAAATACGATATTTTATTACTAATCGTAGGAGCCATTTTTGAGAAAATCAAACTTTTCGAAAAATGTTCCATGTAAAGGGTAGTTTGGGGTGGGGGATTTTTCTCTAAATCTTCGAGTCGCATCACTGGAAAATATTAAATTAAATATCAAGTTTGGTATTTTACCGACTTTTCGTTTTTGAGTTATCGTGTTCACAGACACACGGACACACACAGACACACGGACCTTTTTGTGAAAATGTTTTTTTTGGATATTGGGGATCCTAAAACATATATTTCCGGTGAAATCTCGGTATCGAATTTTTTGGTGGAGTGCAATACTTTCTCTATACACTATGTACATAGTGCGTATAGAGAAAGTAAAAATCTGTAAAATCTCGAACTTATCACTTGACAGTGCGACACTGAGCATCCATTAACTACGTTCTTGAGTTATGTAGCCTACTATGGAGGCGTTTTTTCAACTGCTCTGGTGGCTTAATGTGTAACGCGGGAAGCTGCTGTCCCAAAGGTCACAAATTCGATTCCTATCACAGAGTCCGCGATACGTGGCGTACTGGCACTTCAGAAAGTTATTGCCGTTACTTCGACATTTCAATAAACAGGCCATAAGTCTCCTATGTCAAATTACTTATTTAAGTAATCTACATATTCTGTGAAGATATTTCAGTATAGTTAATTAACAACCTGGGTATATGCATAGTTGTACACTTATATTGTTATATGTGTATACCAGAAATTGGTTAGGCCAGCCAGTAAAATGTATGGTTTCGAACCTTAATATAATTGTCGATGGGCTGGGGCTATGCTCCGTCGCTTTTCAGCAAATACGTCTCTCTCGGTCGTGGGACGAAACAGTCAGAGGTGACGTAACTAGGTAGATATTAAATAAATATAGATGGTTAAGTTGAATGTATTTAACTCATATTTTCACAGAATTTCTGATTTAGATCAATTTATTGGTGGCAAATTTCGCTCAAAGATATCAATTATAGTCTACGGTCTTGTAGATAAATACATGAATCAATCACAAAGTACCCTGTCTTAGATTCACGTTTACTGCACACTTTATATATCTGCGGAAGTCTTTTTATAAGACGCTAAACTTTCACTTTAATTAATAATTAAACACTTGTACAGAGCGCGCAATTTCTTAATAACACTAGCGTGGATTATTTCAGCAACACGCCCCAGCAAAGAGTAATTTCTTTTAAACGCTTTTTAGCGTCTAAGTTACGAAGTCACGTGGACAGGTCGTGAATCTTATTGTTGTAGACCCTCGTGATAAGGTTGTACAAAGAAAAGTAGGTCAGAGTTCGTAGAGTGCAAAAACGCCTGTTGTTAAATGTAAATGCAAACTTTGCGACGTGCTCCTCATATACATAATAAATTCTAACTTACAGGCAGAAATCAACTTAAATAATTATTACATACACGGACACAGTAATAGAAATAATCAGAATGTATAATCACGTAAAAGGGTTACGTCCTCACAGTAAAAACCCTGTTTTTCCTCACACCCTTACGTATTTATTTATGGCTCCAGGTCTTTCTAACCCAAACTACACCCTCCTACACCTTAAACCTTGAGGCTGCCCGCTTCCTTCTCGTAGACACGAACACCTCTCCTTCTGAAGCTACTACACCCTAGTATGCGCAGTGTAGGGGTGAAACCTACTCCACATCCTAATATAGGGTACCTGGTATTTTAATAAATTATATTTCATTTAGTAAGAGATAATGTTTCACCAGTTTAAGCGATTGTCACTAATATCGGTTGTTGAAACTGATGCAACATTATGTCTTACTAAATTAAATCTAATTTATTCAAAATGATCATATCGGGTACCATACAATACCTATAATTTGCTAAAACGGTAAGTCTTCATTCGGTTTTCTTTTGCTTACTCCTGATCATGAAAAGAGAACCGAGAGCTTTTAAAACATGACCATTTTTAGCCTACTTTATTACCTTATCTCTGTTCTAATTACAAGTAACTAAGTAATAGAACCATTTCTGCTAATGTTTATCTCGATTAACATGAAGTACAGAGAAGAAAAGCGTTTGTAACAATAGTTTATTGCAGAATAAGTAGAGAAAGTGATATGAATGGAACACATATGCTTTTTACTTTCTCTACCCCACATGTACTATGTGCATAGTGGATAGAGAAGGTATTGTATTCCACCCAAGATTCGATGCCTAGATTTCACCAGAAATATATGTTTTTTGGGGTCCCCTGAGTCCGAAAAGAGCATTTTTACAAAAAGATCCATGTGAATGTCGGGTGTGTATGTGTGTGTGTGCGTGTGTGTGTGTCTGTCTGTGGAACGCATCGCTCAAAAACGAAACACCGTTAAATACCAAACTTGGTATTTAAGTTTAGTATCTTTCAAGGATGCGACATGAAGATTTTCAAAAATATCCCCCACCACAAACTACCCTTTACAAGAAAAGTTTTCGAAAATGTTGATTTTCTTAAAAATGATTCTAACGATTTTGATTAAAAGACCGTATATTAAAGATATATGTATTTCTTGAATTTTCTGGGAACAGCCTCTGAAGACCTGTTTATTCTGGATGAATTTTGCCGAATTTCGCTTAACTGCCAAACTGTAACAGAGAGACAAAAACTTACTGCACAAAAAATATAGAGCTCTTCAAAACACACAATCTATGTCCTTCAAGTTTTTGCTGTGGAGGTAGCCGTTTCCGAGATATTCCTTGTTATTGATTTTAATTGTAAGGTACTTATGCTTTTCTTTTCTTGTACTCCTGGTCAAGCAAAGAATCGTATAACGACAGCTTTTAAAACATTTGACTATCACTTTAGCCCAGCACATTCCCTTATTCCCTTCTACTTATAAGGAACTAAGTAATAAGAACATTCTGCTGATGTTTATCTCGATTAGTATTGTGTACAAAGAAGCATAATCTTTTATAAGAAATTTGTTTGCAGAGTTGCTAAAGAAAGTCAGATTTTTTGCATTATTTCTACACGCTAAACACATATAATAAACTGTTTATATAGAAAATTGGCCTTAGGTGTGGAATATAAATCTTTATTTGAGTATTTGTATCGTAAAGTTAATTTTCAGGTTTGCCGAAGCTTTTTAGCAGACGAGTGTATCCAAGGATTGATCTGGTATAGGACCACTTTGGTGAAGTGCTGTGATGGTTTCTCGTGGCACTACATTCCATCACAGTGGTAACCCAATTAGCGCGTACGTCGAATGCTGTTTTCGTTTTTGAGAGCGTTTTTAGTTTGGAGAGGTTTTAAGTCGATGTAGCGTGGCGACCCCTCTTTGGTCTGCTCCATTAGGGGTCACTAGCCCATGACGCTCAAACTACATCTGCCCGAAATGCATTTGGGCGTCGCTATCTCCATCAACTTGTTACGGATTTGTTATGATGCGTATAGATTGCTATACAACCCTGGAACTACACTGTGAATTTTTACTTTCTCTACACGTACTATATACATAGTGTATAGAGAAGATATTGTATTGCACTCAAAAATTCAATACCGTTTTAGGGTCCATTCACATGATTTTCTCTACATTCCTGCAAAAAATGGTATTAAAAAGCTTATGCTTCCATTTACTTCATGCTAATCGACAAAATATTAGCAGAAATAGTCTTATTACTTGCTTCCTTGTAATTAGAAAGGAAATAAGGGAGTACCATAGGTTAAAGTAACAGCCAAAAGCTGGTTGCTATGTGACTGAAGTTCCTTTGTTTGTATGGACAGGACTTGACAAATTCCTGTATGAGAAAAGTATAGGTTTTTCAAAGCTGAAACTAATAACAAGGAATAGCTAAAAAACGATCAACTCCACGAAAAAAAAAATATATATATAACATAAATTGTGTGTTTTAATATGCTCTACATTTTTTGTGGGGTAAGCTTTTGTCCATCTCTTACGGTTTAGCAGTTATGTAAAATTCCGTAAAATTCATCCAGAATAAAGTGGTCTTCAGAGGATATTCCCAGAAAATTTAAGATACACACTTTATTTGTCAGGTAAATATCTTTAACATATGATATTTTAATAAAAATCGCTAGAGCTATGTTTTAGAAAATCAAAATTTTCGAAAAAAGTTCCACGTAAAGGGTATTTGGGGGTGGAGGGATTTTCTTGAAAATCTTCATCTCGCATCCTTGGAAGATACCAAACCTAAATATCAAATTTGGTTTTTAACGGACTTTTCGTTTTTGAGCTATGCTGCCCAGACACACACACACACACACACACACACACACACACGCACACACACAAACACACAAACGGACATTTTTCTGAAAATGCTTTTTTTGGATCCAGGGGGTCTCAAAACATGTATTTCCGGTGAAATCTCGATATCAAATTTTTGGGTGCATTACAATTCCTTCTCTACACACTATGTACATAGTACGTATAGAGAAAGTAAAAAGCATTTTTAGAAAAATGCCGGTGTGCGCTTGTGTGTTTGTGGGTGTGTGTGTTTGTTTGTGTGTGTCTGTGAGCAGCATAGCTAAAAGATGAGAAGTCCATTAAATGTAACTTGGTATTTAAGTTCAGTATCTTCTAGGGATGCGACACAAAGATTTTGAAAAAAAATCCCTCCACCCCAAGCTATCCTTTAGATGAAAAACATTTCAAAAGTTTTAATTTTCTCAAAAATGGCTGTAACGATTTTGATTAAAATACCGTATATTAAAGATATTTAAACGACAAATAAACTGTATATCTTTAATTTTCTGGGAATATCCTCTAAAGACCTCCCCAGTCTGAATAAACTGTGCTGAAGTAAGAGATAGACAAAACCTTACACACAGAAAATGTAAATCACGTTGAAGCACTCAATCTATGTCATATATTTTCTCGTGTAATTGACAATCTCTGAGATATTCCTTGTTACTCATTTCAGATTTAAAATACTTAAACTTTCTCACACGGAAAGTTGTAAACTCCTGGCCCTGCATATAAACGCATTTCCAACACATACAACAAACTTTTAAAATATTTGACTATCGTTTTAGTTTAGTGTATTCCCTTATTTACCTGCTACTTACAAGGAAGCAAGTAATTGAGACAATTATTCTGATGTTTATCATAAAGTAGATAGAAGAATAAGATATTTAACAATAATTTGTAAGAGTAATGTAGAGAAAGTCGTGTGAATGGAACACACCAGCTTTTTTTCGCACCTCATCCTGTAATAGGATATCTCCTTGTCCAATGTTGAAGTACTGGGTTCGGATGGAAGTATGTCTGACGTATCAATTTTTGGAGAACATTATCTGCAAATTCGTAGCCATAGCTACACTAAACCAACACGGGCGTCGCTTTAGGGGACTCTAGTACGCTGAGCGTTCCTCTTGTTTTTTTATATTTATTTTGTTTTCTAATATCTTTAAAGGAGGACAGTTTAGAGTATGCAATCACTTAGAAGCGATTTGTTTCGCAGATCATACTGGTGAGCAGCTGTAATAAGCCTAACTAGTAACACAAGATTTACAAGTCAATCCGTTCCGTTCGGAAACAGCAGCGTACGCTGAAACGAGTCAGCGTTTCACTGTCTGTATGTGATATGCTAGCAGGACCTCCCCCCCCCCCCCCCGCAAACCCCTGTCATACGCTAGCGTTCAGCCGTGTACCCTGGCGTGTTTCTGTATCCGGAGCACTGTTGAGGTAATGTTAATTGTGTTTCTTTGTGAATAAAATTGTAGTACGTGTTCTGCAGTCACTGGTTAATAAAAATACTTGCCATAATGAAATACAACTCGCCAATGCAAATATACAAAACCTAAGAATGCGAGGCATTCATTGAAGAGTGTGTCAGAAATAGTCTCCAGTTGAATAGACAAGTAAGTTTCAGTGACTCTCAAAAGGCTAGATTGAAAGTGCTGATATTTGAAATCATTGACTGCCAAGTTCTTCAAATGAAATCCACATTTGAAGATTTTCCACAGCTCGAGTTTGCAGAATTACTGAATTAAAAAAAAAATCATGGAAGATAAAGAATTTCCTCAGACGAACATTTTCAAACTAATAAAGCAGTATCCTGGTTATTTTAATTCAGACCAGCTTGAAAATTATCTCTTCAATATTTGTGCAGATGATCAAAAGCATGTATGACCACAAAATGTAGTGAAGTGTTTGGTTATAAATGGCTTAGACTCGGTGACTGAGCTACTGCGTTTAGTTGCAACATATCCTGCTACAAGTAGTGAGAGATCAGTGAGAACACTCACGAGAATTAAAACACACATAACAAACTAATCACCGTTTGTGTAACGTAAGCATTTTAGCTGCAGAAAGAAAGCTGTTGGAAGAACTGTATTCTGATGTCGCCTTTATTGACAATATAATTGACACGTTCGCAACAAAGACGGATGGATTTAGTGTATAAGTCAGTTTAGGTGAGTGTTATTGTTTTAAATATAGCCATTATATTAACATTGTTATTTCTTGTTTTCATTGTCAACCTCAAACCAAATTTATAGGCGCAATATTCGATAAAATGTGCAACTGCCCACGTCCAACTTTTATTTCCAGCAGTAGGGCGTTTAAACTATAGCGTTCCCATTTTTACTTTCTCTATACGCACTATGTACATAATGTATAGAGAAGCTATTGCATTCCACCCAAAAATTCGATACCGAGATTTCACCGGAAATATACGTATTAGGGCCCCTTTATCTAAAAAAAAGCATTTTCGGAAAAAGGTCCGTGTGTGTGTCCGTGTGTTTATGAACACGATAGCTTAAAAACGATGGGTCGGTAAAATAACAAACTTGGTATTTAAGTTTAGTATCTTCCAGGGATGCAACACAAAGATTTTGAGAAAAATTCCCCCACCCTCAACTACCCTTTACATGGAACTTTTTTCGAAAACTTTGATTTTCTCAAAAATGGCTCCTACGATTTTGATTAAAATAACGTATATTAAAGCTATTTACCTGATAAATAAAATGTATATCTTGAATTTTCTGGAAATATCCTCTGAAGAGTACTTTATTCTGATTGAATTTTACGCAATTTTGAATAACTACTAAACTGTAAGAGATGCACAAAAACTTATTGCACAAAAAATATAGAGCACATTAAAACATACAACATATGTGGTATGCAATTTTTTCATGGAGTTGATCGTTTTATAGATATTCCTTGTTTTCGATTTCAGCTTTGAAAAACTTAACTTTTCTCATACAGGAATTTTTCAACTGCTGTCCATACACACAAAGGAACCCCAGTGACATAGCAACCAGCTTTTGACTATCACTTTAACCTATGGTACTTCCTTGTTTCGCTTCTACTTACAAGGAAGCAAGTAATAAGACTACTTCTGCTATGTTTTCTGATTAGCATGAAGTAAATAGAAGCATAATCTTTTTAACAATATTTTGTTGCAGAGATGTAGAGAAAGTGATGTAAACAGAACATCAGATTTTGTGCTGATGCGTTCACCATTGCAGTAAATAACAATAATATCTTAAGAGTATATCAGCAAGGTTGGCTATAAGCGAGGACCCGCAAATCAATAACATCTACTCAGATATCCCTCAGTTATGTGGTCGAGTCATATGGCGGTAATCAGGGGAGCGTGGTTACTGCCTTATGTATAATTAAATTCTTCGCAGGGAAATTAGGTATACATATTTAGAGGTCATGTTTCATTGGGTATTGTGCAATATTCTCATTTCATGATCGAAAGTAAATGGAGAATTTAATTGCCACTCCAATCCCACCAAACTTGGTCTCTAATTACATAATTGAAACACTGAAAAAATGAAACAGAAAAAATGCTGATGTGTTCCATTCACATGACTTTCTCACGTCTCTGCAACAAATTATTGTTCCATTTCTTTCATGCAAATCGAGAAAAGGACTTTATACTTGCTACCTTGTATTTAGAAGGTAAATAAGCGAATAACCTATGCTAAAGTGATAATCAAATCTTTTAAAACCTGAGTGCTATGAAGTAGCTTTGTTTCTATGGCCAGGAGTTGACAAAGTCCGTATGAGAAAAGCATAAGTATTTTATAGCTGAAACTATTAATAAGGAATATCTTTAAAACAGTCAACTCTACGAAAAAACTGTATACAACATAAATTGTGTGTTTTAACGAGCTCTACATTTTCTGTGCAGTAAGTTTTTGTCTATGTCTTACGGTTTGCTAGTTATGCAAAATTCAGAAAAATTCAATTAGAATAAATAGATATTCAGAAGCTATTCCCATATTATTTGTGATGGAAATGGCTTTAATACGACATGGTATTTTAATCAAAATCGCTATTTTTTAAGAAAAACAAACTTTTCGAAAATGTTTCCATGTAAAGGGTAGTTTAGGGTGAGGTGATTTTTCTAAAACTATTCGTGTTTCGTATCTTACCGACTTTTCGTTTTTCAGTTATCGTGTTCACGGGCACACGGACAAACACATGGCCCTATTTCCACATTTTTATTTGTATTCAGGGGCTCCCAATACATGTATTTCCGAGAAATCTCAGTATTGAATTTTTGGGTGGAGTGCAATTCCTTCTCTATACACTATGTGTAGAGAAAGTAAATATAGTTCTGATAACAGTCCATAAATCCGTTAAAAATGCCCTGACCGCTAAATGTTAACGGTGTGTAAAATCCGTGAAATTTAGCGTAGAGTCCGGGCAACCCTGATACGGAGTGATAACCGTCTATGTGTATGTTGAGAGAGAGATAAGATATTTCTGTGTTACTCACAACACCATAGTGTTAAAACAACACCTGCATTCAATTTCCTTACTTCTAGAAATGTATAGCACAATTTGAAATAATTATCACAATTATCGAATTAGAATTCACTTTTTACTTTCTCTATGCGTACTATGTACCCCACCCAAAAATTCGATACCGAGACTTTACCGGAAATATATGTTTTAGGGCCTCCTATATCTAAAAAAAGCATTTCCGGAAAAAGGTTCGTGTGTGTGTGTCTGTGTGTCTGTGAACACGATAGCTCAAAAACGAAAAGTCAGTAAAATACCAGTGATGCGACACAAAGATTTTGAGAAAAATCCCCCCCACCCCAAACTACCCTTTACATAGAACATTTTTCGAAAATTTTTATTTTCTTAAAAATGGCTCTAATGATTTTGATTAAAATTTCGTATATTCAAGATATTTACCAGACCAATAAAATGTATGTCTTGAATTTTCTGGGAATAACCTCTGAAGACTACTTTATTCTGGATGAATTTTACGAAATTTTGCATAACTGCTAAACTATAAGAGAACGCAACTAATGTAGAGCACGTTAAAACGCATACTTTATATTATATACGTTTTTTCGTGGAGTTGATCGCTTTTGA
Source organism: Hymenopus coronatus (assembly GCA_030762935.1). NCBI lineage: Eukaryota > Metazoa > Arthropoda > Insecta > Mantodea > Hymenopodidae > Hymenopus > Hymenopus coronatus. The sequence goes on along the minus strand of CM060882.1, from coordinate 181,783,661 downwards.
GATATTTCTTGCTTTTGGTTTCTGCTTTGAAAAACTTATACTTTTCTCATACAGGAATTTGTCAACTCCTGTCCATACAAACAAAGGAACTTCAGTCACATAGCAACCAGCTTTTGGCTTTCACTTTAACCTATGCTACTCCCTTATTTCTCTTCTACTTACAAGGAAGCAAGTAATAAAACTAATTCTGCTATTTTTTTCTCCATTACCGTGAAGTAAATAGAAGCAAAAGCTTTTTAAGAATAATTTGTTGCAGAGATGTAGAGAAAGTCATGTGAATGGAACACATTAGATTTTTTGCCTTACTTAGTACATGGTACAGCGGTATACAAGGTGTTGCATTCCACCTAACATTTGATACCGAGATTTTACTGCAAATACATGGTCAAAAAAACTTCTCCATCATCAACTTGCAATCATGAATTTTGCTTAGAGTTCATATCCTCCACTTCCTTGTGTTCATGTTGGCCACGAGCCGACCCCTCGTAGCAGGTTCTCCATTGTGTGGTTTCGTGCCGTTGGCTCCCCGACAGGTTTCTGACCGCTAGGCATTGGCTAGATATATATATATATATATATATATATATATATATATAAAAATGTAGATCACGTTAAAACAATCGCCCTCCGTGGTGCAATGGTTACCATGCTAACTTCATATACCCAAAGTTGCGGGTTCAAACCTGGCGGAGGACGATGGCTTAGCATGGCTTCCTTCGGAAGGGAAGTAAAGCCGTTGGTCCCGTGTCGTAGATTTACGGTGCGTAAAAGAGCCTCAAGCCTGATAGCAAAATTAACCGGTCTTTCACGCCCAATTTAGAATGAGACGCTGAGAACCACAGCAGTTAAAGAGCCTCAAGCCTGATAGCAAAATTAACCGGTCTTTCACGCCCAATTTTAAATGAGACGCTGAGAACCACAGCAGTTAAAGAGCTTCCATAAATAGCGTGCCATTTTTTACGTTAAACACACAGTTTATTCGATATACATTTTTTCGTGGTATTGACCATTTCTGAGATATTCCTTATTATTTGTTTCAGGTTTAAAATACTTAAACTTTTCTCACACGGAAAGTTGTAAACTCCTGGCCTTGCACAGAAACGTATTTCAACCACATGGCAACCACCTTTTAAAAGATTTGACTATCGATTTAGCCTAGTGTATTCCCTTATTTCCCTCCTACTTACAAGAAAGCTTTCTGCTAATTTTATCATTAGGGCTCGCATTTTTAGGCAAATATATATTTTGTATGCGTCCTAATATGAACTTGAAACTGAGTTTAATGTGCTGGATATGCTCACTAGACCAAACATTTTAACTTTTATTGCACATAAAAATGATTCTGATTTATGTACATCAATATGTTCGTATATTCAAATATGTTACACAAAAATCGCATAAAGGAACTTTTTTTTAAATAATTTTCACATACTTTTATAAAATCATTTTTTATTTCAGTTAGTCGGGATACTTGATGCTGAAATCGGATTCAAGGAAATTTCCAACGTTACTTGATGTTTTACTTTCTCTAGCCCGCGTGCACAGTGGATAGAGAAGCAAGTGTATTGCACACAAAAATTCCATTCCGAGATTTTACTGGAAATATATTTTGAGGTCCTATGAGTTCGAAAAAGGCATTTTTAGAAAAAGGTCCGTCTGTGTCTGTGGACAGCATAGCTCAAAAACGAAAAGACCGTTAAACACCAAACATGGTATTTAAGTTTGGTATCTTCCTCGGATGCGACACGAAGATTTTCAAAAAAACTCTCCCCACCACAAACTAACGTTTACATTGAAAAATTTTCGAAATCTTTAGTATTCTCAAAAATTTCTATTATCGATTTTCATTAAAATATCTTATGTTTAAAATATTTAAATGACAAAGAAAATGTATATGTTAAATTTTCTGGGAATAGCCTCTGAAGACCTCTTTATTCCAGATGAATTTTACGTAACTGGTAAACTGCAAGAGATAGACAAAAACTGCAGATCTCGTTAAAACAAACAATTTATGTGATATCCGTTTTTACTTTCTCTATATGTTCTATGTGCATAGTGTATAGAGAAGGTATTGTATTGCACCCAAAAATTCAATAGCGAGATTTCGCCGGAAATATATGTTTTGAGACCCCCTGAATCCAAAAAGAAACATTTTTAGAAAAATGTCCGTGTGTGTGTCTGTATGTGTATGTGTGTTTGTGTATGTCTGTGGGAAGCACAACTCAAAAACGAAAAGACCGTTGAATACCAAACATGGTATTTAAGTTTGGTGTCTTCCAAGGATGCGACACGAAGATTTTCAAGAAAATCCCCCGAGCCCAAACTACTCTTTAAATAGAATTTTAATTTTCCCAAAAATGGCTCTAACGATTTTGATTATAATATCATATATTAAAGATATTTACCTGAAAAATAAAATGTATATATTGAATTTTCTGGGAATACGCTCTGAAGACTACTTTATTGTGGATGCATTTTACGGAATTTTGTATAACTGCTAAACCGTAAGAGATGCACAGAAACTTACTACACAAAAATGTAGAGCAAGCTAAAACACACAGTGCATGTTATATTTTTTTTTCGTGGAGTTGATCGTTTTTGAGATATTCTTTGTTTTTAGTTTCAGGCCTAAAAACAAATACTTCTCTCATACAGGAATTTGTAAACTCCTGTCCATACAAAGGAACTTCAGTCACATAGCAACCAGCTTTTGACTGTCACTTTAACCTATGGTACTCCCTTGTTTCGCCTCTACTTACAAGGAAGCAAGTGTTGCAGAGATGTAGAGAATGGAACACATCAGATCTTTTTCGTTGAATTCAACATTTCTGAGATATTCCTTGTTATTTGTTTAAACTATTTTCACACGAAGGTTGTAATCTGCTGAGTCTGTATAGAAGGGCATTTCTTTTAAGAAGAATTAATTACTAATTGGAATAATTATTCTAGTAGCTTGTGCTATTTGTAAATGTGTGCAGGAACACACTAAAACAGCGGACAGAATGAGGCAGTCTATTGAAGTCAGTAGCAGACAGAACGTGCCTGGGACAGATGCAATTAGAAGAGGAGAGGCCATTATTCAGGAGATCACTGAATCTGACGCTGCCACACATCCCCTACTGGACAGTTTCCCACGTTACACTGCCATTTGCGCGGAATCCAATACTGCCACTTATTGGCTGCCTTACTTTCACCCAAAAGTGTGTGCCTGTGGGCAGCATAGCTCAAAAACGAAAAGAGCCTTAAATACTAAACTTGGTATTTAAGTTTAATATCTTCCAGGGATGCGACACGAACATTTTGAGAAAACTCCCCCCACCCCAAACTACCCTTTACATGGAACTTTTTTCGAAATTTTTTATTTTCTCAAAAATGGATCTAACGATTTTGATTAAAATATCGTACATTAAAGATATTTACCTGACAAAAAAAATGTATATTTTGAATTTTCTAGGAATAGCCTCTGAAGACTACTTTATTCTGAGTGAATTCTACGGAATTTTGCATAACTTCTAAACCATAAGAAATGGACAAAAGCTTATTATACAAAAAATGTAGAGCATATTAAAACACAATTTATGTTGTATACATTTTTTTCGTGGAGCTGATCGTTTTTGAGTTATTGCTTGTTTTTGGGTTGAGCTTTGAAAAACTTAACTTTTTTTATACAGGACTTTGTCAACTCTTGTCCATAGAAACAAAGGAACCTCATTCACATAGCAACCAGCTTTTGACTATCACTTTCACCTACGGTACTCCCTTATTTCGCTTCTACTTACAAGGAAGCAAGTAGTAAGGCTATTTCTGCTAATTACTTTCTCTATACGTACTATGTACATAGTGTATGGAGAAGGTATTGTAATGAACCCAAAATTCGATATCGAAATTTCACCAGAAATACATGTTTTGAAACCCCATGAATAAAAAAAAAGATTTTTTTAGGAAAATGTCTTTGTGTGTGTGTGTGTGTGTGTGTGTGTGTGTGTGTGTGTGTGTGTGTGTGAAGCATTGCTCAAGAATGAAAATACCGTTAAAAACCAAGAAAATACCAAAAACTTGGTATTTAAGTTTAGTATCTTCCAAATATGCCACACGAAGATTTTCATGAAAATCCCCAACCACAAACTACCCTTTACATTTGTTTTTCTTAAAAATGGCTCTAACAATTTTGATTAAAATATCGTTTATTAAACTTATTTACCTGATAAATAAAATGTATATCTTGAATTTTCCTGGACTAGCCTCTGAAAACTAATTTACTGTGCATGAATTTTACGGAATTTTGTAGAATTGCTAAACCGTAAGAGATGAAAAAAAAAACTTCGAGCATATTAAAACATTTTATGCTATATACATTTTTTTCGTGAAATTGTCGTTTTTTAGATAATCCTTGTTTTTTGGTTTCAGCTTTCAAAAACTTTTACTTTTCTCATACAGGAATTTGTCAACTCGTGTAAAAAAAAATCTGATGTGTTCCATTCACATGACTTTCTCTATATCACTGCACCAAATTATTCTATTTACTTCATCTAATGGAGCAAAAATTAGCAGAATTAGTTTTATTACTCGCTTCCTTGTAAGTAGAAGCGAAATAAGGGGGTACCATAGGTTAAAGTGATACTCAAAAGCTGGTTGCTCTGCGACTGAAGCTCCTTTGTTTGTATGGACACGGGTTCACAAAGTCCTGTATGAGAAAACTATAAGTTTTTATAGCTGATTCCAAACACAAGGAATATCTAAAAAACAATCAACTCCACGTAAAAAATGTATATAACATAAATTGTGTGTTTTAAGGTGCTCTACATTTGTTATGCGGTAAGTTTTTGTCTATCTCGTATGGTTTAGCAGTTATGAAAAATTCCGTAAAATTGACCCAGAATAAAGTAGTCTTCAGAGGCAATTCCCAGAAAACTCAAGATATACATTTTATTTGTCAGATGAATATCTTTAATATACGATATTTTAACCAAAATAGTTAGAGCCATTTTTTATAAAATCAAAATTTTCCAAAAAATTCCATTTAAAGGTAGTTTGGAGTGGGTGGACTTTTCTCAAAATCTTCGTGTCGCATCCCCGGGAAGATACTAAACTTAAATACCAAGTTTGGTATTTTACCTACTTTTCGTTTTTGAGTTATCGTGTTCATAGACCTAGGACACACAGACAAACACACACTCACGGACCTTTTTCCGAAAATACTTTTTTTGGATACACGGGACCCTAAAACATATTTCCGGTGAAATCTCGGGGGAGTGCAATACCTTCTCTATACATTGTACACAGTACGTATAGAGAAAGTAAAAATGCCGTGTTATTTATGGACGCTCTTTAACTGCTGTGGTTCTCCGCGTCCCATTCTAAATTGGGTGTGAAGGACTGCTTAATTTTGCTCGGAGGCCTCTCTATCAGTCTTGAGATTCTTTTACGTGCCGTAAATCTATGACACGGGACCGACAGCTTTACTTCCCTTCCGAAGGAAGCCATGCTAAGGATTTTTACACCCGAAAAAAATCCATCGCCCTCCGCCGGGTTAGAACCCGCGACCTTGGGTATATAAGGTTAAAATGGTAACCATTACATCACGGAGGGCGATTCAACTTCTGGCCATACAAACAAAGGAACTCCAGTCACATGGCAACCAACTTTTGACAATCACTTTAACCTATGGTACTCCCTTATTTCGCTTCTACTTATAAGGAAGCGAGTAATAAGACAATTTATGCTATTTTTACTTTCTGTATACGTACTATGTAATAGTGTATAGAGAATGTATTGCACTCCACCAAAAAATTCGATACCGAGATTTCACCGGAAATATATGTCTTAAGGTCCCCTGTATCCAAAAAAAGTATTTTCAGAAAAAGTTCCGTGAGTGTGGGTGTGTGTGTCCGTGTGTCTGTGAACACGATAACTCAAAAACGAAAAGTCTGTAAAATACCAAGCTTGGTATTTAAGTTTAGTATCTTCCAGGGATGCGACACGAACATTTTGAGAAAAATCTCCCCACCCCAAATTACCCTTTACATGGAACTTTTTTCGAAAATTTTGATTTTCTTAAAAATGGCTCTAACGACTTTGATTAAAATATCGTATATTAAAGACATTTACCTGACAAATAAAATGTATATCTTGAATTTTCTGGGAATAGCCTCTGAAGAGTACTTAATTCTGGAGGAATTTTACGGAATTTTGAATAACTGCAAAACCGTTAGAGATGGACAAAAACTTGCTTAACAAGAAATGTAGAGTACGTTAAAACACTCAATTTATGTTATATACATTTTTATGCAGTTCATCGTTTTTAGACATTCCTTGTTTTTTGGTTTCTGCAATGAAAAACTTATACTTTTCTCATACAGGAATTTGTCAACTGCTGTCCATACAAACAAAGAAACTTCAGTAACATAGCAACCAGCTTATGACTATATCTTTAATCTATGGTACTCCCTTATTTCGGTTCTACTTTCAAAGAAGGAAGTAATAAGACTATTTCTGCTAATTTTTTTGTGATTAGCAGGAAGTAAATAGTAGTATAAGCTTTTAAAGTATAATTTGCTGCAGAGATATAGAGAAAGTCATGTGAATGGTTCACATCAGATTTTTTTCTCGGATAGCGTGAAGTAAATAGAGTCATAAGCTTTCTAAGAATAACTTGTTGCAGAGATGTAGAGAAAGTCATGTGAGTGTAGCACATCAGATTTTTGTTTTTGAGTTATGCTGTCTATAGACACACACACACACGCATACGCGCTCTCACACTTACCTTATTCTAAAAAGGTTGCGGTAAAATCAAATTTTTGCGTGCAAACTTCGCTAACTACTCCTATACAAGGTATACATGTGTGTTCTATAATTGCCTCTGACTAACTGAACAAATTTGATCAGGTTTCGCATAATTTAACCTGGAAATTGCCAGTTCATGTGGTGAACGGGTAGATCCCAATTAGCCAATCGCATTCTAATAGCACTGTGACTTTAATTATACACAGATTCTCTCACTGCACACATTCCGTTAAAATACAGAATGATTTATATAGAACTGACACATTTCTTTCCTTAATTATTCCGTTGTAAACTCACTCAATGACCCAATTTTAGCACCAAATTAAGCAGAATGTTCTGGAGTTTCGATTCCATGTCACTAGATGTGCAGATGTTTATGTTTTATTCCTAATTGCGTTGTTGGCAGCTGTTTCGACATTTTGTTCTTGTAGTCAACGTGAAAATGCAGTACGATGTAGAACTGAGTCAAGAATATTTTCAGCAAGATGGCGCTACATGCCATACATCAAGTGAATCCATAAACCTAATTGCAAGTCTCTTTGACGACCGGATAATTTCTAGGCACCTGTGGCCACCGAGATCTCCAGATTTGACTTCGTCGGACTTCTTTCTAAGGGGTTACTTAAAAGACAGGGTTCACGCCACACGTCGCCAGACATTGGAAGATCTGAAGCACATCACAAAGGAGATTCAAGCTATTGACAACAGAGTCCTCCAACGAGTGGCCAGAACGACGTGTTGAGTTGTGTCTTATGCAGGATGGAGAACATTTTCAACATTTGCTATACAGGTAAATAATCTCCCAAAATTCCTCTACAACTTAGGTATAATAAGTTGTCGCTAGCATAACACGTTTTGAAACAATTAATGAAAGAAATATGACAACTCTATAAAAATCACCCTGGCAGATTCTTCTGTGAGAATTGTCAACCATTTTCTGTTATTTATGCAACGATCCTGTAATGGTAGTTATTAGGATTCAAGTGAGGTAAGTTTCTGTCACGTGTATTCTAATGGCAACCATTATATGAGAGCTGCATACATAATTACTTTATCTACACGTACTATGTACATAGTGTATAAAATGATATTGCAATGCACCAAAAATTCAATCCTGAGATATCATCGCAAATACATGCATTTTTGAAAAAAGGTCCGTGTGCGTGTGTGTCTGTGGATGGCATAACTCAGAAGCGAACAGTCCTTTAAATACCAAACTTAAGGATGCGACACGAACATTTTCAAGAAAATCCCGCCACTCCCAACTACCCTTTACATGGAAAAATTTTCGAAAATTTTATTTTCTCAAAAATGGCTCTAACGAGTTTTATTAAAATGTGCTATATTAAATATATTTACCTGACAAATAAAACATATATCTTGAATTTTCTGGGAATAGCCTCTGAAGGCTACTTTATTCTGGATGGATTTTACGGTATTTTGCACAACTGCTAAACTGTAAGAGATGGGCAAACACTTAACTGACGGAACACGTAGAGCTCGTTAAAACACACAATTTATGTCATATATATTTTTTCGTGCAGTTGAACGTTTTTTATATATTCCTTGCTTTTTGGTTTCAGCTTTAAAAAACTTATTCTTTTCTCATACAGGAAATTGTCAACTCCTGTCCATAGAAACAAAGGAACATCAGTCACATAGCAACCAGCTTTTGGCTTTCCCTTTAACCTAAGGTACTTCCTTATTTCTCTTCTACTTACAGTAAAGCAAGAAGTAAGACTATTTCTGCTAATTTTTCTCGATTAGCATGAAATAAATAAAAGATAAGCTTATTAACAATAATTTGTTACAGAGATATAAAGAAAGTCATGTGAATGGAACACATCAGATTTTTTATACATGTAGATATGCAATAAATGTTTAATATTTAGATATCCTACATACGAAAGATGAACTCCGCCGACCACTATGTGTATTGTACGCATGCGTCGATAACAAATGAAATTCGATTCACGGTGATAGTTGATATAAAGATGGAGACTGAGGTATTTTGGCCTAGTGATAATGATATGGAATTTAGTTCCACGCCTCCTGATATAACAGAGCAGGCGAGTAATGGTGTTAACAATTTACTTCCACAGAAATTAAAAAAGATCTACAAAAAGTTATATGATAAATTCATGGCATGGAGAATAACAAAAAATGTGACTTCATTCTCGGAAAATGTTCTCATACTTTACTTTGAAGAAATGTCAAAAACAAAGAAATCCCCAACCTTGTGGACAAATTATCCATTATTGAAAACTACTCAAAATGTGAAACATGGAATTGACGTATCCCAATATAAGAAGTTGTACTCCCTGTTAAAACAGAAATCCTTAGGGTACAGTGGGAAAAAAGCGAAAATATTTTCCACAGATGAAATTTAAACCTTCATTGATAAGTACCTGACAATACACATCTACTGATAAAGGTTGTAAACAGACCTATTCTCGTAAAAATAACTTGGTTGGAAGTAGAGCTAGCACGCATGCCCTGGGTTATTGATTTCCTCGTCTCTGTGATGCCAATGTCATGACCTACTTTGGTTTGTATACGTAATACTATGAGTTTAGATTCGGGAAATAATTATATATATGTTAAAATTCTTATATGTAAAATGAAATATTCTTGGAGGTTATTGTACGCGTAACATGTTTCTATAATTTTATGCAGATTAGCAGACAGTGTGAACAGTCATTAGTAGGGCAGCGCGCGAGCGTGAAAATCTATATCGAAATGAAAATCTGTATCGAAATGGTTTTCATTTCGATATAGATTTTTCGCAGTAAAGGAACACATTTCAGTATATGAGTACAACAAAAAATTAACATATTCTTATGTCAGAATATCATAAGGTTGTCTTGTGATTTAATAAAATAGCATGTGAGATTAAAATAGTATTAAAAAGTCGATGTGTTACACTCACATTGATTTCTCTACCTGCTCTATAAACAAAATTCTTACAAAAGATTATTCTTCTTTCTACACAATACTAATCGAGATAAACATTAGCAGAATGTTCTTATTACTTAGTTCCTTATAAGTAGAAGGCAACTAAAGGAATGTGCTATGCTAAAGTGATAGTCAAATGTTTTAAGAGCTGTCGTTATGCGACTGTCATTACAAATCGCTTCTTTACTTGGCCAGGAGTAGAACAAAAGAAAATAGGACACTTCCTGTCTGAGAAAAGTATAAATACCTTACAATTTTATTGAAACCAATAACAAGGAATATCTCGGAAATGGTTACCTACACAACAAAAAGTAACGGACATAAATTGTGTGTTTTCACGAGATCTACATTTATTTGCAGTAAGTTTTTGTCTATCCCTTACTGTTTAGCAGTTAAGAAAAATTCGGTAAATTCATTCAGAGTAAAGAGGTCTTCAGAGGCTATTGCCATAAAATTCATATTATATACCTTTTATTTCAGATGCAAATATGTTTAATATACAATGTATTAATCAAAATCGTTTAGCCATTTTTAGAAAACCAAAATTTTCGAAAATTTTTCCATGTAAGGGTAGTTTGTGATAGGGGGAATGCTCTTGAAAATCTTCAGCATCCTTGGAAGACTACAGCACCTAAATACCAAGTTTGGTATTTAACGGACTTTTTATTTTTGAGTTATGCTGACCACAGACACAAACACACGCGCGCGCGCCTTGACCTTTTCCTAAAAACTTATGTGTTCCACTCATATGGCTTTTTCTACATCGCTGCAACAAATTATTGTTAGAAAGCTTATACTTCTATTAATTTATCCTAATCGAAAAAAAAAAAAAATAGCAGAAACAGTCTTTTTACTTGCTGCCTTGTAAGTAGAAGCGAAATAAGGAAGTATCATAGGTTAAAGTGATAGTCAAAAGCTGGTTGCTATGTGACTGAAGTTCCTTTGTTTGTATGGACACGAATTGACAAACTCCTGTACGTGAAAACTATAGTTTTTTTTTTTTTTAAGCTGAAACCAATAAAAGGGAATATCTAAAAAACGATCTACTCCACCAAAAGAAAGGTATGTTCTATCGTGCTCTACATTTTATGTGTGATAACTTTTTATCTATCCCTTACGGTTTAGTTGTTATGCAAAATTTCGTAAAATTATTCCAGAATAAAGAGGTCTTCAGCGGCTATTGCCAGAAAATTCAAAATATATGTTTTATTGGTCATTAAATATCTCTAAAATACGATATTTTAATCAAAATCATTTACCCATTTTTGAGAAAATCAAAACCTTGAAAATGTTTCTATGTAAACTGTAGATGGGGGTGGGAGAATCTTCTTGATAATCTTTCTTTCGCATCCTTGGAAGATACTGAACTTAAATACCAAATTTGGTATTTAACGGAATTTTCCTGTATGAGCTAATTTGTGAAAAAGTAAAAAATATCAATGTGCCTTTGGACAGCTTAGCTCATACACGAAAATTCCGTTAAATACCAAAGTTGGTACTTAAGTTCAGTATCTTCCAAGAATGCGACACGAAGATTCTCCCACCCCCATCTACACTTTACATAGAAAAATTGTCAAGGTTTTGACTGGCTCAAAAATGGCTCAAAACGATTTTGATTGCAATAACTATCATATTAGAGATACTTAATGAGCAATAACATGTATATTTTGAATTTTTAAGCAATAGCCGCTCAAGACCTCTCTGTTCTCGATTAATTTTACGGAATTTTATTTTGCTTCAGGGGAATGGAAAACATACATTCCCGGTGACACCTCGGTATCGAATCTTTTTGATGGAATACAATATCTTCTCTATGCACTATGTACATAGTACGTGTAGAGAAAGTAAAGATCATTATCATGTTGATTATAACAGAATATACTAACGCTGTTTTGTGAATTAATAAAATAATATGTGTGTTTTATTAAATCTGTATTTCTTAGAGTTTAGAATGTACACTCCTGCAAGGTGCATCGATAGCTGCTATAATTGAGGAAGCTGTATTAAAATAGCTTTCCTCCCAGTGTTATGACCAAGCCACTGCACCAGCTATAGTAAACTTGATTCTTGTGTTTCATAGGTGCGCATAATAATGGGTGAAACTAAATTTGGCAGATATTCTCTGTATCACATGCAGCAATCGTTTTTGTGATGGGCCCACGCGGTAACACAAAAGTCTGGAAATCCTCTTCATTTGTGCGAATAATTAAATGGAAGGGGCAGTGAGACAACAATGATTTCAGAAATTCTGATTGATGATGGGAAAATAACTGGTGACAATGGCTGTGTTGGGTATAATGGAGGAGATAGACTTGCGCTGCAGTGGTAGGCGGGATTTATACCTTCATGTACTGTATGGATTCCTAAGCCAGGCTTCTGTTTCATTGTGCCTAGTTGGAATGCATTTATTTCCGTATCAGCGTACTGCAGAGGACTCAATTATTTTTATCTCTCGTATATCCATTGTGAAACTGATTTTACGACTTCCATCCAAAAATTATGGTCCTGATCTGGAGCATCCATCTGGAAGCTCCACGTGGTGTATTCAACAATAATGATTCAGGCTGAAAAATACTGCCAACCTAGGTTAGTTTCACCCCAAACTACCCTTTACAGGGAAAAAATTTCGAAAATTTTGATTTTTTCAAAAATGACTCCAACGATTTCGATTAAAATCTCTTATATTTAAAATATTTACATGCCAAATAAAATGTATATCTTGAATTTTCTAGGAATAGCCTCTGAAGACTACTTTATTCTAGATGGATTTTATGAATTTTGCATATCTGCTAAATCATAAGGGATAGACAAAAACTTAGACAATAGAAAATGTAGAGCTCTTTAAAACATACAATTTATGTTATGTACATTTTTTCGTGGAGTTGATCGTTTTTGAGATATTCCTTGTTATTGGTTTCAGCTTTGAAAAATGTATACTTTTCTCATACAGGAAATATGTCAACTCCTGTCCATACAAACAAAGGAACTTCAGTCACATAGCAACCAGCTTTTGACTATCACTTTAATCTATGGTACTCTCTCATTTCGCTTCTACTTACAATGAAGAAAGTAATAAGACTATTTCTGTTAATTTTCTCTCGACTAGCATAAGAGAAGCATAAGATTTTGAACAATAATTTGTTGCAGAGATGTAGAGAAAGCCATGTGAATGGAACGCATCAGATTTCTTATCTCTCGTATATAGCCATTGTGAATCTCATTTTACAACTTTCACCCAAAAATTATGAACCTGGTCTTCAGCATCGATCTGGGAGCTCCACGTGGTGTATTCCACAGTAATGATTCAGGTTGAAAAATACTCTCAAATACCCTAACATGGCTCTTTGAATTCCACATCTTTCCCATGTATGCGCATTGGCCCTTGCGCCAGGACCGCTCTATCTTAACTACGAATGGCTCTAACGATTTTAATTAAAATACCGTATACTTACACGACAAATAAAATGTATATATTGAATTTTCTGGGGATAGCCTCTGAAGACCTGTTCATTCTCGATGATTTTATTGAATTTGGCAGAGCCAGTAAACCTTACGAGATAGACAAAAACTTTCTACACAAAAAATGTAGATATCTTTGAAACACACAATTTTATATGTCACATATGTTATTTTCGTGGATTTGACCATTTTTGAAATATTCCTTGTTATTTTTTTCTTTTTTTTTGTCTTTATTGTTTCATTTATATAGCCCCCTTTAACACCTAAGGTCATATCGGGGGCTTTGCACTTGAAACAACTCATCTGTAGGTTCTTTTGCGTCTGGTTTAAATCATTTTATTTTCCTCCAACACACTCCATTACACACTTCCAGACTCTGTGGGGGATATGGGATAATTCTGACTAAAGAACAATTCCCCGCCCCAGGCGGGATTGAACCCGGGATTTCCTAGTGAGAAGTCAGCTCGCTGACCACTCGACCTCGGAGGTACGAGTAGTTATTTCTTGTTATTGATTTCAGCTTTAAAATAGTTAAACTTTTCACACACGAAAGTTGTAAACTCCTGCCCTGTATAGAAACGGATTTCAACCACATGACAAACAGCTTTTAAAAGATTTGAATATCGTTTTATCCTAGTGTATTCACTTATTTCCCTTCTACTTTTGAATGAATGAATAAGTCCATTTATTGACATAACAATATCATACATAGAATTTCAACATTCGCACGGGTCCACAGACCGTACATGCTTTTGTAATACACATTACAAGCAATATTAAAACAACAACAAAAACATTAAAAGCGTAAACACGAAATTAAAAGGACAAAGGTAATACACAATCAAAATCAATATTAAAACAACAATAAGGAATTAAGAGTGAACCCGAAAATAAAAATACAAAGATATTCAAATATAGCAATTTAAATTTACAGCACAGAGTACACCTTCATAAATGCACCCTCTTATAATAGATAATTACACTTAAAAGAAATATATACACATAATGTATACACAATATATAAAACCATAGCACAACAGTGACCTAAGTATGACATAATATATATGTATGTAGAATATTGTAGTCACTTTTGTTTAGTTGATCTTATTCCTCCCCCCCCCCCCTTCTCTATTGGCAGCCTCCTCAGATCTCAGCTGTCTTGCCTTACCTAGCCCGTCTATGTTTTCCGTGCCTGCCAGTAGCGTCCAACATGCTTCTAGCCCTACATTCGCAGTGGTAAAGAATTGCGGCAAATATTTTTCCCGCCATTCCTCCGTACCCGTACATCTTGCCAAGATATGGGTCCACAACTCTTCCTCCTCGCAAATGGGACAGATTCTCGTAGCATTCTCGTCAGAAATTTTCGTGCTCCTCCATGCTCCTACTGTAATCCACGGGAGCCCCTCTCTAATGAGTTTGGTACCTGTTTTGATGTATTGCTCCATACCCCACTCCGATTTTAGCCCAGACTGTACTTCTATTGAAACCTTCTCTGTGCATTGCGCAATTATTTGCTGTCTGTCAATATCACAGAGGCGGTTCTTAATTTTTCTCCAAATACTCCGCCTGTTTGCCTGCCCCGCCATCCAAATGTGACACATCCCAATGGTTTCCAACCCTTTCTTTAATTTTGATGCCCACGTCGAATTACCTTCCATTCGCAACTGTTCACGGTAGCAGACTGCCCTAATTACAGATTGGTTTCCGTGAACGATTCTTATCCAATATTTAACTGCTCTGATTTTGCACTCTATCGTTTCACTATGTGCTCCCAATTCCCTCATTATTTCGTAGTTTGCCGTGCCCCTCCCTACACCCTGAATTCCTTTCAAAAATTGGGTCCTCACTTGATCCAGATTCCCTGTTTGTTCCCACCCCCCATATTTCTCCTCCGTATGTCATCGTGGATCTAACTGTCGCTCCGTATACAGTTTCCATTAAGGTTATGGAGATATTCGGAATTCTGCAGCGTATCCGAAGAGCTTCCGCCGCTTTCACCCTTGCCTTGTGTTTCGTAATGTCAGTGTGTTTCGTCCATTTTCCGTTCATTGTAAATGTGAGTCCTAAGTACACAAAAGATTTAACATTGTCCAGTATCTGTCCTACATATGTCCAAGTCTCCTCCCTGCTATAAACAGAACCCTTTTTGAAAGTCATTGCATTAGTCTTATTCACATTAACTGTAAGTAGCCATTCATCGCAATAATTCTTAAGTTTGTCCAGTCCTCGTTGCAATCCGTTTACTGTCGTAGAGCACAATATTAAATCGTCTGCGTATAAAAGTGTTGGGATCTGCAAATCCGCTACTACTGGTGCTTGGATATTCTCTGCTATCATTGTATCAGTAATATCATCCACAAAGAGATTAAATAGCAAGGGAGATAAAATACAACCCTGCCTCACTCCCCTATAGCTTCGGCAGCTCTCTGCCACTCTGTTTCTGTCGTACTTTACACAGAATTCGACATTTTGATACATTACCTGCAATGCTCTAACCATTTTACTTGATAACCCCTTTCTGCCTAGTTTGTACCTTAATGCATTTCGATTGATAGAGTCAAATGCCTTCTTAAAGTCCACAAATGCACAATAAAGCTTTCCCCGCTTAATTAACATTTGTTTCGTCCTTAAAGTGTCTGATATAAAAGCGGCGTCTATGGTACTGTGTCCTTCTCTGAAACCCATTTGAAATTTTGAAAGTTTGCCAAATTTAGATTCCCAGGCCTTTATCCGGTTATATAACACTAAACGATAAATTTTCTCCATAATTGGCAACAGAGTAACCCCCCTATAGTTATCCGGATTCCCAATACTTCCCTTCCCTTTATAAATAGGATGAATAATGCCCTTTCCCCAACAGGTAGGGTAATTCCCCTCAACAAACAACCTGTTACATATCTGGAGCATACTCCTACCAAACTCATTAACCCTGGAGCTTTGCCTCCCTTCAGGCTCCTCAGCGCCTGTGCTATTTCTCGTGCTGCTATTTTCTCGTCCAGTATTGGGATCTCAAGATTTCCCAAAATTTGCACTTCCCTTATAAAAATTCCTACCCCTTCACCTTCCCCGAATATTCCCATAAAATGCATTGTCCATTTTCTGGGTTTTCTGGGAGAAATTTCGTTGGGCACCTGACGGTTGCCTCTTAAATGTTTTACTACTTGCCACATCTCAGCGTTATCCCCCCGCGTTAAAATATTACTAATTTTCTGAGTAATTTTGTCTTGCCACGTAGTTCTCTTTTCCCGTAAGAGCTGTTTATACTCCCTTCACTTTTTTGTAAACATTTTCCTAATGTCATCTTCCCCCTCCCTTCTGAATTTTGACAGAGCCTCCTCTGCTTGTTTCTTTACAGCTCTGCATTGCTGGTCATACCAACCATTGAATCGTTTTACCTTACCATGCATTTGGACTTTCATTGTCCCCGTAGCCGTTGCTATTATATGCGTTAGTTCCTCCGCTGTGTCTGCGTTCCTTTCCCCTAATCTTATTTCTAATATATCAACAAACCCTTCTGTTTCTACCGGTTTCCATATAAATTTACTAATGAATGTCCCTTCGTCCCCCTGCCCCTCTTCAGGTGTTAGCGCCGCCATGGCCGTCTCTATATTCAGTTCCAGGGCAACCGGACAGTGATGCGACTTGATACGATCCCCCACACAAAATGTTCTAATTCTGACAATTAAACCCTGTCTTATTAGAATAAAATCTATTACGCTACCCCCATTTTCATTTATGAAAGTGAGTTCTCCCTCTCGATCCTCACCGTACTTGCCATTCATTATTTCTAAAGAGAAGGCATCGCAGAAAGCAAGTAATTGTCTGCCCTCCCCATTAATAAAACTATCCTTGCTCTTTCGTTGACCTTCGCGGAATTCCTCCCCCCCATTGATGACCCCCCGTTAGAGAAATATTCTCCCCTCCTAACCTCGCATTAAAATCTCCTAAGAGAATTAATTCAGCGCCTGGAAACTTTTCCTGTAACTGCACTAACGTTTCGGTTAAGTCACTGAAGAAATTCCTGTTTGCATACTTGGACGTTGCTGGCTGGTTGTATAATCCTATAACTATTATTTGTACTCCCCCCTGTGCCAAAGATACAGCAATCACCCCTTCCAAACTGATTTCCAATTTAGTTATCTCGGCCTCCAGCTCAGACCTGAATGAAACTGATACCACCCCTGGCCACCTTCCCCTCCTTCCCCGTGTCTCCCTTCCCCTACTAAAACTATGGAAATTAGCAAGTGTTACATTTTCTCCGTTTTTCAACCAAGTTTCTGTTAAGCATACAACGTCAAAATCACTAAGGAAATACAAGAAATTCTCGCTACCCAACCTTTTTTTGAAGCCTTCGATGTTCCATGTGACAATCAAGTAATTAAAGCAATTTCTGCTAATATTTACCTCGACTATTATAAAGTGGATAGAAGAATAGGCTTTTTAACAAAAATTTGTTACAGCGATGAAGAGAAAGTCATGTGAATGGAACACATCAGATTTTTACTTTCTCTACACGTACTATGTACATCGTGTATAGAGAAGGTATTGTAATGCACGCAAAAATTCGATATCGAGATTTTACCAGAAATACATGTTTTGGGTCCCCCTGGATCCCAAAGAAACATTTTTAGACAAAGGTCCGTGAGTGTGCGTGTGTGTGTCTGTGGACAGCATAGCTAAAAACGGAAAGACCGTTGAATACCCAACTTGGTATTTAAGTTTGGTATCTTCCAAGAATGCGACCCGATTATTTTCCTGAAAATTCCTCCACCGCAAACTACTCTTTACGTGGAAAAAATTTCGAAAATTTTGATTTTCTCAAAAATGGCTCTAACGATTTTGATTAAAATCTCTTATATCTAAGATATTTACATGGCAAATAAATGTATATCTTGAATTTTCTGCGAATAGCCTCTAAAGACTGTTTATTCTGCATGCTTTTTATTGAAATTTGCATAACTGGTAAACTTACTGTATAAAAATGTAAATCATGATTAAACACACAATTTATGTCATACACATTATTTTCGTGAATTTGACCATTTTTTTAACATTCGTTATTATTGGTTTCAGCTTTAAAATAGTTATACTTTTCACACATGGGAATTTGTCAAGTCCTGTCCATACAAACAAAGGAACTTCAGCCACATAGCAACCAGCTTTTGACTGTCACTTTAACCTATGGTACTCCCTTATTTCGGTTCTACTTACAAGGAAGGAAGTAATAAGACTATTTCTGACAGTTTTTCTCGATTAGCTTGAAGTAAATAGAAGCAATAATATGTTGCAGAGATGTAGAGAAAGTCATGTGAATGAAACACATCAGATTTTATCCATTGTGAAACTGATTTCACCCAAAACTGATGGACCTGATCTGGAAGCTCCACGTGGTGTATTCCACAGTAATGATTGAGGAAAGACTCAGGAAAAATGTGTTGTGTTACATTCACATGACTTTCTATACATCACTGTACCATATTATTGTTAAATAAATATTCTTCTATCTACTTTATAATAATCGAGACAAACTTTTAGCAGAAATTGTCTTAATTACTTGCTTCCTCGTAAGTAGAAGGAAATATACTGGGATAAAACGATAGTCAAATCTTTTAAAAGCTCGTTACCATGTGGTTGAAATCCGTTTCTTTGCTGGGCAAGTATTTTAAATGTGAAACGAATCACAAGGAATATCTCAGCAATGGCCAATTCCACGAAAAATCCGTATATGACATTAATTGTGTATGTTAACGTGATTTATCATCTTTGTATATTATGTTTTACGGTGTATGAGTTACGCAAAATGCATTCAGAATAAACAGATAGATCATTTATTTGCCATAGAAATACAAGTATTCATGACATTGTGAAAACATGTACAGTTATATTAACATATCAAGTAAATTTTACACTATAAAATTCATTTAAACTATATAGAGCATTTGCCCTCAATGTGGTAGCGACCGAAAGCGTTAATTAGCCTCGTCGTAATAATGACAATCATTCTATTAATGATCTAGATGTATATAAGTAAAGAAAGTTAACATTTATTAATTTGTATACATAGGAACCAAGAAGTCAGTTGTTGACTTGAAAGCTACACAGAAACCTGACGCCAGACTGGAGAGAGGGGTGAGAAGTTGCTTCTTTTGTGTAAGTCACGTACGAATTTCTTACACAGGGGCAGTCCAGTTTAAAACCCACGAGGGGACTTCTGCTTTATATTCGTAGTATCACGTGGTTATTGTGACGTATTCTCGGAGATTCGCAATGGTTTTTGGGTCACGATGGTGTCATTTTGGCGGAGTTTCTAACCAATCAGGAAGAAGCCACCATGACACCGTTTTTAGTATAAAAGAAGTAGGGTTCGTGGTGGTTTTGTCAAGAATCTGTCCACGAGATGCGGTAGGTCGTCGCTCTGTAAAAAAACTCTGTTCGCGAAGTAATGACGTGCAACTGTAAAACTCTGTCCGCGAAGTAAGATTGTTATGAGAAGAAACTGTTAGTGAATTAAAGTAACGTCGCTCACCTGTTTAATAGTCGGCTGGTGATTACTTGAGAGTGAATTGTGCCATGTACTCAACTTAGAAACAGTGTAATTGAGAGTACGTGTGAGTGAGTGGTAAGAGTGCCAGTCAGCAGAATAACAGTGTACAGCAAAGTGCTTGTTTTGGAATCTCCTTGTAGAATAAATAACAGTAAAAGTTCACAAGTGGTTTCTTCACCATTAAAAGATCACTCCTACAACTCCTCCCACTTGCCAAATCCACGCCAGAGAGAGTCAATGATCGTGCAAGACTGAGCAACGCCGTGGCAACCCATCCAAGAAGAGCTTCAGTACGTGAGTGTAGTGGAGTTGATTTGAAATTACACTTAGGTACGCCGCACATAAGCACCCACGTTGAGGCGTAAAAACTCAACAACGTAAAATTCCTATTACATATGACAGTCCGACGTGCGGTGTAAACTACAAACCACCACCATGTAAAGTCTCGTTCCATATAACCTCACAACCTATAAAAAATCACATTACACGACTCTGGTCTTAAAAACATGAAATGAAAATTGACTTATGTACAAAGGTATGGTATTGTGAAGCTTAAGAGATATATAATGGAAACTATTTGTGCTTAAATTGTATTTACTCTTATGTATATGTGTATATATTAGAATTACTTCATGACTGTGTACAGAAGCACAAGTTGTAAATTCAGTAATATGTTCCTTTACATACCAAAGACAGGCCAGAACGTACATCCAGGGCAGAGTAAGTATACCAGATTTAATACAAAGTGGTTTACAATGAAACTTAGACGAAACTCCATAAGTTAATCTCAATGCTTTCTTTTGCAATATAATCACTCTAAAAGCAGAAGTATGGTTACACCATGGGATTACTAATTCCTTTTTGCTCATCGGTTTGGTGAAAATTTATTACAAATAAGTCAGCGAGCTAATTGAGATTCTCTTTAGTATTACTCGCTGTAATAATGTTATTATTACGTGTCAGGTGGTGGCCGCGAGGAGATATTGCATTACAGTAATATAATACTGTGAATGATACACTGGTAAGATGTTCTTATCAACATCACTGGGTACAATAATTATTAACTCTGTAGGATGGCACAGATAAATGAAGATTACATTCCGCTAGCGTGGTTACAGCTCGCGTTCCCGCCAAATGTAGAGGGCGCTAGCTACCCTTGTGCCGAGCAATGATGATCACGTGAGGACTGACCAATAAGCAATGAGCGTCTATTCAGCTCTTATATAGGCTCAAAGCTTATTCTACATGTTTCTCCTTATTAAACATTCTTTAAGGAAGTATATAATACAGACTTCCATTTATTTAGAAATAAAATGCTTTTGGGACACTAATATTTATTTCATAAGCTATTTGCTCTTAGTGAATATTTAAATATGTTTATACAACGCTTGGGGATGCGGTATACTAGAAAGAACAACTTCCTTTTTTATGCACGTAGCAATGCAATTATCATTGTTTTTTTTTTTTTAAATAATTAGTTCTGATCATAAATAAAATTATACTTAAAATACACATTACATTCAATATTCTGATATTCTCAGAACACTTACAAGCTACTTACTTTCAGTAAATAATTTTTCCTTTACCACATAATCAATAAATCAATATGGCATCAATTTCCTTCCATTAACAGAAAATCTGATGTTATCCATTCACATGACTTTCTGTACATCTATGCAACAAATTATTGTTAAAAAGCTTATACCTATATTTACTTCATGCTAATCGAGAAAAAACTAGCAAAAATAGTCTTATTACTTCCTGCCTTGTAAATAGAAGCGAAATAAGGGAGTAGCATAGGTTAAAGTGATAGCCAAAAGCTGGTTGCTTTGTGACTGAAGTTCCTTTGTTTCTGTGGACAGAAGTTGACAAATTCCTGTATGAGAAAAGTAGAAGTTTTTTAAAGCTGGAAACAAAAACAAGCAATATCTCAAAAACGGCCATCTCCACGAAAACAATGTATATAACATAAATTGTGTGTTTTAATGTGCTCTACATTTTTGTACGGAAAGTTTTTGTCTATCTCTTAGGGTTTAGCAGTTATGCAAAATTCCATAAAATTCATCCAGAATAAAGTAGTCTTCAGAGGATATTCCCATAAAACTAAAGATCCATTTAATTTGTCAGGTAAATATCTTAAATTTAAGATATTTTAACCAAAATCGTTACAGCCATTTTTGAGAAAATAAAAAATGTTCGAAAAAAGGTCCATTTAAAGATTAGTTGGGGGTGGGAGGATTTTCTTGAAAATCTTCGTGTCGCATCCTTGGAAGATGCCAAACCTAAATACCAAGTTTGGGTTTTAACGGACTTTTCGTTTTTGAGGTATGCTGTCCACAGACACACACACACACAAACATTTTTCAAAAAAGGCTTTTTTTGGATTCAGAGGGTCTCAAAACATGTATTTCCGGTGAAATCTCGATATGGAATTTCTGGGTGGAATACAATGCCTTCTCTATCACATTGTACATATGGAGCTAGAGGAGGTGTTTTGCAGAACAGGTAGAGAAAGGTATGTGAATGCAACACTTGTGATTTTTACTTTCTCTACACGTACTATATATTGCACCCAAAAATTGTATACCTAGATTTCACCGGAAATATACCTTGACATTCCGTGAATTAAAACAAAAAATAAATAAATAAAAACTTTTCAGAAAAATGTCTGTGTGTCAAGCCCCTACACGCCTAGCTGCGCAGAGCAGATAAAATGTCGTAATATGAAGTCAGGTGGAGGGCAAGAGACTCCCTAGGTCGCGCGCAATACATTGGTTGTAATGGGAAAATAGTGCAATTTTAAACAGCTATAATCATGTCATAAGGATGCCTGAGTAGGAAATAATTGCGACAACAAGTTCTTTATGATTTTCAGCATCTATGCACAGGGATTAGACCTTGGATGTCCTGTTGGAAGTTGAATAGAATCACTTCATTGACTAGACGGAATTTCATCGCACAACTGGACAAAACGGAAGTAAATATTATCATTGAACTTCAATATCGCAAACCATGCATTTAAAGTGTTTAAAGAGCAAGATGTAAGCATCACAGAGAGCATAATTCAGCTTTAATTCTGTTTTCTCAGTTTCTTCTCAGTGATTCCTTGTATACTTTTTGCTTTTTACTTTAATGCACAAAGTCGTCAACAAGAATTATAAAGAGGGTTTGTTAAGAGTGTCTCTGCAGTAAAGTGGTCAAAATACTGAATTAAAAATGAAAAATATGCTGGGTTCGATTCTAGGCTGATGAAGCAATTCTTATTCCCGACCCTCAAGAGCCTGGAAATATGAATGCAATACTGAATGTGTGTTAAGTTAATCGAGAAGTACAGTTTTAATGTACACCTCAACAATTTAAGCAGTTGTTATAGAAGGTCAAAATGGTAATACGACGATATTACCTAAGGCGGTATGTAAATAATTTTTTTTAAATTATTTATTGATCGATCAGCGCATGTGCGCTCTTCAGATCATTGATTTTAGGCATTATTTACATGCATGATACTGAATAACATTGAAATGAGGTAAGCCCCATTGGGCCCCTCATAAGTAGGTACATTTTTTTGTTCCTATTTTACTGAAAGTCTTACTGTGAGAGCTGGTCCAGTGGTAGGCGACTCTTGATGCGAGTTGGATAGCTAGATTTTCTGCCAAGAGAATAGTCAATGGCTCCTGAGACGTCTTTTAGCTTGCTGTAAAACTGTTCGGCTTGTGAAGAAATTTACTGTTGAATGATGCTGATTCCAGTTTCTCTATGTCGTTGACTATTTCTGGTGCATTCGTTGAGATTAGCAATATTTTGTTTTGAAATGTCTGGATACGTTTGATTTCAGAAGGACTAGTTCCTCCCCAAACTGGACAAGCGTATAGTAGCAGTGGTCTTAATAAAGTCGTGTAAAGTAGTGTGCAGTTTTTTAGTTTGAGTGAAGATCTTTTGTTGAGGAGGGGGTAGAGTTCTGCCACTCTTGCTCGGGCTAGTTTAAGTTTGTTGCTTATATGTGGTTTCCATGTGAGTCGTCGATCCAGGAGTACACCGAGATATTTCACTGTTTCTGTATTAGTTTTCCAGGGTATCTGTTTCGCTGGGAGCGTTACTGGTGGTGGATAGTTTTGTCTGCATAGTGTAAAGACCATTGCTTCACATTTTTGCTGGTTGAGCGAAATACGCCAGTTGTCTAGCCAGGGCATAATTAAGTGTAAGGCCTCTTGAAGGTGATTTCTGGCGGTGTGGATATTGCGATGTGTTGAGAAGATTGCAGTATCGTCCGCGTACATAGCGATTTGAGCTGTAGGCGTTGCAGGCATATCAGAGGTGTACAGGTTGAACAGAACTGGTCCCAGGATAGATCCTTGAGGAACTCCGGCTGTTATAGGTTTGTAAATAAAATGATTTAGCAGAAAAAAAAATGCGATATTAGATTTTCAGAGAAGGTATGTAAAGTATAATATTAGGTACATTGCAGTGAAATTAGGTACCTGTATTCCTCTTCAGGAAACTGAATTCCAGGCGTTAAGTAAACATTTTCTATCAGAATTTGTAGTATACTTAGGTTAGATAGGTATATTAATATGTGCACCACAGGAGAGTATGGTTTGTGCTTCCTGAAATAATGTATACACAAATCTAAAATTAGAATCGATTATCACTTAATATTCTTTATGTTCTAATTATTTTTGCACGCTGTAGGATTGTGATTCGTCTGAAATTACTGATTTGAAAAATTAACTTAATTGAGATTTTTTTTTTATTTATGACAAATCATAATATTGAGTCTAATATTTTAGCACTGCCTTCTAATGCTGATAAAACATATACAAAATAGTTATAAGAATGAAATTAGCGTTCTCATTACCTTTGTCAGATAACAAGGGAAACTAAATACTGAAGGAACTGTGTCACGACTTTGTTTTTCTCATGGAAACAAAATGAACTGAGTATAGCCTGTGATATTTCGATGGCACAAATTTGTTACGTCTCAGAGCAGCTGATGACTTACTCAATAATTCTAGTTTATATATTGGGAACTTAAAATAAATTACCATTCGCTTAGTGACCGGGAAAACCCACGAGAATAAATCGGAATGAATTTGGAATACAAATGTTACAATTTATTCTTACCGTGGAAAGTGATCTGGGAATCATTTTTCTGATGTTTGGTTATGCAGCATAGAAGTGTACCATGTTAATTATTAAACCCTAATACCCTTAAACCACTTCACTTTTAAATCCTTTTAAGCGGATTGAACGTACCGCAAAAACACGTTTTGCCCTCCAGCTGGCTATGCGCGAGAGGTTTCAATTAGCGACAGCAACACCAGCGCCAGCGGTGAGTCTAGGTAATATAATACCAAGGTCTTTGGTGTGTGTGTGTGTGTCTGTCTGACTGTGTGTGAGTTTGTGTGTGTGTCTGTGAACAGCATGCCACAAAAACGAAAAGACCGTTCAATACCAAACTTGGTATGTAAGTTAAGTATCTTCAAAGGATGCCTCACGAAGATTTTCAAGAAAATTTCCCCAATACAACATTTTGATTTTCTCAAAAATGGATCTAACAATTTTGATTAAAACCCCTACATTAAAGATAGTTAAATCTCAAATAAAGTGTATATATTGACATTTTCGGAAATAGCCTCTGGAGACCCCTTTATTCTGGATGCATTTTGTCCACTCTTGCTTAACTGCTGAACCGTAAGAGATAGACAAAGACTTACTGAACAAACGGCACAATTAATGTCATATATATATATATAAATATTTTTTTTTTGTGGAGGTAACCATTTCCGAAATATTCGTTGTTATTGTTTTCAATTGTAATTGCTTACACTTTTCTCATACTGGAAGTGTTGTTCTACTCCTGGCCAAGCAAAGAAGCTATTTGCAATCGCATAACGACAGCTTTTAAAACATTTGACTATCACTTTAGCATAGCACATTCCATTAGTTCCCTTCTACTTATAAGGAACTAAGTAATAAGAACATTCTGCTAATGTTTATCTCGATTAGCATTGTGTACAAAGAAGAATAATCTTTTGTAAGAGGTTTGTTTGTAGAGCAGCTAGAGAAAGTCATCTGAGTGTAACACATCAGATTGTTTTCCCTTGCATTTTCTTAGTAGTTTTAGGTATGTTGCTCTAAGAATAAACAAGAATGTATTGATGTTAAACTGGTAATAATTCTTCCCAAATGAGATTTTCTCTGTAATTAGCGACGAGTCACCCCAAATGTGACAACGCATACGTCATAGCGACTGTTTTACATATTGTTTTCTCAATTACGTTTCTCTCTTTATAGTTTTCTGAATTTTAATTAACAGTTTATTTAGGTGTGTTGTTTAATAATTTCTAAACACCTCCGAAAAAAACGTCTGGCTATTGGACAAGCAACCTAAGGCTAAACGTGGAAGGGATAAACCATCAAAACACGGCAAGATGGGGTAATTCAGTTAGTTGATCATAAAAAATCTGATGTTCCATTCACATGACTTTCTCTATATCGATGTAACAAATTATTGTTAAAAAACTTATTCTACTACCTACTTTATGATAATAGAGGCAAACATTGGCAGATATGTTCTGAATTACTTGCTTCCTTGTAAATAAAAGGGAAATAGGAAAAAGCTGGTTCCCATGGGTTTGAAATTCGTTTCTATGCTGGGCCAAGAGTTTACAACTTTCGGTGTGAGGAAGGTATTTTTAATCTGAAAACAATAACAAGGACATTCTCAGAAATTGTCAATTCCACGCAAAAAACTTATATGACATATATTGTGTGTTTTAATGTGATCTACATTTTTTGTGCAACAATTTTCTGTCTATCTCTTACGGTTTACCAGTTATGCAAAATCCAGTAAAATTCTTTCAGAACGAAGTAGTCTTCAGAGGCTATCCCCAGAAAATTCAAGATATACATTTTATTTGTCAGGTAAATGTCTTTAATATACGATACTTTAATCGAAATGTTTGGAGCCATTTTTTTCCATGTAAAGAGTAGCTTGAGTTGGGGGGAATTTTCTCAGAATCTTCGTTCCGCAGCTCTGGAGGATAACAAGTTTGGTATTTTACGGAACTTTTTGCAAAAAAGGAAAATGGCTGAAGATCTATTAACAAAGCAAGCATATAAATAAAATGGTCCAGAATTAGCTTGGCAGAAGAGAATGAAATGAAACTGGGGCACAAAGTGTGTGTATGATAATCATCACTGGTTCATTTGAGAACTCCTGTACATTTCTGCCACTAACTCTCCAGCACTTAAACAAACACAATATAATGCGTTCCATTCACATGACTTGTTAAAAACATTACGCTTCTATTTACTTCATGCCAATTGAGATAAAAATAGCGGAAATAGTCTTATTAAATGCTTCCTTGTGAGTAGAAGTGAAATAAGGGAGTACCATAGGTTAAAGTGACAGTCAAAAGCTGGTTGCTATGTGACTGAAGTTCCTTTCTTTGTATGGACACGAGTGGACAAATTCCTGTATGAGAAAGGTATAACTTTTTCAAGGCTGAAACCAACAATAAGGAATATCTAAAAAACGATCAACTGCACGAAAAAATGTATAGAACATAAATTGTGTGGTTTAATGTGCTCTACAATTTTTGTGTGGTAAGGTTTTGTCTATCTCTTACGGTTTACCACTTATACACAATTCCGTAAAATTCATCCAGAATAAAGTAGCCTTCAGAGGCTATTCCTAGAAAATTCAAGATATACATATTATTTGTCAGGTAAATAATATCTTTAATACACGATATTTTAATCAAAATAATTAAAGCCATTTTTAGAAATTCAAAATTTTCGACAATTTTTCCACGTGAAGGTTAGTTGGTAGTTGGGGGATTTTTTTGAAAATCTTCGTGTCGCATCCTTGGAAGATACTGAACTTAAATACCAAGTTTGGTATTTAACGGCCTTTTCGTTTTTGAGCTATGCTGCCCACAGATACAAACACATACACATAGACAGGCACACACACGGACAGGCACACACACGGACATTTTTCTAAAAAGCGGGAAGGAAGACCCAGCGCTAGCTGCCATCTTATTTCGTCATTACCATCAGGTCGCTCATTGGTTGATTTCATACGTTTGGACTAAAAATTAGAAACCCCTGTATCCTGTTGTAGCAAACTGGAATTGGACCAAAAATTGGATGGAAATTATATACAATGAAATTATCCGATGTCCCACGATCCAATTTGTGATTTGAAGAGTATTGGACCAAAATATTTGACCGTGGGACATTGGCTCTACACTGCGGCGGTGTTGCTGGACGTGGAGAAGGCCTTCTCTACGACCTGGCACGCTGGTCTCATCCATCTGGAGCTCCCGTCACACATCATCCATCTACTACACACATACGTCAAATACCGTTCATTTGTTGTTTCAGTTGCGGGACACAAATCCACAGAAAGGCCAATAAGAGGCGGAGTCCCCGAAGGCTCTGTACCATTCCCACGCTACGTGTCCGAACTACCAACAGAGCAGCACATCAACATAGCTTGGTGATGACATGCTGTTATTCTGAACCAAAAAAATCCACGCATCAATCTCATTCAGAGACACCTCCGCCTCCTCCAAGAGTGGTGCGAGCGTTGGCGGTTATCCATCACGCTATCCTGTTCACCAAGCGCCGCTTTCCCGCAAACTTCCCTTCATTCACGTACCTCAGACGAAGGATAGAATGGACGAACACCATCACCTGCTTGGGGGGTGAAGCTTGACAAGGGCGTCACTTTTGGGGAGCTGAGGTGTCGGGACACTGGAGCCGCGGCCTCCTTGTCCCCGATTCCGGTTCCTCTTAAGTTGCGCCTTTAGAGGGCTCTCATAGTCCCTTGTTAATCTTCGCCTGCGAGATCTGGGGCATGGCGGCAGACTCCAGTCTGCTGTTGCTTCAACAAATACAGAATAGATGTCTTCGGGCCATCTATTTTATGCATCGCCGCTTTCTTTCGAGACTCCTGCACGAAGCCTCTGGTCTGCCATACCTGGAGGACGAGATTAGGCATCGGGCAGTAAAATTCTTCGACGGTTTGCCCTTCCATCGGAGCGCCCTCGTTAAGTCTCCTGGGGATTATAATCCCAGAAAGCGCCGCTTCAAGCGATACCTGCAGAAATTGCTAGAATTTAACAACCTACATTGGTACACACCATCGGGCTGCCCTCAGCCCGTCAACTGCTCGTGTCGTGTCAGTGCCGCTTTCACTTGATCGACCCTTATGCTGCATTCACAATGAGAAGCAAGCGCAGACGAAACGTTGCATAAGCGCAGACGCAAGGAAACACCATTCACAATGCAATCGTAAGAGCAACGCAAAAAGTTGTCACGGGTTTCTAGATCCGCAAGTTACATGCGAATGTCTTCGAAGTGCTCCACAAACTGAATAAATAACCGACATACCACATAAGAAAATTCACTCCATATGTTACAACTAAATATGTTTTAAAATTACATACTAACAAGTGAAGCTCGCGGCAGTGACGTCACAATAATTGCTAATTCAAAATTATTGAAAATAGTGCAAGCATAGAGACTGCAGAAAGTGATAAAGCTACACATTTAATGAACTAAGAATTATCTCTCTGCGTCTTCGATTTATGAGAACCAAGAAATCTAGACACAGATGATAGTTACATTCATTAAATCAAAGAAGGATTCGCAAGGAGACTGTCATAACCTCTTGAGGGAGATTAAGGATGGCGCGGCACGGCCAAATAGAAGAGCATGCATATACAGCAGGCCATGTAAAATCTTGCAGTGGGGTTGTTTGTTGTTCAATTCATAGGCAATGCATAGAGGAAAGAAGCAGAATACCTCCTCTTTGCGTGCAACGCAAGGATAAAGTTTGAAGTTTGCAAACTCTTGCGTAGCGTCTTGAGTGTTTCTATGTGAATGTTTACATTAAATAATAAGAGTCCAAACTCTTGCGCTTACATTGCGTCTGTGCTTGCATTTCATTGTGAATATAACATTATATACAAACTTTATGAAATGCAAGGTGAAGCGATATAGAACTCTGTAATGATAGATGTAGATGCTTTCGTCATCCGAGAGGAGGTTTAAAACGAGGGATGTATATTTGTGCCGTGGCCTAGTGGTTAGATTACTCGCCTCTTACCTAGACGGCCCGGGTTCGATCCCAAGCGACCGCATGTGAGATATGTGGTGGACAAAGCGGCGCAGGGGTGGGTTTTCTCCGGCTTATCCGGTTTCCCCCGCCATCGCATTCCCCCGGTGCTCCATCTTCATTCATGTATCATTAGTGTCATCGCCTGTGGTCCCATAAGTAGTTAGAGCGGGCGTTAAACGCTACCAAAAAATGAGTATTTTTTGATAAAAGTTTACGCTATTTTAAATGCAGTAACTCTTGATATGTAATATATTTCATTCTTACTATTATATGAAAGTACATTTGATATTAACGTAATATTCATGTTAAATAAGCATATACCGTAGAATGTACTGATAACCGCCTCAGCAGCCGATCAGAGATGTCTATAATGTTTTACAAATGGGAAGAGTTCTACTCAGCAGCGAATGAGATGCGTTATCGTGTTCTGCGTTGCCAGGTCGCTCTTTTCATATTTCCCTCTCACTCGCACGCTGAGCACGCAAATCTGGTGACGTAATGTTTATTCATGTGTATTATGAAAACTATTTGAGCTAAAAATCTGTGGTTTTTGCGGTTATGCTAAGAACATTACTCCCTATCATCCTTGTGAATTATTTTTTGCAAAATTTGAATATTTTGTGTTGGCGCAAGTAGTATTTATGAGAGACGGAATCACTTAGCGCGTTACTCTCCAGTTAAGTGGGAATGTGAACACAGCAGCACTCTGATTGGCTGCCGGCCTGGTGGCGCTCAAGGACAAACCTCATCCCATTTGAAAGTCACTGTAGCCACGTGACGGTCAAGAGATGCACAGCAAAGTTATGTGGAACGAGGAATAGTCTCGCAAGGGAGAGAGGAAAAAGTATGATGTGTTCCATTCACATGACTTTCTCTGCAACAAATTATTGTTAAAAAGCTTAGGATTCTATTTACTTCATGCTAATCGAGAAAAAATTAGCAGAAATAGTCTTATTACTTGCTTCCTTGTAAGAAGAAGCAAAATAAGGGAGTACCATAGGTTAAAGTGGAGGTCAAAAGCTGGTTGCTATGTGCCTGAAGTTCCTTTGTTTGCATAGACAGTAGATGAAAATTTCCCTATGAAAAAAGTAATTTTTTCACAGCTGAAACCAGCAACAAGGGATATTTCAAAAACGATCAACTCCACGGATAAAAATTGTATATAAGATAAACTGTGTGTTTTAACGTGGTCTACATATGTTTTTGTCCGTCTCTTACGGTTTAGCAGTTATAAAAAATTCCGTAAAATTCATCCAGAATAAAGTAGTCTTCAGATGCTATTCCCAGAAAATTCAAGTTATATTTTATTTGCCACATAAATATCTTTGATTAACGACATTTTAATCAAAATCGTTAGAGCCACTTTTGAGAAAATAAAAATGTTCCGAAAAAGTTGCATGTAAAGGGTAGTTGGGAGTATTTCCCTGAAATTTTTTCAAGAAATCCCACCACTGCCAGCCATCTCTTACATGGACAAAAAATTCAAAAATATTGTTTTTCTTAAAAATGGCTCTACCGATTTTGATTAAAATACCGCTAATCAAAGATATTTATGTGGAAAATAAAATGTATATCTTGAATTTTCTGGGAATATCCTCTAAAGACCTCTTTATTCTGAACGAATATCGCTGAATTTTACCCAACAGGCAAATTGTAAGAAATAGACAAAAACCTACTACACAAAAAATGTAGAGCTCGTTAAAACACACAATTTATCTTATCAGCATTTTGTCCGTGGAATTTATCGTTTTCAAGATATTCCTTGTTATTGATTTCAATTTTAAAAAAATACATACTTTTCTCATAGGGGAATATCGTCAACTGTTCACGCAAAGAATCGGATTTCTAAAGCATAGCAACCACATTTTATATCATTTGACTGTCGATTTAGCCTAGAGTATTCTCTTATTTCCCTTCTGCCTATAAGCAACTCAGTAATGTAGCATGAGATGCTCTTCGCGCTAAATTTGAGCTAAAAGTCTACTCGCGCTAATGCTTGGTTTGGAGTAGCAATCGACTCTTCTCAGGGCGTTTTAACGGGCCTGGCGACTTCTTAAATAATAAATCACTGGCATTTTCTTTGTACAATTGTAGTTTATTTTGTAATCATTTCGTACAATTCTAAAGTGAAACTGCAATCGCTCGATACAATTTATGTGCTTTGTTGAATGCTGCAAATATTTGTACGCATATAATTCTATGCGAATACATTAATGTATGCGTAATCTCCAAGTGGCCTTTTCCATGCTTGTGAAAAAGCCTCTTTCTTTTTGATAACTGGCTTCACAACCAAGAAAATCAACACGTAACTATGATACTCATTGTTGGAAAACAAAATCGCATAGAGAAAATCAAAACACGTATACGCGACGAAAGCACAAGGAATAATAAACATTTGCCACCTGCGATTTCAACTTCGGAATGCAACAGATTAAAAACATTTGAACATCAAATATTACAAAAATGACATGAAATTCACACAATGTCGGCAGATTGTGTGGTTAACATATAAATATTGCCTCAGTAACAAGACCGTTTCTGCTAATGTTTATCTCGATTAACCTGAAGGGGATAGAAGAATAAGTTTATTAATAATAATTTGTTAAAAATATGCATTTATGATTATAGTATACATGATTTTCGAAGAAAGTTATGCTTATAAATTTGATGTGTACCATTCATATATTCCTGCTTTGTAGCTTAACGTCCTTTAACCTGGTTGGTCATATCGGACGATGAATGCAATTGGTGAAATGATGCTCAAATGATCTCGGGGTCCATGGAGCTTAAAGTTACTCGACATTCGTCTTTTCAGGATAAGGGAAAACCCTGAAAAAAAAAAAAAAAAAAAAAGCTTATCCGGGCAACTTAACCTAATCGAGATTCGAATTTAGAACCTTTTGAATGTGCAGTAGACACGCTACCACCACACTACCGAGGCGGGCTAACAAATGGTTGTTAAAAAGCTCATACTTTTATTTACTTCATGCTAATCAGAAAAAATAGCTTCCTTGTAAGTAGAAGTGAAATATGAGAGTACCATAGGTTAAAGTGATAGTCAAAAGCTGGTTGCTATGTCACTGAAATTCCTTTGTTTGTATGGACAGCAGTTGAGATATTCGAAGCTGAAACCAAAAACAAGGAATATCTCAAAAACGATAAACTCCACGAAAAAAAATGTATACAACATAAATGGTGTGTTTTAACGTGCTCTACGTTTTTATTGCAGTAAGTATTTTTCCATCCCCTACGGTTTAGCAGTTTTTCAAAATTCCGTAAAATTCATCCAGAATAAAGTTATCTTAAGAGGCTATTCCCGGAAAATTCGAGGTATACATTTTATATGTCAGGTAAATAGCTTTAATATACGATATTTTAATCAAAATCATTACAGCCATTTTTGAGAAAATCAAAATTTTCGAAAAAAAGTTCCATGTAAAGGGTAGTTTGGGGTGCGGGGATTATACTCAAAATCTTCGTGTCGCATCCCTGGAAGATGCTAAACTTAAATACCAAGTTTGGTATTTTACCGACTTTTCGTTTTAGAGTTATCGTGTTCACAGACACACGGACCTTTTTCTGAAAATACTTTTTTTGAATACAGGGGACCCTAAAACATGTTTCCGGTGAAATCTCGGTATCGAATTTTTGGGTGGAGTGCAATACCTTCTCTATACACTATGTACATAGTACGTGTAGAAAAAGTGAAATTGATAATAAATATGGAGTAAGATAAACACTGCAGGTGACAGCGGGCTTCTGCAGGTAAAACGACATATAGAACAAATGAAATAGACTGTATCTTGCTCCCTCTCCGCCTTTTCATCGCGCTCCAGTTGCCTTTCGTTTTACTGTGCGAGTTATCTTTACTATTAATCGCTGCTCGCGCGTAGTGTGAACAATTGCACACAGATAGCGCAGCCATCAGCTTGTTTACTCGTCACGTCTGTTGCTTTGAAACGTAGCAAAAGTTTTCCACAGATGTCGCATTTTATTTTAAAAATGCTCTATACACAGACACTCGTTCTCATACTTCTTTCTTTTCAACTGTATGGAGAGTTGAACAAAATTAATTTAAACATATTTTTGTAGTCATAAGAACTGTTATATTTGAGTTTCTATTTCAAAGTAGTGAATATCACTAAATTCCTATTTTGCAGTGGCAGCATATTTCTACCTTTCTTGTTGTTTGTTTGCTTTGGTTTTTACTTTCTCTACATAGTGTATACAGAATGCCGCCCAAAAATGTCATACCTAGATTTCACCAGTAATTCATGTTTTAGGACCCCCTCAATCCAAAAAAAAATCACCTTCAGAAAAAGGTCAATGAGTGTCTGTCTGTCTGTGGACAGCATAGTTCCAAAACCTTATTTAAGTTTGGTATCTTCCAAGGATGCGACACGAAGATTTTCAAGAAAATCCTCCAACCTCCAATTACCCTTTACATGGAAAATTTTTCGAAAATTTTGTTTTTCTTCAAGTTGACAGTAATGATTTTCATTAAAATATCACATATTAAAGCTATTTCCATCACAAATAAAATGTATATCTTCAATTTTCTGGGAATAGCTTCTGAAGACCTGTTTATTCTGGATGAATTTTGCTGAATTGTGCATAACTAGTAAACCGTAAAAAATAGACAAAAACTTACCTAACAAGAAATGTAGATCTCATTAAAATACATAACTTATGTCATATACATTTTTTCGTGGAGTTTGCCGTTTTCAAGACATTCCTTGTTATTAGT
The DNA here is from genome assembly GCA_030762935.1 of Hymenopus coronatus. Classification (NCBI taxonomy): domain Eukaryota; kingdom Metazoa; phylum Arthropoda; class Insecta; order Mantodea; family Hymenopodidae; genus Hymenopus; species Hymenopus coronatus. Next base: position 181,749,041 of record CM060882.1, on the reverse strand, counting down.
TTCAATTGTAAAGTACTTATACTTTTCTCAGACAAGAGGTGTCCTATTTATTTTGTTCTACTCCTGATCAAGCAAAGAAGCGATATACAATGTCAATCACATAACGATAGTTTTTAAAACATTTGACTATCACTTTAACATAGCACATTCCTTTAGTTTCCTTCTACTTATAAGGAACTAAGTAATAAGAACATTCTGCTAAGGTTTCTCTTGATTAGCATTGTGTAGAACGAAGAATAATCTTTTGTAAGGAGTCTGTAGGATAGCTAGAGAAGGTCATGTGAGTGTAACAAATCAGATTTTTTTTTTTTTTTTTCAAATTTCCTTAAAACGTTCACTGAAAAGTTTCTTCATAATTACTAATTTTAACAAGAAAAATCATGCACATCGAGATAAACCAAAACTGAAATGATTTTATTAGATTTTTTTGTAGATCCAAAGGAAATAATTAAACTCATTGGGCTAAAGCGACAGGTAATTTTTTTAAGGGATGGACGTCATGTAATCATATTGAGATTAGCTTTACTTTGCACGCCCAGTAAAAAAAAAAGTCAATTGTGTTCCATTCACATAATTTTCTCTACATCTCTGTAAAAATTATTAAAAATGTTTCTATTTACTTCATACTAATGGAGAAAAAATTAGCAGAAATAGTCTTATTACTTGCTTCCTTGTAAGTAGAAGCGAAATAAGGGAGTAGCACAGGTTAAAGTGATAGTCAAAAGCTGGTTGCTATGTGACTGAAGTTCCTTTGTTTGTATGGACACGCGTTGACAAATTCCTGTATGAGAAAAGAATACGTTTTTTAAACGTGAAGTTTGGTATTTAACGGTATTTTCGTATTTGAGCTATACTTCCCAAAGACTCACATACAGACAGAGAGGCCAACAGACAGACACATATACACATGGACGCTTTTCTAAAAATCCTATTTTTGATTTCAGGGGTCTCAAAACATGTATTTCCGGTGAAATATTTCTATAGAATTTTTGGGGTGCATTAGAATACCTTCTCTATATACTATGTGCATAGTACGTGTAGAGAAAGCGAAAAGTCTGATGTATTCCATTCACATGACTTTCTCTACATCTCTGTAAAAAATTATTGCTAAAAAGCTTATGCTTCTATCTACTTTATGATAATCGAGATAAACACTAGCAAAATTTGTCTTAATTACTTGCTTCCTTGTAAGTGGAAGGAAAATAAGAGAATACAGCAGGCTACAACGATAGTCAAATGTTTTAAAAGCTGGTTGTCATGTGGTTGAAATCCGTTTCTATACAGGGCAGGAGTTTACAACTTTCCGTGTGAGAAAAGTTTAAGTGTTTAAATTTGAAACAAATAAGAAGAAATATCTCAGAAATTGCCAATTCAACGGGAAAAACGTATATGACATAAATTGTGTGTTTTAACGTGAGCTGCATTTTTTGTGAAGTAAGTTTTTGACCAACTCTTATGGCCCATTCACGTAGAAAAGTTAATTTAAATGCAAATACATGAATGTATGTCATGAACATGAAATTCGTTTTGCCATTCACAATCATAAAAACATTAGTAATAACGTCAACTCTAAAATAAAACAATTGAAGTGTAAAAGTGATTAAAATGGAGGCTGCAAGCACTGATGAAGATGCAGCAGTACACTTTATAATACTACAAACTGCGTTATGTTGTGGGTGTGGTCTACTATATCTGAAATCAAACATCAGATTTTTATTCTAAGAGCTTAAGTTTGTATAAAGTGTATATATACTGTTGCAGTTGTGCCATAACTTTTACCTATGGAGATGAAATGTTCAATCAACTACTTAAGGTTATAAAAATCCGATGTGTTCCAGTCACATGACTTTCTCTACATCTCTGTAACAAATTATTGTTAAAAAGCTTATTCTTCTATCTATTTAATACTAAAACATTAGCAGAAACAATCTTATTACTTAGTTCCTTATAAGTAGAAGGGACATAAGGGAATACACTAGGCTAAACTGATAGTCAAATGTTTTAAAATGTGGTTGTTATGGGGTTGAAATTCGTTTCTTTGCGTTGACAAGTTCCCGTAAAGAAAAGTTTAAGTGTTTTAAAACTGAAACAAATAAGGAATATATCAAAATCGGCTAACTCCACGAAAAAAATATATATCGTATAAATTGTGTATTTTATTAAGTTCTACATTTATATGCAACAATTTCATTTGTCATGTAAATATCTTAAATATAAGAGATTTTAAGCAAAATCATTACAGCCATTTTTGAGAAAATATAAATTTGCGAAAATGTTTCCATGTAAAGGTTACTTTGGGTGGGGATTTTCTTGAAAATGTTCGTGTCGCATCCTTGGAAGATGCCAAACTTAAATACTAAGTTTGGTATTTAACGGTCTTTTCGTTTTTGAGCTATGCTGCACACAGACATATCGAGCCAATTTTCCGAGGTGATGTGTTCGTGTCAACTCGTGTGTTGCTCCCTCCAGCTCGAGAATACCCTTTAACGGCTTTATCAGTTGTCCTATTGATCCTATAGTGTGAACAAATATTACTTCAATTCTTAATTTATTGTATTAATAACATCTTTACTTTCTCTACACGTACTATATACATATAGAGAAGGTATTCCATTCCACCCAAAAATTACATATCGAGATATCACCGGCAATACGTGTTTTAGGGTCCCCTGTATCCAAAAAATCATTTTCAGAAAAATGTCCATGTGTGTGTGTGTATGCTTGTTGTCTATGAACACGATAACTGAAAAACGACAGGTCGGTAAAATACCAAACTTGGTATTTAGGTTTAGCATCTTATAGGGATGCGACACGAACATTTTGAGAAAAATCCTCCCACCACAAACTACCCTTTGCATGGAACTTTTTTCGAAATTATTAATTTTTTCAAAAATGACTAAACGATTTTGATTAAAATATCGTATATTAAAGCTATTTACCAGACAAATAAAATTTATATATCGAATTTTACGGGAATAGCCTCTTAAGATAACTTTATTCTGGAAGAAATTTACGGAATTTTGCATAACTGCTAAACCGTAAAAGATGGAAAAAAACTTAGCACACAAAAAATGTAGAGCACGTTAAAACACACAATTTATGTTATATACACATTTTCGTGGAGTTGAATGTTTTTGGTATATTCGTTGTTTTCGATTTCACCTTTAAAAACGTACAATTTTCTCACACAGGAATTTGCCAACTCCTGTCAATACAAACAAAGGAACTTCAGTCACATAGCAACCAGCTTTTGATTATAACTTTAACCTATGCTACTCCCTTATTTCGTCTCTACTTGCAAGGAAGCTAGTAATAACACCGTTTCTACTAATTTTTCTCGATTAACAGGAAGTAAATAGAAGCATAAGCTTTTTAACAACAATTTGTTGCAGAGATGTAAAGAAAGTCATGTGAATGGAACACATCAGAGTTTTACTTTCTCCACATGTACTATATACATAGTGACTACAGAAGGTATTATTGTGCACCCAAAAATTCAATACCGAGATTTCACCGCATATATCTCTGAATCCAAAGAAAGCATTTCTAGAAAACGGTCCGCGTGTGTCTGTCTGTGGGCAGCAGAGTTCAAAGCATCTGATGTATTCCATTCATATGACTTTCTCTACATCATTGGAACAAATGAATGTTAAAAAGATTATGCTTCTACGTACTTAATGATAAAAGAAACAAAAATAGCAGAAATGTGTTTATTAGATACCTCTGTGCAAGTGGAAGCGAGATAAGGGAGTGCCATAGGTTAAAGTGAAAAAAGCTGGTTGCTATGTGACTGATGTTCCTTTGTTTGTATGGACAAGAGTAGCAAGTTCCTGTATGAGAAAACTTGTTTTCTAAAGCTGGAGAATATCTAAAAAAGAATCATCTGCTCGAGAAAAATGTATATGACATAAATTATGTTTTATCGTCATCTACACTTTTTGCTTAGTAAGTTTTGTCTATTCTTACGGTTTACCAGCTACGCAAAATTCAATTGAAATGATCCAGATTAAAGAGGTCTTTAAAGCCTCTTCCCACAAAATTACACATATAAATATTATTTGGCAAGTAAATCTCTTAAATATAAGACATTTTAGTCAAAATCGTTAAAGCCATTTTTGAGAAATCAAAATTTTCGAAAAATTTTCCATGTAAAGCGCAGTTTAGATTGGGGAAATATTTTTAAAAATCTTCGTGCCGCATCTTAAATAGCAAGTTTGTTATTTAACAGTCTTTTCGTTTTTGAGCTATGCTGTCCACAGACAGTGGAACCCAATACATGTATTTGCGGTGGAATTTTGGTATCAAATTTTGGGTGGAATGTATTATCTTCTCTATACATAGTACGTGTAGAGAAAGTAAAAAGAAAAGACTGCAGGCGAGCCGAGCTTCAGTTGTTTCACAAAGGATCAGCTTTTAGAAGATTTGACTATCGATATAGCTTACTGTATTCTCGTATGTGCCTTCCACTTACAAGGAAGCAAGCAGCTAAGAGGATAATTTGAGATAATGTTTACTTTGATTAACATGTCGTAGATAAAAGAATAATCTTCGAAAGGAATGCTGTTTGTGTTCACGTACATAGTATATAGAGAAGGTGTTGTATTGTACCCGAAATTTCAATACCGAGATTTCATCGCAAATACCTACATGCTTTGGATCCCCCTGAAACCAAAGAAAATTCCCTTTACCTGGAAAAAAATTCCCAATTTTGATTTTCTCAAAAATGGCTCTAACAATTTTGATTAAAATATCTTATATTTAAGATATGCCAAATAAAATGTATATCTTGAATTTTCTGGGAAGAGCCTCTAAAGATCTCTTTATTCTGGATGACTTTTATTAAATGTTGCATAACTGGTATATCGTAAGAGATAGACAAAAACTTACCACACAAGAAACGTAGAGCAGGTTAAAACCGACAATTTATGTTATACACATATTTTTTCGTGGAGTTGATAGTTTTTCAGATATTCCTTGTTGTTGGTTTCAGCTTTAAACAACTTATACTTTTCTCATACAGGAATGTGTCAGCTCGTGTCCTTACAAACAAAGGAACTTCAGTCACATAGCAACCAGCTTTTGACTGTCACTTTAACCTATGCTACTCCCTTATTTCGCTTCTACTTACAAGGAAGCAAGTAATAAAAATATTTCTGCTAATTTTTTCTTGATTAAAGTGAAGTTAATATAAGCATAAGCTTTTTAACAATAATTTGTAGCAGAGTTATATAATTTTGGTATGTGTGTGTGAAGAGACAGAAAGAGAGAGAGAGAGAGAGAGAGAGAGAGAGAGAGAAAATAGTGGACAGAACAACATTGTTACCAAACACATAATAAATTCAAATTTATATGAACATACTTCCTAATAACGTAGTTTAGGTTGTATAACCTAATATAATTTTCTCTAGCAGGGTTTACATTAATACTAACGCAATTCCAGGTCAATATGCGCGGCGATCAAAAAATATATATAATTTTAATTAATTTTGTTGGTAATCTTATTTCTATGAGGTTGGTAATGCGAGCTGCCACATGTAATCCCAAATTGATGAAATAAAAGAAAGAAGGTAATTTTGTTACGCTCTCTCTTTAACCGTGTGATTGAATTGCTCATCAAAGTACCAAGTTGAAGCTTTGCTGTTCGCAAATTCAATAATATTCCATGGCTCAATTTACTGTCACATGTGAAACAGATATACGCAAAGTAACTTTCATTCCAGTATTAAATTATATTTACTGCGTGAACTACCTGGTTCATCCAGAAACTGACTGACGATTTGCCATAACTAAATAATATTTCATTATTTGCAATATTACGCTACCTTACTGTATTTCTCAAAGTAATCTCCATTCTGTCAAGTTATTTATTTTCACGTGGTACCACTTTTTAAATAAAATTTAAAATACTTTAATTTCTCACCCAGAGAGCCGTAAACTCCTTGCTCTGCATAGAAACGGATTTCAACCACATGGCAACCCGCTCTTAAAAGACTTGACTATCACTTTAGCCTAGTGCATTTTCTAATTCACCTTCTACTTACAAGCAAACAAGTAATTAAGATAACTTCTGCTGCTGTTTATATCAATTATCATAAAGTAGATAGAAAAATAAGCTGTTTAACAATAATTTATTACAGTGATGTGAGAAAGTCATGTGAATGGAGCATAAGATTTTTAGAGAAATATTGTATTTGACCCTAAAATTCCATGTCGAGATTTCACCGGAAATACATGTTTTAGGACCCCCTGAATCCAAAAAAAAGCAGTTTCAGAAACAGAACGGCGCGCGTGTGTGTCTGTGTGGGCATAGCTCAAAAACGAAAAGACGGTTAAATACCAAACCCCTAACTACCCTGTATATGGAAAAAAATTTCGAAAACTTTGCTTTTCTTAAAACTGACTCTAACGATTTTGATTAAAGTACTACATATTACAAATAAAATGTATATCTTGAACTTTCTGGGAGTAACTTATAAAGACCTGTTTATTCTGGATAAATTTGGTTTAATTTGGAATAATTAGTAAACCGTAAGAGATAGAAAAAAACTCGCTATACCAAAAATGTAGATCTTGTTAAAATACATAAGTTATGTCATACATTTTTTTTTTTTTTTTTTTTCCGTGGAGCTTACGGTTTTCGAGGTATTCCTTGTTTTTAGCTTCAATTGTGAAGTACTTATACTTTTTTCAGGAAGGAAGTGTCCATTTTTCTTTTGTTCTACTCCTGGCCAAGCAAGCAAGTGATTTGCAATGACAATCGCATAACGACAGCTTTTAAAACATTTGACTATCACTTTAGCACAGCGCGTTCCCTTAATTCCAGTCTACTTATAAGGAACTAAGTAATACAATTCTGCCAATGTTTATCTCGATTAGCATGCTGTTGAAGGAAGAATTATCTTTCGTAAAAAGTTTGTTTTTAGAGCAGCTAGAGAGAGTCATGTGAATGGAACACATCAGATTTTTAAGTGCTTTTGTCCATGCATATCGACGCGCTGCTAAGCAAACATTATAGAATTTAAATCCAGCATATAGTGATCCCCTTTTTAAATATCACTTTGTGTCTATAACATATTGCTAATATGTATCTCAATATAATACATCAAACAGGTAGAGAGTAAAGTTTCGTAGGAATATTTTGTAACAAACGTACTCCCTAGAGAAACAAATATGAGACACCACTTTTTACTTTCTCTATATGCACTATGTACATAGTATTGCACCCAAAAATTCGACACCGAGATTTCACCTCGAATACCTACATGTTTTGAGACCCCCCTGAATAAAAGAAGTATTTTTAGAAAAAATGTCCGTTTGTGTGTGTGCGTGTGTGTGTGTGTGTGTGTCTGTGGACATCATATCTCAAAAACGAAAATACCGATAAATAACAAACTTGATGTTTAAGTTTGGTATTTTCCAAGGATGTGACATGAAGATTTTCAAGAAAACCCCCTCCCCGCTGTTTTTTACATGGAAAAACTTTCCAACATGTTTTATTTTCCCAAAACGGCTATAAGCATTTTGATTAAAATCTCTTAACATATTTAACATTACAAATAAAATATATATGTGGGAATAGCCTCTCAAGACATGTTTATTTTGGATGAATTTTGCGGAATTTTGCATAACTGGTAAACCGTAAAAGATGGACAAAGGCATACCACATAACATATGTAGAGCTCGTTAAAACACACAATTTACATTTTTGTCGTGGAGTGCACCATATATGAGATATTCCTTGTTATTAGTTTTAGGTTTAATATATTTATACTTTTCTCATACGGTCATATACTTATTTTGGACTTAGGTGTCCTAAATGTGTATTTCCGGTGAAATCTCGGCATTGAATTTTTCCTGGAATACAATAGCTTCTCTATACACTATGTTCGTGTATGTACTGACTTGCAGTGGATAGAAGGTAGTTTTGTAGTTAGGTGAAATAGATTACCAGCTTCCAGATACAAGTGTAGTTATTATTGTTGCTTTAACTTACACCCTGTAGCCTAGTTTTAGTTACTCTAGTAAAAATACTTATTCTTTTCTCATTTCTTAAAAGTGAATTATTATTGCTTTATTTTATTTATTTTTATTTAGTATTTTTTTCATTTCGTTATATTTTAATTTGTTTTGTTTTATAAGTTGTATTAGGTTAAGTTACCTGATAGTATATATATATATATATACTATAGCTTTTATGTATTTTTTTACTTTCTCTACACGTACTATGTACGAGTACATAGTGTATAAAGTAGTTTTAATGCATCCAAAAAAACGATACCGAGATTTCACCGCAAGTCAAGGTTTTAGGTCCTCCTGAATAAAAAAAAAGCATTTCTGGAAAAAGGACCGTGTGTGTGTGTGTGTGTGTGTGTGTGTGTGTGTGTGTGTGTATGTGCTTGCGGGCAGCATAACTCAGAAACGAAAATACCGTTTAATACCAAACTTAATATTTAAGTTTTGTATCTTGTATGGATGCGACACAAAGATTTTCAAGAAAATCCCCCACCCCCAACTACCCTTCACATGGAACATTTTTTCGAAAATTTTGATTTTCTCAAAAATGGCTCCAATGATTTTGATCAAAAAATCGTATATTAAAGATTTTTTACCTGACAAATAATTTGTATATGAATGAACTTTATGGAATTTGGCTAAACTGTAAGGAATAGACAAAAACTTACCCAAAAAAAATGTAGAGCACATTAAAACACCCAATTTATGTTATATACATTTTTTTTTACTTGAAGTTGATCGTTTTTGAGATATTTATACTTTTCTCATACAGCAATTATTTAACTCCTGTCCATACAAAGAAAGGAACCTGCAGTCACATAGCAACTAGCTTTTGACTATCACTTTAACCTATAGTACTCCCTTATTTCGCTTCTACTTTCAAGGAAGAAAGTATGAAGACTATTTCTGCTAATTTTTTCTCGAGTAGCATAAAGTAACTAAACGCATTAGCTTTTTAACAATAATTTATTGCAGAGATATAGAGAAAGTCATGTGAATGGATCACATTATTTTATTTCATTTATTTTAGTACGTGTAGAGCAAGCAGAAACCAATAATGTTCATTCGATTTTGCTGTCTAAACCTGAATGTGGCACAGAATTTCGAAACCTTTCACTAAACTAAACTAATTTAATACCAGCAGACTTTTTTAGAAAGTAAGGTATTAGGTTATATTTATCTTTATACTTATAGGTGCTAATAAAGTTAGGTTTGTGGGTATTTTGTAAACGTTTTACTTTAACGAATATTATTTGAATGATATGGTGTATCAAACGCAATTCAATACACCCAGCCCTTCCTTGGCGCACTATATGCATACCCACCTCCCCCTAATTACATCTGCCGCCCCGACATACTGAATTATCGAGGTTGCATATCGCGTGCAGCATGCAGTGGCTCTGTGCAAATGTGTGCACTGTGTCTCTGTACCTGCAATAGTAACATTGAATGGCTCTGTACAAATGTGTGTACTGTCCCTCTCTCTCTCTGTACATGCAGTAGTAACATTGAGTGGCTCTGTACAAATGTGTGTACTGTCTCTCTCTCTGTCTCTGTACCTGCAGTAGTAACATTGAGTGGCTCTGTACAAATGTGTGGACTGTATGTCTCTCTCTCTCTCTCTCTCTCTCTGTACATGCAGTAGTAACATTGAGTGGCTCTGTACAAATCTGTGTACTGTGACTCTCTGTCTCTGTACCTGCAGTAGTAACATTGAGTAGCTCTGTGCAAATGTGTGTACTCTCTCTCTCTCTCTCTCTCTCTCTCTGTACATTCAGTAGTAACTTTGAGTGGCTGTGTACAACTGTGTGTAATGTCTCTCTCTCTCTCTCTCTCTCTCTCTCTCTCTGTACATTCAGTAGTAACATTGAGTGGCTGTGTACAAATGTGTGTAATGTCTCTCTCTCTCTCTCTCTCTCTCTCTGTACATTCAGTAGTAACTTTGAGTAGCTCTGTACAACTGTGTGTAATGTCTCTCTCTCTCTCTCTCTCTCTCTGTACATTCAGTAGTAACATTGAGTGGCTGTGTACAAATGTGTGTACTGTGTCTCTGTACCTGCAGTAGTAACATTGAGTGGCTCTGTACAAATGTGTGTACTGTCTCTCTCTCTCTCTCTATTCCTGCAGTAGTAACATTGATTGGCTCTGAAAAAATGTGTGTACTGTGTCGCTCTCTCTCTCTCTTTCTCTGTACATTCAGTAGTAACTTTGATTGGCTCTGTACAACTGTGTGTAATGTCTCTCTCTCTCTCTCTCTCTCTCTCTCTCTCTCTCTCTCTGTACATTCAGTAGTAACATTGAGTGGCTGTGTACAAATGTGTGTACTGTGTCTCTGTACCTGCAGTAGTAACATTGAGTGGCTCTGTACAAATGTGTGTACTGTCTCTCTCTCTCTCTCTCTCTATTCCTGCAGTAGTAACATTGATTGGCTCTGAAAAAATGTGTGTACTGTGTCGCTCTCTCTCTCTCTTTCTCTGTACCTACAGTAGTAACATTGAGTGGCTCTGTACAAATATGGGTACTGTCACTCTCTCTCTCTCTCTCACTCTCTCTCTCTCTCTGTACATGCAGTTGTAACATTGATGGCTCTGTGCAAATATTAGTACTGTCTCTCTCTCTCTACCTGCAGTAGTAACATTAAGTGTCTTAGTACCAATGTGTTGACTGTCTCTCTCTGTACATGCACTTGTTACATTTCGTGGCTCTGTACAAATGTGTGGACTGTATCTTTGTTTGTACATGCAGTAGTAACATTGAGTGGCTCTGTAAAAATACGTGTACGGTGTGTCTCTCTCTATTTCTCTCTCTCTCTCTCTCTCTCTCTCTCTCTCTCTCTCTCTCTCTCTGTAACTGCAGTAGTAACATCGAGTGACTCTGTACAAATGTGTGTACTGTCTCTCTCTCTGTACATGCAGTAGTAACATTGAGTGGCTCTGTACAAATGTGTGTACTGTCTCTCTTTCTCTACCTGCAGTAGTAACATTGAATGGCTCTGTACAAATGTGTTGTCTGTCTCTCTCTGTACATGCAGTTGTAACATTTCGCGGCTCTGTACAAATGTGTGGTCTGTATTTTCTTTTTACCTGCAGAAGTAACATTGAGTAGGTCTGTACAAATGTGTGTACCGTGTCTCTCTCTCTCTCTGTACCTGCAGTATTAACATTGAATGGCCTTGTACAAATATGCGTACTGTGTCTCTCTCTCTCTCTCGCTCGCTCTCTCTCTCTCTCGCTCTCTCTCTGTACCTGCATTAGTAACATTGACTGGCTCTATACAAATAAGTGTACTGCCTCCCTCTCTCTCTGTCTCTCTCTGTACGTGCAGTAGTAACATTTAGTGGATCTGTACAAATGTGTGTCCTGTCTCTCACTCTGTACCTGCAGGTGTAACCTTTCGTGGCTCTGTACAAATGTGTGGACTGTATATTTCTTTGTACATGCAGTAGTAACATTGAGTGGGTCTGCACAAATGTTTGGACTGTGTTTGTGTATATGCAGTAGTAACACTTCTGGCTCTTTACCAATGTGTGGCATGTGTCTCTCTCTCGGCACGTGAAGTAGTAACATTAGTGGCTCTGTACAATTGTGTGGACTGTGTTTCTCTCTGTACATGCAATTGTAACATTTACTGGCTTTGTATAAAGAGGTGCACTGTGTCTCTCTCTGTACTTGGAGTATTAACATTGAGTGGCCCTGTACAACTGTGTGGACTGTATCTCTCTCTGTACATGCAGTAGTAACATTCACTGGCTCTGTACAAATGTGTGCATTGTGTCTCTCTGTGCTTGCAGTAGTAACATTGAGTGGCTCTGTAAAAATATGTGTAGTGTCTCTCTCTCTCTCTCTCTCTCTCTGTACATGCAGTAGTAACATTGAATGGCTTTGTACAAATGTGTGTACTGTGTCTCTCTGTACATGCAGTAGTAACATTGAGTGGCTCTGTACACATATGTGTACCGTCTCTCTCTCTCTCTCTCTCTCTCTCTCTCTCTCTCTCTCCCTGTACATGCAGTAGTAACATTGAATGGCTCTGTACACATATGTGTACCGTCTCTCTCTCTCTCTCTCTCCCTCTCTCTCTCTGTACATGCAGTAGTAGCATTGAATGGCTCTGTACACATATGTGTACCGTCTCTCTCTCTCTCTCTTTCTCTCTCTCTGTACATGCAGTAGTAACATTGAATGGCTCTGTACACATATGTGTACCGTCTCTCTCTCTCTCTCTCTCTCTCTCTCTCTCTCTCTCCCTGTACATGCAGTAGTAACATTGAATGGCTCTGTACACATATGTGTACTGTCTCTCTCTCTCTCTCTCTCTCCCTCTCTCTCCCTGTACATGCAGTAGTAACATTGAATGGCTCTGTACACATATGTGTACTGTCTCTCCCTCTCTCTCTCTCTCTCCCTCTCTCTCTCTGTACATGCAGTAGTAACATTGAATGGCTCTGTACACATATGTGTACTGTCTCTCCCTCTCTCTCTCTGTACATGCAGTAGTAACATTGAATGGCTCTGTACACATATGTGTACCGTCTCTCTCTCTCTCTCTCTCTCTCTCTCTCTGTACATGCAGTAGTAACATTGAATGGCTCTGTACACATATGTGTACCGTCTCTCTCTCTCTCTCTCTCTCTCTCTCTCTCTCTCTCTCTCTCTGTACATGCAGTAGTAACATTGAATGGCTCTGTACACATATGTGTACCGTCTCTCTCTCTCTCTCTCTCTCTCTCTCTCTCTCTCTCTCTCTCTCTGTACATGCAGTAGTAGCATTGAATGGCTCTGTACACATATGTGTACCGTCTCTCTCTCTCTCTCTCTCTCTCTCTCTCTCTCTCTCTCTCTCTCTCCCTGTACATGCAGTAGTAACATTGAAGGGCTCTGTACACATATGTGTACCGTCTCTCTCTCTCTCTCTCTCTCTCTCTCTCTCTCTCTCTCTCTCTCTCTCTCTCCCTGTACATGCAGTAGTAACATTGAATGGCTCTGTACACATATGTGTACTGTCTCTCTCTCTCTCTCTCTCTCTCTCTCCCTCTCTCTGTACATGCAGTAGTAACATTGAATGGCTCTGTACACATATGTGTACCGTCTCTCTCTCTCTCTCTCTCTCTCTCTCTCTCTCTTTCTCTCCCTGTACATGCAGTAGTAACATTGAAGGGCTCTGTACACATATGTGTACTGTCTCTCTCTCTCTCTCTCTCTCTCTCTCCCTCTCTCTTTACATGCAGTAGTAACATTGAATGGCTCTGTACACATATGTGTACTGTCTCTCTCTCTCTCTCCCTCTCTCTCTCTTTACATGCAGTAGTAACATTGAATGGCTCTGTACACATATGTGTACCGTCTCTCTCTCTCTCTCTCTCTCTCTCCCTCTCTCTTTACATGCAGTAGTAACATTGAATGGCTCTGTACACATATGTGTACCGTCTCTCTCTCTCTCCCTCTCTCTCTCTGTACATGCAGTAGTAACATTGAATGGCTTTGTACAAATGTGTGTACTGTCTCTCTCTCTCGCTCTCTCTCTGTATATGCAGTAGTAACATTGAATGGCTTTGTACAAATGTGTGTACTGTCTCTCTCTCTCTCTCTCTCTCTGTACTTGCAGTAGTAACATTGAATGGCTTTGTACAAATGTGTGTACTGTCTCTCTCTCTCGCTCTCTCTCTGTATATGCAGTAGTAACATTGAATGGCTTTGTACAAATGTGTGTACTGTCTCTCTCTCTCTCTCTCTCTGTACTTGCAGTAGTAACATTGAATGGCTTTGTACAAATGTGTGTACTGTCTCTCTCTCTCGCTCTCTCTCTGTATATGCAGTAGTAACATTGAATGGCTTTGTACAAATGTGTGTACTGTCTCTCTCTCTCGCTCTCTCTCTGTATATGCAGTAGTAACATTGAATGGCTTTGTACAAATGTGTGTACTGTCTCTCTCTCTCTCTCTCTCTCTCTCTCTCTCTCTGTATATGCAGTAGTAACATTGAATGGCTCTGTACAAATGTGTGTACTGTCTCTCTCTCTCGCTCTCTCTCTGTATATGCAGTAGTAACATTGAATGGCTTTGTACAAATATGTGTACTGTCTCTCTCTCTCTCTCTCTCTCTCTCTCTGTATATGCAGTAGTAACATTGAATGGCTCTGTACAAATGTGTGTACTGTCTCTCTCTCTCGCTCTCTCTCTGTATATGCAGTAGTAACATTGAATGGCTTTGTACAAATATGTGTACTGTCTCTCTCTCTCTCTCTCTCTCTCTCTCTCTCTCTCTCTGTATATGCAGTAGTAACATTGAATGGCTCTGTACAAATGTGTGTACTGTCTCTCTCTCTCGCTCTCTCTCTGTATATGCAGTAGTAACATTGAATGGCTCTGTACAAATGTGTGTACTGTCTCTCTCTCTCGCTCTCTCTCTGTATATGCAGTAGTAATATTGAATGGCTCTGTACAAATATGTGTACTGTCTCTCTCTCTCTCTCTCTCTCTCTCTGTACATGCAGTAGTAACATTGAATGGCTGTGTACAAATATGTGTACTGTCTCTCTCTCTCTCTCTCTCTCTCTCTCTTTAATGCAGTAGTAACATTGAGCGGCTTTGTACAAATGTGTGTACTGTCTCTCTCTCTGTGTACCTGCAGTAGTAACATTGAATAGCTCTGTACAAATGTGTGTACTGTCTCTGTCTCTCTCTCTGAACATGCAGTAGTAACGTTGAGTGGCTCTGTACAAATATGGGTACTCTCTCTCTCTCTCTCTCTCTCTCTCTCTCTGTACATGCAGTAGTAACATTGAATTGCTCTGTACAAATGTGTGTACTGTCTCTCCCTCTGTACCTGCAGTAGTAACAGTGAGTGGCTCTGTACAAATCTGTGTACTGTGTCTCTGTGCCTGCAACACTAACATTGAGTGGCTCTGTACAAATGTGTGTACTCTGTCTGTCTCTTCTTCTCCATCTCTCTGTATCTGCAGTAGTAACATTGAGTGGCTCTGTACAAATGTGTGGACTGTCTCTCTCTCTCTGTACATGCTGTAGTAACTTTGAATGGCTCTGTACAAATGTGTGTACTGAGTCTCTGTACCTGCAGTAATATCATTAAGTGGCTCTGTACAAATGTGCGTACTGTCTCTCTCTCTCTCTCTCTCTCTCTTTCTCTGTACCTGCAGAAGTAACATTGAGTGGCTCTGTACAAATGTGTGTGTCTCTCTCTCTTTGTTCATGCAGTAGTAACAATCAGTGGCTCTGTACAAATGTGTCTACTGTCTCTCTCTCTGTACCTGCAGTAGTAACATTGATTGGCTCTGTACAAATGTGTGAACCCTCTCTCTCTCTCTCTCTCTCTGTACCTGCAGTAGTATTATTGATTGGCTCTGTACAAATGTGTGAACCCTCTCTCTCTCTCTGTACCTGCAGTAGTAACATTGAGTGGCTGTGTACAAATGTGTGAACCCTCTCTCTCTCTCTCTGTACCTGCAGTAGTAACATTAAGTGGCTCTGTACAAATGTGTGTACTGTGTCTCTCTCCCTCTCTCTGTACCTGCAGTAGTAACATTGAGTGGGTCTGTACAAATGTGTGAACCCTCTCTCTCTCTCTCTCTCTCTCTCTGTACCTGCAGTAGTAACATTGAATGGCTCTGTACAAATGTGTGTACTGTCTCTCTCTCTCTCTCTCTCTCTCTCTCTCTCTGTACATGCAGTAGTAACATTGAATGGCTCTGTACAAATGTGTGTACTGTCTCTCTCTCTCTCTCTCTCTCTGTACCTGCAGTAGTAACTTTGAATGGCTCTGTACAAATGTGTGTACTGTCTCTCTCTCTCTCTCTCTCTCTCTCTGTACATGCAGTAGTAACATTGAATGGCTCTGTACAAATGTGTGTACTGTCTCTCTCTCTCTCTCTCTCTGTACCTGCAGTAGTAACTTTGAATGGCTCTGTACAAATGTGTGTACTGTCTCTCTCTCTCTCTCTCTCTCTCTCTCTCTGTACATGCAGTAGTAACATTGAATGGCTCTGTACACATAGGTGTACCGTCTCTCACTCTCTCTCTCTCTCTCTCTCTGTACATGCAGTAGTAGCATTGAATGGCTCTGTACACATATGTGTACCGTCTCTCTCTCTCTCTCTCTCTCTCCCTGTACATGCAGTAGTAACATTGAATGGCTCTGTACACATATGTGTACCGTCTCTCTCTCTCTCTCTCTCTCTCTCCCTGTACATGCAGTAGTAGCATTGTGTGGCTCTGTACACATATGTGTACTGTCTCTCTCTCTCTCTCTCGCTCTCTCTCTCTCTCTTTCTCTCTGTAAATGCAGTAGTAACATTGAGTGGCGCTGTACAAATGTGTGTACTGTGTCTCTGTAGCTGCAGTAGTAACATTGAGTGGCTCTGTACAAATGTGTAATCCGTGACACTGTATCTGCATTAGTAACATTGACTGGCTGTGTACAAATGTGTGTACTGTCTCTCTCTCTCTGTACATGCAGTAGTATCATTCAGTGGCTCTGTACAAATGTGTGTACTGACTCTGTCTCTCTCTGTGCCTGCAGTAGTAACATTGAGTGGCTCTCTACAAATGTGTGTACTGTGCCTCTGTACCTGCAGTAGTAACATTGAGTGGCTCTGTGCAAATATGTGTACTGTCTCTCTCTCTGTACCTGCCGTAGTAACATTGAGGGGCTCTGAACAAATATGTGCACTCTCTCTCTCTGTCTCTCTCTCTCTCTCTCTCTCTCTCTCTCTTTACATGCCTTAGTAACATTGAGTAGCGCTGTACAAATGTGTGTACTG
Source organism: Hymenopus coronatus (assembly GCA_030762935.1). NCBI lineage: Eukaryota > Metazoa > Arthropoda > Insecta > Mantodea > Hymenopodidae > Hymenopus > Hymenopus coronatus. The sequence goes on along the minus strand of CM060882.1, from coordinate 181,732,253 downwards.
TCTCTCTCTCTCTGTACATGCAGTATTAATATTGATTGGCTCTGTACAAATGTGTGTACTGTCTCGTTCGCTCTCTCTATCTCTGTACATGCAGTAGTAACAATGAGTGGCTCTGTACAAATATGGGTACTCTCTCTCTCTCTGTCTCTCTCTCTCAATCTCTCTCTCTCTCTGTACATGCAGTAGTAACATTGATGGCTCTGTACAAATATTTGTACTGTCTCTCTCTCTCTCTACCTGCAGTAGTAACATTAAGTGGCTCTGTACCATTGTGTAGACTGTCTCTCTCTGTACATGCACTTGTAACATTTCTTGGCTCTGTACAAATGTATGGACTGTATCTTTCTTTGTACATGCAGTATTAACATTGAGTGGCTCTGTACAAATGTGTACTGTTTCTCTCTCTCTACACCTGCAGTAGTAACATTTAGTGGTTCTGTACACATATATGTACTGTCTCTCTCTCTCTCTCTCTCTCTCTCTCTGTCTGTACCTGCAGTAGCAACATTGAGTGGCTCTGTACAAATGTGTGTACTGTGTCTCTGTACTTGCAGTAGTAACATTCACTGGCTCTGTACAAATGTGTGTACTGTGTCTCTCTCTCTCTGTCTGTACCTGCAGTAGTAACATTGAGTAGCTCTGTACAAGTGTGTGTACTCTCTCTCTCACTTTCTCTCTCTCTCTCTCTCTCTCTCTCTCTCTGTCTGTACCTGCAGTAGTAACATTGAGTGGCTCTGTACAAGTGTCGGTACTCTCTCTCTCACTCTCTCTCTCTCTCTCTCTCTCTCTCTCTGTATATGCAGTATTAACATTGAGCGGGTCTGTACAAATATGTGTACTGTGTCTCTCTCTCTCTCTGTCTGTACCTGCAGTAGTAACATTGAGTAGCTTTGTACAAGTGTGTGTACTGTGTCTCTCTCTCTCTCTGTCTGTACCTGCAGTAGTAACATCGAGTGGCTCTGTACAAGTGTGTGTACTCTCTCTCTCTCTCTCTCTCTGTCTGCACCTGCAGTAGTAACATTGAGTGGCTCTGTACAAATATGTGTACTGTGTCTCTCTCTCTCTCTCTCTGTCTGCACCTGCAGTAGTAACATTGAGTGGCTCTGTACAAGTGTGTGTACTGTGTCTCTCTCTCTCTGTCTGTACCTGCAGTAGTAACATTGAGTGGCTCTGTACAAGTGTGTGTACTGTGTCTCTCTCTCTCTCTCTCTGTCTGCACCTGCAGTAGTAACATTGAGTGGCTCTGTACAAGTGTGTGTACTGTGTCTCTCTCTCTCTGTCTGTACCTGCAGTAGTAACATTGAGTGGCTCTGTACAAGTGTCGGTACTCTCTCTCTCTCACTCTCTCTCTCTCTCTCTCTGTATCTGCAGTATTAACATTGAGCGGGTCTGTACAAATGTGTGTACTGTGTCTCTCTCTCTCTCTCTTTGTCTGTACCTGCAGTAGTAACATTGAGTAGCTCTGTACAAGTGTGTGTACTCTCTCTCTCACTTTCTCTCTCTCTCTCTCTCTCTCTCTCTGTCTGTACATCCAGGAGTAACATGGAGTGGCTCTGTACAAATGTGTGTACTGTGTCTCTCTCTCTTTGTCTGTACCTGCAGTAGTAACATTGAGTAGCTCTGTACAAGTGTGTGTACTCTCTCTCTCACTTTCTCTCTCTCTCTCTCTCTCTCTCTCTCTGTCTGTACATCCAGGAGTAACATGGAGTGGCTCTGTACAAATGTGTGTACTGTGTCTCTCTATTTCTCTGTACCTGCAATAATAACATTTACTGGCTCTGTACAAATGTGTGTACTGTGCCTCTGTACATACAGTAGCAACATTGAGTGGCCATGTACAAATGTGTGTACTGTCTCTCTATCTCTCAGTAGATGCAGTTGTAACATTGAGTGACTCTGTACAAATATGTGTACTGTGTCTCTCTCTCTCTCTCTCTCTCTCTCTCTCTCTCTCTCTCTCTCTGTACCTGCAGTAGTAGGATTGAATGGCTCTGTATACATATGTGCTCTGTGTCTCTTTCTCTCTCTGTACCTGCAGTATTAACATTGAGTATCTCTGTCCAAATATGTGTACTGTTAGTCTCTCTCTGTACCTGCAGCAGTAACATTGAGTGGCGCTGTACAAATGTGTGTACTGTGTCTCTGTACCTGCAGTAGGAACATAGAGTAACTGTGTACAAATGTGTGTACTGTGTCTCTGTACCTTCAGTAGTAACATTCAGTGGCTCTGTACAAATGTGTGTACTCTCTTTCTCTATGTATATGCAGTAGTAAGATTGAGTGGCTCTTTATGATTGTGTGCACTGCGTCTCTGTACCTGCAGTAGTAACATGGAGTGGCTCTGTACAAATGTGTGTACTGTGTCTCTGTAACTCCTGTAGTAACATTGAGTGGCTCTGTACAAATGTGTGTACTGTCTCTCTCTCTGTACATGCAGTAGTAACATTGAGTGGCTCTGTACAAATTTTTTTACTGTCTCTCTCTCTCCATGTACATGCAGTAGTAACATTGAATGGCTCTGCAAAAATGTGTGTACTGTCTCTCTCTCTGAACCTACAATAGTAACATTTTGTGGCTCTGTACAAATGTGTGTTCTATGTCTCTGTACCTGCAGTAGTAATATTGAGTGTCTCTGTATAAATGTGTGTACTGTCTCTCTCTCTCTCTCTCTCTCTCTCTCTCTCTCTGTACCTGCAGCGGTCACATTGAGTGGCTCTGTACAAATGTGTGTTCTGTGACACTGTACCTGCAGTAGTAGCATTGCGTGGCTGTGTAGAAATGTGTGTACTGACCATGTTTCTCTGTACCTGCAGTAGTAACATTGTGTGGCTCTCTACAAACGTGTGCACTGTGCCTCTGTACCTGCAGTAGTAGCATTGAGTGGGTCAGTACAAATGTGTGTACTGTCTCTCTCTGTCTGTACCTGCAGTAGTAACATTGAGGGTTCTGTACAAATATGTGTACTGTCTCCCTCTCTCTCTCTTTCTCTCTCTCTCTCTCTCTCTCTCTCTCTCTCTCTTTACATGCAGTAGTAACATTGAGTGGCGCTGTACAAATGTGTGTACTGTGTCTCTATACCTCCATTAGTAACATTGAGTGGCTCTGTACAAATGTGTGTACTGTCTCTCTCTCTCTCTGTATATGCAGTAGTAACATTGAGTGGCTTTGTACAAATGTGTGTATTGTGTCTCTGTATCTGCAGTAGTAACATTGAGTGGCTCTGTACAAATGTGTATACTGTCTCTCTCTGTACATGCAGTAGTAACATTAAGTGGCTCTGTACAAATGTGTGGACAGTGTCTCTCTCTATAAATGGAGTAGTAACATTAGTGGCTCAGAACAAATGTGTGGACTGTGTCTCTCTCTGTACATGCAGTAGTAACATTAAGTGGCTCTGTACAAATACGTGTACTCTCTCTCTCTCTCTCTCTCTCTGTCTGTATCTGCGGTAGTAACATTGAGTGGCTCTGTACAAATGTGTGTACTGTGTCTCTCCCTCTGTACCTGCAGTGGAAACATTGAGTAGCTCTGTACAAATATGTGTACTCTCTCTCTCTCTCTCACTCTCTCGCTCTCTCTGTATCTGCAGTAGTGAAATTGAGTGGCTCTGTACAAATGTGTATACTGTGTCTCTGTACGATCAGTAGTAACTTTGAATGGCTCTGTAAAAATGTGTGTACTCCTTCTCTGTACTTGCAGTTGTAACATTGAGTGGCTCTGTACAAATGTGTGTATTGTGTCTCTGTACCTCCAGAAGTAACATTGATTGGCTCTGTACAAATGTGTATACTGTCTCTCTTTGTATATGCAGTAGCAACATTAAGTGGCTCTGTACATATGTGTGTACTGTCTCTCTCTCTGTACCGGTTGTAGTAACATTGATTGGCTCTGTACAAATGTGTGTACGGTCTCGCTCTCTGTCTCTCTTTCTCTGTACATGCATTAGTAACATTGAGCGGCACTGAACAAATGTGCGTACTGTCTCTCTCTCTCTGTACCTACAGTAGTAACCTTGAGTAGCTCTGTACAAATTAGGGTACTGTCTCCCTCTCTCTCTCTCTCTCTCTCTCTCTCTGTAACTGCAGTAGTCACATTGAGTGGCTCTGTACAAATATGTGTACTGTGACTCTGTACCTGCGGTAGAAACATTGGGGGGCTGTGTACCAATGTATGTTCTATATCTCTCTCTCTGTAAATGCAGTAGTAACATCGAGTGGCTCTGTACAATTATTGTGCTGTCTCTCTCTCTCTCTCTCTCTCTCTCTCTCTCTCTCTCTCTCTGTACCTGCAGTATTAACATTTAGTGGCTCTGTACAAATTTGTGTACTGTTCCTCTCTCTCTGTACCTGCATTAGTAACATTGAGTGGCTCTGTACACATATGTGTACTGTTTCTCTCTCTCTGTACCGGCAGTAGTAACATTGAGTGGCGATGTACAAATGTGTGTACTGTGTCTCTGTACCTGCAGTAGTAACATTGAGTGGCTCTGTACAAATGTGTATACTGTGTCTCTGTATCTCCTGTAGTAACATTGAGTGGCTCTGTACAAATGTGTGTCCTGTCTCTCTCTCTCTGTACATGCAGTAGTAACATTGAGTGGCTCTGTACAAATGTGTTTACTGTCTCTCTCTCTCCATGTACATGCAGTAGTAACATTGAATGGCCATGCAAAAATGTGTGTACTGTCTCTCTCTCTCTGAACCTGCAGTAGTAACATTTATTGGCTCTGTACAAATGTGTGTTATATGTTTCTGTACCTGCACAAGTAACATTGAGTGTCTCTGTACAAATGTGTGTTCCGTGACACTATACCTGCAGCAGTAGCATTGCGTGGCTGTGTACAAATGTGTGTGTGGACACTGTATCTCTCTCTCTGTACACGCAGTAATAACGTTAGTGGCTCTGTACAAATTTGCCCACTGTGTCTCTCTGTACATGCAGTATTTACATTACTGGCTCTGTGCAAATGTGTGAACTGTCTCCCTCTCTCTCTGTACATGCAGTAGTAACATTAGTGCCTCTGTATAAATGTGTGGACTGTCTTTCCCTCTGTACATGCAGTAGTAACATTAGTGGCTCTGTACAAATGTGTGGACTGTCTCTCTCTGTACATGTTGTAGTAACGTTAGTGGCAGTGTACAAATGTGTGGACTGTGTCCATCTCTGTACATGCGGTAGTAACATTAGTGGCAGTGTACAAAGGTGTGGACTGTGTCTCTCTCTGTACATGCAGTAGTAACATCAATGGTAGTGTACAAATGTGTGGGCTGTGTCTCTCTGTGCTTGCAGTAATAACATTAGTGGCTCTGTACAAATGTGTGGACTGTGTCTCTCTCTGTACACGCAATAGTAACTTTTACTTGCTCTGTACATTGTGTGGACTGTGTCTTTCTCTGTAAAAGGAGTAGTAACATTAGTGGCTCTGTACAAATGTGTGGACTGTGAATCTCTCTGTGCATAGAGTAGTAACACAAGTGGCTCTGTACAAATGTCTGGACTGTGTCTCTCTCTGTGCATAGAGTAGTAACATTAGTGGCTCTGTACAAATGTGTGTACTTTGAATCTCTCTGTACATGTAGTAGTAACATTAGTGGCACTGTACAAATGTCTGGACTGTGTCTCTCTCTGTGCATAGAGTAGTAACATTAGTGGCTCTGTACAAATGTGTGGATTGTGAATCTCTCTGTACATGCAGGAGTAACATTAGTGGCACTGTACAAATGTCTGGACTGTGTCTCTCTCTGTGCATAGAGTAGTAACATTAGTGGCTCTGTACAAATGTGTGGACTGTGAATCTCTCTCTCACTCTGTACATGCAGTAGTAACATTAGTGGCGCTGTACAAATGTCTGGACTGTGTCTCTCTCTGTGCATAGAGTAGTAACATTAGTGGCTCTGTACAAATGTGTGGACTGTGAATCTCTCTCTCACTCTGTACATGCAGTAGTAACATTAGTGGCACTGTACAAATGTCTGGACTGTGTCTCTCTCTGTGCATAGAGTAGTAACATTAGTGGCTCTGTACAAATGTGTGGACTGTGAATCTCTCTCTCACTCTGTACATGCAGTAGTAACATTAGTGGCACTGTACAAATGTCTGGACTGTGTCTCTCTCTGTGCATAGAGTAGTAACATTAGTGGCTCTGTACAAATGTGTGGACTGTGAATCTCTCTCTCACTCTGTACATGCAGTAGTAACATTAGTGGCACTGTACAAATGTCTGGACTGTGTCTCTCTCTGTGCATAGAGTAGTAACATTAGTGGCTCTGTACAAATGTGTGGACTGTGAATCTCTCTCTCACTCTGTACATGCAGTAGTAACATTAGTGGCACTGTACAAATGTGTGGACTGTGAATCTCTCTCTCACTCTGTACATGCAGTAGTAACATTAGTGGCACTGTACAAATGTCTGGACTGTGTCTCTCTCTGTGCATAGAGTAGTAACATTAGTGGCTCTGTACAAATGTGTGGACTGTGAATCTCTCTCTCACTCTGTACATGCAGTAGTAACATTAGTGGCACTGTACAAATGTCTGGACTGTGTCTCTCTCTGTGCATAGAGTAGTAACATTAGTGGCTCTGTACAAATGTGTGGACTGTGAATCTCTCTCTCACTCTGTACATGCAGTAGTAACATTAGTGGCACTGTACAAATGTGTGGACTGTGAATCTCTCTCTCACTCTGTACATGCAGTAGTAACATTAGTGGCGCTGTACAAATGTGTGGACTGTGAATCTCTCTCTCACTCTGTACATGCAGTAGTAACATTAGTGGCTCTGTACAAATGTGTGGACTGTGAATCTCTCTCTCACTCTGTACATGCAGTAGTAACATTAGTGGCCATGTACAAATGTGTGGACTGTGAATCTCTCTCTCACTCTGTACATGCAGTAGTAACATTAGTGGCACTGTACAAATGTGTGGACTGTGAATCTCTCTCTCACTCTGTACATGCAGTAGTAACATTAGTGGCGCTGTACAAATGTGTGGACTGTGAATCTCTCTCTCACTCTGTACATGCAGTAGTAACATTAGTGGCTCTGTACAAATGTGTGGACTGTGAATCTCTCTCTCACTCTGTACATGCAGTAGTAACATTAGTGGCGCTGTACAAATGTGTGGACTGTGAATCTCTCTCTCACTCTGTACATGCAGTAGTAACATTAGTGGCTCTGTACAAATGTGTGGACTGTGAATCTCTCTCTCACTCTGTACATGCAGTAGTAACATTAGTGGCTCTGTACAAATGTGTGGACTGTGAATCTCTCTCTCACTCTGTACATGCAGTAGTAACATTAGTGGCTCTGTACAAATGTGTGGACTGTGAATCTCTCTCTCACTCTGTACATGCAGTAGTAACATTAGTGGCTCTGTACAAATGTGTGGACTGTGAATCTCTCTCTCACTCTGTACATGCAGTAGTAACATTAGTGGCTCTGTACAAATGTGTGGACTGTGAATCTCTCTCTCACTCTGTACATGCAGTAGTAACATTAGTGGCGCTGTACAAATGTGTGGACTGTGAATCTCTCTCTCACTCTGTACATGCAGTAGTAACATAAGTGGCTCTGTACAAATGTGTGGACTGTGAATCTCTCTCTCACTCTGTACATGCAGTAGTAATATTAGTGGCTGTGTACAAATGTGTGGACTGTGTCTCTGTACATGCAGTAGAAATATTAGTGGCTGTGTACAAATGTGTGATCAATGTCTCTATCTCTCTGTAAATGCAGTAGTACCATTAGTGGCTCTGTACAAATTTGTGGACTGTATCTCTCTCTGTACATGCAGTAGTAACATTTACTGGATCCTTATAAACGAGTGCATTGTGTTCTCTCTGTACATGCAGTAGTAACACTTAGTGTCCCTTTACAAATATGTGGACTGTATCTCTCTCTGTACATATATTAGTAACATTTACTGGTCTTGTTCAAATGTTTGGATAGTGTCTCTCTCTCGGTAATTGGAGTAGTATCATTTAGTAGATCTGTACAAATGTATGGATTGTATCCTTGTGTATATGCAGTAGTAACACTGGTGGCTGTCTACAAATGTGAGGTATGTGTCTCTCTCTCTGCACATGAAGTAGTATCATTAGTGGCTCTGTACAAATGTGTGAACCTTGTTTCTCTTTGTACATGCAGTTGTAACATTATCTGGCTCTGTAGAAAGGGGTGCACTGTGTCTTTCTATTTACTTGCAGTAGTAACATTAGAGGCTCTGTACAAATGTGTGTACTGTGACTCTCTGTCTCTGTACATGCAGTAGTAACATAAGTGGCAGTGTACAAATAAGTGGACTGTGTTCTCTGTCTCTGTACATGCAGTAGTAACATAAGTGGCAGTGTACAAATAAGTGGACTGTGTCTCTCTGTGCTTGTAGTAGTAACATTAGTGGCTCTGTGCAAATGTGTGGGCTGTGTCTCTCTCTGTGCATACAGTAGTAACATAAGTGGCAGTGTACAAATAAGTGGACTGTGTCTCTCCCTGTACATGCGGTAGTAACATCAGTGGTAGTGTACAAATGTGTTGCCTGTGTCTCTCTGTGCTTGTAGTAGTAACATTAGTGGCTCTGTGCAAATGTGTGAGCTGTGTCTCTCTCTGTGCATACAGTAGTAACATTTAGTGGCTCTTTACAAACGTCTGGACTTGTCTCTCTCTGTACATGCAGTAATAACATTAGTGGCTCTGTACAAATTTGTGGACTGTGCCTCTCTCTGAGGTGCAGTAGTAGCATTAGTGGCTCTGTTCAAATATGTGGACACTGTCTCTCTCTCTCTCTCTCACTCTCTCTCTCTGTACACGCAGTAATAACGTTAGTGGCTCTGTACAAATTTGTGGACTGTGCCTCTCTCTGCGATGCGGTAGTAGCATTAGTGGCTCTGTTCAAATATGTGGACACTGTCTCTCTCTCTCTCTCTCTCTCTCTCTCTCTCTCTCTCTTTACACGCAGTAATAACGTTAGTGGCTCTTTACAAATGTGTGGACTGTATCTCTCTCTGTATTTGCAGTAGTAACATTTACTGGCTCTGTACGAATGTATGGAATGTGTTTCAATCTGAACATGCAGTAGTAACATTAATGGCTCTGTACAAATGTGTGGACTCTCTCTCTCTGTACATGCAGTAGTAACATTTACTGGCTCTGTACGAATGTATGGATAGTGTCTCACTCTGTACCTGCAGTAGTAACATTAGTGGCTCTCTCTGTACATGCAGTAGCAACATTAGTGGCTTTGTACAAATGTGTGGACTGTGTGTCTCTCTCTCTCTCTCTCTGTATATGGAGTAGTATTATTAGCGGCTCTGTACAAATATGTGGACTGTGTCTCTCTCTCTCTCTCTCTCTCAATCTCTCTCTCACTCTCTCTCTCACTCTCTCTCTGTACATGTAGTAGTAACATTAGTGGCTCTGTACAAATATGTGGACTGTCTCTCTCTCTCTCTCTCTCTCTCTCAATCTCTCTCTCACTCTCTCTCTCACTCTCTCTCTGTATATGGAGTAGTAATATTAGCGGCTCTGTACAAATATGTGGACTGTGTCTCTCTCTCTCTCTCTCTCTCTCTCTCTCACTCTCTCTCTCACTCTCTCTCTGTATATGGAGTAGTAATATTAGCGGCTCTGTACAAATATGTGGACTGTGTCTCTCTCTCTCTCTCTCTCTCTCTCTCAATCTCTCTCTCACTCTCTCTCTCACTCTCTCTCTGTACATGTAGTAGTAACATTAGTGGCTCTGTACAAATATGAGGACTGTGTCTCTCTCTCTCTCTCTCTCTCTCTCTCTCTCTGTATATGGAGTAGTAATATTAGCGGCTCTGTACAAATATGTGGACTGTGTCTCTCTCTCTCTCTCTCTCTCAATCTCTCTCTCACTCTCTCTCTGTGCATGTAGTAGTAACATTAGTGGCTCTGTACAAATATGAGGACTGTGTCTCTGTAAATGGTCTGGTAAAAATAATAGCTCTGTACAAATGTGTGGACTGTGTCTCTCTCTGTACATGCTGTAGTAACATTAGTGGCTCTGTACAAATCTTTGGACTGTTTCTCTGTACATGCTGTAGTAACATTAGTGGCTCTGTACAAATCTGTGGACTGTTTCTCTGTACATGCTGTAGTAACATTAGTGGCTCTGTACAAATGTGTGGAATGTGTCTCTCACTCTCTCTACATGCAGTGGTAACATTTTGTGGCTCTGTACAAATGTATGGACTGTGTCTCTGTACATGCAGTGGTAACATTTAGTGGCTCCTTACAAATGTGTGAACTGTGTCTCTCTCTGTACATGCAGTAGCAACATTAGTGGCTTTGTACAAATGTGTGGACTGTGTGTCTCTCTCTCTCTTTGTATATGGAGTAGTAACATTAGTGGCTCTGTAAACATGTGTAGACTGTGTTTCTCTTATTCTCTCTCTGTACATGGAGTAGTAATATTAGCGGCTCTGTACAAATGTGAGCAATGTGTCTCTCTCTCTGTACATGCATTGGTAACATTTAGTGGCTCTGTACAAATGTGTGAACTGTGTCTCTCTCTGTACATGCAGTAGTAACATTTAGTGGCTCTGTACAAATGTGTGTATTGTGCCTCTCACTCTTGTTACATTAAGTAGTAACATTAGTGGCTCTGTACAAATGTGTGTACTATGTGTGTGTCTCTCTGTACATGGAGTAGTAAGATTAGTGGCTTTGTACAAATGTATGGACTGTGTCTCTCCTTGTACATGGAGTAGTAACATAGTGGCTCTGTCCAAATGTGTGGACTGTGTTTCTCTGTGTCTATCTCTCTCTGTACATGGAGTAGTAATATTAGTGGCTCTGTACAAATGTGTAGACGGAGTCTCTCTCTCTCTCGCTCTCTCTCTCTCTGTACATGTAGTAGTAAAATTTAGTGGCTCTGTACAAATGTGTGCATTGTGTCTCTCTCTCTGTACATGGAGTAGTAACATTGTGGCTCTGTACAAATTTGTGTACTGTGTCTCTCTCTGTACATAAAGTGATAACATTTAGTGGCTCTGTAAAAATGTGTGGACCGTCTCTCTCTCTCTGTACATGCAGTATTAACATTGGTGGCTGTGTGCAAATGTGTGGACTGTGTCGCTCTCTTCTTCTTTTTTTGTTTTTTGCTTGTAAGAGAAAAAAATCTGTCAAAGACGGCACATCACGTGTCGAGTTGGATTTCCACCAACTAAAAAAAAAAACCCTACTCTCTCAGCACACCATCTGGAACTGCAACAAGGTATCACTTCAGAATGGTAGCTCTAGCTGTAGAACGCTTCAATCACATGACTACTTAGGCCTTTCTTGTGTCTTTCTGTTTGGTTTCCAGAATAGACCTCGCCAATCGTTTAACAATGTTCCAAGCCCTGGCGCTCTCTATCAGGGTGGGAACCAAGTTATCAACAGATAACACAACACCTAATTCGGTGTTCGCTGCAGCTCGAAAATCATTCCACCACCGACAGCGAAAGAAAGTATGGTCCACCGTATCCTCGACATCACAATAAGGACAATTGGTTGTGTCTGTTTTCCCTATCTTATATGCATAAGTGTTAAAGCGCCCATGTCCGGTCAATGCCTGGGCCAGGAAGTAATCAATCTCTCGGTGATTACACTGCAGCCAAACCTGCACCTCCGGAATTAACCTCTTTGTCCATTGACCTACTATGGTGGTGTCATTCCACCTTGTTTGCCATTCATGAAGGGTTTGGTCTCTAATCTCGCGGCGAGCTAATGATGAATTATAAGCATCGGTAGCACTGAGAAGCTGCCGTTCTTTTACCAATAAGTCAATGGGGACGGATCCCGCCAATACCTGGAGGGCCCTGTTGGAAACCGTGCGGTAAGCGCAAATAGAGCGCAATAGCACCTTCCTTTGTACTTTCTCCAGCGCTCTGGCATATTTTTTGATGCCCATAGCAGTATACGATATAGGTGCAACATATCAAAGAATAGAATAAACCACGTCACACAATAACCGGCGTTTCAGGGATCGGGGACCACCAATATTCGGCATTAACCTAGCCAGTTGGGATGCTCTTATGTCCGCCTTTTGGGATAAAGTCGTTATGTGATCTCCAAAACTATTGTTTGCATCGATCATTACTCCCAAGTATCTGATTGCCTTTTTAGGAGTCATCTGGGCATCCCGCAATATAAAGGAGATATTCTTGCACCTTCTAGAGCCTTTCAGAAGAACTGCTTCAGTTTTCTGTGCCGCCAACTCCAACTGGTTGTACACCATCCATCGGTCAATCCGTCGTAAGGATTAATTAGCCTTACAAGTTAGCTCTTCATCATCATCAGCACTAACAAAAAGGGCAAGATCGTCTGCAAAGGCGATTTGGAATGCACCATCCGGTAGTTTCAAACGTAGAACTCCATCATATAAAACATTCCATAATGTCGGCCCAAGCATGGAGCCCTGCGGAACCCCAGTCGTAATTGGCATATCCTCGTTATCAATCCTGATTTTCCTACCTGTAAAGTAGGAAATGAGCACATTGATTATATATGGCGGGATGTTTCTTTGTCGCAAAGAATCCAATATGATACTCCACGTAGCAGTATTAAATTCATTTTGGACATCCAACGTGATTAATGCAGCCCACTTTGCGCTAGATTCAGCGTTCATTCGAAGCACGGCAGCGATGGCTTGTAAAGTGGATTTGACTGGCTGAAATCCATATTGGGCATCGGAGAATCCTCCATTCCCTAGGAGTGCCCTGTCCAGGCGCAGCTTTATGAGTCCTTCGTACAGCTTATTAAGCGTAGTCAAGAGGCACAACGGTCGATAGGATGACGGCTCTAATGGCGATTTACCGCCTTTCAAAAGGAAAACCACCTTAGAAGTTTTCCACATAGCTGGGAACTCCTGCTTCATTAACAAGTCATTATATATATATATATATATATATATATATATATATATATATATATATATATATATGCCTAAGATCAAAGATGGAGCAATTGAAACAGCAGTTTGCACTACCGCCGGGTTGAGGCCATCAATTCCGGGAGCCTTACCCTTCTTCATGCGATTGGTCACCTCATGTAATTCCGCAACAGTGAAGAGCTCTACATCAGATGTTGGAGATTGCACTCGCAAAGCATCATCCCGAAGGGGAAATAACACTCTGGCTATTTCCTTTTTCCTGGTAGTACTCAAGTCTATAGCTGAGCGATTCGTCAATCGGCCAGTAACTATTTTATACCCGGCACCCTATATGTCATTCTCCAACTCATCACAAATATGTTGCCAGTGGGCACATTCGGATAGATGTATCAGTCTAGACAATGCATTCCTGCTCTGCTTGTATCCAGTGACTGCTGCTGCCAATTCGTCCGCACTCGGGTTACGTTTCCGAAGTCTGGTCAGAATTCTTCGCATCTGGATGCATTTGCGACGTTGCTCGCATATTTCACTATTCCACCACGTCTAGGGGTACTGGAATTCTTAATCTGGCTCACTGCGCAGGCCTCTTGGAGAACCTTAGTCAAATATGCAGGAGTACCCTCCGGAGTGTGAACGTCAACACCTTGTAATCTCCATTCAAGAATATGTGCTTGTACTGCCCAATCGTATTTTATCAATCTTTTTTCAACGGGTGTTGTCACTTTGCGGTGGGCAGCCCCCATGATCTCAAAATAAATAAAGCGATGGTCGCTAAGAGTTTCCTCCTCCAATACCTGCCAACAAGCAATCTGCGAAGCGGTATATTGCGTTGAGCACGTGACGTCGATATACGACTCACAGTGACCCCTAGCAAAGGTGGGTGCTATCCCCGTGTTATGCACCACTAGGTCTAATATCGCCATCCAGTCCGTCCAGTATGCACCTCTACGATCAGTTACCGGAGATCCCCATTGTAGCGACTTGATATTTATATCACCAAGGAGAAGGCATTCACCGCCTCTATCGAGGCTATCCTGCATTAAACGATCGATATCTTTCGTGAACACATCGAATGTAATATTAGGTGAACTATAGCACCAGAAGAGGTGATAGTGTGGCAATTCTACACATATGTAACCTTCCTCAGCTCGGAACTGTAACACGTTGAGCCGCTTATTCAGGAAATAGAGGGTTACATCACTCCTCTTATCTTGGACCCAACTACCATCCAACAACAGCTTCTTATTTGGTTCGCAGGCAACTATAATATCCACGCCTCTGTCCGTAGCTTCTGCCAGGTCGTGACTCAAATTGGATCGCATTAAATTGGTCTGCAGTATGCGGATTGTTGGTGTAGGCATCCTGTGAATTTTAACTGTCTCGCTCGAGCGGTGAACACCAACTTTCGAAAGTTCGGACACTTCATTTGGTCGAATGTACGTCCCTCCTTCTGACATTTAATGCAGAATTGTGTACAATCCTTAGCATGGTGTCCTTCTCCACCACAGTTAAGACAGTCCTCGCTCCTGTTAACTTCCTTCTTACAATGATAGGCTCTATGGCCTAACTCAAAGCACTTATAACACCTCCAAATAGTAACCCTTTCTCGGACATGACATTCAGTCCACCCAATCTGTACCTTCCGTTTCTTAATCAACTGACGGGAGAATTCCAAAAGGTACAACAATAATCGCATTTAAATTCCCAAACCTTCCGGGTCTCAGAGCGCTAACCAGTACTTCAGAAGCGGGAACAACGACCTCGGTACCTATGGCGGCCTGCAGTATCTCCTCGCTAATTGACGGGTCCACCCCGTATAGCAGTAGAGTAGCATCCTTCCTTCTCGTGTTCACCTGCAAGTCTTTGGTGTTTCTTTGTATCTCCTGTTTCAGGACGTTGGCTTTACCTTCCTCCTCCACAGTAAAAACCACATCTTCTTCGCCACGTTTCCGGATATTTTTTATCCGCACTCCAATTTTCCCGATATCAACTTCTTGCTTCACAGTCTTCAGTATATCCGCAAACGTTTTCCCAGTTGCTCTAACTCTGACAATGTCCTGGGGTACCTCAGGTTTCCTTTGACGCAATTGCGGTTGGCCACCAACTGGAGTAATCGCCGTATTTTGTGCTCGGGCTTGTAACATATATCCAACTTGAATGCCGCTATTCCTGAAGACTCACTCCAGGAGCTTACTAGTATAGTCTCTATCTAGACCACCACCTGTAGCGAAGGTTATATATTTCCTGCCGTGTTCCTCCGTTAGCTGTTTCCATTGCTGTAAGATCGCACACAACTGTTCCATGTCATTGACACCTTGCGAGTCCACCACCCAGGGCAACAGATATATATATATATATATATATATATATATATATATATATATATATAAAGAGAAATGGCACTATTAGTGCCTCTACTGGAATATGTCTGTGTGCTAGTCCTCAAGTATTCCACGTTACCCACATCCAGCTTCCCTTCAATCAGTTCGGATATCTCTGGATGAAAGACCTTCAATGCCCTGAAAAGGCCATGCTGCCCAGGGTCATCAACATTAACCACAATTGCCATATCCTCTGCATTTACAGAAATGGGATTCCAATATATTAATTGGGTAGATGCATAGCAGCTTTCCGGCCACTCCTTTTCCAAAAAAGGGGCAAAAGGCTCAAAACTGCTGGCCTTCGACAGAGCTTCAGTGAACTCTAACTCTCCTTTTAAATCCACCTGAATACCGGAGTCCATCATTACCTTTGAACTCAATAAATCTTCCTCATCAATCTATATGACAAGAGTGCACATTTGACGTTTATGGGGATACATTTCCCGTTCATTCATTCATTCATTCAAGGATGACGTCAGTCATTTGTTCCATCTTCTTGACTCCTGACTTTATGTCGACTTTAGTGTTCGAAGTGTTCTTTATTACAGTCATTAATTCATTGGTACATCTACTCATTTTCTCTAACAAGGAACGGATCACTACAAGATCAGCTACATCATCGAATGCCAAGCCCCTTGGGCTACTTCGTTGCGCAGCAACTACTAAGGATTTCTCCTCCGAGTGACTTAAACAATCACCTTCTTTACTTCTCTTATCTATCTCCGGTACATATTCTCTTTTCCGTTTATGCTCTCTGAAGGGCGGGTCCTGCTTAGTAACGGATGCCAGATATTGGGTGCTATCCAACTCCATGGAGGTGACTAACTGCCCCTCTTGACTAGATGACTGTCTGCTTAGAAGCTCTGTTTGTGTATCATTATCATTGTTTCCAGTAGCATTTACCGGCATTCCTGCCTGGTTCTCTCTCTGTACATGCAGAAGTAATATTAGTGGCTCTGTACAAATGTGTGGACAGTGTCTCTCTCTGTTCATGCAATAGTAACATTACGAGCACCGTACAAATGTGTGGACTGTGTCTCTGTACATGCAGTAGTAACATTAGTGGCTCTGTACAAATGTGTGGACTGTGTCTCTGGATATGCAGTAGTAACATTAGTGGCTCTGTACAAATTTGTAGACAGTGTCTCTGTACACGCAGTAGTAACATTAGTGGCTCTGAACAAATGTGTGGACACTGTCTCTCTCTGTTCATGCAGTAGTAACATTATGGGCTCTGTACAAATGTGTGGACAGTGTCTCTCTCTGTTCATGCAGTAGTAACATTATGGGCTCTGTAAAATGTGTGACTGTGTCTCTGTACATGCAGTAGTAACATTAGTGGCTCGGTACAAATGTGTGACTGTGTCTCTGTTCATGCAGTAGTAACATTAGTGGCTCGGTACAAATGTGTGGACAGTGTCTCTGTACATGCAGTAGTAACATTAGTGGCTCGGTACAAATGTGTGGACAGTGTCTCTGTACATGCAGTAGTAACATTAGTGGCTCGGTACAAATGTGTGGACAGTGTCTCTGTACATGCAGTAGTAACATTAGTGGCTCGGTACAAATGTGTGGACAGTGTCTCTGTACATGCAGTAGTAACATTAGTGGCTCGGTACAAATGTGTGGACTGTGTCTCCCTCTGTTCATGCAGTAGTAACATTAGTGGCTCTGTACAAATGTGTGGACAGTGTCTCTGTACATGCAGTAGTAACATTAGTGGCTCTGTACAAATGTGTGCACAGTGTCTCTCTCTGTACATGCAGTAGTAACATTATGGGCTCTGTATAAATGTGTGCACTGTGTCTCTGTACATGCAGTAGTAACATTAGTGGCTCTGTACAAATGTGTGGACAGTGTCTCTCTCTGTTCATGCAGTAGTAACATTATGGGCTCTGTACAAATGTGTGGACAGTGTCTCTGTACATGCAGTAGTAACATTAGTCGCTCTGTATAAATGTGTGCACTGTGTCTCTGTACATGCAGTAGTAACATTAGTGGCTCTGTACAAATGTGTGGACAGTGTCTCTGTACATGCAGTAGTAACATTAGTGGCTCTGTACAAATGTGTGCACAGTGTCTCTGTACATGCAGTAGTAACATTAGTGGCTCTGTACAAATGTGTGCACAGTGTCTCTCTCTGTTCATGCAGTAGTAACATTATGGGCTCTGTACAAATGTGTGGACAGTGTCTCTGTACATGCAGTAGTAACATTATGGACTCTGTATAAATGTGTGGACTGTGTCTCTCTCTGTACATGCAGTAGTAACATTAGTCGCTCTGTACAAATGTGTGCACAGTGTCTCTCTCTGTTCATGCAGTAGTAACATTATGGGCTCTGTACAAATGTGTGGACAGTGTCTCTGTACATGCAGTAGTAACATTATGGACTCTGTATAAATGTGTGGACTGTGTCTCTCTCTGTACATGCAGTAGTAACATTAGTGGCTCTGTACAAATGTGTGGACTGTGTCTCTCTCTGTTCATGCTGTAGTAAAATTATGGGCTCTCTACAAATGTGTGGACTGTGTCTCTCTCTGTACATGGAGTAGTAACATTGGTGGCTCTGTGCAAATGTGTGCACTGTGTCTCTCTCTGTACACACGGAGTAGTAACATTAGTGGCTCTGTGCAAATTTGTGGACCGTGTTGCTCTCTGTACATGGATTATAAACATTGGTGGCTCTGTACAAGTGTGTTGACTGTGTCTCTCTCTGTACATGGAGAAGTAACATTATGGGCTCTGTACAAATGTGTGGACTGTGTTTCTCTCCGTACATGGAGTAGTAAAATTAGTGGCGCTTTACAAATGTGTTGACTGTGTCTCTCTCTGTAAATGGAGTAGTAACATTAGTGGCTCTGAAAAAATGTGTGGACTGCGACAATGCAGTGGTAACATTGGTGGCTCTTTACAAATATGTGGACTGTGTCTCTCTGTCTACATGCAGTGGTAACATTGGTGGCTCTGTACAAATATGTGGACTGTGTCTCTCTGTCTACATGCAGTGGTAACATTGGTGGCTCTGTACAAATATGTGGACTGTGTCTCTCTGTCTACATGCAGTGGTAACATTAGTGGCTCTGTACAAATGTGTGGGATGTGTCTCTCTGTGTACATGCAGTGGTAACATTAGTGGCTCTGTACAAATATGTGGACTGTGTCGCTCTGTGTACATGCAGTGGTAACATTGGTGGCTCTGTACAAATATGTGGACTGTGTCTCTCTGTGTACATGCAGTGGTAACATTGGTGGCTCTGTACAAATATGTGGACTGTGTCTCTCTGTGTACATGCAGTGGTAACATTGGTGGCTCTGTACAAATAAGTGGACTGTGTCTCTCTGTGTACATGCAGTGGTAACATTGGTGGCTCTGTACAAATGTGTGGACTGTGTCTCTCTGTGTACATGCAGTGGTAACATTAGTGGCTCTGTACAAATGTGTGGACTGTGTCTCTCTGTGTACATGCAGTGGCAACATTAGTGGCTCTGTACAAATTTTTGGACTGTGTCTAACTCTGTACATGGAGTAGTAACATTGATGGCTCTGTGCAAATGTGTGCACTGTGTCTCTCTCTGTACACATGGAGTAGTAACATTAGTGGCTCTGTGCAAATGTGTGGACTGTGTCTCTCTCTGTACAGGGAGTAGTAACATTAGTGGCTCTGTGCAGATGTGTGGACTGTGTCTCTCTCTGTACAGGGAGTAGTAACATTAGTGGCTCTGTACAAATGTGTGGACAGTGTCTCTCTCTGTACATGCAGTGGTAATATTAGTGGCTCTGTACAAATGTGTGGACTGTGTCTAACTCTGTACATGCAGTGGTAATATTAGTGGCTCTGTACAAATGTGTGGAATGTGTCTCTCTCTGTACATGCAGTGGTAATATTAGTGGCTCTGTACAAATGTGTGGACTGTGTCTAACTCTGTACATGGAGTAGTAACATTGGTGGCTCTGTGCAAATGTGTGCACTGTGTCTCTCTCTGTACACATGGAGTAGTAACATTAGTGGCTCTGTGCAAATGTGTGGACTGTGTCTCTCTCTGTACATGGAGTAGTAACATTAGTGGCTCTGTGCAAATGTGTGGACTGTGTCTCTCTCTGTACATGGAGTAGTAACATTAGTGGCTCTGTGCAAATTTGTGGACTGTGTCTCTCTCTGTACATGGAGTAGTAACATTAGTGGCTCTGTGCAAATGTGTGGACTGTGTCTCTCTCTGTACATGGAGTAGTAACATTAGTGGCTCTGTACAAATGTGTGGACAGTGTCTCTCTCTATAAATGGAGTAGTAACATTAGTGGCTCAGAACAAATGTGTGGACTGTGTCTCTCTCTGTACATTCAGTAGTAACATTAGTAGCTTTGTACAAATGTGTGGACTGTGTCTCTCTCTATACATGCAGTAGTATTATTATGGGCTCTGTACAAATGTGTGGACTGTGTCTCTCTCTGTACATGGAGTAGTATGATTATGGGCTCTGTACAAATGTGTCGATCGTGTCTCTCTCTGTACATGCAGTAGTTACATTAGTGGCTTTGTACAAAAGTGTGGACTGTTTCTCTCTCGGTACTTGGAGTAAGTACATTATGAGCTCATTACAAATGTGTCGACTGTGTCTCTCTCTGTACACGCAGTGGTATCATTACTGGCTCTATACAAATGTGTGTTCTGTGACTCTCTCTGTACATGGAGTTGTAACATTTAGTGGCTCTGTACAAACGTTTGTACTGTGTCTCTCTCTGTACATGGAGTAGTAACATCAGTGGGTGTGCACAAATGTGTGGACTATGTCTCTCTCGGTACATGCAGTAGTAACATTAGTGGCTCTGTACAAATGTGTGTACTGTGTCTCTCTCTGTACATGGAGTAGTAACATCAGTGGGTGTGCACAAATGTGTGGACTATGTCTCTCTCGGTACATGCAGTAGTAACATTATTGGCTCTGTACAAATGTGTGTAATGTGTCCTACTCTGTACATGGAGTAGTAACATCAGTGGCTCTGTAAAAATGTGTGGACTGTGTCTCTCTCTGTACATGGAGTAGTAATATCAGTGGCTCTGTAAAAATGTGTGGACTGTGTCTCTCTCTGTACATGCAGTTGTAACATATGGGCTCTGTACAAATGTGTTGATTGTTTCTCTCTCTGTACATGCAGTAGTATCATTATGGGCTCTGTACAAATGTGTGTACTGTATATTTCTCTCTCTGTACATGAAGTAGTAACATTTAAGGCTCTGTACAAATCTGTGGACTGTGTCCCTCTCTCTCTCTCTGTCTCTCTCTCTCTTATACATGCAATAGTAACATTAGTGTCTCTGTACAAATGTGTGAAATGTGTCTCTCTCTGTACACGCAGTGGTATCATTTAGTGGCTCTTTACAAATGTGTGTATTGTGTCTCTCTCTGTACATGCAGTGGTAACATTTAGTGGCTCTGTACAAATGTGTGTACTGTCTCATCCCTGTACATGGAGTGGTAACATTAGTGGCTCGGTATAAATGTGTGCACCTAGTCTCTCTCGGTACATGCAGTAGTAACATTTAGTGGCTCGGTATAAAAGTGTGCACCTAGTCTCTCTCGGTACATGCAGTAGTAACTTTTAGTGGCTCGGTACAAATGTGTGTACTGTCTCTCTCCCTGTACATGCAGTAGTAACATTTAGTGGCTCGGTACAAATGTGTGCACAATGTCTCTTTGTACATGCTGTAGTAACATTTAGTGACTCTGTACGAATGTGTCGACTGTTTCGCTGTACACGCAGTAGTAATATTTAGTGGCTCTGTACTATTGTGTCGACTGGTGTCTGTACACGCAGTAGTATTTAGTGGCTCTGTAGAAAGGTGTGGACCAAGTCTCTCACTGTTTGTACATGCTGTAGTCACATTTACTGGCTCTGTACAAATGTGTGGACTGTGTATCTGTATACGCAGTAATAACATATAGCTGGAAATATTTTTTGCTCTACACGTACTATGTACTTAGTGTATAGAGAAGCTATTGTATTGCACCCAAAAATTCGATACCGAGTTTTAGTCGGAAATACATGTTTTGGGTCCCTCTGAATCCAAAAAAGCATTCGTGGAAAAACGTCCGATGGTGTGTGTGTGTGTCTGTGGACACCATAGCTCAAAAACACAAAGACCGTTAAATAATGACTTGGTATTTGCTTTTGATGCCTTTCAAGAATGCGATACGACGATTTTTAAACAACCCCCCCGCAACTACCCTTTTTGTGGATCGACTTAAATGAAATCATTTGTCTATCAATTTTAACTTTAATTGTTATATTCAAATCATCTACATTCTTATTAGTTGCTGCTAAAATGGCTCGTTCGCTCAACCAAGCATAGTTTTTGTAATTTGCACCAATATTTGGAAACATTTTCGATATTAATTCTTCCTTTGACGTCGTGAAGTGACAAAGATTTGATGGAAACCAAATGAGGCCAGTAGAAGTATCAACAGGAATTTACCATTGCAAATGTCTAATAATGCTTTTGAATGTGTAAAGCGCTATGATCTGCGCAATGTAGCATGTATAGTTGGTATTGCGATAAGAACGAACTCAGCGCGCCCATAAGGTATTGCGGAAAGGATGATATGCAGTTAACAGCGTGGGCAACCCAGATGTCGATGGCATAATAACAGTAATGGCAGCCCTTTCATAGTGTGGCGGGTAAACGCTGACATAGGTAATGAATTACATTAAGGAGACAGTCACATTCATGCTTCTTCCGAATCTCTTTCTTTCCTTTACTCCTAATGTTTTCCGCTTTTTTCTTTATTTTCTCCTATGTCAAAACAGCCATTTTTAAGGCTAGCAATGACATAACTAAAGAGCAAGTATCTGGTAGGGCAATTGATAAGTTTTTATTTTATGATAGCTTTGTGTAATTTCTCCATTTTACCCAAAGTATTTATTACTTGATCAAATGTAATAAGAGCACCACAATTGCAGTGTGATGGTGACGCGGGTATCTTCATGTTCTTTAGCTAGCTCATGTACCACATAACGTCAAATAACCATCATCTGCAATAGGACGTTAAACCTAAAACGGATCCCTTCATTTCTCCGCCATTTTCAGATATAAATAAGTACGCATTTTAGGTGTTCGTCACCAGGAAATAAATAGATTTTATTTTCACAGTTATCTTGCATCATTATTCCATAACCGGGTGCATTCCCTTAGCACTGAATGGGGAAGAAAAATAAAGCAGTAGGTACTATGACCATCTGATGGCAAATAAATAAGTACGTATTTTAGGTGTTCGTCGAAGAGCAAATAGATCTGCTTGGGCAACTGATAAGCTTTTATTTCATGATAGTTTTATGTATTAAATTTCTCCATTTAACCCAAAATATTACTTGATCAAATGTATTATGAGCAGCGCAATTGCAGTGTGATGGTGACGCGGGTATCTTCATGTTTCTATCTAGTTTTTGTACCACATAACGTCAAATAACCAACATCGTCAATAGGAAGTTAAACCTACAACGGATCCCGTTATTTCTCCGCCATTTTCAGATTCGAAGAAGGGTTAATGGCTATGTGCATTGTTTATAACTTGTTCATTTTAAATAATTACAACAAAAATATGCTTATTTCTTTATTTAAACGATGTGGACAAGGCAACGATAATTAATAGATAAGAAATATATTTGATTTTCACAGTTATCTTGTGTCATTGTCTCCATAACCGGATGCATTCCCTTAGCATTGAAGAAGAAAAATAGAGCAGTAGGTAATACGGCCATCTGGTGGCAAATAATAAGTATGTATTTTAGGCGTTCGTCACCAGGAAAGCTTTTTTATTTTAAACGATAGGAGAACGAAAAGGACAGTTAATACATAGAAATGTATTTGAATTTTACTGCTGCGTTGCGTCATCTCGATAAACAGTTGCGTTAACATTGGATAGGGAGAGAAAATACCACTATGGCCATCTGGTGACAACTAAATAACCACTTACTCTAGCTGTTAGTCGGCAGGAAAGCTTCTTTGCTGCTTTATTTTAAACAATAGGAGTAAGGAAAGGACAGTTAATATATAAACATATATTTGAATTTCACTGTTCCGTTACGTCATTGTGTCCATAAACTGGTGCGTTACCTTGACATTGAAAAACATAGCAGTACTGCGACCATTTAGCAACAAGTTACCGCGATACTACTGCCATCTGGTGGCTACAAATCGAAATACGTTCGCTTGGCACGGTTTTTATTCATATTATGAGATTTTAAAAACTTTCCCGTACTATTTTTAATCATTTTCTTTTCCACAAACCTTGTAGTGACAATAACGAACACAAGAAAAAAATAATTGTTTAATTTGATGCAGTCGTTCGGAAGTGATACGCATACATACATTTCAGCGATTCATTTATATATATTTAAAAATGACCCAATGAAAATTCAAAATTAACACCATAAAAATCTGATGCACTCCATTCACATTACTCTACATTTCAGTAACAAATTATTGTTAATAAGCTAATTCTTGTAATTCATGCTAATTGAGATAAACACTAGCAGAAACGGTTTTACTACTTAGTTGCTTATAAGTGGAAGGAGCGAATCTTAACATAACAAAACTCCAGAACACAATAAACGAAGTGGAAAAATCTGATGTGTTCCACGCACATGATTTTATCTACATCTCTGCAATAAACTATTGTTAAAATGCTTATGCTTCTATTTACTTCATCTAATCGAGAAACAATAGCAGGAATAATCTTATTACTTGCTTCCTTGTAAGTAAAAGGGAAATAAGGGAGTAGCATAGGTTAAAGTGACAGTCAAAAGCTGGTTGCTATGTGACTGAAGTTCCTTTTTTTGTAGGAACAGGAGTTGACACATTCCTGTGTGACAAAACTATGCGTTTTTAAAGCTGTAACTAAAAACAAGGAATATCTAAAAAACGATCAACTCCACAAACAAACAAAAACAATATATGTATATATAACATAAATTGTGTGTGTTGTTCTGATCTACATTTTTTATGTAATAAATTTTTGTCTATCTCTCATGGTTTACCAATTATGCAAAATTCAATAAAAATCCTCCAGAATGAAGAGGTCTTCAGAGGCAATTCCCAGAAAATTCAAGATATACATTTTATTTGGCATGTATTTATCTTAAATATAAGAGTTTTAATCAGAAACGTTACAGACATTTTGGAGAAAATCAAAATTATCAAAATTTTGTACATGTAAATGGTAGTTTGTGGTGGGGGATTTTCTTGAAAATTTTCGTGTCGCTTCCTTGGAAGATACCAAACTTAAATACCAAGTTTGATATTTAACGGTCTTTTCGTTTTTGAGCAATGCTGCACACAAACACACACACAGATGGTTTCCTAAAAATGGTTTTAAAAAATAATAAACCACATCCCATTATTTGCCGAATATGCGACGTATTTTGCTTTTTATGCTGTCTGAAATATGATATAATTTAAAACGTTTAAAGTTTGAAATTCATTACAAGAAGTATGGGGACTTTCAAAAGTGATTAAAATGTTTTGTTGAACTGATTTTAATATAACTTTTCATTGTTATATAAAAAATGCAAAAGCAGTGTTTGATATCTGGTGGCAACAGAAGACACGGTCTCAGCACCTCTCTCCAAAAGCATACACACACACAAACACACACACAAACACACACACACACAAACACACACACACAAACACAAACACACACAAACACACACACAAACACAAACACACACACACAAACACAAACACACACAAACACACACACAAACACAAACACACACACAAACACACACACAAACACAAACACACACACACAAACACACACAAACACACACAAACACACACAAACACAAACACACAAACACAAACACACACAAACACACACACAAACACAAACACACACACACAAACACACACAAACACACACACACAAACACACACACACAAACACACACAAACACACACACAAACACACACAAACACACACACAAACACACACACAAACACACACACACAAACACACACAAACACACACAAACACACACACAAACACACACAAACACACACACAAACACACACACACAAACACACACACAAACACACACCCACAAACACACCCACAAACACACACACAAACACACACAAACACACACACAAACACACACAAACACACACACACAAACACACACACACAAACACACACAAACACACACACAAACACACACACACACAAACACACGCACAAACACACACACAAACACACACACAAACACACACACACACAAACCTAGGCCTTTTCCTAAAAGTCTGACTGTTCCATTCACATGCCTTTCTCTACATCTCTGCAAAAAATTATTCTATTTTTATCTAATCGAGAAAAAATTAGCAGAAATACTGTTATTACTTGTTTCCTTGTAAGTAGAAGTGAAATAAGGGAATACCATTGGTTAAAGTGACAGTCAAAAGTTGGTTGCTAAGGTTCCTTTGTTTGTATGGACAGGAGTTGACAAATTCCTGTACCAGAAAAGTATGTTTTTCAAAGCTGAATCCAAAAACAAGGAATATGTAAAAAACGATCAACTCCACGAAAAAAATGTACATAACTTCAATTTAACGTGCTGTACACTTTTTGTGTGGTAAGTTTTTGTCTATCTCTTATGGTTTAGCAGTTATGTAAAATTCCGTAAGATTCATCTAAAATAAAGTAGACTTTAGAGGCTCTTCCCAGAAAATTCAATATATACATTTTATTTGACAAGCAAATAATATAAGAGATTTTAATCAAACTCGTACAGGCATTT
Organism: Hymenopus coronatus; assembly: GCA_030762935.1. Lineage (NCBI taxonomy): Eukaryota > Metazoa > Arthropoda > Insecta > Mantodea > Hymenopodidae > Hymenopus > Hymenopus coronatus. The sequence goes on along the minus strand of CM060882.1, from coordinate 181,706,183 downwards.
TTAAGATACAAACAAATTTTCGACTTTTTTTCCATGTAAAGGGTATAAGGTGATTTTCTTGAAAATCTTCGTGTCGCATTCCTGGAAGATATTAAACTCCTACCAGTTCCACATCTCTCGTGTCAGGTAAAACAAGTGTATTATAAGTAATAGCACTTTTAATGAATATTGCTACGCCACCAGCTGCCTTGTTAGTTAAGTCACATTCACAATGAGATGCAAACGCAAACGTGGCGTAGCATAAGCGCAGACGCAAGGAGACACCATTCACAATGCAATCGTAAGCGCAACGCAAGAAGTTGACACGGGTTTCTAGATCCGCAAGTTACATGCGAATATCTTCCAACTTACAAACTGAATAACATGACCAACAATACCACACAAGAATATTCACTCAATCTTTTACAAATAAATACATTACATACTAACAACTGAAGCTCGCGGCAGTGACGTCACAATAATGTCTAATTCAAAATTATTGAAAACAGCACAAGCATAGAGACTTCAGAAAGTGATAAAGCTACACATTTAATGGACTAAGAATTATCTCTCTGCGTCTTCGATTTATGAGAACCAAGAAATCTAGACACAGATGATAGTTACATCCATTAAATCAAGGAAGGATTCGCAAGGAGACTGTCATAACCTCTTGAGGGAGATTAGAGATGGCGCGGCACGGCCCAATAGAAGAGCATGCATGTACAGCAGGCCATGTAAAGTCTCGCAGTGCGATCGTCTGTTATTGAATTCATAGGCAGTACATAGAGAAAAGAAACAGAATTCTTCCTCTTCGCATGCAACGCAAGGATAAAGTTTGGAGTTTGCAAACTCTTGCGTTACGTCTTACGTGTTTCTATGTGAATACTTACATTGAATAATATGAATCCAAACTCTTGCGCTTACATTACGTCTGCGCTTGCATTTCATTGTGAATGTAGCATTACTATTGTCTTTCCTATATCTTTTGTAACCAGGAAGAGAGAAGTACTCATTTCTATGACACAGGCAATGTCCATATTATGTATTGATAAAAACCTGACGTGTTCCATTCACATGACTTTCTCTACATCTCTGCAACAAAATATTGTTAAAAAGCTTATGCTTCTATTTTCCCCATACTAATCGAGAAAAAATTAGCAGAAATGGCCTTATTACTCGCTTCCTTGTAAATAGAAGCGAAATAAGGGAGTACCATAGGTTAAAGTGATAGTCAAAAGCTGGTTGCTATGTGACTAAAGTTCCTTTGTTTATATGGGCACGAGTTGACAAATTCCTGTATCAGAAAAGTATAAGTTTTATACAGCTTAAACCAAAAAAGGAATATCTCAAAAACCATCAATTCCACCAAAAAATGTATAACACATAAACTGCGTGTTTTGACGAGCTCTACTTTTCTGTTAAGTAAATTTTTGTCTATGTTTAAGGGTTTACCGGTTATGCAAAATTCCGCAAGATTCATCCAGAATAAAGATGTCTTCAGAGGCGATCCCTAGAAAATTCAAGATAGGCATTTTATTTCTCATGAAATTGTCGAAAATTTTTCCATGTGAACGCTTGTTAGAGGTTTGGGGATTTTCTTGAAAATCTTCGTGTCGCATCCTTGGGAGATACTGAATTTAAATACCAAGTTAGGTATTTAACGGGCTTTTCGTTTTTGAGCTATGCTGTCCACAGACACACACACACACACACACACACTTACACCGATATTTTTCTAAAAATGCTTTTTGTTTGTATTCATGGGGACTCAAAATATATATTTGCAGTGAAATCTCGGTATTGAATTTTGGGTGGAGTGCAATACCTTCTCTATACACTATGTACACAGTACATATAGAGAAAGTAAAACAGTAAGTTAGAGAGCATGATTCTTAGCAAAGTTGTGTTCTAAATAAGGAAGGAACATACCTATATCTAAAATGTTTTATAAGAGTAGGAAAATTGCATTTTAAACAATTTTTACTTTCTCTATACGCACTATGTACATAGTGTATAGAGAAGGTATTGCACTCCTCCCAAAAATTCAATACCGAGATTTCACCGGAAATATATGTTTTAGGGTCCCCTTTATCTGAAATAAACATTTTCGGAAAAAGGTCCGTGTGTGTGTATGTGTGTGTGTGTCCGAGTGTCCGTGTGCCTGTGAACACGATAACTCAAAAACGAAAAGTCGGCAAAATACCAAACTTGGTGTTTAAGTTTAATCTTCCAGGAATGGACACGAAGAATTTGAGAAAAATCCCCCCACCCCCAACTACCTTTTACATGGAACTTTTTTCGAAATTTTTTATTTTCTAAAAAATGACTCTAACGCTTTTGATTAAAATTTCGTATATTAAAGATATTTACCTGACAAATAAAATGTATACATTGAATTTTCTGGGAATAGCCACTGAAGAATACTTTATTCTGGATGAATTTTACGGAATTTTGAATAGCTGCTAAACTGTAAAGGATGGACAAAAACTTACTATACGAAAAATGTAGAGAGCGTTAAAACTCACAATTTATGTTATATACATTTTTTCCGTGGAGTTCATCGTTTTTGAGACATTCCTTGTTTTTGGTTTCTGCTTTAAAAAACTTCTACTTTTATCATACAGGAATTTGTCAACTCCTGTCCATACAAACACAGGAACTTCAGTCACATAGTAACCAGCTTTTGTCTATCACTTTAACCTATGCTGCTCCCTTATTTCGTTTCTACTTACAAGGAAGCAAGTAATAAGACTATTTCTGCTAATTTTTTCTGATTCGCATGAAGTAAATAGAAGTATAAGCTTTTTAAGAATAATTTGTTGCAGAGACGTAGAGAAAGGCATGTGAGTGGTACACATCAGATTTTTATAGAATATATTAAATCAGTATTTGGAAGTGTTAAGTCCAGGAACAACTTAATACCTACAAACTTGCAACCGCAGTTTTTCATTCGGGCATAAGATTTAAAATCTGATGTGTTCCATTCTGATGATTTCTCTACATCTCTGTAACAAAATGTTGTTAAAAAGCTTATTCTTCTATCTACTTCAAAACAATTGACATTTTAATCTCTTTACTTGTCAGGAATAAACAAATGAGAAGCGAGAGAAAAGATGTCTTCCCGTGCGAGAAAAGTTTAAGTGGCTCAAAATTGAAATCAATAATCCAGAATATCTCGAAAATAGTTAACTCTACAAAAAGTGTATATTATATAAAGTGTGTGTTTTACTGAGATCCACATTTTTGTGTAGTAAGTTTTTGTCTATCTCTTACGGTTTGCCAGTTTTATAAAAGTCTTCCAGAATAAAGAGGCCTTCAGAGGCTATTCTCAGAAAATTCAGGATATACGTTTCGTGTGTCATAAAATATTTTGTATATAAGTGTTTTAATTAAAATCCTTAGAATCATTTTTGAAAAGATCAAAACTATCGAGACATGTTCCGTGTAAATGGTAGTTTGGGGTGGTGGGATTTTCTTGAAAATTTCCGCATCCTTGGAAGATACTCATTTAAATACCAAGTTTTTATTGTATTCAGAGGGTATTAAAAATGTATTTCTGGTGAAATCTCGGTAGTGAATTTTTGGGTGCAATACAATACCTTCTCTATACACTACGTACATAGTAGGTGTAGAGAAAGTAAAACATGTGATGTGTTCCATTCACATGAGTTTCTCTACATCTCTGCAACAAATTATTATTAAAAAGCTTATACTTCTATTTACGTCATACTAATTAAGAAAACATTGGCAGAAATAGTCTTATTACTTGCTTCCTTGTAAGTAGAGGGGAAATAAGGGAGTACCATAGGTTAAAGTGATAGTCAAAAGCTGGTTGCTATGTGACTGAAGTTCCTTTGTTTGTATGGACAGGAATTGAATAATTCCCGTATAAGAAAAGTATAAGTTTTTCAAAACTGAAACCAAAAGCAAGGAATATCTTAAAAACGATCAACTCCACAAAAACATGTATATAACATAGACTGTGTGTATCAATGTCCTCTACATTTTCTATGTGGTAAGTTTTTGTCCATCTCTTACGGTTTAGCAGTTATACAAAAATCCCTAAAATTAATCCAGAATAAAGTAGCCTTCAGACGCCATTCCCAGAAAATTCAAGATATACATTTTATTTGTCAGGTAAATATCTTAAATGTACGAGATTTTAATCAAAATAGTTAGAGCCATTTTTAAGAAAATCAAAAATTTCGAAAAAAGTTCCATGTATAGGGTAGTATGGGGGGGGGGGTTTCTTGATAATCTTCGTGTCGCATCCTTGAAGGATACCAAACCAGATACCAGGTTTGGTTTTTAACGGATTTTTCGTTTTTGAGCTATGCTGCCCACAGACAGACACACACACGAACATTTTTCTAAAAATGCTTTTTTTTTTTATTCAGGGGTTCTCAAAACATATTCCTGGTGAAATCTCGGTATCGAGTTTTTGAGTGCAATACAATACCGTCTGTACATAGTACGTATAGAGAAAGTAAAATGGTATTTAACATGGCGTGTGAATTAACGAAAGAGTGTGTGAGAGAGGATTGCCAGCTTGTGTTTATTTAGGTGCCATCAACTTTGCTGGGTGTACGACAATCGTAGAGTCACCGGTGAAGCTGCACGGGAAATCAAAGCGACCACAAATTGACATGAGCGAGGGAACCGCCTCCCGCTTTTCATATATCACTCAAACATCACATCTCATGAATGGGCGCAATGTCGGCACCAACAACCCTGGTTCATGGCAAATCGATGATCGCCTCAAACAAGACAGTATACGGAGGTGGATGCCTCTCGTCAACCAAAGTTTCACTTTTTATTGCAGCAAAAACATCAGGTTGCACTTCTATACGCAAGTCCTCTAGTACTTACCAGAGCTAGAAGTCCGTACGTTCGCCGTTCCATGTATAGATTGCGACCGACCGTCTCGCCGCATCAAAACAAGTCATAGATAACGCTGGAGAGGTAAACAAACCTATTGTCAAGTAAAAAGTACTGTTTCCAGAGAACAAAAACCTGATGTATTTCATTCACATGGCTTTCTCTACATCTCTGCAACAAATTATTATTAAAAAGCTTTGGCTTCTACTTACTCCCTGCTAATTGAGAAAACATTAGCAGACATAGTCTTATTACTTGCTTCCTTGTAAGTAGAACCGAAATAATGGAGTACCATAGGTTCAAGTGATAGTCAAAAGCAGGTTGGTATGTGACTGAAGTTTCTTTGTTTGTATGGACAGAAGCTGACTAATTCCCGTATGAGAAAAGTATAAGCTTTTCAAAGCTGAAACTAAAAACAAGAAATATCTTAAAAACGATCAACTCCACGAAAAAAGTGTATATAACATAGATTGTGTGTTTTAATGTCCTATACATTTTCTGTGTGGTAAGTTTTTTTCCATCTCTTACCGTTTAGAAGTTATGCAAAAATCCGTAAAATTCATCCAGAATAAAGCAGTCTTCAGAGGCTATTCCCAGATAATTCAAAATATACATTTTATTTGTCAAGTAAATATCTTAGATATACGAGATTTTAATCAAAATTGTTAGAGTAATTTTTAAGAAAATAAAAATGTTCGAAAAAAGTTCCATGTAAAGGGCATTTGGAGGTGGGGGATTTTCTTGAAAATATTCGTGTCGCCCACAGACACACACACACACACACACATATACACATATACATTTTTCCAAAAATGCTTTTTTTTGGATTCAGGGGGTCTCAAAGCATATATTTCCGGTGAAATCTCGGTATCGAATTTTTGGGTGTAATACAATACATTCTGTATGTACATAGTACGTATAGAGAAAGTAAAAATGACTTATAAGACACTCCTATATAGATCATTATGTACAACATACAGATTGTTACATATATAAGAATGACTGACTGATATCTTTGTTCCCATAATATACAGTGTGTGCACCAAGATCGTATACCCCTGTACTAAATTTAAAATTACATGACTAAATATGCTTTTTTGAGGTTGGTATATATTCATATCATTCTCTTGTCAGATACCCATTGTTGGCGACTTCGATTGTTCGATTGTTGTCGCCCTTATGACTACAAATCTTGTGAATCAAATTAGTTGATGCCGAGATATTGAGAAAGAATGTCTGATTACACAATTGAGTGTCCGCTGTGTGGGTTCATGAGCGTCAACTTAATGACAAATCAATGAAAAATGTCATGGACGATTTGTAAAAGCAACACAGACAAGGAAGACATTGTTAGCGTGGGAACGGAAACGGGCAGTGTTCGGCACGCGACGAGAAGTTGAAGTCCATCCACCAGACTTGGACTTTCTGCTGACGTGGAAAAATCTATCCAACAATCCCCAACGTGATGCAGAGTTAGGCGTACCGGAATCAACCATGAGGAAACACATTAAAGTGGATCTGAAAATGAAGTGTGGAGACACCTGTTGATGCTTGTGGTCGGATGCTGCAACAATTCCAAACAATGTCTGAGAAGGCAAAAGTCAAGTTCACAGACGAATTGGGCGCCAGCTAACTTCGCAGTGGCTGTTCGACAACGTCTTTGGAAATCGCTGGATCGCTAGAGGATCGGACAATCTCACGTGGCCTCCAAGGAGCTCTCATCTAACAACTCCAGATAATGCACTATGAGGTTACTTCAAAGAAAAGGTGCGGTACGCTACAACTGGTGAACTGCGAGGAGCTTTCCAGACAGTGACTCCAACAATGTAGAGTAAGATGAACACGAGAACATGGCGACTGTGCAGAGACAATGTGTCCCCCCCCCCGCCGGACACATACCGATGTTTTGGAGTCCTAACATGCAAGGACAAACATTTAACTACATAAATATTCGAAATTTGTACTTTTATTTCTCGTCAGTTTGAATTTCACATAGGGGTATACGGACATTGTACATTCCAAGTAATTATAACACGGATTGTAACATATACTGATCAAATATAAAATAATATCCAAATATTAAAACAAATTTCTTAAATATGCTCTTACCAGGTATAAACGAAAACAGGAATTTTAATTAGGCCTTTACTCATCTGCAGCTGTATTACTGAAAACTATAAGTACGAGGGTCGGCTGATAAGTCCCGGGCCTCACACAGATATGGCGCCACTAGGCCAGTTAGACGGACTGATAAGTCCCGGGCCTCACACAGATATGGCGCCACTAGGCCAGTTAGACGGGCTGATAACTACCGGGTCTCACACAGATATGGCGCCACTAGGCCAGTTAGACGGGCTGATAAGTCCCGGGACTCACACAGATATGGCGCCACTAGGCCAGTTAGACGGGCTGATAAATCGCGGGATCACACAGATACGGCGCCAATAGGCCAGTTAGACGGGCTGATAACTACCGGGTCTCACACAGATATGGCGCCACTAGGCCAGTTAGACGGGCTGATAACTACCGGGTCTCACACAGATATGGCGCCACTAGGCCAGTTAGACGGGCTGATAAATCCCAGGCCTCTTACACAGATACGGCGCCACTAGCTAGTTAGACGGGCTGATAAATCCCAGGCCTCTTACACAGATACGGCGCCACTAGCTAGTTAGACGGGCTGATAAATCCCAGGCCTCTTACACAGATATGGCGCCACTAGGCCAGTTAGACGGGCTGATAAATCGCGGGATCACACAGATACGGCGCCACTAGCTAGTTAGACGGGCTGATAAATCCCAGGCCTCTTACACAGATATGGCGCCACTAGGCCAGTTAGACGGGCTGATAAATCCCAGGCCTCTTACACAGATATGGCGCCACTAGGCCAGTTAGACGGGCTGATAAATCCCAGGCCTCTTACACAGATATGGCGCTACTAGGCCAGTTAGACGGGCTGATAAGTCCCGGGCCTCACACAGATATGGCGCCACTAGGCCAGTTAGACGGGCTGATAAATCCCAGGCCTCTTACACAGATATGGCGCCACTAGGTCAGTTAGACGGGCTGATAAATCCCAGGCCTCTTACACAGATATGGCGCTACTAGGCCAGTTAGACGGGCTGATAAGTCCCGGGCCTCACACAGATATGGCGCCACTAGGCCAGTTAGACGGGCTGATAAATCCCAGGCCTCTTACACAGATATGGCGCCACTAGGCCAGTTAGACGGGCTGATAAATCCCAGGCCTCTTACACAGATATGGCGCCACTAGGTCAGTTAGACGGGCTGATAAGTCCCGGGCCTCACACAGATATGGCACTACTAGGTCAGTTAGACGGGCTGATAAGACCCGGGTCTCACACAGATATGGCACCACTAGGCCAGTTAGACGGGCTGATAAATCCCAGGCCTCTTACACAGATATGGCGCCACTAGGCCAGTTAGACGGGCTGATAAGTCCCTGGCCTCACACAGATATGGCGCCACTAGGCCAGTTAGACGGGCTGATAAATCCCAGGCCTCTCACAGATATGGCGCTACTAGGCCAGTTAGACGGGCTGATAAATCGCGGGATCACACAGATATGGCGCCACTAGCTAGTTAGACGGGCTGATAAATCCCAGGCCTCTTACACAGATATGGCGCCACTAGGCCAGTTAGACGGGCTGATAAATCCCAGGCCTCTTACACAGATATGGCGCCACTAGCTAGTTAGACGGGCTGATAAATCCCAGGCCTCTTACACAGATATGGCGCCACTAGGCCAGTTAGACGGGCTGATAAATCGCGGGATCACACAGATACGGCGCCACTAGCCAGTTAGACGGGCTGATAAATCCCAGGCCTCTTACACAGATATGGCGCCACTAGCTAGTTAGACGGGCTGATAAATCCCAGGCCTCTTACACAGATATGGCGCCACTAGGCCAGTTAGACGGGCTGATAAATCCCAGGCCTCTTACACAGATATGGCGCCACTAGGCCAGTTAGACGGGCTGATAAATCGCGGGATCACACAGATACGGCGCCACTAGCCAGTTAGACGGGCTGATAAATCCCAGGCCTCTTACACAGATATGGCGCCACTAGGCCAGTTAGACGGGCTGATAAATCGCGGGATCACACAGATACGGCGCCACTAGCTAGTTAGACGGGCTGATAAATCCCAGGCCTCTTACACAGATATGGCGCCACTAGGCCAGTTAGACGGGCTGATAAATCGCGGGATCACACAGATACGGCGCCACTAGCTAGTTAGACGGGCTGATAACTACCGGGTCTCACACAGATATGGCGCCACTAGGCCAGTTAGACGGGCTGATAAATCCCAGGCCTCTTACACAGATATGGCGCCACTAGGCCAGTTAGACGGGCTGATAAATCCCAGGCCTCTTACACAGATATGGCGCTACTAGGCCAGTTAGACGGGCTGATAAATCCCAGGCCTCTTACACAGATATGGCGCCACTAGGCCAGTTAGACGGGCTGATAAATCGCGGGATCACACAGATACGGCGCCACTAGCTAGTTAGACGGGCTGATAAATCCCAGGCCTCTCACACAGATATGGCGCTACTAGGCCAGTTAGACGGGCTGATAAGTCCGGGCCTCACACAGATATGGCGCCACTAGGCCAGTTAGACAGGCTGATAAGTCCGGGCCTCACACAGATATGGCGCCACTAGCCAGTTAGACGGGCTGATAAGTCCCGGGTCTCACACAGATATGGCGCCACTAGGCCAGTTAGACGGGCTGATAAGTCCCGGGTCTCACACAGATATGGCGCCACTAGACCAGTTAGACAGGCTGATAAGTCCCGGGCCTCACACAGATATGGCGCCACTAGGCCAGTTAGACGGGCTGATAAGTCCCGGGTCTCACACAGATATGGCGCCACTAGGCCAGTTAGACAGGCTGATAAGTCCCGGGCCTCACACAGAATATGGCGCCACTAGGCCCGTTAAACGGGCTGATAAGCCCCGGGCCTCACACAGATATGGCGCCACTGGGCCAGTTAGACGGGTTGATAAGTCCCGGGCCTCACACAGATATGGCGCCACTGGGCCAGTTAGACGGGCTGATGAGTCCCGGGTCTCACACAGATATGGCGTCACTAGGTCAGTTAGACGGGCTGATAAGTCCCGGGTCTCACACAGATATGGCGTCACTAGGTCAGTTAGACGGGCTGATGAGTCCCGGGTCTCACACAGATATGGCGCCACTGGGCCAGTTAGACGGGCTGATAAGTCCCGGGCCTCACACAGATATGGCGTCACTAGGTCAGTTAGACGGGCTGATAAGTCCCGGGTCTCACACAGATATGGCGCCTCTAGGCAGTAGGCGGTAGCATCATATAGTTTAACTCTAGACTAGTTTCTGTTCTTCGCTACAGATAAATAGCTTGTTTAGTTTTCGAATATCAGCATTTTAAACAAAGCAACTTTAGAGATGTAACGAAAATGGAGGATTTTGAAAAGGAGCAGTGATTAAATACTTCCATTTGAAATCAAGAAGGAAATGGACAGAACATTGAAAGACTCTGCTCCTTCATATTCAATGATTAAAAGGTGGGTTGCACAGTTTAAAATGGGACGTACGAGCACTAGTGATGAGCCTCGCTCTGGACGCCCTGTAGAAGTGACAACTCCAGAGATCATTGAAAAAAAAAACATGGTTTAGTAATGGAAGACCGCAGATTAAAGTTGTTTGAGATAGCAGAGGCTGTAAACATATCAAAAGACCGTACTGGTAATCTTTTAAGTAATGTTTTGGGCTTTCACAAGGTCTGTGGAAGATGGTGTAGCGTTTATTGGCACCTCATAAAAAGTTGCAAAGAAAAACTGTTTTTATTAAGAATGTGGAGCTCTACTTTAAAAATCCCAGTGATATTTTGAGACGGCTTATTAACATGGATCCAACTTGGATACATCACTACAGTCCAGAAAGTAAATCACAGTAAAAACAGTGGATTGCGCCAGATGAACCTACTCCAAAAAAGGCAAACTCAATTTTGTCAGTTAACAAGGTTATAGCGAGTGTTTCCTGGGATGCACAGGGAATTATATCTATTGATTACTTGAAAAAGGGTAAAAGTATCACTAGTGATTACTATGCAAGCATAATACAACGTTTTAGTGATGAGGTGAAAAGAAAAGGACCTCATTTTGAAAAAAAAAAAAAGCTGATGTGTGCTCCATTCATATGGCTTTCTCTATGTCTCTGCAACAAATTATTCTTAAAAAGCTTATTCTTCTATTTACTTCCTTCTAATCGAGAAAAAATTAACAGAAATAGTCTTATTACTTATTCCCTTATAAGTAGAAGCAAAATAAGGGAGTACCACAGGTTAAAGTGATAGTCAAAAGCTGGTTGATTTGTGACTGAATTTCCTTTGTTTGTATGGACAGCAGTTGACACATTTATGTACGAGAAAAGTATTTCTTTTAAAGCTAAAACAAAACAAAAAAACAAGGAATATATTAAAAGCGATCAATTCCAATATATATAACAAATTGTGTGTTTTAATGTGCTCTATATTTTTTGTGTGGCAAGTTTTGGTCCATGCTTTATGGTTTAGCTAAACCGCAAAAAAATGGACAAAAACCCACTAAACAAAAAATGTACATCACGTCAAAACACACAATTTATGTCCTTTACGTTTTTGTTGTGGAGGTAACCGTTTCCGAGATATTCCTTGTTACTGATTTCAATTGTGAAGTAGGTATACCTACTTTTCTCAGACAGGAAGTGTCCGTTTTTCTTTTGTTCTACTCCTGGCCAAGCATAACGATAGCTTTTAAAACATTTGACAATCATTTTATCATAGCGCATTCCCTTATTCCCTTCTACTTATTAGGAACTAAGTAATAACATTCTGCTAATATTTATCTCGATTAGCATTGTGTACAAAGAGGAAGAATCTTTTGTAGGAGGTTTGTAGAGCAGCTTGAGAAAGTCATATGAGTGTAAAACATCAGATTTTTTTTTGTAGAGTTGATCGTTTTTGACATAGTCGTTGTTTTTGGTTTTTGAAAAACTTAAACTTTTCTCATACAGGCATTTGTCAACTCCTGTTCATACAAACAAGGGAACTTCAGACACATAGCAACCAGCTTTTGACTATCATTTTAACCTATGGTACTCCCTTATTTCACTTCTACTTACAAGGAAGCAAGTAATAAGACTATTCCTCCTAATTTTTTCTTGATTAGCATGAAGTAAATAGAAGTATAAGCTTTTTAACAATAGTGTGTTGCAGAGATGTAGAGAAAGTCATGTGAATGGAACACATAAGATTTTTAGAAAAAGGTCTATGTGTGTCCGTTTGTGTGACAACAGAATAACTCAAAAACGAATAATAGGTAAAATACCAAATTTGGCACAAAAGTTAAGTATCTTCCAAGGATGCGACACAAACTACCCTTTACATGGAAACATTTTTGAAAACTTTGAGTTTCTCAGATACGGCTCTAACGATTTTGATTAAAATTATGTATATTAAAGAAATTTAATAAAATGTATATCTTGAATTTTCTGAAAATAGCCTCTGAAGACGTTATTTTGAAGATCTTCGTTGGTTTGAAAGTGCTGCCCTCCTAGCCACGTCTTCAGAAAGTCGCTGGGTGCCAGGTCAGGACTGTACGGCTGATGATCGAAAATGTCCCATTGAAATTGTTCAAGGAGCCGATGGGTTGTGTGGACGAGCGTTGTCATGGATCAACACAATTCCTGAAGTCAGCATTCCTCTTCGTTTGTTTTGAACAGCTCTCCGCAAACGTCGTAAAGTACGAAGATCTTCAAAACAACGTCAATGCTCATTTGAAATCATTGGCAGCAACATTTTTTGAAGCGGATATTGCAAAGCTTGTGCACAGGTACGATAAATGTCTCAATCCTGTCGGTGATTGTGTTGAAAAGTAACCATAAGTGTATAAAACTTTTAGTAATAAAATAATTGTTTTCCATGAACTTCTCTTTTATTTATAGCTTATTGGATGTTGGGCGGGGGAAGCCTCTCGTACATTACTCAGGAGATTCGTTGGAGAACAGTTTTTATGCTACGATGCTATAATGGCAGTTATTACGATACAAGTGAAGTAAGTTTCGAAGCGAGCGAACTGAGTATTCTAATGACAACCTTTATATAAGAGTTGCATATATAATTTTTCTACGACATGTAGATATGTAATATATATTTAACATTTAGATATCCTACATAAGAAAGATAAACTCCGCCTACCACTGTGTGTATTGTACACATGCGTAGATAACAAATGAAATTCGATTCACGGTGATAGTTGATTTGCAAGATGGAGACTGAGGTGTTTTGGCCTAGTGATAATGATAAGGAATTTAGTTCCACGCCTCCTGATATAACAGAGCAGGCGAGTAATGTTGTTAACAGTTTACTTCCACAGAAATAAAAAACGATCTACCAAAAGTTATATGATAAATTCTTGGCATGGAGAATAACAAAAAATGTAACTTCATTCTCGGAAAATGTCCTCATAGTTTACTTTGAAGAAATGTCAAAAACAATGAAATCCCCAACCTTGTGGACAAATTATTGACAACTACTCTAAATGTGAAACATGGAATTGACGTATCCCAATATAAGAAGTTGTACTCCCTGTTGAAACAGAAATCCTTAGGGTACAGCGAAAACGTTTTCCACAAATCAAATTAAAATCTTCATTAATAAAGCAGCTGGCAATACATACCTACTGATAAAGGTATGTAAATATAACCATTCTCGTAAAAATAAATATTCTGGCTGGAAGTAGAGCTGGCGCGAATGCGATGGGTTATTGATTTCTTCGTCTCTGTGGTGCCAATGTCATGACCTACTTTGCTTTGCTTAGGTAATATTATGAGTTTAGATTCTGGAAATAATTATATATTCTTATAATTCTCATATACAATTGAATATTCTAGCAGGTTATTGTACGTGTAAAATGTTTCTGTAATGTTATACAGATTAGCAGGCAGTGAACAGCCATTAGTAGGGAACGCACAAGCGTGAAAATCTGTACCGAAATGGTCTTCATTTCGATTTAGATTTTTATCAGTAAATGAACACAGTTCAGTATATCAGAATAAAAAATCTGATGTGTTACATTCACATCACTTTCTCTACTTCTCTCCAACAAATTATTCTATTTACTTCATATAATCGAGAAAAAAATTGCAGAATTATTCTTATTACTTGCTTCCTTGTTAGTAGAAGCGAAATAAGGGAGTGCAATAGGTTAAAGTGATAGTCAAAAGCTGGTTGCTATGTGACTGAAGTTTCTTTGTCTGTATGGACAGGAGTTGACAAATTCCTATATGAAAAAAGTATGTTTTTCAAAGCTGAAACTAAAAACAAGGAATATCTCAAAAACGATCAACTCCAAGAAAAAAACTATATAATAAATTCTGTGTTTTAACGTGCTCTACATTTTTTGTGTTTTAAGTTTTCATCCATCTCTTATGGCTTAGAAGTTATGTAAAATTCCATAAAATTCATTCAGTATAAAGTAGTCTTATTCCCAGAAAACTCAAGATATACATTTTATTTGTCAGGTGAATATCTTTCATATACAATAGTTTAATCAAAATCATTAGAGCCAGTTTTTAAAAAAATCAAAATTTTCGAATATTTTTCCATGTAAAGAATAGTTTGGGGTGCGGGGATTTTCCTGAACATCTTCATGTCGCATCCTTTGAGGATACCAATTTTAAGTATTTAAAGTTTTTGTGCTATGCTGCCCACAGACACACACACACGCACACACACACACCTATTCACACATACAGACGTACAGATGCGCACACGGACATTTTTTCTAAAAATGCTTCTTTGGATTCAGGGGGACCAAAAACATGTATTTCCAATGTAATCTCGGTATCGAATTTTTGCGTGGATTACAATGCCTTCTCTATACACTATGTATAGTACGTGCAGAGAAAGTAAAACTTATACTTTTTTCTCCAATTTCTATCTAGCTGACTAACACAAACTTTCATGATGCCAAAAATATTCATTTATTTCAAGCAATTTCATGAGATATCACTTGTAAGAATAAATATTTTAACTGAAATTAAAATACAATTTTATAAAACTGCAATATGTATGGTGAACTGGTGAGAAACAAATGAAGAAAGCAGAAATGAATTTTTTAATCGCATTAATAGGGAAGGAAATATCTGATAGAATAAACAGAATAGGCAAATGAAAATAACGTAATATAACGATATCAAAATATATGAAAGAAAGAAAGAAATATTGGAATGAAGACATCCGCAGATAAAAATGAATAAAATACCACAACACTAACGACATAAAGTGAGAAAATTTACAAAAAGATGGCTAAAATATGCTTTTCGTTCCATTACACAGTCTATTCTTAGTTTAAACAAAAGGAGAACTATTACAATACGAGGGCTATTTCTAGTTTCTCTACACATACTACGTACATACTGTATAGAGCAGGTATTGTATTGCACCGAAAAATTCGATACCGAGATTTCACCGGAAATATATGATTTGGGTACCTCTGAATCAAAAAAAAAATATTTTTTTAGAAAGGACCATTAAATACAAAACTTGGTATTAAAATTTGGTATCTTCCAAGAATGCGACACAAAGATTTTCAAGAAAATTCCCTCGCCCCCAACTACCCCTTGCATGGAACTTTTTACGAACATTTTGTTTTTCTCAAAAATGGCTGTAACGATTTTGATTAAAATATCGTATATTAAAAATATTTACCTGACAAATAAAATGTATATTCTGATTTTCTGGGAATAGCATCTGAAGACTACTTTATTCTGGATAAATTTTAAAGAATTTTGCATAACTGCTAAACTGTAAAAGATGGACAAAAGCTTAACACACAAAAAAATGCAGGGCACGTTAAAACACAAAATTTATGTTATATACATTTTTTTCGAGGTGTTGATCGTGTTCGAGATGTTCCTTGATTCTGGTTTCAGCTTTAAAAAACTTATACTTTTCTCACACAGGAATTTGTCAACTCGTGTCCATAGAAACAAAGGAACTTCAGTCACATAGCAATCAGCTTTTGACTATCACTTTAACCTATGGTACTTCCTTATTTTGCTTCTAGTTTCAAGATTAGCATGCAGTAAATAGAAGCATAAGCTTTTTAAAAATAAAAAATAATTTGTTGCAGAGATATAGAAAAAGTCATGTGAATGGAATACATCATATTTTTACTTTCCTACACGTGCTATGTACATAGTACTACACTCAAAAATTTGATATCGAGATTTCACCCGAAATATATGTTTTAGGGTCCTCTGTATCCAAAAAAAGCATTTTCAATATGGGGTATTTGTGCGTTTGTATGTGTGTGCGTGTTTGTGTGTGGTGTGTATGTCCGTGTGTTCGTGAGTCTGTGAACACGATAACTCAAAAATGAAAAGTCGGTAAAATACCAAACTTGGTATTTAAGTTTAGCATCTTCCAGGAATGCGACACGAAGATGTTGAGAAAAATCCCCCACCCTTAACTACCTTTTATATGGAACTTTTTTCAAAAATTTTGATTTTCTTAAAAATTACTCCAACGATTTTGATTAAAATATTGTATATTATAGATTTTTAAGTGGCAAATAAAATGTATATCTTGAATTATCTGGGAATACCCTCTGAAGCCTACTTTGTTCTGGATGAATTTTACGGAATTTTGCATAACTACTAAACCGTAAGAAATGGACAAAAACTTACCACACAAAAAATGTACAGCACGTTAAAACACACAATTTAAGATATATTCACTTTCTTCTTAGATTTGATCCTTTTTTAGACATTCCTTGTTTATGATTTCAGCTTTGAAAAACATACTTTTCTAATACAGGAATTTGTCAACTCCTGTTCATAAAAAGAAAGGAATTTCAGCGCATAGTAACCAGCTTTTGACTATCACTTTAACTTATAGTACTCCCTAATTACACATCTACTAACAAATTAGCAAGTAGTAACACTGTTTGTGCTAATTTCTAGATGAAGTAAATAGAATAATTTGTTGCAGAGATGTGAAGAAAGTCATGTGGATGGAGCACATCAGGTTTTTCTCTTGACCTAAGGACAGAACCCCCAGAAATGTAGCTTTCTGGCTTTTGCAAAACGTTTGTGGTAGCAAACTCGAAAAATTCAAACTTGCATATAAGTTGTAAGGCCGAAATAGTACTTGTAGAATTTAGAAATTAAAATAAAAGGAAATTAGCTGTAATTTGAGACATTTAGTAAACTGAAATATATACCTAATTGAGATTGCAATATTTAGTTCACCACGTCGTAGGCTTATTCATACAGCTCTGGAATATAAATATGAATAGTTAGGTTAAAACATCCTGTTAGATATGCGATGATCATCAAGTGTGCGTCCATGTCTTTATATATAAAATAATCTGATGCGTTCCATTCACATGACTGTCTCTACATCTCTGCAACAAATTATTCTTAAAAGTTAATGCTGTTATTTAATTCACGCTAATCGACAAAAAATTAGCAGAAATAGTCTTAATACTTGCTCGCTTGTAAGTAGAAGTGAAATAAGGGAGTACCATAGGTTAAAGTGTATTGTATTCCAGCCAAAAACTCGATACCCAGATTTCACCGGAAGTGTATTGGGTCCACCTGAATATAAAAGGTCTGTGTGTCTGTGGGCAGCATATCTCAAAAATGAAAAGTCCGTTAAATATCAAACTGCGAATTTAAGTTCAGTATCTTCCAAGGATGCGACACTAAGATTTTCAAGAAAATCCCCCCACACTCAACTATCATTTACATAGAAAAAACTTCGAATTTTTTTATATTTTCACAAATGGCACTAACGATTTTGATTACAATGTCCTATATTAAAGGTGTAAGGTCTAATCTTTATAACTGTTAAACCGTAAGAGATGGACAAAGACTTACTGCATAAAAAATGTAGATCACGATAAAAAACACAATATACGTCATATACATTTTTTCGTGGAGTTGATCGCTTTTGAGATATTCGTTATTTTTGGTTTCAGCTTTGAAAAACTTGACATTTGTTCATACAGAAATTTGTTAATTTGTGTCCTTACAAACAAAGAAGCTTCAGTCACATAGCAACCAGCTTTTGACTATCACTTTAACCTAAGGTACTCCCATATTTCACTTCTACTTACAAGGATTCTCGATTGGCATGAAGTAAATAGAAGAGAAAGCTTTCTTACAATAATTTTTTGCACGCTTTTTTCTTGTAAACATGTTCTTTATATGTTGCTAGAAAAGGTAAGCTGAAATGTTATATTAGCAGCAACACGACTGCCAAGGGAGAAACGTCTCCGCTCGGCTGTTTTAGGAGGTGCATATTTAGAACTGGACATTAACTGTTCCATGAGCTACAAGTGGACAGTATTTGTTTGTCTGGAAATGCAGACAGAGAGAAATAGCAGTCTGCTTGTCACATCCGAGTGGAACAAGAAATAATGGAGACTCAGAGAGATGCTGAAGACCCTGAACGCGCAGGCAAGTCACAGAAAACTATTCGGTTAATGTCATATGTGACTTTCTAAGGAGACATAAAAAAGATTAAATGTTTTAAAAGCTGTCGTTATGCGATTGTCATTGCAAATCGCTTCTTTGCTTGGCCACGAGTAGAACAAAAGAAAATAGAACACATCCTGTCTGAGAAAAGTATAAGTACTTTACAATTCAAACCAATAACAAAGAATATCTCGGAAACGGTTACTTCCACAACAAAAACGTAAAGGACACAAATTATGTGATTTGACAAGATCATCTTTTTTTATGAAGTAAATTTTTGTCTATGTCTTACAGTTTAGCAGATAAACAAAATTCGGCAAAATCCATCCAGAATAAAGTACTCTTCAGAGGCTATTTCCAGAAAATTTAAGATATACATTTTATTTGTCAGGTAGATATATTTAATATGCGCGATTTTAATAAAAATTGTTACAGACATGTAAAGGGTAGTTTCAGGCGGCGGGAATTATCCTGAAAACCTTCATGTCGCATCTTTGAAACATACTGAACTTATACAGGATGTTTCAAAACGACACCAAACGAAGATGTTGCTCATACCGTACGTGATACGTGAATATAATTTTCAGCTCTAAATTCCGCACATACAAAAACTGCCATAAAATCACCATGGATTAGGCAGTCGTAGCTCGCCCACTCCAAGAGAGAAGCCGGTTGGTAGCGAAGGTCTCAGTTGCGTGGTTTGATAGATACGCCGGGGCGGCACAGGTCACCTTGGTAATGGAAAACGTAGCATGTGGGTTTTGTTATGTGTTTCGTATAACACGTTCTGAAGTTGTTTACGTGGCGTATGGCAACCGTTGTTCCTTCGCTGCCTAATCCCAAATGTGTGCGATTTTTAAACACACATAAAACTTTAATAGAAAAGTTTGAAAGTTTCGGACAAGTCAACTTGTAAGCTAATCTTCGTTTGGTGTCGTTTTAAAAGTGCTTGTATAAGAAGTTTGGTTCATTTTTGAGTTGTCGTGTTCACAGACACACGGACACAAGTTCGGTATTTAGCGGTCTTTTGGTTTGTGAGCTATACTGCCCACAGACACACATTTTTTCTAAAAATGCATTTCTTTTGGATGCAGGGGATCCTAGAACATCTATTTCCAGTGAAATCTCGGTATCGAAATTGCAGTACTTTCTCTATACGCTCTGTGCATAGTACGTGCAGAGAAAATAAAAATTAGCCAGAAAATGGCAAATGCCTCTTAATTTAATACACATTTTATCATTGTGACCACGCTTGCGGACGTAATCAACGCTCGTGTGTGAGCAGTTTCCTTCGAACGTCATTACTACTTGCCGTTCACCCGTGTTTACTTTCTCTACACGGAAATTTCTGCGGAAATATATGTTTTAGGGTGCCCTGTATCCAAAATAAGCATTCTTAGAAAAAGGTCCATGTCAGTGAGGGTGAGTATGTGTTGGTGTGTCGTGTGTCTTTGAACACGATAACTCAAAAACGAAAAGTCGGGAAAATACTAAACCTGGTATTTAGGTTTAGTATCTTCCAGGGATGCGACATGAAGATTTTGAGAAAAATCACTCTATCCTAAATTACCCTTTACATGGAAAAAGTTCGAAAATGTTGATTTTCTCAAAAATTGTTCTAACGATGTTTATTATAATAACGTATATTAAAGTTATTTACATGACAAATCTAAAATTTCCAGGAATAAACTATGAAGAGCATTTTATTTTGAATGGTAAATCGTAAGAGATAGACAAAAACTTACTGAACAAAAAATGTAGATCTCGTTGAAACACACAATTTATGTCGTATATATGTTCTTTTCGTGGGGTTGTCTGTTTTTAAGATATTCCTTGTTATTTGTTTCAGCTTTAAAATACTTTTCACACACCGGAATGAGCAAACTGCTGGTAATGCAAAGAAATGGATTTCATCCACATGGCAACCAGCTTTTAAAATTATTTTGGCCTTCTCTATTCCATTATTTTCCTTCTACTTATAGGAAAGCATTTCTGCTAATGTTTATCGCGGATAGAAAAATAAGAGAAAGTCATGATAATGGAAAACATCAGATATTTTGGAAAGTGCACTAAAATGTCGTTGGCAACAGTTGCTGATTTTTACAACAAAAAATTTTGCATTTTCCACAGGATTTGCCGCGATTTTAGCTTCTGCAACAATATACACGAAGCAAATAAACATTATTAATAGCACCATTCAAAACTTTAAGAGTCTCTTGATAAAGCACCTCAAAATTTATTTTGTTATCAACAGTAGATGTTTTTTATAGAAAGTTTAATTTGTATATTTCTTTTGTAGTAACCCTGCAGATAAAAATTAATCTTTTGAATAAAACGTTTGTTGCTAGAGAAAGTCGTGTGAATGGAACGCTTCAGATTTTTACTTTCTCTACATATACTATGTACATAGTGTATAGAGAAAGTATTGTATTGCACCCAAAAATTCAAAACCGAGATTTCACCGGAAATACACGCTTTAGGGTCCCCTGTATCCAAAAAAGGCATTTTCAGAAAAAGGTCACACACACGTGTGTGTGCCCGTGTGCCTGTGAACACGATAACTTAAAAACGAAAAGTCGATAAAACACCAAACTTGGTGTTTAAGTTTAGTATCTTCCGGGGATGCGACAGGAAGATTTTGAGAAAAATCCCCCCAGGCCCAACTACCCTTTACTAGGAACTTTTTTTTTTCTAAAATTTTGATTTTCTCAAAATTGCCTCTAATGATTTTGATTAAAATATCGTATATTAACATATTTACCTGAAAAATAATATGTATGTCTTGAATTTGCTGGGAATAACCTGTGAAGAATACTTTATTCTCGATGAATTTTACGGAATTTGCATAACTGCTAAACCGTAAGAGATGGACGAAAAGTTGCGACACAAAAATATTGAGCACGTTAAAACAGACAATTTATGATATATGCATCTTTTTCGTGGAGTTGATCGTTTTCGTGATATTCCTTGTTTTTGGTTTCATCTTTAAAAAACATATTTTTCTGAAACTGGAATTTGTGAACTGCTGTCCATACAAGCAAAGAAACTTCAGTCACATAGCAACCAGCTATTGACTATCACTTTTATCTATGCTACTACCTTATTTCGCTCCTACTTACAAGGAAGCAAGTAATAAGACTATTTCTTCTAATTTTTTTCTAGATTACCATGAAGTAGATAGAAGCATAAGCTTTTTAAAAATAATTTTTTGCAGAGAAGTAGAGAAAGCTATGTGAATAGAACTCATCAGATTTTTTTACTGAACAGTGTGTTTAAATATATACCTTGGTTCATTTCATAGGTTATTCTGTTTAATTCGGAGAAGCTAGATCCCAAATTAGACCGGATTAATGAGGTTCTACTGTATTTCCGACAAATGATTAAGAGTTTTTCTCATTTAGCAATTGCAGTAAAACTAAATGCATCAATATTAAGTGATTTGGTGCTTTAAGAACACAATTTATACTATATTACTTCCTCTACTCGTATTATGTACATGTGTATAGAAAAGCTATTGTATTGCTCTCAAAAATTCGATACCGGGATTTCACCGGAAATATATGTTCTGGGACTCCATGAATCTAGAAAAATCATTGTTAAAAAAATGTCCGTGTGTAATTTTTTTTTTTTTTTTTTTTTTGTTTTTTGCGGGCAGCATAGCTCAAAAGCGAAAAGATCGTTAAATACCAATATTTGAGTTCGGTAGGTTCCAAGGATGGGACTTGAAGATTTTCAAGAAAATCTACCCTTTTGTGGAAAAATGTTCGAAAATTATGATTTTCTAAAAAATGGCTCTAATGATTTTGATTAACATATTGTATATTAAAGATATTTACATCTCAAATAAAATGTATATATTCAATTTTCTGGGACCTCTTTATTCTGGAAGAATTTTACAGAATTTTGTATAACTGCTAGACCGTAACAGATAGACAAAAGCTTGCCCCACAAAAATGTAGATCTCGTTAAAACACACAATTTATGTTAAAGCTATTGTTTTCGTGAAGTTGACTGAGATATTCCTTGTTATAAGCTTCAGTTATAAAATACTTATATTTTTCCATACCTGAACTTTTTTTAATTTATTTGTGTATTTTTTTATTTTAATGTGGCTTAACGTCCTTTAACCTGGTTGGTCATATCGGAAATTGGTGAAATGATGCTCAAATAAACTTGGGGTCCATAGAGCTTATAAATTACATTGACGTTGTTTTGAAGATCTTCGTTGGTTTGAAAGTGCTGCACTCCTAGCCACGTCTTCAGTTCAGGGAAAAGGTGAAAGTCACTGGGCGGATGATCGAAAATGTCCCATTGAAATTGTTCAAGGAGCCGATGGGTTATGTGGACGAGCGTTGTCATGGATCAACACAATTCCTCAAGTCAGCATTCCTCTTCGTTTGTTTTGAACGGCTCTCCGCAAACGTCGTAAAGTACGAAGATCTTCAAAACAACGTCAATGCTCATTTGAAATCATTGGCGGCAACATTTTTTGAAGCGGGTATTGCAAAGCTTGTGCACAGGTACGATAAATGTCTCAATCTTTTCGGTGATTATGTTGAAAAGTAAACATAAGTGTACACAACTTTTAGTAATAAAATAATTGTATTCTATGATCTTGTCTTTTATTTATAGCTTATCAGAGGTTGAAAAATCTGATGTGTTCCATTCACATGACTTTCTCTACATCTCTGCAACAAATTATTGTTAAAAAGCTTATGCTTTATTTATTTCATGCTAATCGAGAAATAATTGGCAGAAATAGTCTTATTACTTGCTTCCTTGTAAGTAGAAGCGAAATAAGGGAGTACAATAGGTTAAAGTGATAGTCTAAAGCTGGTTGCTATGTGGTTGAAGTTCCTTTGTTTGTATGGACACGAGTTGACAAAGTCCTGTGTGAGAAAAGTATAATTTTTTAAGGCTCAAACCAAAAATAAGGAATATCTCAAAAACGATCAACTACACGAAAAAAAAGTATATAATATAAATTGTTTTAAATTGCTCTACATTTTTGTGAGGTAAGTTTTTCTCCTCTCTTACGATTTAGCTGTTATGCAAAAGTCCGTAAAATCCATAAAAAATAAAGTAGTCTTCAGAAGGTATTCCCAGAAAATTCAAGATTTACATTTTATTTGTCAGTTAAATATTTTTAATATACGATATTTTAATCAAAATTGTTAGAGTCATTTTTGAGAAAATAAAAATGTCATGTAAAGGGTAGTTTTTTGGGGGGGAAATTTCCTCAAAATCTTCGTGTCGCATCCTTGGAAGACTTTTCATTTTTGAGTTCTCGTGTTCACGGACACATGGTCCTTTTTCTAGAAATACTTCTTTTGGATACAGGGGAGCCTAATACATATATTTCCAGTGAAATATCAGGTATATCATTTTTGGTGGAATACAATACCTTTTCTTTACACTATGTACATAATACGTGTAGAGAAAGTAAAAAGCAGCCTTCGTAATTACAAGGAAAATAGTAATAAGACGATTTCTGCTAATTTTTTTCTCTATTAGCATGACGTAAATAGAAGAATAAGCTTTACCCTAATTTATTGTTAAATGGCACACTTGAGATTGTTTTTGTTGTAACTTAAACAAGAAGTTGTAGTGGTGCACAGAACGCACTTGCAGGTAATAAAGCCGCCGCGCACAGGTAGCCTTAAAGAGCTCCTCTTCTCGAGCATGAACACACACTCGATTAAGCCTTTGTGTGCCAAGTATTAAGGCAAAGAGAGACAGACCGTATTGTAAGGTTTCTAATACAAACACAGCTCACACATAACACGATCATCAAACGCTTATCATCCCAGCTTAATGAACTTGAAACAGACTTAGAGGGTGCGCACACGCTCGCTCCCGGCCACAGGAGGGGGGAGCACAACTTTTTGCCCTCCGCTCTGTGTTTATTTTACATCCATGGCTACGTCAGGTTGGCAGCACTGAAAGAGGCGATTCGTTGGTGGTCGGTCGCCATCAGAAGGTCACCCTGCTACTTCATACCAGCTTCGTTCACTCTAAGCTCTCAGCACTCCATTTCTCAAATAAAAAAAAACATTTGCTTTCTCTACACGTACTACAGTGTACAGAGAAACTATTTCAAAATTCGATACCGACATTTCATCGGAAATGCATGTTTTCGTACCCTCTGAAAACAAAAAGCGTCTTTTTAGAAAAAAGTTCGTGTGTCTGTTTGGACAGCAAGGCTCATATCTGTAACAAATTATTGTTAAAAAATTTATGCTTCTATTTATTTGAAAGATAATCTTTACTATACGAAATTTTAATCAAAATCGTTACAGTCATTTTTGAGAAAATCAAAATTTTGGAAATTTTTTCTGTAAAGGGTAGTTTGGGTTGGGGCGATTTTTCTCAACATATTTGTGTCGCATCCCTCGATGATACTAAACTTAAATACCAAGTTTAGTATTTTACCCATTTTTCGTTTTTGAGTTATCGTGTTCACAGACACATGGCAACACGGACCTTTTTCTGAAAATACTTTTTTTTGTTTACAGGGGACCCTAAAACGTATATTTCCAGTGAAATCTCGGTATTGAGTTTTTGGGTGCAGTACAATACCATCTCTATACACTATGTACATGGTACGTGTAGAGAAAGTAAAAATGGATATAACAAAATCATGTGTTTGAAAGAATATACATTTTTTGTGTAGTAAGCTTTGACCCATCTCTTACGGTTTAGCAGTTATGCAAAATTCCGTAAAATTCATCCAGAGTAAAGTAGTCTTCAGAGCAATTTGCAAAAAATTCCAAACATACATTTTGTTTGTCATGTCGTAAATATATTTATTATTCCGGACTTTAATCCAAATCATTATAACCTTACTACATAAAAAATCTGATGTGTTCCATTCACATGACTTTCTCTGCAACAAATTATTGTTAAAAATCTTATGCTTCTATTTACTTCATGCTAATTCAGAAAAATTAACTGAAACAGTCTTATACAACAATGTATACAACAAAAATTCTGTGTTTTGATGAGCTCTACATTTTCTGTGTGATAGGTTTTTCTCCACCTCTTACGGTTTAGCAGTTATGCAAAATTATGTAAAATTTATCCAGAATAAAGTAGTCTTCAGAGGCTATTCCCAGAAAATTCAAGATATACATTGTATTTCTCAAGCAAATATCTTTAATATCTGACATTTTAATCAAAATCGTTAAAGCCATTTTTGGGAAAATCAAAATTTTCGAAAAAGGTTCGATGTAAAGGGTAGTTGGGTTTGGGGGGATTTTTTTGAGAATCCTCGTGTCGCATCTTTGGAAGATACTAAACCTAAATACCAAGTTTGGTTTTTAACGGTCTTTTCGTTTTTGAGCTATGCCGTCCAAAGACACACACGGACCTTTTGCTAAAAATGCCTTTTTTGGAGTCAGGGGGACCTGAAACATGTATTTCCGGTGAAATTTCGGTATGCAATTTTTGGATGGAATGTAATTTATTCTCTATACACTTAGTACACAGTAGGTGTAGAGAAAGTAAAAAGAAAAAGACAATAAATATCTAACTTGGTATTTAAGTTCAGTATCTCTCAAGGCTGTGACACAAAATCTTTTAAGAAAATTCTTCCAATCCCAACTAGTTTTTACTAGGAAACATTTTCGAAAATTTTGTTTTTCTCAAAAGTGACTCTAACAATATATTGATTAAAAATGTCGTGTATTAAAGATATTTACATGGCCAATAAAATGTATATCTTGTATTTTCTAGGAATAGCCTCTGAAGACCCCTTTATTCTGGATGAACTTTTCATAACTAATAAACCGTAAGTGATAGACAAAAACTTACATCTCGTTGAAACACACAATTTATACCATACACATTTTTTCGTTGAGTTGTACATTTTTTTAGATATTCCTTGTTATTGGTTTCAGTTTTAAAATACTTAAAACTTTTCACATACAGGAATTTGTGAACTCCTGGTCCGGCATAGAAAGGGAGTTCAACCACATGGCAACCAGCTTTTAAAACACTTGACTATCGTTTTAGCCTAGTTATTCCATCGGCATTTCTGCTAATGTTTTTCTCGATTAGCATAAAGTAGATAGAAGAATTAGCTTTTAAACAATAATTTGTTACAGAGATGTAGAAAAAATCATTGTGAATGGAATATAGCAGATTTTATTTATTTTCTCTTCACGTACTATATACGTAGTGTATAGAGAAGGTGTTGTATTGCACCCGAAAATTCGATACCGAGATTTCACCGGAAATACACGCTTTAGGGTCCCCTGTATCCACAAAAAGCATTTTTAGAATAAGCTCCAAGTGTGTGTGGGTCCGTGTGTTCGGGGGTATGGTGCTTCGTGGCTCAGGAGATCGTGGGTTCGAGTCCATACTTGGGTATGTATGTTTCAATTTGTCATAAAAAAAAACTGTAATCAAAGGAAATTTAGTTGAAAAGGAAAAACAGAGGAATAAGAAAATGGAAAACAGCGCCGGACTCCAGACCAGAAAAAAGAACAAGAAAAAAAACTAGTTAAAATACGAAACTTGGTAATTAAGCTCAGGATCTTCCAGGGATGCGACACAAATTTTTCAAGAAAATCCCTCCACCCCCAACTACTCTTTAAAAGCAAAAAATGTCTAACATTTTTAATTTTCTTAATAATGGCTGTAACGATTTTGATCAAAATGTCGTATATTAAAGATATTTACATGACAAATAAACTGTATATTTTTAATTTTCTGGCCATAGCCTCTGAAGATCTCTTTATTCTAGATTAATTTTACGGCATTTTGCATAACTGGTAAACCATAAGAGATCGACAAAAACTTACGACACAAAAAATGTACAGCACGTTATTAACGCACAATTTATGTTATATGCCTCTTTTTCGTGAGGTTGGCCGTTTTTGAGACATTCCTGTTTTTTGGTTTCAGCTTTAAAATTCTGACACTTTTCTCATACAGGAATTTGCCAACTCCTGTCCATACAAACAAAGGAACTTCAATCATATACCAACCAGTTTTTGACTGTCACTTTAACTTATGGTACTCCCTTATTTTGCTTCTACTTACAAGGAAGCAAGTAGTAAGACTATTTCTGCTAATTTTTTTCTGGAAATAGAAGAATAAGCTTTTTAAAAATAGTTTATAGTAGAGATGTAAAGAATGGTATCCATCAGATTTTTTACTTTCTCTTCATGTACTATATACATAGTGTATAGAGAAGGTATTGTATTGTTTAAAAACTCAGTACCGAAGTTCTACCGGAAATACATGTTTTAGGGCTCCCTGAACACAAAAAAAGCACTTTTAGAAAAACTTCCATATGTGTGTGTCTGTAGACAGCATACCTTAAAAAAGAAAAGACCAGACTTGGTACTTAAATTTGGATCTCGCAAGGATGCGATAGAAACATCTTCATGAAAACCCCGTCCTCCAAACTAACCTTGTTTTTCTCAAAAATGGCTCTAACAATTTTATTAAACTCTCATAAAATTTTACATGACAAATAAAATAAAATGTATATATTTAATTTTCTGGGAATAGCCTCTAAAGACGCCTTTATTCTGGCTGACTTTTTTTTTAGTTTGTCATAACTGGGAAACTGTAAGACATAGACAAAGGCTTTAGCACAAAAATTGTAGAGCTCCGTAAAACACACACTTTCTGTGGAGTGGCCGTTTTTGAGATATTCCTCCTTATTAGTTTCAGTTTTAAAATACGGCGTCTACGTAAAGAAGCGGATTTCAATCCCAAAGCAACCACATTTTAAAACATTTGACTGTGGGTTTAACCTAGTGTATTCCTTTATTTCCCTTCTATTTGTAAAGGTAATAAGACCGTTTCTTCTAGTGTTTATATTGATTAGCATGCAGTCCATATAAGAATAAGTTTATTAGCAATAATTTGTTCTCTCCTTTTTTTCCTCTCCTTTCCTAGTTTCCCTCCCTCTCCACTCTCCTTCCTTTCCACTCCCTCCGCGCCATCATTCTCTCCATTTTTCTCACTAATCTATCTAATTTCTCGTCGATACAATTTTAGGCTTTGAAAACCGTTACTTGAGCTGCCTTTCTGCGCACTTTTTAGTAATTAAAAGACAAATAAGAGTGGAATAGTTTGAACATTTTCGCGCGATAGCCGATTTACGTATTGTAAATCAGAAATTGTTTATAACTTCTCGAAATACCGCAACTAACTACTTGTCAGAAACATAATGTTTATCCTAACGGGTCGGCTCATAAGTCCCGGGCCTCACACAGAAATGGCGCCACTAGGCCAGTTAGACGGTAGCATCGTAAAATTTAACTCTAAACTAGCTTGTATCCATAGTTACAGGTCAATAGCTTGTTTAGTTTTCCAATGACAGTATTTTAAACAAGACAACTTTAGAGTTTTCACGAAAATGGAGGATTTGGAAAAACAAACAGTGATTAAATACTTCCAATTGAAATGCTTAACGCCTAAAGAAATCAAGGAGGAAATGGACAGTACATTGAAAGACTCTGCCCCTTCA
Organism: Hymenopus coronatus; assembly: GCA_030762935.1. Taxonomy (NCBI): domain Eukaryota; kingdom Metazoa; phylum Arthropoda; class Insecta; order Mantodea; family Hymenopodidae; genus Hymenopus; species Hymenopus coronatus. The sequence continues at coordinate 181,677,310 of CM060882.1, read as the reverse complement.
TATTCAATGATTAAAAGGTGGATTGCACAGTTTAACATGGGACGTACGAGCACTAGTGATGAGCCTCGCTCTGGGCGCCCTGTAGAAGTGACAACTCCAGAGATCATTGAAAAAATTCATCGTTTAATACTGGAAGACCGCAGATTAAAGTTGTTTGAGATAGCAGAGGCTGTAAACATAACAAAAGAACGTGCAGGTAATATTTTAAGTAATGTTTTGGTCTTTCACAAGGTCTGTGCTAGATGGGTGCCGAGTTTGTTGACACTTGATCAAAAGTTGCAAAGAAAAAATGTTTCTGTTAAGAATGTGGAGCTCTACCGTATAAGCCCCAGTGAATTTTTGAGACGGCTTATCACCATGGATGAAACTTGGATACATCACTACACTCCAGGAAGTAAAGCACAGGCAAAACAGTGGATTGCGCCAGGTGAACCAACTCCAAAAAAGCAAAGTCAATTTTGTCAGCTAACAAAGCTATGCGAGTGTTTTCTGGAATGCACAGGGAAATATTTTTGTTCATTACTTGGAAAAGGGTCCGGTTTCATCACAGCAATGCTCCGGCCCATAGTTCAGTCACTGCAATGGGAAAAATCTGATGTGTTCCATTCACATGACTTTCTCTACATCCCTACAGGAAATATTATTAAAAATCTTATGTTTCTATCTACTTCATGCTAGTCGAGAAAACATTAGCAGAAATATTACTTGTAAAACTGTAAGTGCAAATGTGTTATTTATGGACGCTATTTAACTGCTGTGGTTCTCAGCGTCCCATTTTATACTGGGCGTGAAAGATCGCTTAATTTTACTCAGAGACCTCTCTATCAGGCTTGAGGTTCTTTAACTGCTGTGGTTCTCAGCGTCCCATTCTATACTGGGTGTGAAAGGCAGCTTAATTTTGCTCAGAGGCCTCTCTATCAGGCTTGAGGTTCTTTAACTGCTGTGGTTCTCAGCGTCCCATTCTATACTGGGTGTGAAAGACCGCTTAATTTTGCTCAGAGGCCTCTCTATCAGGCTTGAGGTTCTTTAACTGCTGTGGCTCTCAGCGTCCCATTCTATACTGGGCGTGAAAGACCGCTTAATTTTGTTCAGAGGCCTCTCTATCAGGCTTGAGGTTCTTTAACTGTTGTGGCTCTCAGCATCACATTCTATACTGGGCGTGAAGGACCACTTAATTTTCCTCAGAGGCCTCTCTATCAGGCTTGAGGTTCTTTAACTGCTGTGGTTCTCAGCGTCCCATTCTATACTGGGCGTGAAGGACCACTTAATTTTCCTCAGAGGCCTCTCTATCAGGCTTGAGGTTCTTTAACTGCTGTGACTCTCAGCGTCCCATTCTATACTGGGCGTGAAGGACCACTTAATTTTGTTCAGAGGCCTCTCTATCAGGCTTGAGGTTCTCTAACTGCTGTGGCTCTCAGCGTCCCATTCTATACTGGGCGTGAAGGACCACTTAATTTTGTTCAGAGGCCTCTCTATCAGGCTTGAGGTTCTTTAACTGCTGTGGTTCTCAGCGTCCCATTCTATACTGGGTGTAAAAGATCGCTTAATTTTGCTCAGAGGCCTCTCTATCAGCTTGAGGTTATTTAACTGCTGTGGTTCTCAGCGTCCCATTCTATACTGGGCATGAAAGATCGCTTAATTTTGGTCAGAGGCCTCTCTATCAGGCTTGAGGTTCTTTTACGTGCCGTAAATCTATGACACGGGACCAACGGCTTTACTTCCCTTCCGAAGGAAGCCGTACTAAGGATTTTACGCCCGAAAAAATCCATCGTCCTCAGCCGGGTTTGAACCCGCGACCTTGGGTATATGAAGTTAACTTGCTTCCTTGTAAGTAGAAGGGAAATAGGTTAAAGTGGCAGCCAAAAGTTGGTTGTTATGTGACTGAAGTTCCATTGTTTGTATGGACAGGAGTTGACAAATCTGAAACCAAACACAAGGAATATCTAAAAAACGATCAACTCCACGAAAAAATGTATATGAAATAAATAGTGTGTTTTAACGTGCTCTACATTTTCTGTGTGGTGAGCTTTTGACCATCTCTTACGTTGTAGGAAATATGCAACATTCCGTAAAATTGATCCAGAATTAAGTACTCTTCAGAAAATTCAAGATATGCATTTTATTTGTCAGGTAAATATCTTTAATATACGATATTTTAACCAAAATGTTCGAAAAAAGTTCCATGTAAAGGTTAGTTGGGGCTGGGGTTTTTTCTTGAAAATCTTTGTGTCGCATGCTTGGAAGATACCAAACCTAAATACCAAGTATGGTTTTTAACATACATTTCGTTTTTGAGCCATGCTGCCCAAAGACACACACAGATACAATCACACACATGGACATTTTTCAAAAGATGCTTTTTTTGGGTCCCAAAACTTGTATTTCCGATGACATCTTGGTATCGAATTTTTGGGTGCAATACAATATCTTCTCTATACACGATGTACATAGTACGCGTAGAGAAAATACAAATGCATATAACTCTATCATGTGTTTGAAAGACATCTAAATGTTTTTATGGCAAGTTTTTATCCATCTCTTACGGTTTACCAGTTCTGCAAAATTCGTTCAGAATAAAGATGTCTTCAGAGAATATTTCCATAAAATGCAAGATATGCATTCTGTTTGTCATGTGAATATATTTACTATACGGGATTTCAATCAGAATCGTCAGTCTCACTGAACAACAATGTGGACCTCGTCAGAACACACAGTTTAAGTGCTTTACGTGTTTGTTGTGGAGATATTCCTTGTTATTGGTTCCAATTGTAAAGTATTTATACTTTTCTCAGACAGGTAGTGTCCGCTTTTCTTTGTTACTTTCTCTATACAAACTATGTACATAGAGAATGTATTGTATTCCACCCAATATTCGATACCGAAATTTCACCGGAAATATATGTTTTGGGTCCCCCTGAATCCACAGAAAGCATTTTTACAAAAAGTTCCGGTGTGTGTGTGTGCGTGTGTGTGTGTGTGTGTGTGTGTGTGTGTGTGTGTGTGTGTGTGTGTGTGGACTGCATAGCTCAAAAACGAATAGTCCGTTAAAAACCAAATTTGGTATTTAGGTTTAGTATCTTCCAAGGATACGACACAAAGGATTTTCAAAAAAATCCCCCCACCCCCAACTATCCTTTAAACGCTATTTTTTTCGAAAATTTTGATTTTCTTTAAATGGCTCTAACGATTTTGATTAAAATATCGTATATTAAAGATATTTACCTCACAAATCAAATATATCAGGTCATGAGGACCGCATTAACCGGCCGGGAGGGGTTCGAGGCGCTGACCACGTCTCACCCTCCAATACTGCCCCCCATCCATGACGTCTGTAGTGGACCGAGATGGGGGATGCAGCGGCCGGGCGGTAGGCCAAGGTTCCCCGTGAGCTGTCGTGCCATGGAGTTAAATCAAATATATATATTCTTGAATTTTCTGGGATAGCCTCTGAAGACTACTTTATTCTGGATGAATTTTACGGAATTTTGCATAACTGCTAAACCGTAAGAGATGGATAAACACTTACTCCACAGAAAATGTAGAGTACATTAAAACACTAATGTTATGTTATACACATTTTTTCATGGAGGTGATCGTTTTTAAGGTATTCGTTGTTTTTGGTTTCAGGTTGAAAAAATTATACTTTTCTCATACAAGGATTTGTCACCTCCTGTCCATACAAACAAAGAACTTCAGTCACATAGCAACCAGCTTTTGACTATCACTTTAAACCTATGGTACTCCCTTATTTCGCTTCTACTCTTTAACAATAATGGTTGCAGAGACGTAGAGAAAGTCATGTGAATGGAACACATCGGATTTATCAGGTTGCAAGCACTGAGTAATTGGCACGCAGTTTGTGTTCAGTACAAACCCTTCTGGCAACAACACACAAAACAAATGTCAAACTCCTGTCCCTCACATTTGTTCATTACAATTTCGTTTAACAACTTATTGAATAGTTAATTATGTTAACTGTGAAAAACTGCTGATGTGTTCATAATGCTATGTATTGAATATCGGCACGCGCCACTGCGGATAGCCAACCAGAGTCAATCTCCATTCGGGTGTAAACCATTGCTTTCATATAAATAAAACAGCGACCTATACAGAATGATCCACACAACTTTTCAAAAACTTATAAAGGTTAGTATATTTCGTGGACACAAAACTGCAAAATAGCTATTACTGCAGACTCCACCTCTTCATTGTTGGCAAATCTTCTACCACCAAGCCTTTTCTTCATGATTGGAACAGAAAATATACAGACGATGGGGTACCTGTAGGCCAGTGTAGAAGAGTGTGTAATAAGTGATTAGGTTTATAGAGAGATGGGGTACATGTAGACCAGTGTAGAAGAGTGTGTAATAAGTGATTAGGTTTATAGAGAGATGGGGTACATGTAGACCAGTGTAGAAGAGTATGTAATAAGTGATTAGGTTTATAGAGAGATGGGGTACATGTAGACCAGTGTAGAAGAGTATGTAATAAGTGATTAGGTTTATAGAGAGATGGGGTACATGTAGACCAGTGTAGAATAGTGTGTAAGTAATGAGTGATTAGGTTTATGGAGAGATGGGTGACATGTAGACCAGTGTAGAACATGGTGTAATAAGTGATTAGGTTTATGGAGAGATGGGGTACATGTAGACCAGTGTAGAAGAGTGTGTAATAAGTGATTAGGTTTATAGAGAGATGGGGTACATGTAGACCAGTGTAGAAGAGTATGTAATAAGTGATTAGGTTTATAGAGAGATGGGGTACATGTAGACCAGTGTAGAAGAGTATGTAATAAGTGATTAGGTTTATAGAGAGATGGGGTACATGTAGACCAGTGTAGAATAGTGTGTAAGTAATGAGTGATTAGGTTTATGGAGAGATGGGTGACATGTAGACCAGTGTAGAACATGGTGTAATAAGTGATTAGGTTTATGGAGAGATGGGGTACATGTAGACCAGTGTAGAACAGTGTGTAATAAGTGATTAGGTTTATAGAGAGATGGGGTACATGTAGACCAGTGTAGAACATGGTGTAATAAGTGATTAGGTTTATGGAGAGATGGGGTACATGTAGACCAGTGTAGAACAGTGTGTAATAAGTGATTAGGTTTATAGAGAGATGGGGTACATGTAGACCAGTGTAGAAGATTGTGTAAGTAATAAGTGATTAGGTTTATAGAGAGATGGGGTACATGTAGACCAGTGTAGAAGAGTGTGTAAGTAATAAGTGATTAGGTTTATAGAGAGATGGGGTACATGTAGACCAGTGTAGAAGAGTGTGTAATAAGTGATTAGGTTTATAGAGAGATGGGGTACATGTAGACCAGTGTAGAAGAGTATATAATAAGTGATTAGGTTTATAGAGAGATGGGGTACATGTAGACCAGTGGAGAAGAGTATGTAATAAGTGATTAGGTTTATAGAGAGATGGGGTACATGTAGACCAGTGTAGAAGAGTATGTAAGTGATAAGTGATTAGGTTTATAGAGAGATGGGGTGCATGTAGACCAGTGTAGAACAGTGTGTAATAAGTGATTAGGTTTATAGAGAGATGGGGTACATATAGACCAGTGTAGAACAGTGTGTAATAAGTGATTAGGTTTATAGAGAGATGGGGAACATGTAGACCAGTGTAGAAGAATGTGTAATAAGTGATTAGGTTTATAGAGAGATGGGGTACATGTAGACCAGTGTAGAAGATTGTGTAAGTAATAAGTGATTAGGTTTATAGAGAGATGGGGTTCATGTAGACCAGTGTAGAAGAGTGTGTAATAAGTGATTAGGTTTATAGAGAGATGGGGTACATATAGATGAGTGTAGAAGAGTGTGTAATAAGTGATTAGGTTTATAGAGTGATGGGGTACATGTAGACCAGTGTAGAAAAGTGTGTAATAAGTGATTAGGTTTACAGAGAGATGGGTACATTTAGACCAGTGTAGAAGAGTGTGTAATAAGTGATTAGGTTTATAGAGAGATGGGGTACATGTAGACCAGTGTAGAAAAGTGTGTAATAAGTGATTAGGTTTATAGAGAGATGGGGTACATGTAGACCAGTGTAGAAGAGTGTGTAAGTAATAAGTGATTAGGTTTATAGAGAGATGGGGTACATGTAGACCAGTGTAGAAGAGTGTGTAATAAGTGATTAGGTTTACAGAGAGATGGAGTGCATGTAGACCAGTGTGGAAGAGTGTGTAAGTAATAAGTGATTAGGTTTATAGAGAGATGGGGTACATGTAGACCAGTGTAGAAGAGTGTGTAAGTAATAAGTGATTAGGTTTACAGAGAGATGGGGTACATGTAGACCAGTGTAGAAGAGTGTGTAAGTAATAAGTGATTAGGTTTATAGAGAGATGGGTACATGTAGACCAGTGTAGAAGAGTGTGTAAGTAATAAGTGATTAGGTTTATAGAGAGATGGGGTACATGTAGACCAGTGTAGAAGAGTGTGTAATAAGTGATTAGGTTTACAGAGAGATGGGGTACATGTAGACCAGTGTAGAAGAGTGTGTAATAAGTGATTAGGTTTACAGAGAGATGGGGTACATGTAGACCAGTGTAGAAGAGTGTGTAATAAGTGATCAGGTTTACAGAGAGATGGGGTACATGTAGACCAGTGTAGAAGAGTGTGTAATAAGTGATTAGGTTTATAGAGAGATGGGGTATATGTAGACCAGTGTAGAAGAGTGTGTAATAAGTGATTAGGTTTATAGAGAGATGGGGTACATGTAGACCAGTGTAGAAGAGTGTGTAATAAGTGATTAGGTTCATAGAGAGATGGGGTACATGTAGACCAGTGTAGAATAGTGTGTAAGTAATGAGTGATTAGGTTTACAGAGAGATGGGGTACATGTAGACCAGTGTAGAAGAGTGTGTAATAAGTGATTAGGTTCATAGAGAGATGGGGTACATGTAGACCAGTGTAGAATAGTGTGTAAGTAATAAGTGATTAGGTTTACAGAGAGATGGGGTACATGTAGACCGAGCAGCGTCCTGTCGTGTCGGTCCAACAAGGTCAGTGTTGCACCAAGTGCAGTCAGTGCAGAGCTGTCAGGCAAGGTGGAAACATTAAAGTGAATGCCAGCAGTTCTCGTTGCCGTGAAAGGGAGCCATATCACCATGTGAGCGAGTTCGAAGGCAGAATGATCGGTCTCCAAGAATCGGGTTTGTGTTACCTTGACTTAGCGGCTCGCAAAGGCTTTGCTACTACGACTGCGTTGAGTGTGTGGAAGTAGTGGATAGATGAAGGTTGTACGCAGAAAGGCGTACTGAACCACGGAAGATAACCACGGCACGGGATGACCAACATGACACTGATTTATGACAACAACCATATAGGTAGTAGCAACTATAAGGTATTTCATTGCAATTGGTGAGTCACCAGGCACCAAATAGGTGTATTTTATTGGGGTTAAAACATTGGTTCCTCGATTTCTGTGCACTGAAGGTTTAATTCAGGATACAAATGAAGCTGTGGAAAATTATGATTCCGAAGGACAGTTTTGAATAAATGGAGTGTAAGCAGTTTCACAGTTTTTTTTTCAAACTGATATTTGATACTTGTTATAAATTTAAAATAAAATATTAAATCGGAACTTATGACTATATTCCTACTTGTTGAGAAATCCTTGAATGCCATACTTTTAGATTGTCCCAATACTTTTCTGAGATTTAATTGATGTACTGTAAATAATAACTCAAAATAGGGGTAAAAACCCTGGGTTTCTTGGCACTTCAAGTACCGAAATGCCCAGGCTTCAATGTGTTAAAGATCTAGAGACCGTTTAATAGCAATTGGTGACATGCTAACCAGGAATATCTTCAGCAGAATTGAAACACTAGAAGCTTTCATATCAATCGGCTACACATTCAGCACACCATCTGTCAATGTTTCTGGTGTTATTTTATCACCTTAGGTAGCAGTACTGCAATCCAAGGCTGTTACGGCTGAAGAAACTGTTGCAAATGTGGAGAATGAATTATGGCATGTTCTTCACCCAGTGAGTGTTATATACCAAGCTCCCTCCACAGCTCTGATCCGTTGTTTAGTTTGAGTACACATGTGTATTTTGACTCAGACGAGTAGGGTAGGAACCATCTGATAAAGACTCCTTGCAATTTTGTCGCCTTCTCTATTAATTACCTAGAATTAGTAAGGATATTGTATTCCAAAATTCCGATTAATTTGGAAGCACACAGCTTTCTCTTCATCGCTGTAACACATTGTTAAAAAGCATATTCTTCTATCTACTTTATGATAACAGGCTAAACGATAATCAAAACTTTTAAAAGCTGGTTGCCATGTGGTTGAAATCCGTTTCTGGCAGGGCCAGGAGTTTACAACCTTCCGTGTGGAAAACGTTTCTAAGTATTTGAAATCTAAAACAAATAACAAGGAATACCTCCGAAATGGTCAATTCTACGAAAAAACGTATGACATAAATTGTGTGCTTTAACGATATCTACATTATTTGAGCAGTAAGTTTTTCTCTATCTCATACGGTTTGCGAATTACTCAAAATTCATCCAGATTAAAGATGTCTTCCCAGAAAATTCAAGATGCACATTTTATTTGTCAGGTAAAACTCTCTTTAAAATTCAATATTTTAATCAAAATTCTTAGGGCCATTTTTGATGAAAAAAAATATTCACATTTTTTTTCAATGTAAAGGGTAGTTTGGAGTGGGGGGATATAGTAAGTTCCATGCCTGGAAGATACTAAACTTAAATAGCAAGTTTGGTATTTTACCGACTTATCGTTTTTGAGTTATCGTGTTCAAAGACACACGGATACACACACGGACCTTTTTCTAAAATGCTTTTTACTTTCTCTATACGTACTATGTACATAGTGTATAGAGAAGGTATTGTATTACACCCAAAATTCGATACCGAGATTTCACCGGAATACATGTTTTGAGACCCCCTGAATAAAAAAAACATTTTTTTTTTTTTAGAAACATGTCCGTGTGTGTGTGAAATGTAAATGGCGTGTTATTTATGGACGCTCTTTAACTGCTGTGGTTCTCATCGTCCCATTCTAAATTGGGCGTGAAAGACCGCTTAATTTTGCTCAGAGGCCTCTCTATAGGCTTGAGGTCCTTTTACGTGCCGTAAATCTACGACACGGGCCCAACGGCTTTACTTCGCTTCCAAAGGAAGCCATGCTAAGAATTTTTACACCCGAAAAAGAATTTTTACACCCGCGACTTTGGGTATATGAAGTCAGCATGGTAACCATTACACCACGGAGGGGGACTCCCGTGTGTGTGTGTGTGTGTGTCTGTCTGTGTGTATGTGTGTGTGTATGTGTCTGTGGGCAGCATAGCTCAAAAACGAAAAGACTATTAAAAACCAAACTTGGTATTTGAGTTTGGTATCTTCCAAGGATGCGACACGAAGATTTTCAAGAAAATCCCCCCCCCCAAACTACCCTTTACATGGAATTTGTTTAAAACATTTTGATTTATTAAAAAATGGTTGTAACGATTTTGATTAAAATCCCGTATATTACAGATATTTACATACCAAATGAAATGTATATCCTGCATTTTCTAGTAATAGCCTCTGAAGACCTCTTTATTCTGGATAAATTTTGCCAAATTTTGCTTAACTGCTAAACGGTAAGAGATAAACAAAAACTTACTGCACAAAAAATGTAGAGCACTTTAAAGCACACCATTTATGTTATATAATTTTTTTCGTGGAGTTGATCGTTTTTGAGTTATTCATTGTTTTTGACTTCACCTTTCAAAAACGTATACAGGAATTTGTCAACTCCTGTCCATTCAAACAAAGGAACTTCAGTCACATAGCAACCAGCCTTTGACTATGACTTTAACCTATGGTACTCCCTTATTTGGCTTCTACTTAAAACGAAGCAAGTAATAAGGCTATTTCTGCCATTTTTTTTTTTTTTTCCTCGATTAGGATGAAATAAATAGAAGCATACGCTTTTTAACAATAATTTGTTGCAGACATAGAGAAAGTCATGTGAATGGAACACATCAGATTTTTTCATATAGGGGACCCTAAAATATGTATTTCCAGTGAAATCTTGGTATCCAATTTTAGAATGGAGTGCAATACTTTCTCTATACACTATGTACATAGTATGTGTAGAGAATGTATAAAAGAAGTTACTTTAACCAATTTCGAGTTTAGTATTTATAATGTTTCCAGTATTAAAACGTATGATGTGTTGCGCTATTCTTACAAAAAATGTCTTCTATCTACAAAACGAGAAAAACCGTAACACAATTACTGGATTAATTGTTTTTTCACAGAAGCCGTGTGTAGGACATGAGTTGCATAGGTAGAAAAATGCAATGACATAGCCGGTTTTTGAACCACGGATCTCCCGGTCTCTTGCCAGTTGCTCTGCCACTGAGCTACCATGGCAACATGCCGACCTAGCATTTAATTTCTCAATTGACTCGCATGTTTACCGGTAAATCACAAGGTGTTCTCAAATTATTTTGAGATCATAACCCCCATGGCGAATTGCAATGCTACAAGTGTGTGAAAAAACAATTAATCCAATACCAATTCTCCATAATAACGGGTCATCAAGACCTTTCTCCGCACCTTGCTGCTGGCCACCGCTCGATAAAAGGTTGTAATCCCTAGGTTTATCGCATTCGATTCCGACCGGATGTTATGATTATCGGCGTTATCAGCGGCTGCGAGCGCATGTGTTGTTTATTGTACTGGTTAGTATGGTCTACTATGCTCTGAGTTCTGACGTGTTCCTGAAGCGGAATCAATGTATTCTATAGAGGAACGTGTGTTTCTTGCGGAAAACGTTTTTAATGTACGTGGAAATTATACTGAGAGAGTGAAACAAGATTTCGTTGTCAGGTTCCCTAACTCAAAACTACTTCACCGAGATACCGCGCGTGATTTAATTAATACATTTCGGGAGTCAGGTTCCGTGCATGATGCTGTTAGAAGTGGAAGACCCAGTGTGCTAACAGAAGAAAAACTATCGGATAGAATGCTTAAAAGTCCACAGAAATCAATGAACAAATTGGCCCAACAATGTGATATTTCTTACGGTTCCGCAAACAAAGCAGTTAAAAAAGAACTAGGTTTGTATCCATATAAGGTGTCAGTCGTCCACGAATTAAAACCCACAGATCACGGAAAAGAGTTCAGTATTGTGAATGGTTTCAGAGGTTTATTTTGCACCATGGAATTGACGTGTTAGATAGGACTTTTTTACTGATGAAGCTGTTCCACTTATCAGGATGCGAGTATGGTCTACTGAAAATCCTAATGCAATTCAGGAAACCCCTTTACATTCAGAGAAAATTGGTGTATGGTGTGCGATCTCTTACTCTCGAATTATTGGACCAATTTTTTTCATAACTCAATTAATTCAGATGTTTATTGCTCGGATATTCTGTTTCCATTTATTTCAAAGCTAAATGAAGATGAAGTAAACGGTGAATTTTTTCAACAAGATGACGCCACTGCTCATACATCACATAAATCCATGGGACTGTTAGTGGAATTTTTTGGGGAAAGACTAATTTCTAAAGGTCTGTGGCCTCCGCGGTCTCCTGATCTTACCCCTCCGGATTATTTTCTTTGGGGAGCCGCTAAAGCTTCGGGCTGTAAGGACAATCCAAAACAATCGAGGAGCTGGCAATAGAAGATTACATAACATGAGTAACAAAGGAGACATTAATTACAGTGTTCGAAAATAAATTAAAACGAGTGAATTTGTGTCTTCAAGAAAATGGTAAACATTCTCAGCATCTTCTTTAAACAGGTTAGTTGCATGTTATTTTTCTACATTACCTTTCATGCATGAATATAGTGAACCTAGCAGTTTCCTTAACCAGCGAAACGTTTTCACCATACGCTCGCGCCAGCCAGTGCTGCCACCAGAATTCCTGACTCTAGGGGAATCTTGGTTACACGGGAGGTGCGGAGCGACTTCTCGATGACCCGTTAGTTGGCTATACTATGAATCCTGGGACTTAAATACTTGCAACATTGTAACTCGCCATTGGGGTTGTCATCTCAAAATAATTTGAGATCACCTTGTGGTTTTGCAGGAAACATGTGAGTCAGTTGAGAAATTGAATGCTATGCCGGCATGTTGTCAGCTCAGGGGCAGAGCAACCGGCTAGAGACCGGGAGATCCGTGGTTCAAATCCTCGATATGGTATCAAATTTTTCAGTCTTACTCTACCTATCCAACACAATTACTACTCAGATCTTTATAAGCACAATGAAAATAAGGGAATATACCAGGCTAAAGCAACAATATAATATAGATACTGTCTCATAAATAGTGTCGTTTTTTAAGAAAAACAATCATTTGAAATGTGTTCTGACAAGCAATTAACTAATTTTCAAAGTACAGACTAACAGATTATATGGTCTTGAGCCATCTTTCAGCGAGGTTTATTATTCCACGATGGTACCATCTCTGGTTTTTGATGCGAAGAATTCGTTGAGACCCACTTGCATTGCTTCAATGTTGTCAAAATTTCTTCCACGTATAAAATGGGCCATGGATCGAAAAAGATGATAATCTGATGGTGGGAGATCAGGGCTGTAAACTGGGTGTGGTAGCAGTTCCATTCCTCCCAATCCCAGAATGTTTTCCATGGTTGTTCGTGCAGTATGGGGTCTTGCATTGTCCTGTTGCAACAGAACTCTGTTTCGGTTAACTAATGCTGGGTATCTTCGTCTCAAAATTTCATGAACTCGTTCCAGTTGTTGAGAATAAAGATCCGCATCAATTGCCCGCCCGTTTCACACCTTCAAAATTCCACCACACACAACTTTACTTTGGGACCGAACCGATTTTTTTAACGATGACTTTTGGCAGGTAAGCGGGGATCAAGCCTCTGTTTCGAGGCATCAGGGTTTCGGTAATATACCCATTTTTCATCACAAGTGACAATTTTCCTGACAAATCTATCATCCATGGGATTACGGATAAGCTGACGACAGATATCCACTCTGAGCCTGTTGAGGTGTCAGTTCATGAGGTACAGATCTACAGCTTCTGTATGATTTTCCAAGTGTCTTAATGTGGCGATGTGTGGTATCGTTTGATGCACCAAGTTCTTCTGAAAGCCTGGGGGACTTTTTTGTGGCTTTTCTCGCAAAACTTGGCGTGTATCAGCAATATTCCAAACTTTAGGTCTTCCAGAACGTGGTAAATCTTTAGTGTTTTCGTCTCCATTGTTGGAACCATCGTTGTCCCACTAACGACACCTTCTCCTTCCACTTCACATATTCTTCGAGCTGCGGCAGCGGCTTTATAATCTTGTTTCCAATAGTGCTTTAGAAGGACTCTAAGTTCAAACTTTGGTATCTCCATTTTGTGGTTGTTTATTAACAACTGAAGGCTGATAAATGCTCGCAACACTAACCATGGCATCCTGTAAATAGCATTACCAAACCAAAGAAACTCAATATATTTTGAAAAGACTAAAATCAAAAAAACCAACACTACTTATGAGACAACCTAATATTGTAAAAGCCGATTGATATGCAAACAAGTGAAGTTCCGTTCGCTATATTCCAGAAAAACAACACAGAAATGAAACAAAAGGTAACCCCGTTTGAGAAGACGCACAGTTGAAACAAATTGTGTTCGAACAAGATCTTTACTTTTTGTGTAGTAAAATTTTGTCTTTCTCTTACAATTTACCAGTGGTGCAAAATTCATCCAGAACAACAAGTCTTCAGAATCCATTCCCAGATAATATAAGATGTACAGTTTATTTACAACAAAATTGTTAGAGTCATTTTTGAGAAAAACAAAATACTCATTTTTTTTTCCATCTAAAGGTTAGTTTGGGGTTTTTCTTGAAAATCTTCGTGTCACATCTTTGGGAGATACCAAACTTAAATACCAAACATTTTTGAGTGGAAAGCAATACTTCCTCGATACACCATGTATATAGTATGTACGTATAGAGAAAATAAAAATAGTAGGCTTTGTGGGAATTGAGAAACTTATGTGAGTCTAACAATTATTCAGGTTTTGTTACAAAATCCACATAACACTACTTTTTACTTTCTCTACAGGTACTATGTACATTGTGTATAGAGAAGGTATTATAATGCACCCAAAATTCGATACTGAGATTTCACCGGAAATTCATGTATTGGGTCCCCGTGAATCCCAAAACAAAACAAAAACTTCTGGAAAAAAGTCCGTGTGTGTGTCTGTGGACAGCATAGCTCAAAAATGAAAATACCGTTAAATACCAAACCCACCTATCCTTTAGATGGAACCTTATTCGAAAATGTTGTTTTTCTCAAACATAGCTCTAACGATTTTCATTAAAATATCGTATTATTAAACATATTTACCTGACAAATAATACGTAAATCTTGAATTTTTTGGGAATAGCCTCTGAAGACTATTTTATTCCGGATGAATTTTGTATAACTGCTAAACCGTAAGAAATAGACAAAAACTTACCACACACAAAATGCAGAGCACATTAAACCACAACATTTATGCCATATGATCGTTTTTAGACATTCCTTGTTTTTGGTTTCATCTTTGAAACACTTATGCTTTTCTCATACAGGAATTTGTCAACTCCTGTCCACACAAACAAAGGAACTTCAGTCACATAGCAACCAGCTTTTGACTATCACTTTAACCTATGGTACTCCCTTATTTCACTTCTACTTACAAGGAAACAAGTAATTAGAATAGTTCCGCTATTTTTTTTTTCTCAATTAGCATGAAGTAAAGAGAAGTATTAGCTTTTTAACAATAATTTGTTGCAGAGATGTAGAGAAAGTCATTTGAATGGAACACATCAGATTTTTTCATTGAAGTAAGTTTAATGTTCGTGTAACTGCAACATCACCACGTTTAAATTGAAGCTAAACATAAGTATGTATTTAAAGCGACGTTTAAAACATTATTTACTTTCCTTTCTTTTCTTAACCACGTTATTGTCTGTATAACAGAAGACGTTAAATACAGTAGAGCCAACTAATGTTTTACGGTGTTTTTGTTATCAAATCGGACCTTTCTGAAGAGCAAGGCAAAGCTCCTTAAGTGTATAACGAAGGCAATTCAACAATAGATTCAACTGATTTTCAAAGGAGCTTAAATTCAAGTTAAAACCAGGAAAATCGATGACAGCTTCTGCTTGCTCTTCAAATAGAAATAATATATGTACCCAGTATGAGTTTAAATTAAATTTGGGCTGTTACCCCCATCCACAGATCCAAAACGACGTTTGGTAACTGCTTACGTCACAGTATAATGTAACCTTCCGCCATTCACGCCAGAAATAGTCATGCCTTCACGACCACGTGGCGCGTACACGTGGCATATTGTAATGTAAAACAAACAGAGCCCTTATTGCCACAACTTAAACATGACTATAATGTTCTGTCAGGTATAATAGTGATAATATTGATAGTCATAACAAACTTAACTCTAAAAACACGAGCGAAACAATAAACACCGTGTAAGCGATAACTTACATTTATTCGCTCTCTGGAAGCGACTCTATTCCCTCCAGATCAGAAACGTCGTCTGAAATATTTGCTGCTGATTTCCTCTCAAAGGTTGTTAACCAGGCTATCAATAACGGCGTCACTTAAACTATCATCTCCCAAAACACGCTTCTTCTTTTGTTACATGTAGCACTTTATCAACTGTTGGCGGCTCATTGTTAAAAAAGACATTGTGCAACTCAACGCGAATTGCTTTCTTCACAAAATCATCACATTCTTGTATCGTATATTTCACTTTTTCCGTTTCATGTTTTTCTTTATGAGCACTGCAGCCTAAACAGCTGGTCAACTCAGAAGTTAATTCTCTCACCGCAAGTGTTGGATATTTCTCACAAAACTTACCACACTATAGTTTTCTCAGCACTTGTCAACGGTTTACTTTATGTAACTGAAAGTTGCAAGAGAAAACTGACGGTAGCGCCCTCCGCCATGATTCTCAACAGTAGCGGCCGTTACTGTGTAACAATATTGGAAATCAGCTGACTCATGCGAACAGCATGCTGGAACATGTGGCTAGCTCTGTTTAACGGCGTCAATTTAACTCTTTGTATAGAATATTGAACAGTTTAAGAATAAATTCATTCTGTAATTTAGATTGTTAGCATGGATTACATTTTTGCGCGCATTGCTACAGTGTTGTACCGCGGTGCACTGGCCACGTGCATCTGTTTTGGCGCGGATCAACCCAAGAATGAATAGAATATACAACCTCTCAGACCTTAATGCTGCTATCATTTGTCCCCAATATGGCGCCGGCTGTGTCAAAACAATTAATTTTCCAAGTCCTTGCTTTATGCACTAGTATACTGGTGGTAGTGTAATGAACTACAGAATTGTGAATTATCAGGTTGGTGCGTAAGTCAGGAGCGTTTTTCTTAAAGGTTTATGATTGTATCAGCCGAATTCATTAACAACTTATTAGAGATGACTTCAAGGGATAGCAACGGAGTTAGATTGCAATCAAAGAGATCCAAGAACGAAGGACACCTCCAACAGCTGCTACGGCTAAGCTCCTTACAATCCTTCAAGAGTTGCTTGGACTTCAAAATGTTCAACCCCAAAATAAATATTTTGTAAATGAGTTACACCGGTGATGCACAAGGGCCGTTGCACCATGAGCTGCTACCTCCTGTCTCATTCTCACCCGCCATCCTGCAAACCAACATTGCCGTCAGTGCTTGGTGAAATTCTGCAAGAATAGGAACACGACTAACACCGCCATCTCATTGCGCTGCGTCACTTCTCTCCAGTTCCCTATGAAAGCGACAGAGAACCTCGTTGAAAGTTTGGAAACTATTTCAACACGTGCCTGGCTGACATCTCAAGAAGAAATCATTAATAAAGGTATTTAGTTTGAGGAATCTTGCTACAACCTTTAAGCAAGAGACATTTAGATGAATTGCAATATGTCTTAGATGAGTCACAACATATAACAAACCTGCCTGGGTAGTGTGATCGTAGCTTCGCATTCAACAGGCGTGAGTTCGACTCTCGCTTAGGTTGAGTTATCCGGATAACGATTTTTCGGGGTTTCCCCTTGTCCTGAGAAGACGAATGTCAAGTAACTATAAGCTCCATGGATCCCGAGATCATTTGAGCATCATTTTATTCATCGTCCAATATGACCAATCAGTTTAAAGGAGCTACAATATATGCTGCTATTAAGTTAGAAACTGAAATGTTTGAATATTTTTTACTTTCTCTACACGTACCATGTACATACTGTATAGAGAAGGTATTGTAATGCACCCAAAAATTCAATACTGAGATTTCATCGGAAATACATGTTTTGGGACTCCTGAATCCGAAAAAAGCATTTTTAGAAAAATGTCCGTGTGTGTGTCTGTGGGCAACATAGGTCAAAAACGAAAATTCCATTAAAAACCAACCTTGGCATTTAAGTTTGGTATCCTCCAGGGATGCGACACGAAGATTTTAAAAAAAAAAATCGCCCCACCCCCACCTATCCTTTACAGGGAACTTTTTTGAAATTTTTGATTTTCTCAAAAATGGCTGTAACGATTTTGATTAAAATATTGGATATTAAAGGTATTTACTTAACTAATAAAATGTATATCTAGAATTTTCTGGGAATACCCTCTGAAGACTACTTATACTGTACGAATTTTACGGAATTCGGCATAACTGCTAAACCGTAAGAGATGGACAAAAACGTACCACACAGAAAATGTAGAGCACATTAAAAGACACAATTTATGTTATATTCATTTTTTCGTGGAGTTGATGGTTTTTGAGATATTCCTTGTTTTTTGTTTCAGCTTTAAAAAACTTATATTTCTCTTATACAGGAATTTGTCAACTCCTGTCTATACAAACAAAGGAACTTCAGTCACGTAGTAACCAGCTTTTGATTGTCACTTTAACCTATGGTACTCCCTTATTTCGCTTCTACTTACAAGGAAGCAAGTAATAAGACTATTTCTGCTAACCTTTTTTTTTTTTTCCATTAGCATTCAAAGTCATTTGAATGGAACACATCATATTTTTATACACATACACTGGAATGTGTTCATTTACTCTTAAAAATCTATATCGATAGGAAAACCATTTCGATACATATTTTTACGCTTGCGCGTTGTCCTACTAATGGCTGTTCACCGCCTCTAATCTGCATAACATTACAGAAACATCTAACACGTACAATAACCTGCTAGAATACTTAATTACTTTTATATAAGATTTATAAAAATATATAATTATTTCCAGAACCTAAACTCATAATATTACGCAAGCAAAGCAAAGTAGGTCATGACATTGGCATCACAGAGACGAGGAAATCAATAACCCAGGGCACGCGCGCTAGCTCTACTTCCAAAGAAAATATGTATTTTTACGAAAATAGTTATATTTACATTCCTTTATCAGTAGATGCTTCATCAATGAAGGTTGAAATTTCATATGTGGAAAATATTTTAGCTTTTTGCCCACTGTACCCTAAGGATTTCTGCTTCAACAGGGAGTGCAACTTCTTATATTGGGATACGTCAATTCCATGTTTCACATTTAGAGTAGTTGTCAATAATTTGTCCACAAGGATGGGGATTTCATTGTTTTTGACATTTCTTCAAAGTAAACTATGAGCATAATTTCCGAGAATGAAGTTACATTTATTCTTATTCTCCTTGCCAGAATTTATCATATAACTTCTCGTAGATCTTTTTCTGTTTCTGTGGAAGTAAATTGTTAACATTACTCGCCTGCTCTGTTATATCAGGAGGCGTGGAGCTAAATTCCTTATCATTATCACTAGTCCAAAATACCTCAGTCTCCATCTTGTAAATCAACTATCACCGTGAATCGAATTCCATTTGGTATTGACGCATGGGTACAATACGCATAGTGGTCGGCGGAGTGTATCTTTCGTATGTAGGATATCTAAATATTAAACATTTATTGTAATTCTACATGTGGTAGAAAAAGATATGTATGCAACTGTGATATAAAGGTTGTCATTAGAACACTCACTTCGCTCGCGTCGAAACTTACTTCACTTGTATCGTAATAACTACCATTATAGCATCATTACATAAATAATTATGATATCGATTATTTATGAAGATGTGGTGCAGCTGTGAGAAAGATAGTAAAAAAGTGTCGGCTAATTTATTTGTAAATAAGTTTACCAAAACTCTGAGTGACAAAACTGTGTCCAGTGAACTGGTGAAAAAGTCTAATGTGTTACATTCACGAGACTTTCTCTACAGCTCTGTAACAAATTATTGTTAATAAGCCTATTCATCTATTTCATGCTAAAACATTTGCAGAAACGGTCTTATTATTTAGTTCCTGGTAAGTAGAAGGGAAATAAGGGAATGCACTAGGATAAATAGACAGTCAAATGTTTTAAAATGTGGTTGCTATGGGATTGAAATCCGTTTCTTTGTGTGGCTAGGGGTTGACAGGTTCCCTTATGAGAATAAAACTGAAATCAATTAAAAGGAATATCTCGAAAACGGGTAGCTCCACGAAAAAAAAGTATATGACAAAAATTGTGTGTTTTATCTTGATCTACATTTTTTTTGTGCAGTAAGCTTTGCCATCTCTTAAGGTTTACTAGTTTTGAAAAATTCAATAAAAATCATCCAGAATAGAAGTCTTCAGAGGCTATTCCCTGAGCATTTAAGATATGCATTTTATTTGTCACATAAATACTTTTCGAATACAATATTTAATCAAAATCGTTAAAGTTACTATTGAGAAAATCAAAATGTTTTCGAAATTTTCCATATAAAAGGTACTTTATGGTGGGGAGCAGGGGAGGATTTGATAAAACCTTAGTGTCGCATCCTTGTAAGGTACTAAACACCAATGCCAAGTTTGATACTTAACAGTCTTTTCGTTTTTTAGCTATACCGTCCACAGATGCACACACAGATACACACATAACACACAGACACACAGACACACACACAGATACACACAGATACACACATAACACACAGACACACAGACACACACAGATACACACAGATGCACACCAAAACACACATACACACACAGATGCACACACAGACACACAGTTACACACAGACACACACAGATACACACAGATAAACACCCAAACACACATACACACAGATGCACAGACACACAGATACACACACACACACACAGACACACACAGATACACACAGCTGCACACCCAAACACACATACACACAGAGATGCACAGACACACACAGATACACACAGCTGCACACCCAAACACACATACACACAGATGTACGCACAGACACACAGTTACACACAAACACACACACAGATACACACCCAAACACACATGCACACAAAGATGCACAGACACACAGACAAACACAGACACACACAGACAAACACAGACACACACATACACACAGACACAGACAAACACAGACACACACATACACACAGACACAGACAAACACATACACACATACACACAGACACACAGACATACACATACACACAGACACGCACAGACAAACACAGACACACACATACACACAGACAAACACAGACACACACATACACACACATACACACAGACACACACATACACACAGACACACAGACAGACACAGACACACTCAGACACACACAGACACACACAATTACACACAGACACACACAGACACACACAGACACACACAGACACACACAATTACACACAGACACACATATACACACAGACACACACATACACACAGACACACAGACAGACACAGACACACACAGACACACACAATTACACACAGACACACTCAGACACACTCAGACACACACAGACACACACAATTACACACAGACACACACAGACACACTCAGACACACACAGACACACACAATTACACACAGACACACACAGACACACACATACACACAGACACACAGACAAACACAGATACACAGATACACTCAGACACACACAGACACACAGACACACTCAGACAAACACAGACACACACATACACAGACACACTCAGACACACACAGACACTCAGACACACTCAGACACACACATACACACAGACACACACAGACAAACACAGACAAACACAGACAAACACAGACAAACACAGACAAACACAGACAAACACAGACACACAGACACACACAGACACACCGACACACTCAGACACTCAGACACACTCAGACACACACAGACACACAGACACACACAGACAAACACAGACAAACACAGACAAACACAGACACACACAGACACACACAGACAAACACAGACACACAGACACACACAGACACACAGACACACACAGACACACAGACACACACAGACAAACACAGACAAACACAGACAAACACAGACACACACAGACACACACAGACAAACACAGACACACAGACACACACAGACACACAGACACACACAGACACTCAGACACACTCAGACACACACAGACACACAGACACACACAGACAAACACAGACAAACACAGACAAACACAGACACACACAGACACACACAGACAAACACAGACAAACACAGACAAACACAGACACACACAGACAAACACAGACAAACACAGACACACACAGACACACACAGACAAACACAGACAAACACAGACAAACACAGACAAACACAGACAAACACAGACAAACACAGACACACACAGACAAACACAGACAAACACAGACAAACACAGACAAACACAGACAAACACAGACAAACACAGACAAACACAGACACACACAGACAAACACAGACAAACACAGACAAACACAGACAAACACAGACACACAGACACACACACAGACACACAGACACACTCAGACACACACAGACACTCAGACACACTCAGACACACACAGACACACAGACACACACAGACAAACACAGACAAACACAGACAAACACAGACACACAGACACACACAACACACTCAGACACACTCAGACACACACATACACACAGACAAACACACACACATACACATAAGGACTCACACAGACACAAACAGACACACACAGACACACAGAGACACACAGACACTCACAGACACGCACGCACTCACAGACACACACGCATACACATAAGGACACACACATACACACAGACTCACACAGACTCACACAGACACAAACAGACACACACAGACACACAGAGACACACAGACACTCACGCACGCACTCACAGACACACACGCATACACTTAAGGACACACACATACACACAGACTCACACAGACTCACACAGACACAAACAGACTCACACAGACTCACACAGACTCACACAGACACAAACAGACACACACAGACACACAGAGACACACAGAGACACACAGACACTCACAGACACTCACGCACGCACACAAAGACAAACACACTCGCACACACACGGACTTTGTTTTAAAATGACCTTTACCAACTCAGGGGACCCCAAAACATATATTTCTGGTGAAATTTAGAAGTTTTGGGTTAACTAAAATGTCTTCTGTTTCTGCTATATACATTGTATGTACATACGCGCTAGAGAAAGAAAAACATAGATCTCGTTGTAACACCATTTATGTCGTTAACGACTTTTTTTTTTTTTTTTTTTTTTTTTTTGGCAGAGTTAACAGTTTCCATGATATTTCTTATTATTGATATCATTTTTAAGCTACTGAAACGTTTCTCTAACGGGAAGCTATCTTTTGTTTCACATCATTTAGAACCTGGCTTTGCAAGGAGCCTAAATGTCAGTTGTTTCACATAGCCACCAATGTTAAAAGGATTTTATCACTTTAGTGCACTCGCCTACTTCGTTTCTACTTACATAGAAGAAAGGCAAACAGATAGTGAAGCTCTTGTGAATAGAGGACATTACATTTCTACTTTCTCTATACGAACTGTGTACATAGTGTATTGAGAAAGTATTGTAGTGCACCCAAAAATTTGATACCGAGATTTCACCGGAAATAAATGTTTTGGGACTCCCTGAATCCAAAAAAAGCATTTTTAGAAACACGTCTGTGTGGGTGTCTGTCTTCTTGTGTGTGTGTGTGTGTGTGTGTGTGTGTGTGTGTGAGCAGCATAGCTCAAAAACGAAAAGACCGTTAAAGCCCAAATTTGGTATTTAGGTTTGGTATTTTCCAAGGATGCGATAAGAAGATTTTCAAGAAAATCCCCCCACCCCAAACTACCCTTTACATGGACAAAATTTCGAAAATTTTGATTTTCTTAAAAATGCCTCTAATGACTTTGATTAAAATATCGTATATTAAACCTGAAAAATAAAATGTATATCTTGAATTATCTGGGAATAGCCTCTGAAAACTACTTTATTATGCATAACTTTATGGAATTGTGCATAACTGCTAAATCGTAAGAGATGAACAAAAACTTACCACTCAAAAAATGTAGAGCACGTTAAAACACAACACTTATGTTATATACATTTTTTATCGTTTTGAGATATTCCTTGTTTTTGGTTTCAGCTTGCATAAACTTATACTTTTCTCATACAGGAATTTGTCAACTTCTGTCCATACAAACAAAGGAACATCAGTTACATAGCAACCAGCTTTTGGCTTCCACTTTAACCTATGCTACTCAATTATTTCGCTTTTACTTACAAGGAAGAAAGTAATAAGACTATTTCTGCTAAATTGTTTTCCATTAGCATAAAGTAAATAGAAGCATAAGCTTTTTAACAATAATTCGCTGCAGAGATGTAGAGAAAGTTATGTGAATGCAGCACATCAGACTTTTTTATTACGCATATTCACTTCCACAATCACATTTTCAGGCTCTGTGAGGGGTAGGGGATAATTCTGGTTAAAGAAAAATTCCCCGCCCTAGCCGGGAATAGAACCCGGGACCGCCAGATGAA
The DNA here is from genome assembly GCA_030762935.1 of Hymenopus coronatus. Lineage (NCBI taxonomy): Eukaryota > Metazoa > Arthropoda > Insecta > Mantodea > Hymenopodidae > Hymenopus > Hymenopus coronatus. The sequence continues at coordinate 181,653,460 of CM060882.1, read as the reverse complement.
ACCCAGCTCATTGAGCACTCGACCACGGAGGCAATCTTGAGTACCTTTGTTTTTGCGAGCACCAGAAAATGTGTACGAACAATAAGCTGCTGGTATGCGTGTATCCAGCCCGCCAGGTCTGCATCCATGGCATTTCAAAATGAACATCATGTATGTCAATGTTTCCATTCTTATTATTCTGCGTACTCTGAAAAACAAAAGCATACTTGTCACTGAAAAACGTCAATGGTAAATCTGTCGCTCACAAATGCCGGATAAACGTTACGTAATTCCTTCTCTGCATGAACACTGCAATAAACCTGACGCAGCACTCCAAGTTTAAGCAACTAAACTTTACACTTGCATTCCACAAAGATGAAGTAAATGTGTTACTGTGGAAATGATTGCCTTTTAACTCAAGTAAATGTCACAACACAAAACCTAGATCATTAAAAACGAGAAAAAATCTGATGTGTTCCATTCACATGACTTTCTCTACATCTCTGCAACAAATTTTAGTTAAAAAGCTCATACTTCTGTTTAGTTCATGCTAATCGAAAAGAAACTAGCAGAAATAGTCTTATTACTTACTTCCTTGTAAGTAGAAGCGAAATAAGGGGGTACCATAGGTTAAAGCTATAAATTGTGTGTTTTATCGCGAGCTACATTTTCTGAAGAGTAAGTTCTTGTCCAGCACTTACGGTTTTGAGGTTATGCAAAATTCCGTAAAATTCATCCAGAATAAAGTAGTCTTCAGAGACTATTCCCAGAAAATTCAAAACATACATTTTATTTGTCAGGTATATATCTTTAATATTCGATATTTTAATCAAAAATCTTTACAGCCATTTTTAAGAAAATCATAATTTTCGAAACTTTTTCCATGTAAAGGGTAGTTTAGGGTGGGGGGATTTTCTTGAAAATCTTTGTATTGCATCCTTGGAAGATAACAAACTTAAATACCAAGCTTGGACTTTAACGGTCCTTTCGTTTTTGCGCTAGGCTGCCCGCAGACACACACAGACAGACAGACAGACACACACACTGACATTTTTCTAAAAATGTTTTTTTTTTTTTGGGATTCAGGGAATCTCAAAACATGCATTACCGGTGAAATCTCGGTATCGAATTTTTTAGTACAATACAATACCTTCTCTATACACTATGTACTTGGTTCGTATAGAGAAAGTAAAAAAGTATATAACATAAATGGTCTGTTTTAACGTACTCTACATATTTTGGGTGGTAAGTTTTGTTCATCTCCTACGGTCTAGCAGTTATGCAAAATTCCGTAAAATTCATCAAGTCTTCAGAGGCTATTCCCAGAAAGTTCAAGATATACTTTTATTTGTCAGATAAATATCTTTAATATAGGATATTTTAATCAAAATCATTACACCCATTTTGGAAAAAAATCAAAATTTCTAAAAAAATTCCATGTAATGGTTAGTTTGGGTGGGAGGATTTTTCGCAAAATCTTCGTGTTGCATCCCTGGAAAACGAAAAGTCGGTAAAATATAAATTGATATTTATGTTTAGTACCTTCCAGGGATGCAACACGAGGTTTTCAGAAAAATGCTTCACCTTGGAAACATTTATAATATTTTGATTTTCTAAGAATTGGCTCTAATGATTTTGATTAAAATTCTGTATTTTCAAGATATTTACATCCCGAATTTAATGTATATCTTGAATTGAGAAAAACTTACTACACAAAAATGTAGATCTAGCTAAAACAATTTATGTCTTTACATTTTTTTCGTGTAGTTTACCGTTTTTGAGATGTTCCTTGTTATTAGTTTCAGGTTTAAAATATGTATACATAATTTTCTTATGAGGGAATTTGTTAACTCCTGTCGATACAAACAAAGCAACCAGCTTTTAAAATATTTGACTATCGCTTTAGTCTAGCGCATTCGCTTATTTCCCTTGTACTTACAAGGAATCAAGTAATAAGACTCTTTCTGCCAATTTTTTCTTGATTAAAATTAGGTAAATAGAATTTAATGTAGAGATGTAGAGAAAGTCATGTGAATAGAATATATCAAGACTTTTGTTTTTGGATACAGGAGCTCCTAAAACGTGTATTTCCGGTAAAATCTCGGTATCGAATGCAGTAGTTTCTCTACACACTATGTCCGTGTAGAGAAAACAAAAGTATAGGTTGTGCAGTTTGAATCTGCGTGTCCAAGCAGCAGGACAGCTGAGAGTATAATTACTCTGTGTAGCGATACGCACACGGAGACTAAAAGCAAAGCGCTGTGTGCTGTGCGCTTGCACGTAACACAATAAATCCGAAATTCGGTGTCGAAAATGAAGTTTAATTTGTTTAGCCCGAAGGCGAGTTAATGACGAGACTCTCTCGACATCAATTTCCTGAATCGAATTGGGAATCAATTGACTTGTGGTGGGGCAGGAATTACATTGCTGCACTGCGGTTCGCTGGCTTGTCACTAGATGGTGGCATCAGTCCACTTTAACTCGCATTACCTTACATTTTCTATTCTGCGCAGCTTAACAAAAGACAAGATGTCAGGAACATGATCGCAGTTTAGCCATACTGGACTTCCTTATTCATAATGATATCACGATATTAAAATTAAGAATTTCATTAATTAAAGTTATGTGAATGGTTACACGCAGTTTCTAGTTCAGTTTTAGATTTGAAACATGGCTGCCCATGCACGAGCAGACAAAGCGCATTGTTAATAAGCTTATTCTATTTACTTCATGCTAATCGAGAAAAAAATTATCAGAAATAGTCTTATTACGTGCTTCCTTAAACGTAGAAGCGAAATACGGGAGTAACATAGGTTAAAGTGAAATCAAAAACTGGTTACTAGGTGACTGAATTTCCTTTTTTATATGGACACGAGTTGACAAATTCCAATAATAGAAAAGTACAAGTTTTTCAAAGCTGAAACCAAAAACAAGGTATAAATCAAAATGGATCAACTCCTCGAAAAAAAATTATATGACATAAATTGTGTTTTAATGTGCTCTACATTTTTTGTGTGGTAAGTTTTTGTCCACTTCTTACGGATTAGCAGTTATGCAAAACTCATCCAGAATAAAATAGTCTTCAGAGGCTATTCCCAGAAACTTCAAGATAAACATATTATTTGTCAGGTAAATAAGTTCCATGCAAAGGGTAGTTGGGGATGGGGAATTTTCTTGAAAATCTTCGTGTCGCATCCTTGGAACATACCAAACTTAAAAACCAAGTTTTGTATTATACGGTATTTTCGTTTTTGAGCTATGCTGTCCACACACACACACACACACACACACACACACACACACACACACACACACACACACCCGCACACACACGGACCTTTTTCCAAAATATTTTTTTTTTTTTTGGATTCAGGGGGACCCAAAATATGTATTTCCGGTAAAATCTCGGTATCTAATTTTGGGTGCAATATAATACCTTCTCTATACACTATGTATATAGTACTTGTAGAGAAAGTAAGAAGCGTTTTCACAAAATGGTCCGTGTGTCAATGTGTCTGTGAACATGATATCTCAAAACCGAAAAAGTCGGTAAAATTCCAAGCTTGGTATATAAATTTAGTATTTTCCAGAGATGCAACACGAAGATTTTGAGAAAAATTCCCCTACCCCAAACTAACCTTTACATGGAACTTTTTTTCGAAAACTTTGATTTTCTCAAAAATGGCTCTATCAATTTTAATTAAAATGTCCTATGTTAAAGATATTTACCTGCCAAATGAAATGTACATCTAAAATGTTTTGGGAATAGCCTCTGAAGAATACTTTATTCTGGATGAATTTTACGGATTTTGTATAACTGTTAAACAGCAAGAGATGGAGAAAATATTACCACATGAAAAATGCAGAGCACTTTAAAACACACAATTTATGTTACATGCATTTTTTTCGTGAAGTTGATCGTTTTTGAGATATTTCTTGTTTTTGGTTTTAGCTTTAAAAAAACGCACACAGGACTTTGTCAACCCCTATTCATACAAACAAAGAAACATAGCAACCAGCTTTTGTCTATCACTATAACCTATGGTACTCCCTTGTTTCGCTTCTACTAACAAGGAAGCAAATAATAAAACTATTTCTGTTAATTTTTTCTCGATTAGCATGAAGTAAATAGAAGCAACAATAATTTGTTGCCGAGATGTAGAGAAAGTCATGTGAATGGAACACATCATATTGTTTATCCCTTATGTCGACCCAGTAGAGTTGGGTCGAGCTAATCATTTTCAATAGTCGATTTATACGATTCGTTCATCCAATATGAATTGATTCATACGATTCGTTCACGGTTCATTAAAAGTAGTCATGCCTTTTCTGTGTTTACTTATATTATACACGGGGATGATAGTCATATGGTAGCTCCTTTAGCATAAAAACAGTAATTTATATAAAACGTTCTCCTCTATTCCATCTATTGCAAACATATTTGGTAAAATTTCTTCCATTACTCGAAAAAAAACATAAAAAGTTTGTTCAGGTCTAAAATTGACACCTAAACTTGGACTGCATGGCGGTATTTGTGTAATATACAGAGTAATTGTTATTCATCACTGTCGCGGTTTCGCGCCACTAAGTCATGTCATGTTTATAAATACCTCATTATAAGGCAAGGCTAGTAACCAGAATAATTATTATTCTCTTCAGAAATATTCCAAGTAATTTTAATGCATAAGAATAGTATGTTCCTATAACCTATTATGTTGGAGCATAACTGCTTTATTTGTTGTAAAATTTTATTTCTGAAGTTATATATATATATATATATATATATATATATATATATATATTGCTAATATAGTGACGATTTAGCTGTGCGTATATTATATTTATGATTCTGCAATATATTTATATAAAATAGTTGCAAATTTTTACGCTTGCTTCGACATGTGCAATAACTCATCCCTAAACAATGAAGACGCTCGTGGTAGCTTCGGCAATGATCGGCAGTGTTCGTTTTCTTATGCATATTATATGTACATTATACTACTGTGTCAAGAAAGTTCCGGGAATTTCCAATAAAACACAAAAAATGAATTATTCGTCCAATTTTATTTTATCGCCTTCAAAGTAGGCCCCTTCTGAAATCATAATTTATGTCAGCGAATAATCCAATCATCAAAACATTTTTTGTAGGCACTTTTAGGAATCGATGTCAATTGTCGACGGGAATTTTCCTTTATATCTTCTATCGACTGAAAACGGGTGCCTCGAAGTGGTAACTTGAGTTTTGGAAAGAGAAAGAAATCAGCAGGAGCCAGATCAGGTGAATGCGATGAAATTTGTTGAGTTTTTGGCCAGAAATTCGTTCACAATAATAGCCTTGTGAGCTGGTGCGTTATCGTGGTGCAGAATCCATGAGTTGCCGTTCCACAAATCTGGCCTTTTTCGCCGTATTTGTTCTCTCAAACGCCACATAACGCTCAGATAATACTCTTTATTTACCATCTGACCTTCTGCCAAGAACTCTTTGTGCACGACACCGCGATAATCGAAAAAAACTGTCAACATGACCTTCAGTTTTGATCGAGTTTGACGTGCTCTTTTAGGTTTCGGTTCAGTTGGAAGGCGCCATTCGGAAGCTTGTTGACTGGTTTGAGTGTCAAACTCGTAAACCTACGTCTCATCACCAGTTACAATGCGTTTCATGAATGTGGGGTCGGAACTGGCTCGTTCTAGCATGTCTTCAGCAATCCTTACGCGATTGAGGTTTTGTAGAAAATTCAAGTCTTTCGGAACTAACCGAGGTGCAACGCGTGTCATGCCCAAACAATCGTTTAAAATGGTACGAATCGATTTGTGAGATACAGAAAGTTCAGCGGCAATCTCTCTCAGACCTAAATGACGATCTTCAGACACCATTTTATTCACTTTAGCGATGTTCAGTTCAGTTGAAACCGTTGATGGCCGACCAGAGCGAGGCAAATCTTCCACCACATCTCGACCACTTTTGAATGCACTGTACCACTCATATGCACGTGTTTTTGATAAAGTCGATTCGCCGTAAGCCCTCTGTAACATTTTCAGCGATTCGGCACACGAAATACCATTTGCAATGCAAAATTTGAGATAGATTCTTTGTTCAATATTTGTATCCGTCGTAAAATCACAAATTACCTTTGAGATAAGTAACAAAATGGCGTATTGTAAACAAACTAGACGACAGATGACGATCAAACTCCGCGTAGGTATAGATGAAAGGTGTACCAACTTAGCGACAACAACAATTTCGAATCCCCTTTTAAACAGGACTTTTAAATGATCATTTCCCGGTACTTTCTTGACAGTATGTATATAAAATATCTATAATTTATATATTTTATGTTTTTATATATTCTTATATTTAACCTCATGGCCTCATCACTATTTATTTTCTCGCAGTAAAATAAATGTTATAAATTCCTGTGCACATCAACTTGCGCACTCGGCAGTTTTCGTCGAAGCTCGGCTTGATACTTGGAAGCAAAAGAAAAACAAACCTCAATACCTGATCACGATTCCTCAAATCTGCGATTCTTTTTGAACGACGATACCTGCTATGATTCACACGATTTATGCTACTCTTTTCTAGTCATGCGATTCTTTTTGAACGACGATTCATGTTGAGACTAGCATGATTCTCGCGATTCTTTTTGAAAGAAGATTCATGCCAAGATTCACACGATTCATACGATTCTTTCCTTGTAGTCGTTCATGAATCGCCCGATATCTATCCAGTTCATTTACATACACCTAACCTAACGTAGCCTAATTTCGACGAAATCTCGAAACCTGTCACGTAGCCATATTGTCTCCGTAACCAACAGGAAAGGCTCAGGAAAGAGCCTTAGTCTGAAACTGAACTAGAATCTGCAATGTCATGACCAACCGCTCGTCTCCATCTAGGCGGCCCGGGTTCGACCCCAAGCTCCCACATGTGGGATTCCTGGTGGACGAAGCGACGACTGGACGTGTATTCTCCGGGTCCCTCGGTTTCCCCCGCCACTCATTCCACCAATTGCTCCATCATCACATTTTCAATCATCAATTTCGTTTACATTTAATTTCATCCACTTCCTCGTGTACGGGCCGACTCCTCGTTACAGGTTCTCTATTCTGTGGATTCGTGCCGTAGGCTCCCCGACAGGCTTGTGACCCCTAGACATCCACTTGTAAGTCCTAGGGGGGTGTCAGTCATACAAATGCGGGGAGGGATACCGAGACGAAACGAATGGTCAGTTTATATGTAATGAACATGCGCTTTACCGACATAGATAATTTATTTATTTCTCCTGGTTGGAGTTAAGACCATAAGGCCTTCTCTCCCACTCTACCAGCAACTACATTACACAGCAATGATACAACGAACGAAAATACAATTCTATACAACTTAATAACAACAAATATAAAAGCCGCAACAACTATACTGAAATGAAAGGAAAAAAATCGGATGTGTCCATTCACATGACTTTCTCTAATGTCTGCAACAAATTGTAGTTAAAAACCTTATGCTTCTATTTACTTCATGCTAATTAACAGAAATAGTCTTATTACTTGCTTCCTTGTAAGTAGAAGCGAAATAAGGGAGTACCATAGGTTAAAGTGAAAGCCAAAAGCTGGTTGCTATGTGACTGAAGTTCCTTTGCTTGTATGCACAGGAGTTAACAAATTCCTGTATGAGAAAACTATGCTTTTCAAAGCTGAAACGAAAAACCAGGACTATCTTAAAAATGATCAACTCCACGAAAGAAAATGTATGTGACATAAAGTGTGTGTTTTATCGTGAGCTACATTTTCTGTGCAGTAAGTTTTTGTCCATCTTTTATAGTTTATCAGCTATACACAATTCCGTAAAATTCATCCAGAATAAAGTAGTCTTCAGAGGCTATTCCCAGAACATTCAAGACATGCATTTTATTTGTCAGTTCTTTAATATACGATATTTTAATCAAAATCGTTACAGCCATTTTTTAGAAAATCAATATTTTCGAAAAAATGTCCCATGTAAAGGGTACTTTGGGGCGGAGGAATTTTCTTGAAAATCTTCGTGTCGCATCCTTGGAGGATACCAAACTTAAATACCAAGTTTGGGCTTTAATGGTCCTTTCGTTTTTGAGCTATGCTGCCCACAGACTCACACACACACACACACACACACACACACACACACACACAGACAGACAGACACACACGGACATTTTTCTAAAAATGCCTTTTTTTTTGGATTAAGGGAGTCTCAAAACATGTATTTCTGGTGAAATCACGGTATCGAATTTTGGGTTCAATACAATAACTTCTCTATACACTATGTACATAGTTCGTATAGAGAAAGTAAAAAAACTGTAAACAAAATTATTTTAAATGAAATATTCATGTAGGTCGAAACACATGTTAGTTATATTTACAATTGAAATGATTCATGTACGTGCCAGTACATAAAATATTAATATCAATAGATGAAACTAGTGTGTATTTATATCACTTGAGCAGCAGATTAGGTAATCGAGGTCGTTAAGAAACGGGCTTATGAGCATTGAGTGAGTTATACCTTAGACCCCATAATACCAAAAAAGGGGAGATACTTATGCAGCAAGAATGCAAATGGTATATGTTACATTCACATGAGATTCTCTACTCACTATCACTATACAAACTATTGTTACGAAATCTTATTTTATTGTCTAGAATCATTGTAATAAAGACACACATTTGTAGCTACATGATGCATTCCGTTAAAGATGACCGAAGGAAGTGAGACTCACATTGGGAAGGCCGCGCGACCAGTCCCCGTCGACCTAGCACTCGCATACTTCGGGCTATTCCCTTGTCACTACCGCGAATGATGAGCTGCTTATTCTCCACTACTCCCGTCGACCTGCGTGGCCTAGGGGCAACATGTAGGCCTCTGGTTCCGATTCAATCCCGGAGGCACGCGATAGATTTTTTGTCGGGCGTAAAAGTCCTTCGGAAGGGAAGTAAACAATATAAAATATAAAATAAAATAAAATCTGAATATCCGAACCCGTTACCTTGACTACTATACTCAAATCTTACATTTATTTCCATAAAACAATACATAAAAGTTACAATATATATTTTCTTTCACATAAGTTAACCTAATAGAACTTATAAACTAAAATAAATCAATATAACGAAATGAAAAAAAAAAAAATCTGATGTGATCCATTCACATGGCTTTCTCTAGCTACTCTACAAACAAACTTCTTACGAAAGATAATTCTTCTTTCAACACCACACTAATCGAGATAAACATTAGCAGAATTTTATTACTTAGTTCCGCGTAAGTAGACTGGTACTAAGGGAATGCACAAGACTAAAGTGATAGTCAAATGTTTTAAAAGCTCTCGTTATGCGATTGACATTGCACATCGCTTCCTTACTTAACCAGAAGTAGAACAAAAGAAAAACGGATACTCCCGTCTGAGAAAAGTATAAGTACTTTACAATTGAAACTAATAACAAGGAATATCTCGAAAACGGTAAGTTCCACGAAAAAAAATGTATATGACATGACTTGTGTATTTTACTGAGATCTAAATTTTTTGTATTGTAAGTTTTTGTCTATCTGTTACGGTTTACTAGTTACTCTAAATTAAGCAAAATTCATCCAGAATAAACAGGTATTTAAAAGCTATTCCCAGAAGCTTCAGGATATACATTTTATTTGTCAGGTAAATATCTTTAATATACGATATTTTAATCAAAATCGTTAGAGCCATTTTTTATAAAATCAAATTTTTCGAAAGAAGTTCCATGTAAAGGGTAGTTGGGGTAGGAGGATTTTCTTGAAAATCTTCGTGTCGCATCGTTGCAAGATTCGAAAATTATACAACAAGTTTGGTATTTAACGGTCTTTTCGATTTTGAGCTACGGAACTTTTTGTAAAAATGATTTTTTACTTTCTCCATACGCACTATGTACATAGTGTGTAGAGAAAGTATTGCACTCCACCAAAAGAGTCGATACCGAGATTTCACCGGAAATATATGTTTTAGGATCCCCAATATCCAAAAAAAGCATTTTCACAAAGGTCCGTGTGTGTGTGTGTGTGTGTGCGTGTGTGTGTGTGTGTGTGTGTCCGTGTGTCTGTGAACACGATAACTCAAAAACGAAAAGTCGGTAAAATACCAAACTTGGTATTTAAGTTTAGTATCTTCCAGGGATGCGACGCGAAGATTTTGAGAAAAATCCCCCCACCCCCAACTACCCTTTACATGGAACTTTTTTCGAAAATTTTGACTTTCTCAAAAATGGCTCTAACGATTTTGATTAGAATTTCGTATATTAAACATATTTACCTGAAAAATAAAATGTATATCTTGAATTTTCTGGGAATAGCCTCTGAAGAGTAGTTTATTGTGGATGAATTTTACTAAATTTTGAATAACTGCTAAATCGTAAGAGATGGACAAAAACTTACTACACAAAAAATGTAGAGCACATTAAAACACACAATGTATGTCATATACATTTTTTCGTGGAGTTCATCGTTTTTGTGACATTCCTTATTTTTGGTTTCTGCTATGAAAAACGTATACTTTTCTCATACAGGAACTTGTCAACTCCTATCCATATAGACAAAGGAACTTCATTGACATATCAACCAGCTTTTGACTATCACTTTAACCTACAGTTGTCCCTTATTTCGCTCCTGCTGACAAGGAAGCGAGTAATTAGACTATTTCTGCTATGTTTTTCTGATTAGCATAAAGTAAATAGAAGTATAAGCTTTTTAAGAATTATTTGTTGCAGGGATATGGAGAAAGTCATGTGAATGGTACACATCAGATTTTTGGATTCAGGGGGTCCTAAAATATGTATTTCCGGTAAAATCTCGATATTGACTTTTTGGGTGGAGAACACCTTCTCTATACGTACTATGTAAAACTAGATGACAGGGAGTAAGTTAAGGTAAAACTAATAAACGTATACACACACTTGTATCTAATATGTACTGGAGACCAGTCAATATAACACCTAACTAAGAAGCTAACTTCTATCACTAGATACAGCACTCTACTAATATATGTGTAGTACTCACTAAGTTTATTAATTCCATAAAAGGCATGTATTAATATATATCTTATTGTTGTTAATATTATTGAGATTATTATTACTTTTATTTCCCATCTAATTATTCATTTAAAAATATGAAATATATCAATTCATTCTTTCAATTTAACCGTTTAAATAACAGGGAAATAAAGGCTTTGTTCCCGCGGCTTAATTTTACGGTATATAAGAGAAAGCTGATAAAGAGGCTTCTGAGCAAAATTAATCGAAGTTACATGCCCAATATAAAATGAAACGCTAATGCCATAGGAATTAAAGAACGTCATTAAATAAAGCTCTATATATTTTCCATGACATGCTTTCCATCATTTTCCTTTAAAGTTATCTCCTTGTCATCTCTTAGGCGTGTTCACCTCTGGGCTCATGGTGTGTGGCTGTGAACTGTCATACGTCATAGTGTCTCTTCCTGGCGTTCGGGCGGCGCTGTGGTCGATATCTTCGTGGTAGTGGAGACGGCTGGCTCGCCGAGACCGAGGGTCAGTGTGTTGGCGCCTGTTCCTGGTGCCGAGATGTAGAACTATTAGCCAAACTGTTAGAGATTTCTGCTTGAGGATCTGCACCTATTTGAGGAATTGAATCGAACAGGCCCACCTTTTATAATGTTTTAAGTGGAAACAAGCAAAAGAGGCTTGTCGGAAATAACTCTCTGGTAAGAATGTTTATTCTACACCTGGAGTGGAACATTTTTTGTCGATTATCATTGTGAGCTTTGGTAGAAAACATGTGATATGTTAAACTCACATGACTTTCTCTAGATGCTCTACAAAAAAAAACTTCTTACAAAAGATCATTCTTCTTTCTACAGAATGCTAATCGAGATAAACATTTGCAGAATGTTCTTATTACTTAGTTCCTAAGTAGAAGGGAATAAAAGGAATGCGCCAGGCTAAAGTGATAGTCAAATGTTTTAAAAGCTGTCGTAATGCGACTGTCTTTGTAGAGTAAAACAAAGCAAAATCGGACACTTCCTATCTGAGAAAAATATAAATACCGATAATATGGAATATCTCGGAAAAGGTTACCTCCACAACAAAAACGTAATTGTCATGAATTGTGTGTTTTGACGTGATCTACACCTTTTGGGACGTAAGTTTTTGTCTATCTCTTACGGTTTAGCAGTTATACAAAATTACGCAAAATTCATTCGGAGTAAAGAAGTCTTTGGACGCTATACCCATAAAATTGAATATATCTGCTTTATTTCTTATGTAAATACCTTTAAAGTATGTCATTTTAATAACAATCGTCACAGCCAACATTTAGAAAATCAAAATTTTCGAAAATTTTTCCATGTGAAGGGTAGTTGGGTTGGGGGATGTTCTTGAAAATCTTTGTGTCACACGCTTGGAAGATACTAAACTTAAATACCCAGTTTGGTTTTTAACGGACTTTTCGTTTTTGAACTATGCTACCCACAGACACACCGATTATTTTTCTAATAATGCATTATTGTTTTTTATTCAGGGGGTCTCAAATTACATATTTCCGGTGAAATCTCAGGATTGAATTTTTGGGTGCAATAAAATACCCATTACTGTAAAACAGATATCTCTGTATAGCACAGAACACGTCGCTAGGAAGTAAGAGTGGCCAGAGTTGGCAATATCGTGTGGCGCTACTTGCGCGAGCAAAGGTCAGCTAGAGTGCAACCCATTACTGTAAAACAGCTATCACTGTATAACACAGAACACGTCGCTAGGAAGTAAGAGTGGTCAGGGTTGGCAATACCATGTGGCGCTACTTGCTCGAGCAAAGGTCAGCTAGAGTGCAACCCATTACTGTAAAACAGCTATCACTGTATAACACAGAACACGTCGCTAGGAAGTAAGAGCGGCCAGGGTTGGCAATACCATGTGGCGTTACTTGCTGCAACAAAGGTCAGCTAGAGTGCAACCCATTACTGTAAAACAGCTATCACTGTATAACACAGAACACGTCGCTAGGAAGTAAGAGTGACCAGGGTTACCAACCATGCGGCGCTACCTGCTCCAGCAAAGGTGAGCTAGAGTGCAACCCATTACTGTAAAACAGCTATCACTGTATAACACAGAACACGTCGCTAGGAAGTAAGAGTGGTCAGGGCTACCAATACCATGCGGCGCTACTTGCTCCAGCAAAGGTGAGCTAGAGTGCAACCCATTACTGTAAAACAGCTATCACTGTATAACACAGAACACGTCGCTAGGAAGTAAGAGTGACCAGGGTTACCAATACCATGCGGCGCTACTTGCTGCACCAAAGGTCAGCTAGAGTGCAACCCATTACTGTAAAACAGCTATCACTGTATAACACAGATCACGTCGCTAGGAAGGAAGGCGTTCGAATAACAGCTTTGTTCTGCTCAAATATGAACAAAATTAATTTGTTTTACAGCCACAGTAAGTTTTTTAGCAGTGTACTTATTCATGTACTTGTTCAGAAACAGATGACAGTTCTAGTAAACAAACGTCTAGTAACAGAACAGCTTCACAGAAACATATTATTGATTGTAAATTTGTTGAGAAAGTTACCCACACTGTTATAGTCCAGAGCTGAACTGTGGCATGTAGAAGAACTATCAAGACGGATCTACTAATCCACGAGCACCCTACCTCAAATAAAGATGGAAATGAAAAGAACGCAGGGTTCAGTGTGATGTATCACACACAAGCTGCACTTTTAGATCCCAACAAATGCTATTTGCTTGGTCATACTGATACATCTTGCGAGTGGAACAAACTTTTTCACATTACAATCTTGTTTGTCGGAACGTAGAATGAGGTATTCATTTGAAAGGCTTCACAAGTGCATATAGTTCTCAGTAATACGCTTGCAGATGGTTAAACATTTAGTTTAATTCCTGCTTTCAGTTTAATTTAGTAAGAGTCCTAAGATATTTAGGAAATTAATTTTATAGTTCGGATATTATTTTACATTTGATCAGTAAATATTACAATCCGTGTTATAATTATTTGGTGTTTTCATAATGTACATATGTAGAGAAGAAATCACGCAGAGTCTGTCTTATATATGTGTTGTACATAAGGATCTGCTTTTACGAATGTCTCATGAATATTTTTTGTTCTTGGAAGCAGTACTGTTCGCTTGACAACATGCTTGACCTCTCCACCGTGCGCTCTTATCTTTGACTTGTTTTCATGCGGCGAGACGGTCGGTCGTAACCTATATACGGAGCGACGATTGGTTCCTAGCTCTGGTCATAACGGTCGATGAATAAAATCTGTGAAATGATGCTCAAATGAGCTTGGGGTCCATTGAGCTTAAACTTTCTCGACATTCGTCCTCTCAAGATAAGGGAAACCCTCGAGAAAGCTCCTTTCCGGATAACTCACCCTAAGCGGGATTCGAACTAACGACCTCTTGAATGCAAGACGCGGGTTTATTCCATTTTCTTGTTTCTGTTATTTGTTTCTTCTTTCTCCGCCTTTTCACATAACTGTGATAATGCTACGAGGGCTATTTATTCAAGGTTCAATCGATAGCGAAATTAAAACCACGGTAAAAATCAGATGAAGGTTTGCGCATATATATTGCGCAGTGTCTCTACTACGACCGTTGTCAGCGCGTAGTGAACAAATAAACATGCCTAGAAGAATGGGGTCGCCCGCCAAATGTGAAGTGCGTACTGTAATTAGACTTCTTTATGTGTAGAGGACCAACAAAGCTGAAATTCCCCGACGAAAGAGAAATGTGAAACATTGACGAGTGATAACAAGGTGTGGCAATGGAGCAGGAACTTGGATGCTGGGAGGGAAGCGAATGATGATCTGGTTCAGCGAGCGGATCAGCCATTCACAATTTCTGTGTGGCATTTCAAGGTCAGCTCTCCCATTACATTACTATTGTTCTATGCGTGTTTGCTTGCTCACTGCGCACTTACAACGTGACGCGAGCAACGGTCACACTAGACACACTGCGCAAAGCTTCATCTGATTTTCACAGTGTTTTAATTTCGCGACCGATCGGCTCTTGAAAAAAAATACTCCTCGTATTATACGATCCATTTTCTGACTCCACAAGCACGTTTGCGTTTCTTCTATTCAATTCGATTTGATCACGCCAGATGAGAGCGGCAGGAGTTTCGGTTCGACTCCGCTAAGTGGAAGGAGGTCCTGCCTGCACTCGACCATCGTCTCTTCCATCTGCAATGGTCGCAGTGCGTGAGCTATTCGCCACTGTCGGCTAGGAACATTGTTTAAAACCCTAAAGAGGTTACCAAAGGCTAAAACTGCATTTATAAAAAGCTAAAAATCCGGGACCTGGTAATAACCCCAGTTGATATTTCGTTTAACAATATATATAACTCAAAAGGTTCACAGTAAACTGTTTGAATCAGCGGCATTAATTGTTAATGACATACCTATACTTGTGTTACTAACATGTTCAGATTACAACCGAAAATAGAACTAATTCTTGCAATATAAACGTCTTAGGAGTAATAAAACACATACTCACTTATTTTTAATGAAAGTGGACACCACATACATGTATCTGAAGATTGGGTCAAACCACATTTCGTTTTTAACCCTTTCCCTGGTGTGGTTATTTAAATAACATCTTTATCCTGGTAAGCTATTTAAATCTTAAATCATTTAAACAGATGACATAATGTAACTTACAGGACATGCTATGCGAGATTCCGCGCATTACACCGCAGTCTTCCTATGAACAAGACTTGGGTCTTGTGAGAATCGAGACTCTCGTACGCTCGTTGGTCAAGCTCTCTCCTGCCAGCTATGAGTTCAGCTGCATCTACTGGCTGCGAGATGCTGGCTCAGCGGCAGCCAGAAACGAGCTACACTGAAAGCTGACTTGACCGGCTCTAGTGGACGGGTTCAAACCAACTCAAAATGCAAACACCGCCGCGCGCAGTCATACGCCCACAAAGTAGAACATTAATATTCATTAGTGATAAAGAAACAACAAGTTTAACCTGTGGTGGGTCGTTTAGTTTATTCCTGTTTACGTACGCTGTGATGATGTTTTGATGGTCAGACTGTACGTACTATATTCCAGTCTTCTCTGACCGCTCTAAACCGTGCCATGCTACACCAGCGACCTGCTCTAACAACTGCATTCTTTCGTCAGACAGGTAGTACTGTACTATATTCCAGTCTTCTCTGACCGCTCTAAACCGTGCCATGCTACACCAGCGACCTGCTCTAACAACTGCATTCTTTCGTCAGACAGATATTACTGTACTATATTCCAGTCTTCTCTGACCGCTCTAAACCGTGCCCTGCTACACCAGCGACCTCCTCTAACAACTGCATTCTTTCGTCAGACAGGTAGTACTGTACTATATTCCAGCCTTCTCTGACCGCTCTAAACCGTGCCATGCTACACCAGCGCCCTCCTCTAACAACTGCACTCTTTCGTCAGACAGGTAGTACTGCACTATATTCCAGCCTTCTCTGACCGCTCTAAACCGTGCCATGCTACACCAGCGCCCTCCTCTAACAACTGCACTCTTTCGTCAGACAGGTAGTACTGCACTATATTCCAGTCTCCTCTGACCGCTCTAAACCGTGCCATGCTACACCAGCAACCTGCTCTAACAACTGCACTCTTTCGTCAGACAGGTAGTACTGCACTATATTCCAGTCTTCTCTGACCGCTCTAAACCGTGCCATGCTACACCAGCAACCTGCTCTAACAACTGCACTCTTTCGTCAGACAGGTAGTACTGCACTATATTCCAGTCTTCTCTGACCGCTCTAAACCGTGCCATGCTACACCAGCGACCTGCTCTAACAACTGCATTCTTACGTCAGACAGGTAGTACTGCACTATATTCCAGTCTTCTCTGATCGCTCTAAACCGTGTCATGCTACACCAGCGACCTCCTCTAACAACTGCACTCTTTCGTCTGACAGGTAGTACTGCACTATATTCCAGTCTTCTCTGACCGCTCTAAACCGTGACATGCTACACCAGCGACCTGCCATAATAACTGCATTCTTTCGTCAGACAGGTAGTACTGCACTATATTCCAGGCTTCTCTGACCGCTCTAAACCGTGCCATGCTACACCAGCGACCTCCTCTAACAACTGCATTCTTTCGTCAGACAGGTAGTACTGTACTATATTCCAGGCTTCTCTGACCGCTCTAAACCGTGCCATGCTACACCAGCGACCTGCTCTAACAACTGCATTCTTTCGTCAGACAGGTAGCACTGTACTATATTCCGACGTTCTGTGACTGCTCTAAACCGTGCCATGCTACACCAGCGACCTCCTCTAACAACTGCATTCTTTCGTCAGACAGGTAGTACTGCACTATATTCCAGCCTTCTCTGACCGCTCTAAACCGTGCCATGCTACACCAGCGACCTGCTCTAACAACTGCACTCTTTCGTCAGACAGGTAGTACTGCACTATGTTCCAGTCTTCTCTGATCGCTCTAAACCGTGCCATGCCACACCAGCGACCTGCCATAATAACTGCATTCTTTCGTCAGACAGGTAGTACTGCACTATATTCCAGTCTTCTCTGACCGCCCTAAACCGTGCCACGCTACACCAGCGACCTGCTCTAACAACTGCATTCTCTCGTCAGACAGGTAGTACTGTACTATATTCCAGTCTTCTCTGACCACTCTAAACCGTGGCATGCTACACCAGCGACCTGCTCTAACAACTGCATTCTCTCGTCAGACAGGTAGTACTGTACTATATTCCAGTCTTCTCTGACCACTCTAAACCGTGCCACGCTACACCAGCGACCTGCTCTAACAACTGCATTCTCTCGTCAGACAGGTAGTACTGTACTATATTCCAGTCTTCTCTGACCACTCTAAACCGTGTCATGCTACACCAGCGACCTCCTCTAACAACTGCACTCTTTCGTCAGACAGGTAGTACTGCACTATATTCCAGTCTTCTCTGACCACTCTAAACCGTGTCATGCTACAGCAGCGACCTCCCCTAACAACTGTATTCTTTCGTCAGACAGGTAGTACTGCACTATATTCCAGTCTTCTCTGACCGCTCTAAACCGTGCCATGCTACACCAGCGACCTCCTCTAACAACTGCACTCTTTCGTCAGACAGGTAGTACTGCACTATATTCCAGTCTTCTCTGACCACTCTAAACCGTGACATGCTACACCAGCGACCTGCTCTAACAACTGCATTCTTTCGTCAGACAGGTAGTACTGTACTATATTCCAGTCTTCTCTGACCACTCTAAACCGTGTCATGCTACACCAGCGACCTCCTCTAACAACTGCATTCTTTCGTCAGACAGGTAGTACTGCACTATATTCCAGTCTTCTCTGACCTCTCTAAACCGTGCCGTGCTACACCAGCGTCCTGCTCTAACAACCTCACTGTTTCGTCAGACAGGTGGTACTGCACTATATTCCAGTCTTCTCTGACCACTCTAAACCGTGCCATGCTACACCAGCGACCTGCTCTAACAACTGCACTCTTTCGTCAGACAGGTAGTACTGCACTATATTCCAGTCTTCTCTGACCGCTCTAAACCGTGCCATGCTACACCAGCGACCTCCCCTAACAACCTCACTCTTTCGTCAGGCAGGTAGTACTGCACTATATTCCAGTCTTCTCTGACCACTCTAAACCGTGACATGCTACACCAGCGACCTCCCCTAACAACCTCACTCTTTCGTCAGGCAGGTAGTACTGCACTATATTCCAGTCTTCTCTGACCACTCTAAACCGTGCCATGCTACACCAGCGACCTCCTCTAACAACCTCACTGTTTCGTCAGACAGGTAGTACTGCACTATATTGCAGTCTTCTCTGACCGCTCTAAACCGTGCCATGCTACACCAGCGACCTGCTCTAACAACTGCATTCTTTCGTCAGACAGGTAGTACTGCACTATATTCCAGTCTTCTCTGACCGCTCTAAACCGTGCCATGCTACACCAGCGACCTCCTCTAACAACTGCACTCTTTCGTCAGACAGGTAGTACTGCACTATATTCCAGTCTTCTCTGACCGCTCTAAACCGTGTCATGCTACACCAGCGACCTGCTCTAACAACTGCATTCTTTCGTCAGACAGGTAGTACTGCACTATATTCCAGTCTTCTCTGACCGCTCTAAACCGTGCCATGCTACACCAGCGACCTCCTCTAACAACTGCACTCTTTCGTCAGACAGGTAGTACTGCACTATATTCCAGTCTTCTCTGACCGCTCTAAACCGAGCCATGCTACACCAGCGACCTCCCTAACAACCTCACTGTTTCGTCAGGCAGGTAGTACTATGTCATTTGAAAGGAACAAGGTACACGGAAAATTATTGCCTTTATTGAGCTGCGGAGCGATATAGACTATTTAAAAGAACAGAGCCAAATTGGTAGAAGTTTGCCGAAAATGGAAAGGTTTGGTGCTGCAATTCTAAATAGAAAATCATGGTAAAGAAATGAGCTATACACATATAAAGCACCAAAAACGAAGAAGAACTTTTAAAGGAACCACTGCATTATAAACTTTCATTATCCTCATTATTATGCAAAACTCCGATAATAAGTGTTTTTAAATTTCCGAAATAATTTTTAAAGATAAAACATGACTATAAAAGACACAATTATTGGCAGGTCAGGGAATATTCCAGTGACTAGAATTTTAGCTGTAACACGCAAGGTTTCTTGATTTAACACGTGCCATTGCCAACTTACATATTTTTAATTTCTCTACACATAGTAAATAGAGAAAGTATTACAGTCCACCCAAAAATAGGATGGCAAGCTTTCATGGAAGATAAAAGTTTTAGGGTTACCTGTATCACAAAAATCAGCATTTTTAGAAAAAGGTCCGTGTGTGTCTGTTAACACGATAACACAAAAACGAAGAGTTGGTAAAATACCAAACTTGACATATATGTTTAGTACCTTCCAGGGATTCGACACGATGATTTTGAGAACCCCCCCCCCAACCGTAACTAATCTTTACAATGAAAAAATGTCGAAAAGTATCATTTATTCAAAAATTGCTCTTAAGGATTTTGAATGAATTTCGTGTATTAAAGCTTCCACTTGATAAATAAAATGTATATCTTAAATTTTCTTGGAATAACCTCTAAAGACCTCTTTATTCTAAATGAATTTTGCTTGATTTTGTATAATTTGTAAACCGTAAAAGATAGACAAAACGTTACTACACTAAAAACGCAGATCATGTTAAAACACACAATTTATGTCATATACGTTGTTTCGTTGAATTGATCATTTCTGAGATATTCCTTCCGTTTCGTTTCAGCATTAAAATACCTAAACTTTTCTCACACATAAAGTTGTAAACTCCTGGCCCTGCATAGAAACGGATTTCAACCACATGGCAACCAGCTTTTAAAACATTTGACTATCGTTTTAGTCTAGTGTATTCCATTATTTTTCTTCTACTTATAAGAAGGATTTTCTGCTCAAGTTCACCTCCATTATCAAGAAGAACATAGAAGCGTAAGGGTATTTAAAATAATTTGTTACAGAGATGTAGGAGGGGCATGTGAATGGAACACATCAGATTTTTACTTTCTCTACACGTACTATGTACATTGTGTATAGAGAAGTATTGTATTGCACCCAAAAAGTCCATACCGAGATTTCTCCCGAAATATATGTTCTAAGTTCCCCTGTATCCAAAAACATCTGATGTTTTCCATCACATAACTTTTTCTACAGCTCGTCAACAAATTAATGCTAAAATCTTACACTTCTATTTACTTCTTGCCAATCTAGAAAAATTAGAAGAAATAAAGTCGAAATAAAAATGAAATGTCGGTAAAATACCAAACTTGTTATTTAAGTTTAGTATGTTGCAGGGATGCGACAAGAAGATTTTGAGAAAAATTCCCGCAACCTAAACTACCCTTTACATGGAACTTTTTTTGAAAATTTTGATTTTCTTAAAAATGGCTCTATCAATTTTGATTAAAATATCGTATATTAAAGATATTTACCTGACAAATAAAATGTATATTCTGAATTTTCTGGGAATAGCCTCTGAAGCTTACTTTATTCTGAACGAAATTTACGGAATTTTGCATAGCTCACAAACCGTAAGATATAGATAAAATCTTATAACTGGCAA